>LR991094.1:8755000-9380000 GCA_905163515.2 Lymantria monacha | reverse complement strand
GCCTTAGGGATTTGAATTCATAGGCCCACTGTGCCTATCTTTCGGCAATAAAACCTTAATTAAATATGTATAAGTACATAATAATCTGTATAAATATAAGAAATATTACTATTCAATTAGCGAAAAATTCTTAATAAAGCAAAGAACTATTAAAAAAATGCAGTTAATCGTGGCGATCATATTTTGCAATGTAAAAGATTCTACTAAAAATTTTTATCCGTCGGGAAAGAGTTCTGCTTTTTCTTTCCTTTCTCTTTACCTATTTCATTTTTTAGTACAATGCTTCACCATCGCTTCTTTTTCTGTGGGTGTTTGTAAAAAACTCCTAAGGAACGTAAGATCATATTACTGGACTGGACTAGAAATTGGAAAGTCGAAATAAAACCCCATGACAGGAATTCTGGTCCGTGTAATACCTATAATAAGCTAATAATTATTCTTGAAAACCTAAACGAGAAATAAAGAAAAAGCATAAATGTTTTAAAATTTGAATTAGATATTTTAATGGTGATTCGATTAAGTAAGAGATTGGTTGATATTAATAATTAAAACCCATGAAGTAACTTTAATTATAAATTCTGCTTTTTTTATACACCCGTTCTATAGAAAAAAAAACAATAGCGTGTTATAATAGCGTTGTATTTGCAAGCGACTTTAAAAGAACCAACTTTACGATCGATTAGCATAATACGGCAAAATGATTCATACTCTACATCTATTTCGGACAAAATGATTATAGGGAGCTATGAAAATAATATTCCATCCGCACCACGAACGTTATAAGCACCTAAATAAAATTTAATATCATAGTCATAAAATGACGAAGAAATTTCAAAGGATAAAATTCTATTTCGATGAAATGTAATCGATAGTTTATTCATATGAGAATTTACAAGAGAATCGCCACACTATTGACTAATCGCAGCTGTTTAAGAACGAGTATTTTCCTAAAAAAATAAATACACCGCATTGATTACGTTTGAAGACTATATATTACAAGCGAAAAGTTTCCGTCGGCAAACAAAATCATATAAAATGTACGCATAGTATGAAACAATATGTTACGCAATCCATACTAATTCGTTGGACAAATAAAGTTACAAAAAAAACAACTTTTACGGCATCTGCAAGTGTACAAACCGGCTACTTTCAGCCAACTACTATTTTACACCCGTTTGAAAACACCAAACGTGTTCAATCGATTTTCGACTTAGTGTCCCCGACACAGTGTCGCCGTAACATACGTGTCAGAAAAGATAAAAATATACCAATCAAATATCTATCTTACCTGTCCGGCATGCAGGACGTCCAAAAATATGGTAAAAACACTTATAAAAAGCACGGCGCGCGTCATTTTTGCGGCCGCGTTGCGTTGCTGAACCCGACTGGCGATAACTGACGTTTATGCCAGACGCCAGAAACCTGCGTACTACTCAGCGTGTACTGGGTACAGCACTGTAGTCGTACCTAGCGTCGTATAGATCGACCCTCCCGGGTGTAACAGGGATAGAAGATAAAATATAGCAGGCGTGAACGAGACGCCCGAAGGAGGGATAACGCACGCGCAATGCTGTAAACGCTGCGTACAATGAGAACTCTATCGAAGGGAATCGCGAATGCCGTCTTCGTCTGGCTTTGTCTGGATTTCCCGATGATGATGCGTCATTTTTCTCAACTAGAAAGTTCCAACACCTATTACTATTGTAATTAAGTCTAAAATCGTTTGTTAAATACAACGCTTAGGTTAAGTTTCGTATCAAAAGAGGCTTCATTCTAATATATAGGCTTTAGTTGGCTACATACCTCATATAACTTGCATAAAGTGGCTATATATCGCCTACATAATATACGGCTGTCAAATGACCTACGCTATCATTTCAATACATTGTATGAGTCATCAAATATAAACTTAGGGCAGTAACGCTTTAACCCTTTTATTATTTCTACGTGTTTTTTTTTCAGAATTGCAATTCAGAATCGATAGTGTTATGACTTGAATACACGCAATTGCTCAAAAATATACTCTAACCTTAATAATTATTAATTAGCATTAAGATTTCAGGTTGTACATATCCTACAGCATAGGAAATACCTAATATAATCAACTCAATTGTGGAAATAATGGTATATATAAAAAAAAATATCCAATAATTTAGAAATAATATAGCTAGCACGGTAAACATCTTTAAACCAATCCAACTTCAACTAACTCGAAAATACGAGTATATACAACATTAACTATATCTTGAATTTTGAAAATTCTTTTCAATAACTCATTTTTTTTTATATACATTGTGTTGAGTTTAATTAATTTAAATAAACTTTAAAAAAACTTCCCGCGTAAGGATTTAAACGAGTACATCTTGAAAAATGGCGCGCTCTACCGGCAAAAATTCGGTCCCCTAAATTGAGACCATTTGTTCAACATTACGTTCGGACTTCTTGTATCTATACTTCGTGTTTATGGTATTGGATACATCTATTTATTAGTCTATGGACGTCCAATATTGGTTATAGGCCCCTGACATGGGGATATAATGTCATACAAAAGAACTCTACCGCTCGACCCTTAGCGTTTCCATAGCCAGCTTTTATGATTCCCGTGTGAAAGTAATTAAATCTAAATATATAATGGAATATTAATTACCTCACTAACATTCAATAAGTACATACAAACTAAGAAGGTGGTCTTATATTCAATAGAAACTTAAATATGATGTCACCACATGATGTTTTTCTATGATTGAGATTCTTACGTAAACATGCCAGGTTTCAGCTCAATTTAACATAGAAACCAGATTAATAGAAGGCTAAGAGCCTTGGGGGCAACATATTGGAGTTAATTCTTATTCTAAAAATTGTGCAAGCAATTTTATATAAAAAAGTTAGTAAAAAAGATCTTTTCAGTAGCGGTCATGTTCCGATCCAATACTAGTTTTCTTTTGTTTTTTTTTTAGATTTATTCATAAAAAAAAATAAATTTGAATCTCAAAGATTTTGTTTCTTTAAGAATCAGAGAAGTTGTTTTTTAAATGTATTACAATCTTAATTTTTAATGTTTCGTCCAACAAACCGCTAACGAAACTCTTTAAGTAATATATAAATTAGTTAAAGGTTTTATAGGGTAGTTAAAAAGTGCAGTATTGACTCTAATGAGCTCGTACAGAACCCTTTTTTTTTGTTAATAATGGGCACAAGACTTATGACTTCGCGTATTAAATAAAACATGATGAAATGTAAAAAATATTTTAATTCGCAAACGATAAAGTCTATACAGAATTAAGATAGTACTGACCTCTGTTAAATCTTGAATAATATATTCGTCAACACTTAGGCCAAGTCGTAGGAGAGTTATTGATTAAAAGCTTCCGTTCACATCTCCTGTGACTATTCGTGTGATTCGTGTAATGTTGATGAAATCACGGAAGATATTCATTAAACATTTACAGAGCTGCCGTTCATAACGTCATATTCGGACAGGTAACCATTATTTTAGAGTTTAGGAGACTAGCTTTCATTAATTAGATCATTCAAAATGGATTAAATAATAATATTTTAAAATAATCTTCTCCGTTACGAAGTAAGAATACAATTTATTGCTTATCTTACCTGTGGGTGTCGTACAGGACGACTAAAAGATCATCTCATCTCGTCATCTCATCTCATCATCTCAGCTCATATATGTCCCACTGTTGGGCACGAGCCTCCTTCATAACGACAGAGAAATTGACCTACTATACGACGCTGATCAGACGTGTTGGTATAGAGTTTAGTAGCGAGTTTTCCCTCTCTTACATAGATGTTATATGCGTTTCATATCCCTTAGTCAGTTAGGTGGTGAATTGTATTCTTACTCCGTCACCACACGGACAACTACAAGATAAAAAGATATGCACGACTAGAAGATATGCTTAAGACAAATACAAGAGAAGCAAAACTCGAAATAAATCTTATATTAACCCGTCTGGTTAAAAATATAATATCTTAGTTTAATTTCCTTACTGTATAAGAGACTTGAGCCCTCGAGTATAACGTATATGAGTTAAAATGATGACAGCAAATATTAATTTTAAATATTGCTACTATTATCTCTTTCTCTTTTTTTTTTTTTTTTAAACAATGCGCAGTACTACTAGAAACCCATAGGACCGGTATACCATAAAAGTAATCCACCGGGCAGTTCGTCACGTACAAGGAATCGGTGCCGGTGTTCAAGTCAAATGACGGCAGAGAGATGAGTTGCACGCTGTCTCTTCCGTTGGCCTGGAAACTTGTTTACAAACGAAAAATAAATGTCACACGTGGGAGTCGAACCCACACCTATTAGAAATCCGACTAGAATCCACACCTATTGAAATTGTGTAAACATTTTCGGGTAGATGGGCACACCTCGCCCATAAATACGACAAAATAATAAGAACCGCAAATTGAATGTCATAGAAGCACACACTTGTCTAAGTGGTAGGAAGATTGGAAGGGATTTGTGTGGGTTCAAATCCCACGTATCACACGTAATTTGTAATGTGTAATTAATTTTTCATTCGTAAACAAGTTTTTTTTTTCTTTTTGTTTTTGAGAAAAGGAAAACTCGAAACAAAACCCTATACCAACACGTCTGGCCAGTGCGGTATAGTAGGTTAATTTTCCTTCCATTACGGAAGAGGCCCGAGCCCAACAGTGGGACAAGTTTTATTATAACTAACGTAACATGTTAAATGATAAATCTCAATAATATGAATGAGAATTTATTGAGAAAATATTGAAAATTCAATGCTACCAAAACTATTAAATGAATTAGCTTCACATATACATATTATATTCGAGAATTAAAAAGAGGAATAAACATAGAATACTATGTCTTCTTTATTTAAATATTAAATGGCCTATTCTATATTTTTAATCTAATATTCCTGTAGGAACACAAACTTACCAGAATAAAATTATACGTACTGTAATTTAATCCTAGGTACTAAGACAAGCTGCAGGGCGGGCTACCGACTGATGGAGTGGATGGAGCGGCGGCACGGAGTCCTCTCCTTTCGACTGGTGCAGGTGTTGCCGGGGCACGGATGCTTCGGCTTGTACCTGCACACGGTCGCGTATAGGGAGTGGACTCCGGCCTGCCACCATTGCAGCAGTGACGAGGACACGGCGCAACATACGCTCGAGGTATGTCCGAGCTGGGACGGGCAGCGCCGTGACCTCGTCGCTGTTATCGGTGCCGACCTGACACTGCCGGCTGTCGCGAGGGCGATGGTCGACAGCGTCAGGAACTGGGACGCGGTCGCCGCATTCTGCGAGGCTGTCATCTCGAGGAAGGAGGCGGTGGAACCGGAGTCCGGGAGGATTCCAGCGACCCGGGCCGCCGTCAGCGGCCGGGGCGGCGCAGGCGCGAATATCTGCGCCTGATGCCGCCCTAACCGAGGCCTCGGGTGATCGGACCGGGGAATTGTCTGGTCACCCGATGTGAGGCCACCGCGTGAGGGCGACGCCCCGACAATCGGGGGCGTCGACGAGAGGAACCCGCGACGGTAAACCGCCGGGCGGGCCACCGAAGTCAAAAATCGGGTACCGGTGGTCCGCTCGCACGGCGAAGAGAGAGGAGTTTTACGGTGGGTCTATGGGGTCACGCGCCGCCTTTCCGTCACCCCGGACCGATTTGGCGGAGCGCGACCACATCCATAGTCCACCGCAAGGAAGAAAAAAAATAAAAAAGGTACTAAGACAAGCTATACTATATTTAATTTCTTCCGAATTAATCAACTTATAAAATTTAACCACATTATAAAAAAAACTTTACGTACGAGTATATTGGATCTCGGTACAGATAAATTGACTAAGAACAAACACGAACAGAAAGACCTCTTTCTGACTTTTTATCATGTTTACAGAAATAACTAAACTAAAAAAAGCCATATTGTGGCGACACGAGTTAATACAAACATTGTCTTATTAAACTATTTATTATACCATATTATTTAACATAGTGTCGTATGAAACCACATTGGAATTTCAACAAGTTATTAGGATAGCAAGAAAAGGGGAAACATAACTGCAATCCTATATCAATTCATCTGGTAAGGAGGTGGTGCGTTAAAATAATTTCGTACGCAATGAGGAAGCATGTGATTTATATGGTAATAGATTAAGAATACAAATCACACCACATTGTTGCCCATAGGTGTCGTAGAAGATGAATGAGAAATGTAATATGTAGATAATATGCAAGAGATCCACCAAGCTATCAGCGTAGTTACAGCAGGTAAATTTCCTTAATAGTACGGAGGAGCCCAGCGGTAAGATGTATATGGATTGGAATGATAATGATTATGAAGAGCTAAAAACTGAAGCGAGCAAGTGGTGACGAAGTAAGAATACAATTCGCCACCCCCTTCTCTTCTTCTTCATGGATGGTTGTAAGAGACGACTGAGGGATATAAAATGCATATAACATATATGCAAGAGAAGAAAATCTCCAAACAGAACCTTATACAAATACGTCTGACCAGCGTGGTACAGTTAGTCATTTTGCTTTCCATTATGGAGGAGGCTCGAGCCCAACAGTAGGATATACTTGTATGAGCTGAGATGATGATGAAAAGCTGAAATAATAAGAAAACATAGTTATTCAACTCACTATATTAGAAAATTATTGTTGAAATTATTATAAACAACACATCTACCCACTCATAACAATATTTTCATTAAAACCGGGCCGAAATATAAACAAACAACCAACAACGTGTCAACACAGAATGTTAAAACAAAATTAGGACTAAATTATGAAAATGTCGAGTTATAAGAAACTTAATTAGAAATTGAGAAAGGTACAACGTCATCTGTGTGCTGAGTGTGAGTTTTGTCGCTAACGTGACGCGCTCTACAGCGTGCGCGTAAGCATGCCGTTTGTATGAAGAAATGTAGTTTCACAAACGCACCGCTAGTGGCGCTGTACATTTCTTTATACAAATGGCATGCTTACGCGCACGCTGAGCGTAGAGCACGTCATGTTAACGACAAAACTCACACTCAGCACACAGTTCTCCTTCTATATGACATTTGAGAATATTCAGCTATACAGACTGTCATACGCGTTCATAACAGTAAGGTTGATAGTTTAACGTTCTCTCCAAAGCAGAATTTTCATAATCTTCGACAATATGCTATCGTCTCTGGCAAAATTTTGGTTGATAAGCGGTTTAATAGCATAAAAAAAGTTATAAATACCGGACTTAAACGTGTAAAACGTTTACCAGTAATCAATAGCGAAACCTCGTGTATGCATACATACATATATACATATCATCACGCCATATTCCTTGCAGGGTAGGCAGAGAGAACAGAGTGCCAGAGAACTCTATCCTTGCATACTTCACTCGCTTCCTCAACATTCATAATTCACTTCATACACGCTCGCCGGTTTCGGAGACTCTTGACTCCACCTTCCTTCAATACGTGACCAATCTGGTCTAGATAGGTTAGTCTCGGTCTCCCCCGGTACCTACATCCTTCCACTTTGTATATATTCTTTCCTACCTTGTGTATAATTATAATATATAATCATTAGCATCTTACAAGTATAAAGTAAGGTTAAATTAGTAAATGATATGTGTATAGGAGATTTGAATGTAAGAAATTATAGTCATTTCACAGGTTTGGCGTTTCATTTATAAATACTAAACCGAAACACGCTAATTTTCACAGTTTTTATGAAAAGAAAGCCTACTAATATTTAAAAGAAAACTACTTTTACGGATTCTATTGCGTTTGTATTTGATTTTTAATTTCCCGATGTTTCGAACACTTTACAGTGATCATGGACACGGGAAGACACCCTGTCTAACGTCTAAAAAGTCATCGTTATTACAGAAAATTATATCTACCCACTACAGTATAAGTTATTAAAGTTTGACCCACATTTTAAAACAAATTCACTGACAGTACAAAAAAAAAGGCGGGAACTTAAAAAATCAAATACAAACGCGATAGAATCCGTAGAAGTTTTATTCCAAATATATAATATTCCCGAAAACATCAGAAGCCTACTAATATTATAAATATGTAAGTTTTAGAAGATTTTTGTATATTTGTTACTCAATTAATTATGCGTAAACCGCTGAACAGTTTTAGATGAAATTAACATAGATAGACCATTGCCTAGATTAACACATTAAGACCCAGATTAAGACTTTTTACTCTGGCAATTCCCTTGGAATAATTGTTCAACTGTAGAAAAGTTACTTTTTAAGTCGGCGAAGCCATGGGCAAAGGCGAATCACTAATTATTTAATAAGTAACTCTAAAATGTAAACGTATTAGCAATTTAATATTTGCCGTTTCTGCTTTTCTTACACAACGTGATCAAGAAAATGATTATTGAGTTCATACACGTTAATCTAGATAAAACGAGGTAGAAGACTTATTACTTACCTGTCAAAATAATTACATCAATACATTCTTCTTCTTCTTAGTGAATGGCCTCTGTGAGTGATTAACCACAATTTCGCCAATGTCAAGTAAAATAAGTTTAAAAATTATAATAAATTTATATTTTAGTCGTCAGTCATGTCGGTTCATTGTCTCGTCAATACATCGTCATAGCAAATATCATTTTATATCGACTTTTGACGGGAATTTGAAAACGTCATGTTGTATTATATGTATTATATTCGATATCTTAGTGTTTTAACGTGTTATATTAGATAATTTTGATGGCATTTTATGTAATGTAATGCGGCGGAACTACTGGGATGTAGTGAATATCATATGAAAGTGCTTTACAACGTTTTCATTTTCCATCAAAATTCCCACAAGATACCATTAACAGTGTGACCATTTCACTGTTAATGGCGACAATTTGACTTAAACAATGACTAATCTGAAAGACTAAAAATGTGAAAATATTTATAACTTGATACTGGCACCAATAGCTCGTATAAGTAGCTGATTGCCAATATATAAGAAGAAGAAGAATCATTTTATATCAATACAAGAAAAGATTGCAATTGCAGATATTAAATGTTGCTTCGGGCAGCGATTAGGACTACTGTAATTAATTAACTAATAATATTAAATTTAAACACAATAGTTTCATTGGACATTCTATTTAGATTCTAAAATATATAAAATAAAAGTCAAATGGCTACCCTACTGTTACTTCACGGCCGCTCCCCTAAGTTCGCACCTCTCACCCTTGTCAGTTACTTGTATCAATTCTGAAGGGCCTCATATCGTGTCTATATACTCGAAGATGTGTCAATTCGCCTTTGATGTTTTGTATTAAAAGAATGAGGACTGAGTTTTTGAGGTCAGCGATCTTTAGAGATTTGAGAAAAATATATTGCAAATAAAATAGCCAATTCTATTTTTTCAATAAATAAAGTAAAACAAAAATATGAATATTTGCCATTGAAGTCAAATGGCGCGCTTAAAATCTAGAGCCATGCTAGTTCTAAAGTATTCTTGCCACTGAAGTCACTTGGCAGAAAATCGCTCAAAGAATGCACGAATTGTTGATAGTTGAATTGATTTAAAGTCGAACATTGGGCGGTTAAAAATAACATACAATCAAACATAGAACCTCCTCCTTTTTGAAGCTGGTTAATAAAGTTACCTAATGTCAACCTGGATTTTTAAGCGAGGTACGTTTAATAAAAACAAAAGAATTATATTATCTTGTGTATCGACCTGTCCTTTTTTTGCGGTGGACTATGGGTGTTCTCGCCCCGCCAAATCGGTCCGGGGCGACGGAAGAAGCGGCGCGCGACCCCATAGAACCACCATGCAAAGCTCCTCTCTTCGTCGTGCGAGAGGGCCACCGGTACCCGATCTTTGTCTTCGGTGGCCCGCCTGGCGGTTTACCCTCGCGGGATATCGACCTGTCCTGGTCATTAAAGTCGTTGCTCTGCCTCGGTAGGTTATATCATTGGTCAGGTAGACTAACTTGAGCCTAATCTTGACTTCAAAGGTCTGACGTAGCCATAGAAGTCGTTTCTTCACCTTGATGGACTATGTCATTCGTTAAATAGCCTAAGCACATCACAACAATATTGGTCAATACTAATTATGGTCGTCGCTTATACAGATTAATCAATAAATTTAAAAATAAGACACCACCCTGAACTAAGGGAATAATCTTTGTATTACGGGGTACTTCACAAACATGCAATTAACACACACAGATGCATGCACAGAGTATTGTCCGGGTGCGATTCGAACCCACGACACACTTAACACGGTAAGTCGGTGTCTTCACCATTACGCCATTTGTGCAGCCAGTCAAATTCTTGGTAGTAATTTTTATCTTTATTCAGTAAGTTTCAGAATGATAGAATCACGGCCTTTTACTTACAACGGATTCAATTTACATAGTAAAACTAGGTCGTATGTTTAAACCCTTTGCTTAAACCTGTGTTAATTAAATTACGAGTCTATTAAAATATATTATCTTCTTCAGCATGACTTAGATAGTAAAATTAATTGAAACATGATTATATTCCGTATGGTGATGGAGTAAGTATACTATTCACCACCCCATATCTTCCCCGTGGGTGATCGTACGAGACGTCTAAGGGATATAAAACGCATATAACATCTATGCGAGAGAAGGAAAACTCGAAACAAAACCCTATACCAACACGTCTGACCAGCGCGGTATAGTAGGTTAATTTCCCTCCCATTACGCAGGAGGCCCGAGCTCAACAGTGGGAAGTTTATGGGCTGTGATGATGATGATGATGATGATGAGGATGATGATGAATACTTATATAACGAGTAAAGCAGGGCGTTAAAACTGGTAACAGGTAGAAATAAATAGGCTGAGACAGTGGTTTTTCTAGTATTCCCTATGATATGTGATGTTTTCTGCTTGAGAGAAGAAAGAAATGGTGATTCGATGTATTCTTAAACGATCCCGATAGATGGCGTGATTTAGCATCTAGCGCATGGATGAGAATACGAATAGTAAATTGAATACTATACGTAGCTGCCACATTAGCTTAGTTGATTTAACAGTTAGAACGCATATACATGTGGATTGAAGTCTTGCATGTAATCTATCTATCAACTGAATCTTCTTTTGGCGCATCGAACACAGATTTTTGCATAGACTGTAAGTGAGTTTGATCCATCACGCTCTGAGGTGAAAGGCTCGAACGGGTGAACTCGGGACCGCCGAATGTACCTCAGCGAGAAAGATACAGTCAGCTGCTGTTCACCACCGTGTCGCTGTGATTATTATATTCAATTTGTATGTAATAAATAATAATTGTTATTATTAATTATTTTCAATTATTCAATAGCTTTTAATAGTTATTATTAATACGTAATTATAATTATTTTAACAATCATTTTTTGGTTTATCTACATCGTAAGGTTAGTGTATGCTGTTAATGGTTTATCGTGCTAAAATATAATTATTTTTCAGTTTTAAGTTTTCACTTCTATCGCCAGTCCTCATGACTGGTTTTTTTTTTATTTTTTATATAAAACGCTTAGCGTATCAAATAATAAATAAACAAAAAAATGCAATCAATAAAAAATTTTGAAACAAATAAAATTAATGGTATTCGTATTTTAATCCTTTATGTAGGCAGGTTATCGACACATATTATGCACTCGACCGTATGCATCGAACACGATTCCGCATAGACACTCGGAATGATTGAGTGGCCCGTGTCCGGCGCAGTCCGGTTATTAAGTTCGGTATTTCATTATACCATACGTGCCGGTTCTCAATTAAAGTAAATTATGAACGTGCACGCAAATTTATAAATGTTTTTTGTTTCACAATCCTATTAAGTATTTTTGATAACTCTACGTAGTTATGTTATTCATAATTCAATATAGAAAGTATCCCATTCTCCAATTATTATTGTAAAAATCGCTCAAGGTATTGCAGCAGTTAATATAAGAAATAAAACCCAAAATGAAACCCTGTACCATCCGTCTGGCCAAGCTTGATGTAGTAGGATAATTTCCCTAATCTAAAGGGCGCCTGTGCCCTACAATACGTATTACCATACCATATTTACGTACTATTAGAAGAATAAAAAGAGTACTGAAAATATTATCACGGTTTGTTTAGCCTTATCTATATATATAAGAGATTTCCACCTATCTAAATATATATATATAAGAGATTTCCACTTATGTATTGACTCATCACGATATCTCTGAAACCATAAGGCCTACAAACCTCAAATTTGGTAGGAATATTTCTTTCGCCGAGTAGAGGTCAGCTAAGAACGGATTTTACGAAATTATAGCCCTAAGGGGGTGAAAAAGCGGGGTACGATGTCAGAAACCTCCGCGTGGTGTACCCTAGGTGCAGGCGGCAGTCCCCCAGATCATTCTGATGGATTGTCTCCCGTAGCGAATATCTGGCGCTGGAGGGGTCCCCTTTTTTGGGCAGCCCTGTTTCGCTCCTAGCCCTCTATTCATAGAAGGCGACCGGACGCGAATTCTCCACGGGCCCAGTCACTCATTCATTTGAGGGCTGGGCAGGCCCGCAGGCATATGCCACCGTCGACATATCGTAAACCTGATTATTTGCTTGTCTTAGTTTCAGGAGCGAGGGTCTTGGCTTAACCGCCCGGACCGCGAGAAAGACAACCTCTATAAAGAATTACCCAGAATCTTAAGTTCTGGCGTGCGGCGAGAAGATGCATGGCAGATGGGTTGTTCTGTCGTTAGCACGCTCCAGCCACGGTACCGGCTGCCCCCCTGGTTGGTAAATGTAGGCTTGCCCGAGTACAGGAATCTCTGCTCGGGTCGACGTTGCGTATCTTCCTTACTCGTGGGAATCATATGGATACCTTAAATTTAAAATCTTCTTTAAAAACCGACGGGAATCCCTGTGATTCTCACATCACGGCCTTGTCAAGCCAAAGAAAAACTGACAACGACGCCTCGTCCTCAGGACTTGAGGCGTCTGCCGAGGGCCCGGCACAAATCGTGGAGGCCCAAAAAGTGAAGCGGTAGTCGCCCAGGAAGAGCAGGGGTAAAGCTTCCAGCTACAAGAGGTGGATGGAAGAGCGGCGTGCGCGCAGAGAGGCTGCCGCTGCTGAAAAGGAGGATGGTGGCAAAATTGCTGCAGAGCCGTCAACGGACGAGGGCGACAGTGACGTCGCAGAGCCGTCCGGAGATGAGGGCAGCGGATCTGCCACTAAGATGGACGAGGGCGGTGTATCCGCAGGGCCGTCCAAAGAAGACAGCGGGCCGGCTGCTAAAGCCTCCGCCAGGTCATCGCCGCATCCTGCGGCATCGGCCCTGGCGGCGGTTGTGATGACTAGGAAGGAGGCCCTCCCCTCGAAGGTGCGGAAGCGCCCTCTGAGCAAGGGTGGCAGCTCGGGCGCTGACTCCGAGGGGAGCGTGACCATCATGCCTCCACCGAAGGTGCCGGCCTCTCGCAGAGGGCGAGGGGCCGCGGTAGCAGGAGGAAGGTTGACGACTCCTCGGCGTGAGCTGGCGGTGGTGCGGCGGGTAAACCGTTTGTTGGCCAAAGACATGGCCGACCTGCGGGCCCAAGTGGCGCAGTTCCTGCCGCCTGCGCCGAAGCCGTCGACCAGGACGCGCTCAGGTGCTATTGCGGCGAAACCCGTCCCCGTGGCGAGGACGATGCCTCCCGCTGCGGAGGGCGTGCCGCCGGCTGAAACCGTCACGACCACCGCGGCGAAACCCGTCCCTGTGGCGGGGAAGACGCCTCCCGCCATGGCGACGAAGTCAAACGCGGCCAAAGAAGGAGAGCGGAGGCCAAGCGCGCCGCTGAGGTCTCCGCTCCCAAGGCAGGAGCTGGCGACAAGAAGAAGAGGCCGCGCAAGGTGCTCAAGCCGCCGAAGAGAGCCGCAGTGGTGATCACTGTGCTGCCTGAGGCGGCCGAGAAGAGACTCAGCTACGAGGCCGTCTTGAGGAAGGCCCGGCGGGAGCTAGACGTCTCCGATATTGGAGGCGTCGAAGCCAGGACCCGCAAGGCCTGGACAGGGGTCGAATCCTCGAGTTCCCTGGGGCCGAGGGCGCCAAGACGGCCGACAGCGTAGCGGACAAGCTGCGAGGTTTATTCGCCGAGGAGGGTGGCATTAGGATTGCCAGGCCCGTCAAGTGCGCCGAAATGCGCATCGTGGGTCTGGACGACTCTGTGACGGTGGAAGACATCTGGGAGGCCATTGCCTCGAAAACTGAATGTCGCAAGGACACCTTCCGGGTTGGCGCCATTCGCCCCGGTCCGGACTCAGGCAGGCTCCTCGTGGGCTGGAGCTCGGCGCGGGTAACCGTGCTCGAGCACTGGCCTGCGAGGTGCTTCAAGTGCATGGCGGTCGGACACACCCGGCCAACATGCACCAATTGCTTCGACTGGGTGGCCCCAATTGGGTGGTCAGCCGGAACGGAACTGCGGCAATCGTCGTCTCAACGCAGCGGCACTTCCCGTCCTTGTCCCTTTTGAATAGGGGCGAGGAATTTGTCGCGGCGGAGTGGGGATGGGTCACGCTCTACAGCGTATACCTCTCCCCTACTAGGAGAATGGATGATTTCGGGGCCCCCCTCACCACATTTGAGGCCTCGATACGGCGATTAGCACCGGGCCTCGTCCTGGTTCTGGGGGACTTCAACGCCAAATCCACGGCGTGGGGGTCCCCTATGACGGACGATCGCGGGCGGGCGGTCGTTGAGTGGGCGGCTTCACTGGGCCTCTGTATTCTTAACAGGCCTCAGTGAACACGTGTGTGCGGCAGCAGGGCGGGTCGATAGTGGACTTGTCGTTCGCTAGCCCCGCTGTCGCACCACGAGTGAGGAACTGGAGTGTCCTGGAGGAGACGGAGACCCTGTCGGAACACTGGTATATCCAGATGGAGGTCTCCCCCCAGGACCCCAGTAGGGGTCACAGTGCGAACGGAGCTCCCGCGTTTCCGCGAAGGGCTGTGGGTCGTCTTGATAGGGACCTACTGGCGAAGGCGGCCATCATTCACACGTGGCTGTCCTCACCACCCCCAGCGGACGGAGTGGACGCTGAGGCTGTCCGCATCCGCAGTGCGTTAACGCAGATTTGCGATGCGACCATGCCCAGGGTGTGGCGTCTACCTCCGAGGCAGGGGGTCTACTGGTGGTCCCCAAGACTGGACGACCTTCGTGCGGCGTGTATCAGTGCCCGAAGGTCCTACACCCGCAGCCGGCGGCGTCACCGCGACGTGGAGCGGGAGGACCAGCTGTACGAGGCGTACCGCAGTGCGCGGACTGCCTTTCAGCTGGCCATCCGAGCCGCCAAGGGTGCGAGTTGGCAGGACATGCTGGACGATCTCGACCGTGACCCCTGGGGTCGCCCGTATCGCGCGTCGCTGAACAAGCTGCGCGCGCAGGATACCCCCCTCACCCAGACCCTCCAGCCGGACTTCCTCTGTAGGGTGGTCGAGGAGCTGTTTCTGCAGCAATCGGAACACACGCCTCCGGTCATGGCTTCGCCAGATCAAGGCCGGGAGGCCGACGAAAGTGTTCCGCCCGTGACGGACTCGGAAGTGGGGGCGGCTGTGGCGCGGATTCGTTCCGCCATCACGGCCCCTGGCCCGGACGGAATACCAGCCCGGGTGCTGACGTCGCTCCTCGAGCACCTCAAGCCTCGCCTCAGGCAGCTGTACAACGCCTGTTTGGCGTCTGGACGGTTCCCTGAGTGCTGGAAAGAGGGGAGGTTGGTTCTCCTGCCAAAGCCGGGATGGCCCCCGGATTTGCCGTCGGCCTACAGGCCCATCGTGCTCCGTGACGATGTGGGTAAGCTGCTGGAGCGCATCCTCGCTGCCCGCATCTTCCAGCATCTGGGCGAGGTAGGGCCCGATCTGTCGGACGCTCAACTCGGTTTTAGAAGGGGGCGTTCAACCATCGGGGCCCTGCTATGACTTAGGCAGACGGCCGCGGAGGCCGTCACCAGCGGAGGAGTGCTGTTGGCAGTGTCGTTGGACATCGCCAACGCAATCAATAGTCTGCCATTCAGCTGCATCAGGGAGACGCTCTGATTTCATGGGGTGCCCTTGTACCTGAGGCGGCTGGTGGCGGACTATTTGGAGAGGCGCAGTGTCCTCTGCGCGAGTCCCGCAGGGGACATTGTGCGGACGCCCATGTCGTGCGGCATTTCGCAGGGGCCGGTTCTGGGGCCGACTCTGTGGGAATTCGGGTACGACTGGGCGTTGAGAGGGAGTCTCACCCCCGGGCGGAGCTTGATATGCTATGCTGACGATACGCTCGTCACAACCCGGGGCAGTACGCTCGAAGAGGCGGCGAGCCTGGCCACTCTCGGCACCGAGGAGATGGTCAGGCGAATCGAGGCGCTGGGGCTCAGGGTGGCCTTAAATAAGTCGGAGGCCCTATTATTCCATGGGCCACGCGTAAGGCTGCTAATCGGCGCCTCGTTAGTCGTCAACTCCATCCAGATCAGTATCCAGGCCCATATGGAATACTTGGGTCTGGTGCTCGACGGGCGATGGTGGTTCCGGGAGCATTTTCGCCGAATTGCTCCCCGGCTGGTCTATCACGGCTCATGCCGAACGTGGGCGGACCCAGCTTTGAGGGCCGTCAGCTGTATGCGGGGGTGATCCGTTCGATGGCCATGTACGGCGCACCCATGTGGGCGAGGGCTCTGAACGCCCAGCTCAGGGCTGTTCTGTGGAGACCACAGAGAGCCATGGCGGTCAGAGCCATTTGCGGGTACCGCACGGTATCGACCAAGGCGGCATGCCTACTGGCCGGGACACCCCGTGGGACCTAGAGGCGGAGATGCTCTCCGACCTCTACCGGCGGGTTACCTCAGTGCGCGATGAAGGTGGCTCCCCATCGTTGAGCGAGATAGCCACCTGGCGCGAGGACGCCCGCCGAGACTCACTCACTTTCCGACTGGTGCAGGTGTTGTCGGCAAATACCTGCACACGGTCGTGTGGAGGGAGTGGACTCCGTCCTGCCACCATTGCGGTAGTGACGAGGACACGGCGCAACATACGCTCGAGAAATGTTCGAGCTGGGACGGGCAGCGCCGCGACCTCGTCGCTATCATCGGTGCCGACGTGACGCTGCCGGCTGTCGCGAAAGCGATGGTCGACAGCGTCAGGAACTGGAACGCGGTCGCCACCTTCTGCGATGCTGTCATCTCGCAGAAGGAGGCAGCGGAACGAGCCCGGAAGGATTCCCGCGACCCGGGCCGCCGCCAGCAGCCGGGGCGGGGCAGGCGCGAATATCTGCGCCTGATGCCGCCCTAACCAAGGCTTCGGGTGATCGGACCGGGGAATTGTCGCGTCACCCGACGTGAGGCCACCGCGTGAGGGCGACGCCCCGACGACGAAAGCTGTCGGGGCATCGACAAGAGAGGAACCCGCCAGGGTATACCGCCGGGCCAGCCACCGAAGACAAAGATCGGGTACCGGTGGCCCGCTCGCACGGCGAAGAGAGGTGTTTGCAGGGTGGGTCCATGGGGTTGCGTGCCGCCTCTTCCGTCGCTCCGGGCCGATTTGCTGGGGCGCGACCACATCCATTGTCCTACCTTCCGGAAAAAAAAAAAGGGGGTGCAAAAGCAGGGCAAAGTTTGTATGGGACAATGTGATTCCTTGGTCCAGTCTATTTCAAATTTTGCATAAACATTCTTTAACAGAATTGATGAAAGATGTGATTCATATTTTATTGAGATTTATCTCCTAACTGGGTTAAAAAGGGGTGGAAAGTTATTTTAGGGATGATTTGCTTTAAAGTTGATATTAATACTTCTTAGTGATTTTGATTTAAAAGACATTTTATTTTGACACGTGTTTGAAAACTCAATTCGATTATATTCAAAAAACCGGCTAAGAGCGAGTCGGGGCCGCGCACGAAGGGTTCCGTACCATTATCTATAAATGGGAAAATAATCATGTTTGTTGTATGGGAGCTTAAATTCTCTATTTGTTTTATTTTAAATTAATTATTTATTTCTAAAGGGAATATATTACTAAATATTCTGTGAATATTTCAAACGTCTACCTATTTTTGTTATCAATATTGAGCAAAAACGAGCAGAAACCTTTGTTGTGTGGGAGCCCCCTTAAATATTTATTTTATTGTTTATTTAGTATTTGTCGTTGTAGCGGCAAAAGAAATTCATCTGTGAAAATTTCAACTGTCCAACTATCACGGTTCATGAGAGCAACCTGGTGACAGACAGGCGAAGCAACGGATGGACAGCAGAGTCTTAGTAAACCTTTTTAGAGTTTCATACCAAAAAGATAAAAAAGGACCCTATTCTTTTTTATCTTTTTGGTATGAAACTCTAAAAATGTTGATATCACATAAACGTTCTTCTTCTTCTCTTTGTGTATTAGCAACCAGCTACTTATACGAGCTATTGGTGCCAGTGTCAAGTTATAATTATTTTTACGTTTTTAGTCTTTCAGGTTAGTCATTGTCTAAGTCAAAATTCACCATCAACAGTGCTATGGCTACACTGTTAATGGTATCTTGTGGTAATTTTGATGGAAACCGAAAACGTTGTAAAGCACTTTTATATGATATTCACTACATCCCA
The DNA here is from genome assembly GCA_905163515.2 of Lymantria monacha. Lineage (NCBI taxonomy): Eukaryota > Metazoa > Arthropoda > Insecta > Lepidoptera > Erebidae > Lymantria > Lymantria monacha. The sequence goes on along the minus strand of LR991094.1, from coordinate 9,361,474 downwards.
GTAGTTCGCCGCATCATCATCACAGCCCATATATCATCCATGCACTCTTAAAGTACTTAACTGATTTTAATCAAATTTGCATAATATGTGTAGTCTGATCCAACTTAAAAGATAGGATAGCTTCAATCTCAATTTATAGTCACAATATTATTTTATTGCAAATTATTTGTCTATTATTTGACAGTCACAATTATCTGTTATCTCCAAACGATTCTAACAGATGGTGGTATCTGTTGACTGACTTGACTGGATTGAGTAAGTATTTAATAGATGTCGCTATGTTAAACGTAGAAACGCTTCATATAAGCTAGGATTTATTAGCATAATCACCACGTGTTACTGAGACTACCTTAGCCACAGCAAAGCGTGGCCGGGTCGGCTAGTTAATTAATAAATTATTTGGATTCCTTAAAAAATAATTATTTATTAAATATTGTAATTTATTACTTGTTATTTTTTTTATACTAATTATTATCTCTTCCGTGTGGTGACGGAGTAAGAATACTGTTCACCACCCCATATCTTGGATGATCGTACGAGACGACTAAGGGATATAAAACGTATATAACATCTATGCGAGAGTTAATTTTAATTTCCCTCCCATTACGGAGGAGGCCCGAGCCCAACAGTGGGACATTTATGGGCTGTGATGAGGATGATGATGATGAATTATTGTCTTAGTAGATCAGATGATAGCTTTGTTTATCTAGCTTTACAAAGAAAAATAAATGTTTGTAAGACTAAAATACGTAATAGTATTAAAAATTATGACTGCAGGAGACGATGTAAGATTTATTTTATTTAAAAATATTTGAGGCGTGTTGTGAGAAGAGATAATTACTGGGGATTTTTTGTATTTAGTTACATAAAGAATGTATGAGTGTGTACATTTGTTTTATTATTATAGCTATATAGATGATTTAATGAAATTTATTCTATGTATTTGATGTGTTATTTTCTCTTATTTTCTTTTTTAAAGTATAGTCTACAGAAGTTTTACTCCTTGCACGTGGACACACGCCTTGCTTTTTAATATAAATCATAAGAATAGATCAATTGAAAGGATTTCCTTATTTGAGCTTACATTCCTAGGCAATTATGTCTAGGAATTCAATATTTTTAGTCATAAAAATCAATAAATATACATAACGAAGTATGAAGGTTTCAAAACCCAACCCCACGCAACCGAAATTACTTATTTTTAAGTAGGTGTTAGCCCTATGACGTAGGCGTTTTGGCAAACGTCAGCCACCGTCCGTGAACATTAAATCCAATATTGATCACATGCGACCCAGTTAACAAACAAACGATTACGTAGGCTTTGCAAAAATCCTTTTCTAGGGAATAATGAGTAATATATATATATGTATATATATATCGATGTCATTATATTTGAGAGTATTCTTAGCCCACTATAGTTACACTTCCTCGTGTGGTAACGAGTTTAGAATACAATACGTCACCACTCCTTAGTTAGCCAGAATCCATCCCTTAATAGAGAATAAACAGCAGCATTCTCCCGAGCTCTAGTGTGGTTTTTCTCTTATTCTAATTAAGTTTTACCTGTGTGGTAGCGGCTTCGAATACTACCAACCCTTACTTTGCTCCTGCTTATAACGACCTGGGCCAATTACATCTGATGCCGTTTGGTCAACAATTACATTCCCAAGGAGGGTTGACGTCTGGTAGGTGGCCACCGAAGTCAAAGACCGGGTTCCGGCGGCCCGTTCGCTCGGCGTAGAGAGGCACGTGTAGGGCGGGTTTATGTGGTCACACTACCCTTTTTCTGTCGCCCCGACGGTTTTAGAGGGGTGTGACAACCTTGCTACTAACTTCTACAATATGTACTGTGAAAGGAGTATGGTTCGCGAGGCTATTGAAATCAAAAAACACAAAAATTTCAATAGGGAGGATGTCTGGGTATTATCATCAAGCTGGGATCCTGTTATTCACTTAATTAAAAATAAAACTAAGAAAACCACCACAAACAAGACTGCAAGACACTGTGAGCACTTATTATATAGATTTGACCCACAATAATAGTTAAATTTTAATTTAATTAATTTTAGTAAGATAAAGTAGGTCGCCACTCAAAAATTCAATAATAAAATTAGTATCGTGCCTCCTGAGTTTTCTCGCCGGATCTTTCTCAGTGTGGCCGTGTTTCGATCCGGTAGTAGCTGAATAGTTTCTGTTAGTTTTGTAAAAATTGTAAAATTGCCACAATAATAATTAACATAAATTAAATACCTTAATAATAACAAATCATAAACAACATAAATTTTATATATAGAATCATTCTCTTTTTATACTGGCAATGAATTTGTATTAATTTTGTATAAAAATGTGGGTCTAAATTTAATATCTTATTACAGAAATTTATTTATATCTACCCTAGATATAAATAAATTTCTGTAATAACAATGACATATTGGACGTAAGACACCTCAGTCCTCCCGTGACCATGATCACTGTAAAGTGTTCGAAACGTCAGGAAATTATAAATCAAATACAAACGCGATAGAATCCGTAAAAGTAGTTTTATTTCAAAAGGAACACAATAGTTAAGAACATGGACATTTCTAAATGAAATTAACAGTGTGGTTTTGTTTCGAGTTCTTTCTTTTCTTGCAGTAGTTGTTATTTGCTTACTTCTACATTCGAAAAATATGGTGATGATAGCTTTGAGTTCTTAGTCCATTATCACCATATGTTTAACTATTTTTTTAAATTATTTCAACTAATTTTTTAAATTCTTTCTCGGTGAGACGATTCTAAATCTTTGTTTTGAAAATTTTGATTAATAAAAGCCACTATCTTCTATGCAAACTATGATAGCAGAATTTACGTTTATAGAAATAATAAATTCAACATTTTTTTTTTTTTTTTTTTTTTTTTTTATTGCTTATGGCGGCAAACGAGCAGACAGCACACCTGATGGTAAGTGTCACTGCCGCCCATAGACCTTTGCCAATGGTATAGCTAGGCCGCTGCCTACCAATACAACCCTGAACCCACCCCAGTTAGGCATTATTATAGGCAACATTACCGTATTTGGATAGATATTCGATATACTCGTATGAAATTGTATAATATCTTCCTAAGCAAGATATACAACTTCTAATGAAGATATTATGTGTGGTGACGGAATAAGAATACAATTCACAACCCCATATCTTACCTCTGAGTGATCGTAAGAGACGACTAAGGGATATAAAACGCATAACATCTATGCAAGAGAAGGCATATTCGAAACAAAACCCTATACCGACACGTCTGACCAGCGCGGTATAGTAGGTTAATTTCCCTTCCATTAAGGAGGAAGCCCGAGCCTAACAGTGGAACATATATGGTTTGTGATGATGATGATGATGAAGGAAGATAAATATCTAACTATCCATTGGGATAGATGGGGATTTATCTACCAGTGTTTTTGAAAAATGCAATCCATTACCAACCTATCTCTTCTAGCAGTTGACATAAAAGTAGAATATGTATATATGCAGATAAGAACACTGAAAGAGCAAAATTCAAATTCGAACGCTAATGCCAAGGCGTTTGATCAACATGACATAGTAAACCAATTACCCTTCTGTTTACGAAGGGTACTTACGAAGGTTGCAATGCGATCTATAGAGAAATGAAATAAAAATATTATTTCTCGTTTAAATTTCTAATTTATTTGCACAAACATTTTAATAATCAGGCCAACATAAATCTGAAAATTATTGAAATGGAAAATTACAAAGGCACACCCGGGCATAAACTTTCTAAAACTTTCTCACTGTGGACTTATTTTTTTAATCTCTAACGATTCGTATTTTCGTCTGCTCCAATTTTTTAATGATATTGTTTTTAATAAAAATGTTATCTTATTAAACCTACACAAATAAGCAGGACCTCTATTTGTTATGACCATACAAACATGTAACGCGGCGAAGATACGATATCTAATTGAAAACCAGTCTGGAATTTTGACTGCACAGATGTCGTAGTGGTTAAGATACCGACCTTCCGTCCAGTTCCGCGGGTTCGATTCCCACGCAGGACATTACTTTATGCGATCCACAAAGTGATGTTCTGAGTCAGGGTGTAATTTGTCTGCGTTAATTGCATGTTTGTAAAGTCCCCCGCAATACAAGATTTATTTCCTTCGTGCAGGCTAGTGAAAAAAAAATTCACAATTTTATTGTACTTGAGTTAAATCGATGTGCGTAGTAGTTTACCCATACCGTAGATACTCCATATACCTTTCAGACGCACTGTTATTCCATTGAATGAAGATATATAATCATTGCTCCTTTGCTATTTGTATCAGTACTGATTAATTTACCTTCAGTTAATAAGCCGCCTAAAATAAAATCATTTTTTTGAGTTTCTAATCTATGGGACTTAGTTCTTCATCTATGGGACATTAATAACTAAAATCACTGTAAGAAAAACCTCTAAATAAAACATTATGCAAACCCTTCTGGTCAACGTGGTATAGATAGGCTAATTTCTTTTCTATTGTAAATCAAGCTCCGATGTCCAATAATTAAATTGATATAATCATCATTATCCTGCCAATAGCCAATCATCAATAGCCTGCTCTAATCATAATTGCTAGAGGTCGACGCAATATGTACTCGTCTTTCATCGCACATATTTTTACAATAATTTTAGTTTAAATTTTCTTAGCAGCCAGCATCAAAAAGTTAAATCTATATAATACAGTATCTATAAATCAATAATATAAACTCATTTGCAAAAAAAACGGGCGGTTTTGATTTTCATTCATATTTAAAAAGATACAATACCAAAAAGGTTTCAATCGTTTGTACACGTTACTGGCCGGTTTTAAAAATGCTGTGGTATTTAAAAAAGTACGTTCTAAATTCAATTTTTCATTTGATGTTCATTTTTACAGAAAACTCCTTTTTATCCTACATTTTTGGCGCGAAGTTCCAGAAGTTAACATGACTTTCATAACTTTTATTCAATTTTTATCGATTAATTTCATATCCTTGACTGTCAAAGCTTTATTTAATGCTGTTTGGCTGTATCAAAAATGGTAGATAAAGTGGTAAAAGCTACCAAAATTATCGCGCTGCTTGAAGAGGGTTGCAGCCAATGTTTCGTGGCTAGGAGGCTAAATGTTAGTCGCTCGACAGTCCAAAGGACCTGGCAGCGATATCAGGAGACTGGTTCCGTCGAGAGAAGGCCTGGTTCTGGAAGAAAACCATGTACCCAACCACGGGATGATCGTTTTCTTGTGAGTCGCGCATTGAGAAATCGCAAATCTTCGTATGTGGATCTTAAGAACAACCTCCAAGAAGTAAGAAATGTGCATATTAGTCTATGGACGGTCAGGAGGAGGCTTCTCGCTGCCAATATACGCAGTCACCGCCCGGCCCGCGGCCCCAAATTACTCCGTGAGCACAGAGTTCACAGGCTTAGGTTCGCTAGAAATTGTGAATCATGGACTCAAGACGATTGGAATAGGGTTTTGTTCTCTGATGAAGCCAGGATATCTCTGTTCGGTGAAGATCGACGTCGGCGAGTGCTAAGAAGACAAGGAGAACGCTTTGCAGAGGCATGTTTCGAAGAAATCACACCTTATGGTGGGGGCTCTGTTATGTTTTGGGCAGGAATAAATTCAATGGATCGTACAGAGTTAGTCTTCATTGAAAACGGCTCACTGACTGGGCATCGATACATAACGGAAGTTCTAATTTCTCATGCACAACCCGCATTGGCCGCTCTAGGTGAAGACTCGATTTTTATGGACGACAATGCTCGCGCCCACCGATCCCGCGATGTTAATGCGTATGTGCAAGAGGTCGGCATTCGTCGTTTGGATTGGCCAGCTCGAAGTCCCGACCTCAATCCCATAGAGCATGTCTGGGACGTTCTGAAACGGCGTGTGAGATCAGTACACCCGGCTCCGCAGACCATTAGAGAGCTGAAGAATGTGATTACTGCGGAGTGGGAACGTATTCCGCAAGCAAGTATCCGGGATATACTCGCTAGCATGCCCAGACGAATTCAAGCTGTGATTTTAGCTAGAGGGGGTCACACTCGATACTAAACATTTATCTGCTTTTACTTTATTAAAGAAAAACAAACAAAAAAACTTTTTTATTTTTACTTCATGAGCATATGCACTACTAGCGAATATACACTACTAGCGAGGTTTAGCATTATTTCCCATAAATTGTATCTAAATTTTATGAAATACTGATGAAAACGATTATTTTCTTATTAATTTACCAAATTGTGTGGATAAAACTACCTATAATTATCAAACAAAGAAATATTAACATTTGAAATGGTTCATTGCTTAGGTGCCCGTTTTTTTTGCAAATGAGTGTAGTACATACATTGCATATCATAATACGTAGGTAAAAACATTTAAAAAGTAACTTTATCAAAGTTTAAATATGTACATAATTATTCCAAGGGATTACATTACTATGATAAAAGTATCTATGTGTTAATCCAGGAAATATTCTATCTATGTGTTATTTTCATTCAAATCTATTCAACAGTTGGCGCGTGATTGAATAACAGACAATATTTTCGGGTTGAGAGCCCTCAGCGCTCACCCATAGTCCGGGCTAAGCTGTGAAAGCCAACTGTAGCTAACAGATAAAATACACGACAAAAAATAATCTTATTCACAATAAGAGTCATCATTATCACAAACCATATATGTCCTACTGTTGGGTTCAGGCCTCCTCCGTAGGAAAATTAACCTACTATACTGCGCTGATTAAACGTGTTGGTATAGGGTTTTGTTTCGAGTTTTCCTTCTCTTCCATAGATGTTATTTGCGTTTTATATGCCTTAGTCGTCTCTTACGCTCACCCACAGGTAAGATAGAGGGTGGTGAATTGTATTCTTACTCCGTCACCAGACAATAAGAGCGCCCAATGACATTACCATGAGTCAATCAAAAGCAGACTACCACTCATCCTAAAATGCCTTAAAAATTTACCTATCATATGCATTATAAAAACAAATCGGATTATGTAAATAATAAATATGACATTGTAAACTTTTATATTGAAATAAAGCAGACCCCCACATAATAAAATATTATAAAGTCTAGCTTCCAACCCTCTACGATTACAAACGATGCCAATAAACCAAACGAGCGAACCAAAAGTGCAGATACATGCACATCAGTACGTCTCAAAAGGAAGATAGTAGATACCAAATCGAATTTTGAAGCGAACCTTGCGGGCCATTAAGACATGCAGATAGAAATGGTCGGCGCTTGGTTCATTCGAATATTCCAGATATTTGCATATAGCGGGGAGGGGATGACGTCACGGCATGTCGCATGCAGCCAGACGCCTTGGTATTCATACGGGCCTTACTGTAAAGCTGCGGATGCAAAGAGAGATAAATGTTCTCAGTTTTGTCGCGGACTAGTTCGAATACTAAATAATAATATCGAGCGAGTATCTAAAAAGTATACGGTGCTTTTTTTTTGACTTTGTTCTATCAAATATTAATTGCTAATATAATTTTTATAATTAATTATTCTATAATATTGTGCTTCCCAAATCCCAAATCTTGCCATTTTATACAAGCACGGCACGATATATTTGCGTGCGCGTGACGTGTTAAGCTTAACGTTTTAGTACATATTTTTTTCTTTTTTTTTTGTTGCAAGTTATGGTTTGCTAGGGGTGACAGAATGGCGACGAGCTGCTCCATAACCTACCGTATAACCTACTCATCTCCATTGGACTGACCGCTGGTCCGATTCCTTGACCTCGGTGGCACCCTATACCCATTAGTGTAACTGTTGGTACGGACTCTCTTACAATGGTCAGTCCGGAATCTTATTTACCCCTGTGTATGATTGAAACCAGCTGCAGAATCATAAATAGCAATCGCTAGGTCTCCTGTCAGGGGTAGCTATGTCTTGCAATAAACGTATATTAAACTGATGTTGATGATATTTTATACAGAAACAGTTCTTATGAAATTATTATTATGAAGTATATATATAATAATAATAAAAAAGCGAAGCGTTTGTTTGGTTATACGCGCTAATCTCAGGAACTGCAGATCCGAATATTTTTTTTTAATGTCGACCATTTATATAGGAAGGTTATAGATTATATAATACACTCACATTACGACCATTACGAGATCAATACAATTTGGTAAAATTGAAGAAAATTTATTCCTTTTGAAAGTTTTCATTGCGTGCGCTCGTTATAAGCGCCTACGATCCATTCTCTCTAGCCCTCTATCCTCCAATTCTTATGTGACGCAGACGAACTTGTGCAAGTGAACTATGAGTATTCTATTCAAGCAAAGTTTAAAGCAGACTTTTCTATGTTTTAAGAAAATTTACTTCCCATTCATATGTACAGGACTGACTTCACTTTATATAAAGTCAAGACATCTCTACATTTACAGCCAGCGCATAAAATTCATCTATCAACAGCGTCAACTACTGTTTATGTATAAAGCTTTACATACATCATGCTAACCGCTTCGTAAAGTTAGTATGTGTACGTTCTAGAATAATCCATTATATAAAAGCGTCTGCCTGGCATATTGCAGGCAATTTCTTTGCCTACATGTAATAATGTCATCGTAAAACTATTTCCAACCTCTAATGTCGTGTAATAGCTACAAAATAGATGCTATTTTCTACTTATTAATCTGTGATAGTGGAAGGTTATTTGAACGCGCTAATCTCGGAAATTTACAGTCAATTCTAGAAATTATGTGGGACTTTTGACAGTTTTGACGGGAATCTGAAAGCGTAATGGGGTGTTCTTGTATTATATTCGATATCTTAGTGTTTTAACATGTTATACTAGATAATTTTGATGGCATTTCATGTAATGTAATGTGACAGAAGTACTGGGATGTAGTGAATATCATATAAAAGTGCTTTACGACGTTTTCGTTTTCCATCAAAATTCCCACATGGTATGGTCCCAATGGTATCTACCATTAACAGTGTGGCCATAGCACTGTTGAAGGTGACGATTTGACTTAGACAATGACTAACTTGAAAAGACTATAAACATAATAATAATTATAACTTGACACTGGCACCAATAGCTCGTATAAGTAGCTGATTGCCAATACACAAAGAGAAGAAGAAGAAGAAGTAGAAATTATGCCGCGTTTGATATCTAATTTATAGATCATAAAATATAATGCCGCCGTTGATAATGAGTGAGAACATTGAAAAAAAAAATAAGTGTAATTTTAGCGTCCCATCTATATGAAATAATAACCAGGTAGTTATTATTATATTTAAAAAAAATCCTAATTATTTATAGAAATTACCAAAAGAAGTAGTATCACTTACTACTTTTTTACTTTCATTTCGTCATATAATTTGGACTAAGTAGGGGTGAACTATAGAATTGAAACTAATAATTTAAAATGTTATAATCAAAATGATTTCAAAAGTATTTTCTATATTGCCTACTTTTCCATATGAGAATATATACTATGTCCCAACCAGTCAGTAGAGAAATTTATTTCGTATTTTCCTTCCATTGCATATATCAGTTTCAACATTATTTGAGAAAATAAAGACTTATTAAATATTTATTGTTCATAAAATGGAACAGATTAAAAAAAGAAAAGAAATTAGATAACGGACTATGAAATGTCAGCTCCTATTTTTTTCTCGCCGTTGCCGTATAATGTAACTAAATACTTGGTTTAATACCTAAATCTATTTACCCCGTAGTTGGCACACAACTGTGTCTTCGTTTGTATCCACCTAATGAGATATTACAATACAAATCTTATACCTGTGTTATTCTTATGAACACATAGGTAGGTGTATTATTCTTAGGGACCATTAAAACTGAAACCCTAAAATCTAAGCAGTACAATCTTGCATTATATCATAACGTTAGAAAATATTTTAATTCAGGTATTTCTCTAGACAAGCGAAAACTATATATTCCCACATAGCTAAATAGCTTTATATCCTTTCTATTCTTACAAGTAATATATCCTTTCTATTATTACAAGTATCCTTTTGCCGACGGCCATCTACGACTATCTTATTCCATAATGAGGTCCGTTAGTGAATTCGAAGCTTAAGGTTTCCATCTAACGAGGTAAGCTGTTACGTTTATTTTCTACATTCACGATGAACCAATGATTAATAATGGCAACCATCTTGTTTTATATACTCTCTTCTTAACAGTTTGTTTCGTTTACTTAGGACTTTCGATATAAGATCATGTTTTACTTGAAATCGATATACTACCTTGTTTATGTAAACATATTTGTACGCTTCAAAGGCTTTAAAATACAAATGCGTCAGCTAAGTTACCGCCCGAACTTTAAGCTTAAGCATAGTTGCTTATGTAATGAAATTGGCACTCTATCTAGCTTAAAACCTTGGTTAGTTATTTCCTTGAATTTACGCCAAAAAATTCTTGCCATGAATATTAGGTAATTCGGTATTCATCTAACATCTCTTATCATATTTATTTAGCATATATTCGTTTCCATATGGTGATAAGTAAGAATACAATTCAACATCCTCTATCTCCCTAGCGGTTGCCGTAAAAGACGTCTAAAGCAACGTCTATAAAGCTAGCATGACAAAGTGAGCAGAATTGTTTAAAGAAAAGTGCAGAAATTAGTGCTTATTTAGTGCTAATTTAGTGCCAAAAACTTAAATTTGATGCTCTCATAGATTCGCAAAAAATGAGAACACTGCTAGCTTGTAATTAAGCTAGCAGTGTATTCCCTAAAACGCCTATATTAACGCAGTATAGGACTAAAGCAATGTATAGTGAATTTAGTGCTTGATTAGTGCTGGCAGTATGTGATAAAAAAATGAGCAAAAAAAATTTTTTTTAATTTTTTCGATCAAAACTGCCAGTATGACAGTCTGAGCAAGTGACCGGATTGAATACGTCAATCTGGATCAAAAATCTATGATTGTCAGGGTTAATAATTTAGTGCTCGATTAGTGCTGGCAGTATGTAATTAGTAATTTGAAAAAAAAAAATTTTTTTATTTTTTAACAATCAAAACTGCCAGTATGACGACAGTCTGAGCAAGTGACCGGATTGAATACGAGAATCAGGATTAAAAATCTATGATTGTCAACGGTTAATAATTTAGTGCGCGATTAGTGCTGGCAGTATGTTATAAAAAATTTAAAAATTATATTTTTTGTATTTTTTGTCAATCAATACTGCCAGTATGACAGTCTGAGCAAGTGACCGTATTAAATACGTCAATCAGGATTAAAAATCTATGGTTGTCCACGGTTAATAATTTAGTGCTCGATTAGTGCTGGCAGTATGTTATAAAAAAATTTAAAAAAAATATTTTTTGTATTTTTTGTCAATAAAAACTGCCAGTATGACAGTCTGAGCAAGTGACCGGATTGAATACTTCAATCTGGATCAAAAATCTATGATTGCGAAGCAATATAGTAAATAGCATTTATAGCAATAGTTCCTATTTTATTATGGGAATGGTTCCCAAAATATTATTGGAATAGATCCCATACTTTCCTGTGAATGGTTCTTGCAATCGCATTGGAATATTTATTTATTTATATAAAAACAAAGGAACCACTTAGATAATATACAGAGATTTTGATGTAGCTTCTTCAATAGTAATATGTCTCTGTGATTCTAAATTAATCTTTCATTCAAATAAAAAATCCTTAATATGTAAAATGTGGCTGTGGCTACAGGTATGGCGAACTGACAATAAAAGGTCTGACAATAAATTGAATGCATCTGTTAGATATATAGCTAAATTAATAAGTTTTGATAATCATTAATAACTAATCCAGATTGACGTATTCAAACCGGCCACTTGCTCAGACTGTCATACTGGCAGTTTTAATTGACAAAAAATAAAAAAAAATATTTTTAAATTTTTATATCACATACTGCCAGCACTAATCGAGCACTATAGTCTATCTAATCTAAGAAGTGCACTTTGACAGCTGTCGGAGTAAGTTGTCTAGGTATGTGAACCAAATAATCGCTATCGAAAATAACCGATTTTAGTGAGAAATCGATATTGATTCTTTGTAATTAATAATCGGTTTATTTTTTTATTTTTCCAAGAGGAGATGAAAAATGATGTGCTAAATTAATACTAAACAAATTTAATTATCGCATCATAAAATCTAGTCATCATAATTAGTAGGATTAGGTTAAGTAAAAATAAATACTGAATTTGAAAATAGCTATTTATTCAGAATCGCTACTATTACTTGAATTATCATCGTCGCTAACATTAATAATTATTTCCTTATCAATAACATTGTCGAAACGTACATCTCTGTCAAAATCTCTATTCGATTAAATATATTAATCTAATCTATGTATCTCAATCTCTATCTATGTATGTATTTTTACCGATTATTTGGATATTCGTGAATTGGAAGTTGTCAAGCACTACTGTTTAGAACGTGATGACATGACATTGTAAGATAGTCAATACTAATGTCTATTTACCATGTTATTTTTATTTTAAATTAGTTTTACGGGTTTCAACATTACATTATTGTACAAGAAAGTCACCCGCAAAGTTAATTATGTAAATAACTTAATAGTTCTTTAAAATTTCAGATTTATTGTTTGCAATTATGCGTATACGTTTGACCAAGGTTATTGTGTATTAAAACACGCGAAACGTCAAAATGCACTTCTTAGATTAGATGAACTAAAAATTATTAACCCTTGACAATCATGATCATGATCACTTTTCTTTAAGCGATTCTGCTCACTTTGTCATGCTAGCTTTATAGATCTTTTAAAGCACATAATATGCAAATAACATATTTACAGCAGAAGAATAATTTGAAATAAAACCTTATTCCAGCTTGTCTCACCGAAGAGAAAGACCGAGTGCCGGTGGCCCACTCGCACGGCGTCAAGAGGTACATTGAAGGGCGGGTCTATGGGGGTCGCACGCCGTTATTTCTGATGATATTAACGAGGTGTGCCCACGCCATAGCCCACCGCCAAAAAATGCCAACTCGTCTGATTAGAGTGCCATAATGACAAATTCCTTCCTATTCTAAAAGAGGTTCAAACTTAGCAGACAGCCCTGTCAAACATACGGCCAGCGGGCCGCATCCGGCTCCTGGGTCGTATCAATAAGGCCCGCGGTCGCTATGGTTTTTAACAACGTATATTACATACTATAAACTACAATAAAATGTTATAATAATCAGTTTCTTTTTATTTTCAATCTGGTCCGCCTACGAATTCCAAATTTAATATCTGGCCCTGTGTAAAATTTAATTTCGACACTTCTGCCCTAAGACGTATGTATATGAGCTGAGATGATAATTATGATATTTTTCTGTCTTTTATATAAAATTATAATATTTATAATAAAGTTAATTAAACAATTGCTAGCCTATTTAATAAAAAGAAAACTATATTTAAAGTCAACCACATTAATACAATTTCGGTCTTTGTTTAATGGGGTTATTCTGATTCATCGTTCACACGCGTATACTCCCCTACCGTGACTAATCGTGGCCGTATACCACAATTACGACACTGCACTATATATCATAGTTACCCTAAAGCCCATCGAGGGCTGTGAACGCGTATAATATATTACGATTTTTCCAATTTTAGGCAAGGGGAACATCTAATCCACAAGAGCACTTGAAAATGGTAAAGCGTATAAATTAAAATAAACAAATGAAAATAGCAACTTTTAATAAATAGTAAAACTTTTATTAAATAATTAATTAGCAAATTAATACATATTTTATTAAATAAATAATTAGCAAATTAATAAAACAATTACATAATTTTTTTTTTTTTGACGCCCATTATAGAGAAAATTTAAATAAAGTTTTCGTATCTTAACATACTGGAGTAAGATAAGATTTTTATAAAAGCTTCTAGTTACTTTTATAATGATACAAAAAATGTCTTTTATATCATTTAATATATAATATTTCGTTAAATCAGTCTTAGAACATAGACTTATAGTCTGCAAGGTCTAATACAATATCTATTATAGTAACTCTAGAATGTGTATTGTTTCTATGCGGTGACGGAGTAAGAATACAATTCACCACCCATCTACCTTGCTCGTGGGTGATCATAAGAGACGACGAAGGGATATAGAACGCATAAATATCTATGCAAGAGAAGGAAAACTCGAAACAAAACCCTATACCAATACGTCTAACCAGCGTGCTATAGTAGGTTAATTTCCCTCCCATTGTAGAGGAGACTCGAGCCCAACAGTGGTACGTATATAAGCTGTGATGATGATGTGTATTTTTTTGTTAGTTTATTGATTTATTTGTACATATATACAATTTTATATAGTATTGGTGTAAAGATGCGAAAGGGCATGCTCCGATGGTTCGGACATGTGGAAAGAATGCCGAACAAACGTCTGGTTAAGAAGATATACAATGCGAAAGTGGAAGGATGTAGGTACCGAGGAAGACCGAGACTAACCTACCTACACCAGATCGGTCATCTACTGAAGGAAGGTGGAGTCAAGAGTCTCCGAAACCGGCGAGCGTGTATGAAGAGAATTATGAATGTTGAGGAAGCGAGTGAAGTATGCAGAGATAGAGTTCTCTGGCACTCTGTTCTCTCTGCCTACCCTGCAAGGGATATGGCGTGATGATATGTATGTATGTATATACAATTTTCTATCTAGAGCCTTTTGACAATTAGTACTGTAGACTATTTTCTGTCTACAGCCGCGGGCCGGTCCTTTCGGAGTAATACCACACTCTCGCAGAATATTGACATCTGAGCAGTGGCGATGTGCTGTTGTGCTTCGTTCAGTGAATGAGAGAGCCAGAAGCCTAAGCTTCTTAGGCAACGGCCTAGCTGTACCGTTCGTATTGCACAGGTCTATAAGCAGCAATAACACTTACCATCAAGTGTGCCGCTTGCTCGTTTGCGCCCATAAGCAATAAAAAAAAACCACAGATCATTGTAAAATTAAATATTCCTTATACAAAATGCAATAAACTTAATTTACTAGAAAATATTGCTTTCAAATGGCCTCATTTCAGCGCATGCAAACACATTATGTACAATTCCATTGCCAATGGTTAGAACTATGAATCTAACTTAATCATGAATTGTTCTTGTCGTGATTATACTTAATCCTAAGTTATCTGACAACGATATATTTTACTTGTGTCTTGTTAGTTATAGAAATAACTGTTAAATCTCTAAGTCCTTTTGCTGGATTTATATACAAAGATATTTTGTTTTATCTATTACTTGTTATTTTCAGCCTCTAAATATTCTACTAATCGGCATAAGCCTCCTTCAAAATAAGAAAGATATTGAACTGGTATTCATGCAATCAGACAAATTCGTATGAGATTTTGTTTCGAGTTTTCCTTCACTTACAGTGACGTTTCTGTTTAAATCTTAGTCATGTTTTACGACATCCAGTTAGTAGTTTCTGCTGCACATTTTACTGGTGATTCTTTCTTCACTTGCCACTGTATATACATAATATGAGTATGTAGGATATAAAGGTCTAAAGAATTTTATTATTATTCTCCTACTCATATACTACTACTACATATTGTAACAGTTATTGGCAATAGTTTTATGACCGGCCGCCTGCCAGATGTCAACCCTCCTTGGGAATGTCATTGTTAACCAAACGACATCAGATGGTGTTGGCCCAGGTCGTTATAAGGCTCTTAGTCGTCTTTTACGACATCCACGAGCAAAGTAAGGGTTGGTAGTATTCATAGCCGCTACCACACAGCATAAAGGTCTGAAGAATATTGTCACAAATTAGTGTTTAATTTAACAAAAGCCTACCGCTAATCTAACAAGTCTCTCTGCACTAGTTAGATGGGATAGCTATAGCACAGATTAATAAATAATATAGGTACTAGGTCGACAGAATAGGACGTAGTGTATAAGAAGAAATTCTCAACGAACCTAAACAATAGCGTGAAGTTCAATGTTCATTATCTTTAGAAATTTATTAATCAAATAAAATATATGAACAAATTAAGCTGTGTGGTAGCGGCTAAGAATACTACCAACCCTTACTTTGCTCTTGGATGTCGTAAAAGACGACTAAGAGCCTTATAACGACCTGGGCCAACTCCATCTGATGCCATTTGGTCAACAATTACATTCCCAAGGAGGATTGACGTCAGCTAGGCAGGTCATAAAACTATTGCCAATAACTTTTATAATATGTACTATGAAATAAGAGTACATACTGTATCGACCCCAAGTAATTGAGATAAGAATAGCAGAATGATGATATGATCAATTAAATTAAAATCATCTATACGTTTCAACAAGTATACTTAATTAATACTCTATTATAGTAGGCTAAACTGAGCGCTTCCGATATAGCATGGGGGCCATTAATCGTGTCCCCAGTTTCCGCAGCATTTGGTTAATGTCCCGCTGCGTATCCCTGTGGTTCAAGTCAAATATATAACCACAGATTAAGTTCTTTGCTTTTATGTTTATATACCTTAATCATCAAAACAGCAAGTAGAGATATAAACACTTCTACGTTTCTCAGTGCAGTCTTTAGTACCATATAATAGGGATCCTAGCCTATAGCCGTTCGATTTCCAAACTTTAAACTTGTTGAATTTGCCCAAAAAGCCTTGAACACTCAAGAATTTATTGAATATTACAGCGAAATTTTGTTAAACGACCTAAAATTTAATCTATAGTTACAGTAAGCACGCTTTGTTCCATTTGAACGGAGTACACAAATTAGTTGGTATAACGTAACATAGATATAATGGACTAGGGATGTTAAAAAATAATCGATTTTTATTTTAATCGATTATTTTTTTCAAAAAAATCGATTTTTCATAATCGATTTTTATAGTAATAATAATCGATTTTTAAAAAATCGATTATATAAATTATGCGTTTTAATCGATTTTTATGAAAAGCGCCATCTATGGAACGGATGAATAAAACTCGAAGTAAATCCATTATTATTTACAAGTTAAGAGTGCCATAATATATGTAGTTGTTGGTAAACAATAAAAATATCTTGCAATAGTAAAACATCTAAAAGCGGTTGGCGAAAATATTTTACGATTAAGAAACATACAGCAATATGCAAGTACTGTTCCAAAGAGCTAAAAACTTGCAGTAATACTACAAATTTAAAACAGCATACATACATACCATCACGCCATGTCCCTTGCAGGGTAGGCAGAGAGAACAAAGTGCCAGAGAACTCTATCCTTGCATACTTCACTCGCTTCCTCAACATTCATAATTCTCTTCATACATGCTCGCCGGTTTCGGAGACTCATGACTCCACCTTCCTTCAGTACATGACCGATCTGGTCTAGGTAGGTTAGTCTCGCTCTCCCTGAGTACCTACATCCTTCCACTTTCTTATTGTATATCTACTTAACCAGACGTTCGTTCGACATTCTTTCCAGTTGCCCGAACCATCGGAGCATTCCCTTTCGCATCTTTACATCAATGCTCTCTTTCATACCTACTCGCTCTCTTACGTCGTCGTTACGAATGCGATCGATCAGCCTAACACAGCCACAGATTTTCCGTAGAGATCGCATTGCGCATTAATTTTACTTTAATACTTTTTTCTGCATACCCAACTCTCGCTTCCATATAGTAATGTTGGAACAAGCAAGTTATGTATTGCTACACGTGTCTTCTGGCTTCGGTGGTGGCTACCGAGAAGTTGTCCCAACGCTCTATTTCCCGCATTTACTCTTCGCTCTATATCAGTGGTGTAGCTTCCATTCTGGCTAAATTCACATCTAAGATATACAAATTCATCCACTTGTTCTAGTACATCATTACCTATTATTACTCTTACATCTGTTCTGGCTTCATCTCTTTCGAAGACCATTATTTTGGTTTTACTCACATTCATGCGTAGACCCCTTTTCTTACAATCTTCTGTCATTGTGTCGACTAGGGTCTGCAAGTCAGTCACTGACTGCGCCAGCAGGACTGCATCATCTGCATAGAGCAGAGCACTGACCACTGAGTCGCCCATCTGGACTCCCACATTCATATCGTTCAACCTTTGGAGACATTTATCCAGATATATGATAAACAGCCTGGCTGATAGAACGCACCCCTGCTTAACGCCGATATTGACGTCAAACCAAGGCGACATTCCATCATCCAGCCGCACATAAGCTCTACATCCCATGTAACGGGACTGCACAGCCTGCAGCAGTTTACCGTTAATACCATACTCCAGTAAAATGTCCCAAAGTTCCTTTCGTGCAACCGTGTCAAATGTTCTCTCCAGATCCACAAAACTGCAGGCAACCCTCACACCTCGAGCCAGATGCTTCTCCACAATGTTGCGCAGAGAGAACACTTGAACCATGCATCCCCTTCCACTCCTGAAACCTCCTTATGCCTCATACAGTAAACCATCGGACTCCATCCTCATTCTCCTTTCAATAATTTTAGCATACACTTTTGCTGCCAAACTGGTCAAGCTTATGGCTCTGTAATTTGCGTAGTCATAACGTTAACCCTTGTTTTTAAACAAAGGCACGATGACTGCGCTATTTCCGTCCCTGGGAACTATTCCCGAGCTCCAACATAAATTGAGGAACATCAGGAACGCCTCCCAGACACAGGTGCCGCCAAGCTTGATCATCTCGGCAGACACCATATCAATGCCCGCTGCCTTACCATTTTTCAAACTTCTTATCGCCCATTCAACTTCATCCATACTGATGCCATCGGAGGACGCTGGTGCCGAATGTTGATCTACTAGACCACGGATAATCGAGACAACCCGAGTATCCGCATACATGACCAACCACCCCGAGACCTCTTCACCTCTCTCCAAAAGAGTTTGGTGTTACCCTCGAAGTTTTTAGCCAGTCTATCTTCTGCACTCATATTTGTTCTATCACGTTTCTCTTTCACTAAGGCCTTGGTGTCATTCTTACACTGCCGATATATTTCTTTCTTCTGTTCAGTCATACTGTCATTCAGATTCAAAGAAGAGACATAGTCCAGCCACACTTTCTTCTTTTGCTCTACGGAAGCTGCCTCTTCCTCATCCTACCAAGGATCACCATTTGTTTTTCTATGCTTCTTTGAGCTTCCACATACTTCTTTCGCTGTATCTACCATACTCTCTTTCAATATTCTCCAGCATTCTGGCTCGATCCACGTCGCCTCAGGGGGACACCCTAACCCGTACTGCGGTACGCATATGAGCCGGATTGAAGTCTGACTAGACTGGTAGGGGACGCGACGTGCACGTTCCGGACTATGCCTCCCTAAAAAAAAATCATCATCATGTCAGGCTATTGTCGTCCACTGCTAGACGTAAGCCTAAATGTAAAATAGTATTGGACATTTATGGCATTTTTTTGTTGTGATTTATATTTTAGTTTTTGAGACAATAAGGTTGTTATTTTGTTAGGGCGCTCATCATTTCATTTTTATGATAATAAAAAAAGTGTCAATAATTACACTTGGTTTCCTTATTCCTTACCTTGAAAATTTAAAGGATTGATGAATTTTATATTTGAATTGGTTGATTTTTTATTCATATAATTTTATTTGATTTTAATCTGATTAATTGTGAATATGAATCTCTTAGGTTTATTATTGGAATATGAAAAGTATATACATTTTTAAATAATAGAAAAAAATCGATTTTTTCGTAAAAATCGATTATTTATTTTGATAATAATCGATTTTTGGAAAATCGATTAATATTAACTAAAAAAAAATCGATTTTTATTTAATCGATTTTTTTTCAGTAACCTCGCATCCCTATAATGGACCCATAATAACTATATACATATATCATCAAATACTGTATTATATATGTATATCAAATACTATATACGTATATCATTGTATCAATTCTATATTTGAAATGTAAAATTATGATATAACGCCATCTCTTGGCATTTTGAGATATACAACCATCCGGTAGCAAGAATAGGATTGTTTTATACATTCACGAGATGGCGTTATAAAATTCTTTTTAGTAAAATTGTTTTCAGGAACACACCTCTAACCCTAAACAGTCCAAAGCCATGAAGTCGTCAAGTGTGATTTCCAACACAAGACTGTGATGATTCTGAAGAACCCGAAATTATTCGATTGCATTTTTCCTAATATCGATGTGCAATATTTATTGTTGGGTTTTGTAACTGTATATTTGTACAATTCCCCTCGTCAAATAGATTCATATTAAATAATTGGAAAAACAAATGGTATTTCTTGTATCATCATCATTTGCCTGCCCTCATCCCACGCTAAGTGGGGTCGGCACAACACGTTCTTGCCTTCCACAATCTTCTATCAGCCGTCATATCTGCACTCACAACTTTCATACACATATCCTCGTTTACACAATCCATCCATCTTTTTTTGGGTCTCCCACGACTCTTACACCCATCCACAAGCATATTGATAACCCTCCTTGTCACATGCCTTTCATCCCTCCTCATCACATGTAACCATACCAAGAAAATCTCGCGCTCCTACACTTCTCTATCACTGGTGCTACTTTTAAACTTCCCCTAATATACTCATTTCGTATCTTATCTAGTCTTGTCATCCCACACATCTATCTTAACATATGGTCCGAGAGCCAGGTGAAAATTGGGTTAATTATTTCTTCTCGAGAGATAATTGGTGATACGCATCAGACAATAGTATCATGAAGCCTTATGACCGTCAGCTGCAGCACGGTGAGGGGGATGAGCAGTTGTAACCTCCCACGCTCGAAGAAAAAAAAAATACATTCACTCATTTCCTCTCTGCTAAAAATTTATCAAATTATAGCTAACCCAATATCTCATCAAAAAAAAAAATCAGCTGGCTATAACATAGTGTATTGTACGTCAGCTGATGTCTCGATCATGGAAAAAAAATCTTCACTTTCAGTGACATCCTCTCAAATAAAAATTTACCTGATGATAGCTTATATGTAACTATTGATAAATATATACGTCAGCTGGCTGTATCTCGGTGGAAAAATCGTCAGCTGATAATTTGAAGGTAACGTAGAAGTTAGCCAGTAACGTAGAAGTTGCTGTTCAGAGTCTAGGTGCAATTCGTGTTCATTAATTATGTATTGAAAAGTACCCCGTGTAATATGAGGATTATATATCCTTAGTGCTGCGTGTAGCCTTTAAAAAAAAATTGCCATTTTAAACTTATTGTTATGGAGCATCTATCCGTAGTGAATCAGCTAAAAGAAACGCAATTTTTAATAAAATATTGTAATTCAAAAACTAATAACAATGCGTCGTTTCATAACAATGCAGTCTACGTATATCTAAATAAATTCGATTATATACAGAATATAATAATTATTTACTATCCTTATCACAGGTAAAATTCTACACTTTTTTTATGCACTGCCTATGGTGGCAAACAAGTAAGCAGCGCACCTGATGTTAAGTTACACTGCTGCTAATGGACCTTAGCAATACCAAAAACACACCGAGGCTGCTGCTCACCATGAAGACAGCGTTTTTCCTAAAACTCGTTTAAAGGAACACATATTATGTCTATAATGCATAACAAAAATAAATATACATTATTGACTTAAATATAATAATAATAATTATTATAAAATATTAATGAAAATCAAGTACAGTTTTTAATAAATTGCTAAACCTAATAAGACAATAGTCCTACTGGGAATAAAATAGTGGTGACGGGATAAGGACTCAATAGGCCCCTTTTTTGCCGAAGAAAATCGATTAATCCTATAAGCAAATAACTACAAAAGAAAGAAAGTCACTAAATAAAACTCTATTGCATTCTGTCTGGTCAATTTTTTTCTTTTATTCCTTATGGTGGCAAACGAGCTGACAGCACACCTGATGGTAAGTGTCACTGCCGCCCATGGACCTTTCCAAATGGTATAGCTAGGCCGCTGCCTACCAATACAACACCGAACCCACCCCAATTGGGCTTCCGGCTCTCTCGTTCACCGAACGAAGCGCAATAGCACATTGCCACTACTCAGACGTCGATCTTCTGCGAGAGTGTGGTACTACCCCGGCCCGCGGCTGTAGACAGCGAACTGTCCACAGCGTGGTCCTACCACAATTAAAATGTAGTGAAATAAATTTTTCCTTTGACATCGAAGTCAAGAAATCAATTCTGGATGTTTATTGAATTGGAGGTGAGGGTTAATACAGTCACTTACTATCTGGAGACCCATACCCAGCTATAAGACATGTCTGAGCTGAACAGAAGAATAAAACTGAACAAGTACAAGACTGAGTCGCTTCAAAAAAGGTGCCGTATCGTGGTAAGGTCAAACAGAATTTAACTCTATATACTAAACGATATTAAATAATATCTTAAAAGTATGACTTCCGAAAAGCACATTTCTTTGATGAGGATCACTTTTTTATTTTCAAGTTTCATAATTTCAGCTCATATTCGTTCTACTGTTAGGCTCGAGCCTCTTCCACTATAGGAGCGAAATTGACTTACTATATCACACTGGTCAGGCGTGACGTATTGATATAACGGTTATATTTCAGGTTTTCCTTCTCTTGCTAACATGTTATATACATATTATATCCCTTAGTCGTTTCGTCGTCGTTAGACAAGATATTCTTACTCAGTCACCACACGGATAATTTTCAACATTATTTCTTTTATCTCCCAAATAACAAATTAATTCTATTAAATTAATAGCTTTTTTATAATGATTCCTGATGTTTATGCATTTATATATCAAATAAAATTAATAATTTGTTATAATATATAAATTACCATAAGTTTAATGTAAATAATAACTAATCAAAAATATATATATTTCTGCATAAAATTATTTTCTTTTTCTACCAACATTGAATAAATAATAATGTAGCAGATGGCTAAAAATCTCTCTAAATACGACTTATTGGACGTGAAATACCTTAGTATCCACGTTACCATGAACCCTGAAGTGTTTTAAAAAGTAACTATCAAAAACAAAAGCGATAAAAATTCGTAAAAAATACATTTCATGAATATACTTAATCTTTATTTATTAAATATTTTTCTATTTAGTTTATTTAATAATGCAATCCACAGACTCTGTTCGCTGGCACGGCTTTATCTGAAACAAAAAATCATGTAATTTTAATTATGGTGTTATTTCTCTATATCTCCCATCCTTTCAATATCAGGTATTATAAATTCTCAGAGAATTTTACATCGGGCCACCGAATGCAAAGATCAGGTTCCGGAGGCCCGCTCGCTTGGCGAAGAGAGGCGCATTGCCGGGCGGGTCTATTAGAGCAAGAGCCAGCGGCCCCCAGGCCTTCGGTATAGTATAAAAGCTGTAAGTTTCTCAATGTATGTCCCCAACACAGGTAAGAACGAACCCCGTCCATGAAACTTGGGTCGCGGTGGCTTTCGCGGGTATCAGGTAATAAAAGTGTGTAAAATTGTGTGTTAAATTTGGTAAAGTGTAAAACTTAGTTTTTACATATTTTACTTATAATAATCCTAACAGTCACCTTGCCGAAAGCCAGACACTTCGTACGGCTGCAACCCTCTGCCAGACACCCTTAAAGTATATTTAATTGTTACTATACTTACGGTATAGTATAAAAGCTGCAATTTATATATGTTATTTGGAGAACTATCAAATTATGTTTTCTCAATAGCCAGACAGTTTCAGTAGTTCCTTTATGTTGCCAGGCACATCAAAAGTCTAATGTAGGTGCGAGCGCGAGGGATATATGTGTCAGCGGGTGCGAGTGAAATACAGCGTTCGGTCCATTGCGACGTTTTACTGCGCATGATCTATCATTTATTGTATATAATGAGAACTATTTTCTAGATTTACTATGAAAACTCATTATGTACAATAACTAAGAATCAACAAATAAATGTTTAGAAAATTCTTTTATAAAATTTTCGTGTTTAGGAATCATTAAATTAACAATCCAATAATATGTTTAAATAATTATTTTAATAATAGTTATTGGAATAATATAATTAATCTAATACAAAAATTAATACCACTGACTTGAAGTCACTGCTCCGGTGGTCGGCCCAACGACGAAGGCGACGTCACGGGGGGGTTACGGGTGTGCGTGCTTACGCCCCTCTGTCGCCCCGGACGGAGTGCAGCGAGGAGTGCGCCGACCGTAACCCACCCAAAAAAAAAACCCGCTGACACATATATCCCTCGCGCTCGCACCTACATTAGACTTTTGATGTGCCTGGCAACATAAAGGAACTACTGAAACTGTCTGGCTATTGAGAAAACATCATTTGATAGTTCTCCAAATAACATATATAAATTGCAGCTTTTATACTATACCGTAAGTATAGTAACAATTAAAAATACTTTAAGGGTGTCTGGCAGAGGGTTGCAACCGTACGAAGTGTCTGGCTTTCGGCAAGGTGACTTTTAGGATTATTATAAGTAAAATATGTAAAAACTGAGTTTTATACTTTACCAAATTTAACACACAATTTTACACACCTTTATTACCTGATACCTGCGAAAGCCACCGCGACCCAAGTTTCATAGACGGGGTTCGTTCTTACCTGTGTTGGGGACATACATTGAGAAACTTACAGCTTTTATACTTTACCGAAGGCCTGGGGGCCGCTGGCTCTTAGTCTATATGGGGTCACGCGCCGCCTCGTCGGCGGGGTGTGACCAGATCATAGCCCGCGACAAAAAAAAAGAGAATTTTATACCTATCACAGGTTCGCTATAAAATCGTACATACATACATATCATCACGCCATATCCCTTGTAGGGTAGGCAGAGAGAACAGAGTGCCAAGGAACTCTATCCTTGCATACTTCACTCGCTTCCTCGACATTCATAATTCTCTTCATACACGCTCGCCGGTTTCGGAGACTCTTGACTCCACCTTCCTTCAGTACGTTGCCAATCTGGTCTAGGTAAGTTAGTCTCGGTCTCACCCGGTACCTAAAAAATCGTAAACAATAAATAACTCACCAATCATTTTTGGGTACGGTAGCTTCAAATTCTCCATAATCTTAATAAACTCAGGAAGAGGTTTAGTTAGTCTCGGATTGTAATTCTTCTCTTCCCAAACGGTTGTTGCCGTTTGACCTCTATAATCATGTGCTGGATATAACTTGTAATGGTCCGGTAAAGTAAAAATTCGCTGATGTACGGAATTGTAGAGGTTTTCCGAGGAACCTTCTTGAAAATCTGTCCGACCACAGCCTCGAATCAGCAGAGTGTCACCTGTGAATGCTAAACCCTGGAAGCAAATGAGCAGATTAGGTCAGTTAATATTTCATCTCGTCACTGACAATGCGATTATTAGACCTAGGAAGTAGGAGGCCTACGATATAAGAGAAGATAAGGGATTCACTAAGAATCTTAATAGAAGATATATATACTGCCATAATCGCCACACTTGACAAGAGGAATGACCACCGTAATAGATGATATAATTTTCATAGGAAATTGCTGCTGCCAATTCTTCTGAAAAACTCTCAGCCGGTTTTTACGACTCTCTTACGATAATAAGTAAGACACATTGTATTCCTAACCACCGCCCACACGGGGCATAGGATATAACAATAACATTCATCATTTCATCATCATCATTGTCCCGCCGTCTTCTACCTTCTTTCTTCGCCATCCACTATCAGACGTAGGCCTACCCCACAAACTAAGGGATAATTCTTAATCGCCACGCTTTAATCACGCCGGCGCGGCGATCGCAATAAGGTGTTATACGTCTCCAGGATAAAGTCGCTAACTTTGCCACCTATAACAAGAACTGGGAGACCCACATGGCGTTGAGAGGTTATACAGGAGGCTATAGGGTCCCACAGAGTCCCATCTATCGCCCCGGACGAATCAGGTGAGATGATGAGCTTCTGCCCAATCCTCTGATGTGACCTAGAGCCGATTTTTACGGCTCCCGCGGACAAAGGATGACGGCAATTGTATTCTTATTTCTTCGCCACACAGTTTATCACGAGCATTATCTAGAAGTATTTTAAAACGACTTCACAAAAGGAGGAGGTTCTCAATTCGACTTATCATCATTACCCTGCTCCTTATCCCAATTACTTGGGGTCGACGCAATATGTCCTTTTCTTCCACTCAATCCTATTCGATGTCATCTCTGCGTTCACTCCCTTTCACATGCCCATTCTCAATTCGCCAGTATTTTTTTTTAGTGTAACATCCAAGTCATTTTTAAGATAATCGTATTTTTGAGTTATCCTCCGTATTTGGTTGACCTCGAGTATATTGTTTTGAGTTAGTTTTTTTTTTGATAAAATTTTGTACTATAGCATATCAAATAATCCATTCAATTCATTACAATGCATATAATTTACATATACTTAGTAGTCTATATGCAAATATTTATTTACGACACCCAAAACTCACATAAAAAACAAAATACTTAGAAGTATATTGCTTTGAAAGCAAAACACTTGAGATAAATGTTTCGTTACTATAGGAAGAAACGTTGTTTTATGGACTATAAATTTGTTTGAATAAATACATTACCTAACACCTCAATCAGAGTATAGACTGGGTTAATACCACAATTGCCAAGCTTGAGGATTTGAAAATAGACGTAGTTAAACGAAAAAGCTTCAACTCATACTATATAAGAAAATACATACAATGAAACATAGAACCTCCTCCTTTTTGAAGTCGGTTAAAAATAAGTTATGTATAACAAAACATGACTGACTTGGTTGCACAGATGATGTAGTGGTTAACATACCGACCTTCCATGCCAGTGCCGTGGGTTCGATTAATACGCAGTACAATACTTTATGCGATCCATAAAGTATTGTTCTGAGTCTGGGTGTAATTTGTCTGCGTTAATTATCTGTTTGTAAAGTCGCCCGCTATACAAGGATTATTGCCTTAGTGCAGGTTGGCGTCTTTAAAAAAAAATTTAGTTGAAACTTTAATAGGTATCACAAAAACAAGGCAAATAGCCGGCAGCCCAACTGGGTGGGTTTGGGGATTGTAATGGTAGGCAGCAGCCTAGTTATACCGTTGGTATAGCAAAGGTCCGTGGGCAGCAGGCCGTGACACTTACCATCAGGTGTGCTGCTTGCTCGTTTGCCACTATAAACAATAAAAAAAAGTGTGTGTGTCAGCTCCGACGCACGACTGGAGTTTACTCCTTAAGTACGATTATCTAAACAGGCGCAAAAAAGCTCATTTAACTAAAAATAATATATATATATATTTTTATTTACATTTATTAAAACTGTTGAGTGAAATATTATCCCACGTCAGAAAGTGAAAGGTGCGCAGAATAGGTTGCGCACCAAAAACGTAACGAGGTCATTCGATCACTAGATTTTACTCCTCAAATTTTTCTCATACCGGGCGCCTTATATGAAAATCGATTCTTAAGGAGAAAAGTCCAAAAAATTTAAATAATGTCTATTCATTGTGCATAATAACCAAATCATACTAACCGAAATGTATTGTATTGTATGTTATTAATTTTTTTTATTTTTCACTTACATCGTAATAATTTTTTTGATGTTTACGTGATTCTTCATCATCATTATCTCAGGCCATATATGTCCCACTGTTGGGCTCGGGCCTCCTCCTTAATGGAAGGGTAACTGACCTACTATACCACGCTGGTCAAACGTGTTGGTATAGGGGTTATGTTTTTTAGTATTCCTTACATTTTTTTTTTTGAACATTAAACAACACTGTAAACATAAAAGGCAAATCATATCATCAATAGCCAGATAATTGTGAAATCAGTGGTGTGGCAGTTGTGTAAAGGTATGATATTCTTTACATTATATTAGTTAGGTAGCTTTTAATTTTATTTTAAGACAACACTTTCATTTTTTTTATTGCTTTTGGTGGCAAACGAGCAAGCACCACACCTGATGGTAAGTGTACCGCCCATGGACCTTAGCTATACCAGAAGTATAGCTGGGCCGCTGCCCACCAGTATAAACCCCCAAACCCGCCCAGTTGGGCTTCCGGCTCTCGCGCTCACCGAACGAAGCGCAACAGAACATTGCCATTGCTCAGACGTCGATCTTCTGCGAGTGTATGGTACTACTCCGGTCGGACCGGCCCGCGGCTGTAGACAGACATCTGTCAACAGCGTAGTCCTACCATGATGAAATATATGTTAAATGCGTTTTATATCCCTTAGTCGTCTCTTACGATCCCCACACCCTTTCTCACCCGCGGGTAAAATAGGGGGTGGTGAATAATAATTGTATTCTTACTCTGTCACCACACGGAAAAGTACGTGAGTATTACACATTTAAAATAAACTTATTTTACGTATTCTATCACGTTTGACGATAATCTTTCCATGACTATGAACGCTGTCAACATAGTTGGTCTGTAAGCCGTTTTAAGATCAGGGGCCAATTCCAGCTGATGCCGAATAAGTACGAGCACATTATTGCTTCGACTCCAAGAAATTGAGATAAGAGCAGGAGAATGATGTTGATGCTAAGTTACTTATAAAAACTTGTTAATGAGGAAAAATGATTTACTCTAACTTTTCCGTTAAAATTGTATTAAACGATAACACGAACCTATCATTGGATGATTACAGAGATTAAGCATTTAACATGCAGTTATAGCTAGTATTAGAATACAAGACTAACCTGTTCATAACAGATATATGTGAGGCATCCATTGGTATGTCCCGGCGTGGTCCTCGCTAATAACTTATGTTCACCGAAGGAAACCACATCACCATCTTTCAAATACAAATCAGCTTGGGCGCCAGACGTCTTGCCGATAACACTCTTCGTATCTGGCAGAATGGATTTCAACTTGCCTGTACCTGTTATGTGATCTGCGTGCATATGTGTGTTCACTGTAAAAAAAATATGTCTAAAAACCAAATATATTTATTTTAAATCATCGTCATCATCATTCAGCTCTTATACCAATTACTAGGGGTCGGATACCCTTCGACCATTGTACTTATTACGAAAATTATAGCAATAGCTTCATTACCGGCCGCCTGTTTGGCGTCAACCCTCCTTGAACAATATAAATGCTGACCAGGCATCATAAAAATTGATAATATGTAAATTGCCCCCACGGGGCTTTGAGTTTATGCATAATCATTGATTTGAATTTGATTTAAATAGGAGACTTAATTATTTTAATTATTTTCTTTTCAAATTCTATTAACATAATGCTTAATTTTTCTTTCCCTGTGATGAATAAGAATACAATTCACCACCCCCTATCTTAACCGTGGGTGATCGTAAAAGACGACTAAGGAATATAAAACGTATATAACATCTATGCAAGAGAAGGAAATCTCGAAACAAAACCCTATACCACCACCTCTAACCAGCGTGGTATAGTTGGTAAATTTCCCTCCCCTTACGAAGGAGATTCGAGCCCAGCAGCAGGACATATTTGAACTGAGATGCTTACTCGCGTAAATTAAATTGAAGCCCAGCTCTTTAATCAATGCGGCGTCTCGTTCAGCATGTTCAAGAACAGGATCGATGAGCACAGCTTCACAAGAGCGAGTATCTCCCAACAAATATGTGTACGTACTGCTCACTGTGTCGAATAGCTGGAAAACGAACAACACCATTTTATTAATCGTAAATTAAATACGGATAATGAGAATAACATCGTAGAAAAAACCTACAAGCATGCTGTGTGGTAACGACTACAAATACTACCAACTTACATTGCTCGTAGATGTCGTAAAAGACGACGTAAGAGCTTTACATCAACCTAGGCCAACTTCACTTGATGCCGTCTGATCAACAATTACATTTCCAAGAAGAGTTGAGGTCACGAAGGCAGCTGTCAACAAACTTGTCAAAACCTTTTGCAGTATGTACACTGGAAGAGGAGTATCTGTTGCATCGACCCCAAGTAATTGCGAAATAACAGGACGATGATGATCGTAGAAAATCACAAGGATAATAAGACAAGCTGGCCACCAAAATCAAGTTTTGAATTTCTAAAGCACGCTCAATAGGCAAATAATGCAACACATGGGTTACATGGTTATGGAGCCTTAGACTGTCGTTTTGGAGTCCTGGACAGGTGGATGGGATAAGGCTGAGGCTGGACCATACCTATCTTAAAAAAGCAAGAGCAAGTAATTAATAGTAGTAGAACCGAGTCTATACAGATAAAAGATTTACTACGCTAGCGGACTAGCCTAGCGTAACAGTCAGAAAATAAAGAAAAGGATTGATATAATTCTTGTGGCCAGCCCTTAAAGGTATTTTTATGCTAAAACCTTTACTGTGAACTCTATACTTTGTTTATTCTTCACAAACACAAACGCAATCATTTTTACCATGTTTTACTTAAATTTTCAATTTCTCTACAATGATTTGCAAAAACATTTCATGGTAGGCAACGGCCAAGCTGTGCCCTGGTATTTCAAAGGTGACCGAGATCCATGACCAGCAGTGGTAGTATTTTCCATCAGATGTGCTGCTGAATCGTATGACACGATAAGCAATAAAAAAAACTACGTCTGTGGATGCACACACCCCGCGCCTAGCTATCCGGGGTGACGCAAGGGCGACCCTATAACAATGTGTCACCGCATCGGTCTTGCTCCTGCCTAGAAGGATAATGCTATAAGCGCCAGTCATATCGGGTGAGTTGGTTATGACAGTTAATATTATAGGTCTCCCAAAAGAGTAGATACTGTTGTATATTCGCATGGTGATCCCTTAGTTAATTTTAACGACTCCTAAGAGAAAGTAAGTGGTAGTGACAAATTGTGTTCATATCCTTTCATCATCATCCCACTGTTACTTCAATTAATGGAGGTCCACGCAATTTGCACTCTTCTTTTATTGTACATATTTTAAATTTTGACGATAGTTTTATGACCTACACCGCCTGCCTGACGTCAACCCTCCTTGGGAATGTAATTATTGGTGAGACAGAATCAGGTGGAGTTAACCTGTTAACCCACATCTACGTAAAGCTCTTATCAATCATCTATTACGTCATCCTTTTTCTTTTTCTTCGCAAGGTGGGACCATGAATGTGGTCGCGCCCCGGCAAATCGGCCCGGGGCGACGGAAGAGGCGGCACGCAACCCCATGGACCCACCCTGCAAACACCTCTCTTTGCCGTGCGAGCGGGCCACCAGTACCCGATCTCTGTCTTCGGTGGCCGGCCCGGCGGTATAACCTTGCGGGTTCCTATCTTCTCGATGATCGGGCGACGCCCCGACAGCTTTCGCCGTCGGGGCGTCGCCCTCACGTGAGACGTAAGACCACCATCTCACGTCAGGTGACCGGACAATTCCCCGGTCCAATCATCCGAAGCCTTGGTTAGGGCGACATCAGGGGCAGATATTCGCGCCTGCACCGCCCCAGCCGCTGGCGGCGGCCCGGGTCGCGGGAATCCTCCCGGACTCGTTCCGCCGCCTCCTTCTGCGAGATGACAGCCTCGCAGAAGGCGGCGACCGCGTCCCAGTTCCTGACGCTGTCGACCATTGCTTTCGTGACAGCCGGCACCGTCAGGTCGGCACCGATGATAGCGACGAGGTCGCGGCGCTGCCCGTCCCAGCTCGTACAAACCTCGAGCGTATGTTGCGCCGTGTCCTCGTCACTACCGCAATGGTGGCAGGACGGAGTCCACTCCCTCCACACGACCGTGTGCAGGTACTTGCCGAAGCAACCGTGCCCCGACAACACCTGCACCAGTCGGAAAGAGAGGACCCCGTGCCGCCGTCTATTACGTCATCCTAGAAGAATGTAAGGATAGGTAGTATTCGTAGCCACCATATAACTTGACCCTTCACCATAAGGACAATAATATTAGTGGGATTATTATAATTACCCTGCTCTTATCCCAATTACTTAGGGTCGACGCAATATGTTCTTTTCTTCCACACAATCCTATTCGATGTCATATCTGCGGTCACGCGCTTCCTATCCATATCATGCTTCACGCAATTCATCCATCTATTCTTCAGTCTTCCCTTACCCCTAAAGCCTTCAACATTCATACTTAAAACTTTTCTCACAACATTACTTTCGTCCCGTCTCATCACATGTTAATTCATACCAACTCAGGCGTTCACTTTTCAACCAAAGCCAAACTTTCTCTTTAGTGGGATATAGTATTAAAATAATTAATGCTTATAATAATACTCTGATGCTGTAATATTCCAAGTAAATATTTATATTCAACTACTCAAATATTTATCGTATTAACGTTAAAATTGACATAACAATCCCTTTGTTTGGACAAGTATCTCATTATAGTAACATACCTAAAAGCTGGATTGTTTGTTATTAGAATTTGTTATGCAAATAGAAAACAGTACTGAAATTGATGAGTACTATGCGATTTTTTTCAATTAAAACCAAAATAAAGTGTTTTAAAGTTCTTCAACAGATATACTTATAATGATTTCTGATGTTTACGAAAGTATTAGACATTTGAAATAAAACTATTTTTTTTATTCTACTATTAGGCGTGCTCTTCGTATACAGGAAGGGAAACTGACTTTACAATAGCTTTACAACAAGAGAAGAAAATCTCGAAGTAAACATATAGAGCAACACTGTTTTGTTTTTGCGTAGGCTATGGTCCGGACACACGCTGCCCGTTTCGTCCGGGACGACGGAACGGCAGTCCATAGCCCCATAACCCACCATATTCACTCCTCATCGCCATTGGGCCGGCCACTGGTACCACTTCCTTGACATCCGTGGCCAGCCCGGCGGGTTAACCTTTCGGGTACCATCCCCCGTCGACGCCCCGGCCTGCTACCGTGACTCGCACCTGCGCCGCCCTAGGGAAGCGTGTCACCGAACAGGATTTCACCCCGCCGCGTCCCCGTTCCTGACGCTGTCGAGCATCGCTTTAACGAAGGTCGGCAGTATCAGGTCGGCACCGATGATTACGATGAATTCACGGCGCTGTTTTGCCCAAGCCACACAGACCTCGAGTGTGTGCTGCGCCGTTTCCTCGTCGCAATCGCAGTGGTGGCATGACGGTGTCCTCTCTCTCCTTACGACCGTGTGCAGGGTACTTGCCGAAGCAACCATGCCCTGTCAATAGTAGAGCCACACGCTGAAGGAATTGCTACGGCATTTTACTTCCAGTTTTTCTTTTCTTGCAGTAAATTTATCTGCTTTCCAAACTTTGTTTTGGCTTCCAACGACCTTGTCGTAACTGGCCCGGTCGTCCGCAGCAACAGCAAGGCAAAGATTCATAAGCCACCCTACGTCATCTTTTCACATTTTGAATGCACTAAAGCTATCGCTGCTTGACTTAATATTTTTTTCTGATTCTTCAATATACTCGTAAACTATCTACTTTTGGAAGCGTTGACTTGATACATACTACATTAAATCTCTTTTCTTTTTTAATACTTTTATTGGGTCATGATTAGTTTTATTGTCTAAAGACAGACTTTTATTAAAACTACGTTTACGTGAGCCTTCTTTAAAATATTATAGAAATCAGCCATAATGGCAGTACATATTGCTGTGCGGTTTGGTTTGCAGTTTGCCTTTTAATACTGTATTCACAGATTATATTTTTAGTCACGCCAGAGGAACAATTCTCGCCATACGAATAGATCACGAAATCAAGATAAAAATTCGAATCCGAACTTTGCACGAGCAGGATTTTAGTCGATTCTCGAATATAATTTGGTCCATTCTGGAAATTCTACCAGGCAATTCCGCTTGAGAAACGTTTAAAAATTAAATCGGGATTATACTAATGATGAGAACTGTCCCCCAGATAACAATACTCACAAGAGCAAAATCGATTCCATAGGATTGAACGTCACAAACCACTACATATCACATAGCATCAATGCCTTACTAAACGAAACATTGAAAAGTGATTTACCAAACAAAAATTTAAAAAAAACATTAACCATCAGAGTTAGAGATGGGCGTTTTCAGATTTTTACGCAAACCGATACAAATTCGATTTCTGATATTGAAATCGATTTCAAAATCGATTACAGAAATCGATTTCCGGAGCGGTTGGCGGAGTGGATTTACCTTAGTTTCGATCGATATTCGATGGTTTCAGGTTTTAGTTATTTTAGCGTGGCAGACGAAAAACGCAAATGAACGAACGCATTCAAAATATTTTCTTTAATTTCTTTGTTGATTGGATTTAGGTGTACGATTTTCCTTTATGCTTTATTTAGGCTTAGGACTAGCAAAAATGTTTTGTTTTGGATATGATACAAAACTTTCTGGCTTCTTCTTTCTTTTAAAAATCGTCATATTTACAATGATTTCATGATTATATAAGGTACATTTTTTTGTATGTTTTTTTTTGTTTCCATTTTACAATTAATAGTTATTTCTTATTTATCAAATCGTATATATTATGATACTAACATACGCTAGTATAGTATTAAATCATAAAATACCCATCAAATTATACATAAAACTAACATTACGCGTAAATATACGCGTATATATAAAAATAACATTACGCGCACACCGCACGTATCACCAAGGTCAAGTGTACATCAAAACTCTCCAATAATTCATAAAATCTATTTAACAAACACAAAACTTTACCTATCATTAAGTATTGCGTAATATTATCATGGAAGTAGTTGCATTCTGATATAGATCTTATTCCCTGTCCCTTGTAATTCTGTTTCGTTTCAATCTGCCATTCTTAGTTTCTTAGAAACCGCCAAAATCCAAAACTGATGATAATTCAATCGCTTCATCTCTTTCACTGCACTAAACGATCGCTTAGTTAGAATGAAAGGAGGCGAATTTTAATGAAATTCGCTTTCTCTCATTCTAACTAAGCGATCGCTTAGCGGAGTGAAAGAGTTAGTAAGTTTTCAAATATTGGTTTGGTTTGCAAAACTAGCAATAGAAAACGATTGCGCGATGATTAGATTTATTATTATAGTGCGTTTCACCAAAGAGTTCCTTTGCCGTAATGTTGGCTGCCCTGCACTTTCCTGTCTGTCAAAAACATCTTACAGTGTAGTCGTGTCTCGTGTGTCACGTTATTCCAAGTGTTTCCAGGTTTTACTATTCTATTATTGTTGTAATCATGCCTAGAACATTAAAAAGTGGTGAAAGAGAGATGTTGTTGAAAGTAAAAAGCTTTTGTGAACGCGAAAAGTTTAACAAAGCGCCATTAATTCCATTACAATGCCGCAGTCGTG
Organism: Lymantria monacha; assembly: GCA_905163515.2. Classification (NCBI taxonomy): domain Eukaryota; kingdom Metazoa; phylum Arthropoda; class Insecta; order Lepidoptera; family Erebidae; genus Lymantria; species Lymantria monacha. Next base: position 9,326,364 of record LR991094.1, on the reverse strand, counting down.
TTGCTGCCATGACAGGTTAGTAAAATAGGGATACCAGATTCCCATTATTTTCCCTGATTTTTTAAAAATAAGATCAGTCACTGTGCGTCTTCCTCGCATCTAAACTTGTAATTATTATTATTATTTTACATATATTATTACAAGTTACAAAACATACATACAAAACTAAAAACTTTATCTCTATAATATAACTCATCCGTATTTAATTATTTTGTTTTAGGTGCATCTGAAAAAACTGTTACGAAAATCACCAAAGAAGGTGAAGTCACTGCATCTACATCGACGAAAATTTCAACTCCAGGCAAAATACGTCCTCGAGATAAAAAAAAATCAAGCTTGATGATTTTGAACTTTGTGTTTTGCGACATAAAATTCACGAGTTCTATGCCGTGAGAAAAGAATTGCCTACTGACCTACTCTAACCAAACTTTTGTGTGAAATGCGAAATGAAATAGATTTCAAAGGAAGTCGCACCACTTTATGGCGGATTATGAAGGAAATAGGATTTTATTTTCAAAAATGTAAATCCAAAAAAAAGTCTTGATGGAGAGGTACGATATTGTAGCGTGGCATGATCGATATCTTCATGAGTTGCGGAAAATTCGTAATGAGAACCAACGCCCAGTTGTATATTTAGACGAGACTTATATACACTCAACATATTGTCGGCACAATATGTACAACTTTGCCAACATTTGCCCGCGCAAATGTTGCCAAAGTAACACAGAAGAAGGCGTTTTATCTTCGGACTCAAAGGGACCACGTTGGATAATCGTCAATGCAGGCAGTGAAACAGGTTTCATACCTAACGCTCAGCTAATCTTTAAATCGCAATCTAAATTGGGCGATTATCATGATGACATGAATAGAGAAAATTTCAAAAAATGGCTTCAAGATAAACTATTGCCGAATTTGCCACCTCATTCGATTGTGGTCATGGATAATGCTTCTTACCATACGGTGGCAGTCAACAAAGCACCAACGATGTCCTGTACGAAACTCGAGATGCAAAACTGGATAAAGAGTAAAGGTCTTGCTTATTTGCCAACGATGACGAAAGGTGCACTATTTGAAATAATTACAGAACATAAGGAACCGCCTGTTTATGAAGCAGACTTGATACTGGAACAGTACGGTCACAAAGTGTTAAGGCTTCCGCCTTATCACTGTGATTTGAAACCGATTGGGCTCATATGGAGTCTATTGAAAAGAAGGATTGCAGAAAGAAATGTTGGCCAAGAAGCAAGAAACATAGTTAAAATAACCGAAGAGGAATTTTTAAGCATAACATCAGAAGAATGGAAAAAACCATGCGACCACGTTAAGAATTTAGAAGAAAAATACTATAACAACGGCGTACGTATAGACGAGGAAGTGGACAGATTCATAATTGAAGTAAAAGACACTAGTGATACTTCTGATGGTGATGAAATTTCTTCTTATGATACGGATGATAGCAACATATCGGGTGTGAGTCCTTTAAATGACCACAATTATTTTAAGAAATAATTTATGTATTTTTGAAAACATTATCATCCGTATTACAAGAATAGTCATAACGCGCTGAAGTATCACTATTCTCTTACTTCAATTATGCACTGATTTTAATAATACTATTTTTTACAAACACATAAAGCCATAATATCCAGATTGATGACAATTTACTCATAAAATAAACGTAAAGCAATAAAGAAACTAATTTATTTATAAAAATCTTTTTCCTAATGAATCCTTAAATCACATATCACATATATTATGCATACCGATATTATATTACAGACGGCTGCTTGGTATAATAGTTAGTTACTCAGACTGTACAACCAATGGTCGTGGGTCCGATTGAGTCTAGAAAGGAAGTGGCATGTTTATTTAAAGTATTTGTTCATCATGCATTTGTTCCGGAGTCTTGATGTTCACTGTAATTAAGTAGCTAGTGTAAATGTATTTAAATCCCTAATTTTAGGTAAAATATTTTTTGAAAAAGTAGCAACACTAACTTCCTTTATACCAATATAACAGCGAAGGGAACTCTTTAGTGAAACGCACTATAGTTTTATTTTCGTCGTTTTGTTTTGATATGTCGTGTTGATTTAGTTTCTGCCGAGATACGCTTTCTAAAATCAGTTTGTATAGTGTTGAATATCGATACGATACGATTTCTGACTGAAATCCGATTTCAGATTCGTTTTGATATAGGTATCGGACGCATACCTAATCAGAGTTCTAAGAAACGAAAAAAAACAGAAACTTAATAAAAGGCTTATATTTTTAAACAAAAATATTTAAACTCACCTGTCTAAAAAAGAAATTTGATCCCTTATCCATGGCTGATGATATCAGTCTGACCTGTGGGCCTGCCTTCAATAGAATGCAGTATGCGCCGGCTATTCGCCAACCACTAAACGCCATCTTTTCCAGCATACTATTGCAAAACAATTAAACATATTTAATAATAGAGTAATTGTATCCTTAATATTAAAATCAATATAGATAGCCGGTTTTTACGACTCCCACAGGATTAGATATAAGACAATAACTGTCCGACTTTAATATAACTCATATTTCTATTGAAAGAGCATGCAATATGCCTGAGGCAACCCATAGATGTAATAAACTAATAAGACGGCAGAAAAGTACATTGAGCAAATAAACCGGATTTATTAATCTGCGCTATTGCGCGAAATACAGCTATTATCATCAAAAATGATATGTCACGCACATCATAAAAAATAAGGAAAACCTTACCAATAAACACGATATAAGAAGTTATAAGCATAGATGAATGATGTAACCGTTCAAATTAACTAGAGTATGTAATATATGTACATATAGCTTTTATTTTTTTAAGTGGGAGAGATACAGAGATACTATCTTCATTAAGATATTGTTATAAATATCCTGCCACCGGTTATGGTTCGTCCATAAATTACGTGATATTTTAATAACTTTTTTTAATGTAGGTACAAGCCATTACCATTTTCGCCGTGGATCTCTCACGATCTAGCCTCTGACCAATTATTGCACACATTAAAGGTTTTTGTGACATTGTATATGCGTCTTAACATTCTTTGTTCAGAAATACAATTTACACTAACCTAACCTATGCTACTCAATATTATTCTTCAGGATAAGGCAATATGTCGTGTTATGTCATGTCGTGCGGTGTCCCACAGGGGTCGGTCTTTGGGCCAACTATGTGGGACATCGGTTACGACTGGCGATGAGAAGGGGTTGCACCAGGGCTGGGGCTTATATGCTACGCTGACGACACACTCGTCACAGCCCGGGGCAGGACACTAGAAGAGGCGATGAGCCTGGCCACTCTCGGCACCCAGGAGATGATGAGGCGAATCGAGGCGCTGGGACTCAGGGTGGCCCTAGAGTCAGCGCCTCGATGGAGTCCTCTCTTTCCGGCTTTCTCTTTGGTGCAGGTCTTGACGGGGCATAGATGCTACGGCAAGTACCTGTACACAGTCGCAAGGAGGGAGACGACTCGATCCTACCAACAGTGCGACAGCGTCCGGGCAGCGACTGCAGCATACGCCCGAGGTCTACGTGACCTGGACTCAGCAGCACCGCCTCGTCACTGCCATCGGTGCCGACCTCTTGCTGCCAGCCGTCGTGAAAGCGATGGTCGACAGTGAGATGAAATGGGACGCGGTCGCCTCCTTCTGCGAGACCGTCATCTCGCAGAAGAAAGCGGCGGAGCAAATCCGGGAGGATCTCCCCTACGAGAATTCGCGGCGCCGCCGCCGGCGACTGGGGCGGCTTAGGAGTGAGTACCTACGCCTCATGCCGCCCTAGGGAGGCAACGGGCGATCGGACCGGGGATTATACTAGTCGCCCCGGAGTGACGCCACCGACGACGACACGACGACACCCTGACATCGAGACTTACACGGGTCGAGATGACGGGGCGTCGGACTCGAGAGGATAAAAAAAAGGCTAAGGCCATAAGGAAATTTTTCTAGGTCCTCATGTTGGAGACTTTTCGATTTACATATCCGTCCAAACGCACGATATGTAAATCGAAAAGTCTAGGATTGGGTCCTAACTAATATTATAAATGCGAATGTAAGTTTGTTTGTTACGCTTTCATTATGATAAGAAAAAAGTAATGTATTTGCATAGAGAAAAGGTGCTCAGTGTTCCTTATTTTGGATCCAATTACCATCAGTAGGTTCTCTGACAACCATTTACACAAAAATATTACTTCTAAAGTAAATTTTAATTGAGGATAAGCCCAATATCAATCAAAAACTTAATAATAAAACAAAGAATAATTTATGGTTTATAAGCCTATCCTCAAATAGTAATTTGAGGATAATTCATGCCACTGCAATGCCCACAGTGCACTGGTACGGGTAATAAAACAATGGTATTACGCACCACTGTAATCTGTCATATGATAACAAATAAATCACATCATCATCTTGCTCTTATCCCAATTGGTTGAGGCAGATGCAATATGTCCCCCGGCGGAGTTGCAGTGCATGTGAAAACGGTCCCATGACTTCGCCGTAACCGGGACGAAGGCATAGCGTGTGGTTTTTAGCAGGTAGAGGCGCTAACATTTAATTAGCGCTGAGCCCGGCATATCCCATCTCTCTCCCCAAAGAGACAGACATTCATTATACCACGCAAAAAAAATGCAATATGTCCTGTCCTTCCATACAGACCTACCAGATGTCATCCCTTTAACCATTCCCTGTCAATCTACATCATGCTTCATGCAGTCCATCCATCTTTTCTTTGATCTTCAGCCCACATATGTCCCACTGTTGGACTCGGGCCTCCTCTATAATGAGAGGGAAATTAACCTACAATACGGCACTGGTCAGATGTGTTGGTATAGGGTTTTATTTCGAATTTTCCTTCTCTTGCACAGATGACATATACATATTATACCTACGGGTAAGAGAAGGGCTGATGAATTGTATTCCTATTCCATCGCCACATGGAAAGTAAAAAAAAAATATTACCAAGAGAATGAACCATGCACACTATATTGTAACTTTATAATAAGATAAAGATCTAAAAGTTTCAAAGGTATAATAATCTCCGAAGCAACTTCACATGTCTTGTCAAATAATATAGGTGATAATAATGTATTGTGGAATGAAATAGTGGTAGAACCACTCTGTAGACAGTTCTTTGTCTACAGCCGCGGGCCGGTCCGTCCAGCATAGTAGCACACTCTCGCAGAAGATCGACGTCCGAGTAATGGCAATGTGCTATTGCGCTTCGTTCAGTGAGCGAGAGAGCCGGCAGCCCAACTGGGTTTGAGGATTTTTTATTGGTAGGTAACGCTCTAAACTATACCCTTGGTATTGCAAAGGTCTATGGGCGGCAGTGACACTTACCATCAGGTGTGCTGTCTGCTTGTTTGCCACCACAAGCAATAAAAAAAAAGAAAGTGTTGTCTTAAAATAAAATTAAAAGCTACCTAACTAATATAATGTAAAGAATATCATACCTTTACACAACTGCCACACCACTGATTTCACAATTATCTGGCTATTGATGATATGATTTGCCTTTTATGTTTTTACAGTGTTGTTTAATGTTCACAAAGGAATTGTTTACACATACTTTCACAGTGAACTGCAAACAAGTACATTTTAATAATAAACTTCTATCAATCTTACAGCACACATTTAATTTAATGAATATCTACTAAGACATTCTTTTTATTCCTCATAACTCATGTACATCCCACTCTTAGGCACGGTCTCATCTGGATGTGGGCAATTATCTTACTGGCGACCCAGATTGACACAAGAATTGATTCCGTTATGAAATTTTTAAAAATTAATTGGGATTAATTTTGTGTTTTCTTCCTTATGCAGGGTTATTATTTACTTATATTTTTGTATATATTCCATGCCATTACGTATTTATTTTATCTACTCAAAGAATAGTCACTCTTTAAAGGGCTCGGTATTGGGGATCTGCCAGGGTTGGGCAAAATCTGATTTTTATTAAAAAAATCAAAAACCATTGATTTTTTTAAAAAAATCATGATTTATTTGATTTTTTTGATTTTTTAAATTTGAACATAAAATTTGAACATTTTGATTCTTTGAAATTATTGTTAATTATTTTAATGTATAAGTCTAAAAATTATAATACAATTTGCGCCTCAAAAACTTGTGACAACGCATTTGTCACGCTTCTTGCTTCTTGCAAGAAAATTCTTGTCGCGATTTGTTTTCCTTCTGTCCTATACACTCACTATACAGTACCGAGTGAGGCACGAACGCGTTTGTTGTGCTTTTTGCAAGAATATTCCTGTCGTGTCGTGTCGAGGCTTGTTTTCCTTTTCAACCTATAAATTGACGTTCGCGCATTTCGCTAGTTTAGTTAAGTTAGTTAAGTGAAGTGAAAACATATAAATAAAATAAAGTAAGTGAGTGGAAGAAAAGAGGACTCAATATGGCAGTTCTATATTAAGACAACAAATCCATATAAATTGGGGTGTAGGGCTATTTGTAGAAAGTGCAAGAAAGATATTCAAGGGTTAGTCCAAAGACTTAAAGCACACCACGATGTTTGTAATTATCAAGAGAGGAATACAGGTAATTAAATTATTAATTTTATTTTATTTATATTTTAGGCATATATGATTGTTTTTTGTTTTTAAATGTTAGGTGAAATCTAACACGTGGCGTGGCCTTTAATGTAACTTTTTTAACGCGACCTTTCCCAGGTTAATTATTAAAGATTATCTTTACTCTTCTATACTTACTTAATTTTTAATTTTTTTAAACTTAAAAAAATAAATTTGCTTTTACATTTCTATTGAACATTTTAACTTTATTTTAAAATCAATAATGAATACTATATCAATATATCATCAATTATAATTAATCAATATCAATTTTCAGTTATGTTTTTTCTCTTTCCAGAGAGTCGAATGTCGCTTGACAGTTTTGCTAGCACATCATCTGCCTCAAGTTGTAGTTCACTCATGACGAAAGTACCAACACCAACAAGTCCAACAACTTTTGAGCCAGTCCAAAAAAAGAAAGCAATCGAAACTCAGCCTACCATGAGTACCATGAATAGTTTTGTAATGCAGACTTCAACTGCTGAAAAACATAAAATTGACAAACAAATAGCAAAGGCTATTTTTGCTACTAATTCGAGCTTCAGATGTATTGAGAATTTAGAGGTGAAAGAAGCCATTCAGTTATTAAGGCCTGGTTATACACCGCCCTCGAGAAAAACGGTAGCAACAAGTCTTTTGGACGAAATCTATGAAGAGGAAAAAGAAAAATATTTTCCTCCCTTTCAGGCCAGTCCGTAAATATGTCAATTGATGGCTGGTCAAACGTGCACAACGAACCAGTGATATGCGCAACGATAACCACTGAAGATGGACAAGCCCTCCTATACGAAACTATAGACACATCAGGAAATCCACATACTTCAGAATATTTAACTCAAATAGTTTGTGACCTGATTTCTTCATGTGAATTAAAATACAAGTGTACCGTAAAATCTTTTGTGACAGACAATGCCGCAAATATGACACTTATGAGAAAAACATTAGAAGAAAAAACGAACGCAAAAGTTATAACTTATGGCTGCTCTGCACATATTTTTAATTTACTGTGCAAGGACTTTCAAGTTAAAGATGTTATAGAACATGTGGTCCAAATTGTTAAATATTTTCGAAATAACTATTTGGCTAGAGCTAAATTCAGTCAAGCAGGAGGCAGTGCTTTAGTCCTTCCAAGTGATGTAAGATGGGATAGCCTTGGCAACTGCTTAGAGATGTATGTCACTCAGTGGGACATCATATTAAAAATCTGCAAAGAAAATAAAAACGAGATTGATTCCACTATTTACCGAAAAGTTTCAAATATTGCGATTAAACATGCAGCGCAAGATTATTTAAACATTTTAAAACCTATATCAGTTGCTCTTGATACTGTGCAGAGGAAAAATGCTACTATCGCAGATACTGTAGAGCAGTGGAAACATTTACAATATATCTTTGATGAATCTGTGGAATTACCATTACAAAAAACACAACAATTTAATAATCGATACCAGTTAACACCAGAAGAAAAGAATATAGCTTTAGAAACAATTAAAGAGTTACATGAAAACAATGGACCTTTAGTAATAAAGTTAAATGCCCGCAGTGCTCCATTTAAGCAAGTTATGTTTTCGGACGAAGTAATAAAAAATGTAAACCGACTACAATGGTGGTTATCACAAAATGATGAGCCGGAAATCTTGAAACAGTTGCCAATAATAAAACAGTTCCTGTGTGCAACTGCTTCTTCAGCTTCAGTAGAACGCGTATTTAGCTCTTTTGGTCTTGTACACTCGGATATTAGAAACAGATTAGGCATAGAAAAAGGAGGAAAACTCGTGTTTTTGTTTAAATTGTATAATGAAAACGAATAGACTGAAAATATACGGTAATAAAATTTAGGTGTTACGTTTAGTTTAAGAATTTGGAATTATGTACTTCTTTTTTGTTGTTTTTGCTAAAAGCAGAAACTTCTTTTGATTTTTGAGAAAACTTTTATGTTATGTTGTTATCTGGTTCTGAATAAAAAGGAAAAAAAAATGATTTAAATCATGATTTTAATTTTAAAAATCAAGCGATTTAAATCATGATTTTAATCGATATTTAATCACTTGATTTTAATCAGCCCAACCCTGGGATCTGCCCAAATAGTGATAGAGAGGTACACAGAGTATATTATGGGGCTAACTGCCGTCACATTTGCCACCTCAGTGTTTGTACAAGGTGCAACGGAACCATAAAGCCTATCCCCAAAAAAAAAAATAAAGTAAACTCTTAAAAAAGTTTGTGTGGGATTAAGTCTCAAGTCAAGCAGCTCTTAATTTTCTCAAGGATGCTGTGGATATTATAACAAAATAGATCTTAGACAATCTACATAATATAGTGTGCACAACCTAGGTAACCAGCTAAAAAGTGACAAATCAAGTTATGAATGAGATCTACTTTACTCCATCAAATAGTATCATCATTGACAGATTATTCTGAAAGCCCATTTATTTACACAAAAACATAACACATAAGGAGTTGGTGTAAGTCTGGATATATGTTGCCCTAATGAGGTATTGCACCAATATCAAATTCTGATACCACACATAAATAGTGAGAAAACCATAAGCTAGTAATACTTTAACAATTAAAATCTCCAAACTATTTTTAAATTGCAATTTTTTTTTTAATGGCGTTCACATAATTTGGCAATAACTCAATTTAAATTAACAGTTAGAGGAACAGGATCCTAGATTCTGGGAATTTAAACGAGAGAGTTTGTTGTTGGCTTTTAAATTTTCGGTCATGTTGATTAGCTGATTTATTCTTGAAAACAACTCTATACATACATACATATCATCACGCCATATCCCTTGCAGGGTAGGCAGAGAGAACAGAGTGCCAGAGAACTCTATCTTTGCATACTTCACTCGCTTCCTCAACATTCATAATTCTCTTCATACACGCTTGCCAGTTTCGGTGACTCTTGACTACACCTAGCTTCAGTACATGCCCGATCTGGTCTAGGTAGGTTAGTCTTGGTCTTCCCCGGTACCTACATCCTTCCACTTTCGCATTGTATATCTTGAAAAAATCTTGGTATGAGTTATTCTTTAAAAACTATTAATAAATATTACAAATTACGCAATTGCATTTGACACTCACCTATAATTATATTCGTGCACTGTATAATATTCTTAATCAGACCAACAAAGCTATGAAAGATAAAATTATATACCTATTACCAGTCGTATCTAATCAACGATATTGGATTATTTTTATGTAAGCACTTGAAGTTTATAAACAATACTGCACTTATCATTATTACAGTAAGTAGAGGATCAAGCTACATAATATTACAAATGCGAAAGTTCATCATTGTCGTATTACTATTTCACACTGCTGATTAACAATTTGTGTGAAATTGATTCTATCTGTTGCTTGAGTCTTATAACATATACATATTTATTATAACTTTTATAGAGACAAATTTGAATGTGTAGTTAATTTATGAGCAGTTTAATACATGACTTACATTTTAGTGTTGCATATCGATAGTCTACTATCGATAGACAATCAATTGTCTATCGATAGTTTACGTATAAGCAATAGTATCAATAGTATATCGATTGTATTGTAATACGTCAATACTATCGATACTATCGATAGTATCGATAGCTCTCTACGAGCAATACTATCAATAACAACGATACTATCGATACTATCGATAGTGATTCATTCGATAGTATCAATACTATCGATAGTATCGCTAATACCATTAGTTTGAACTCAAAACTATCGATACTATCGATAGTATCGACTATTTTGGACTATCGATAGCAAGCAACTATTCGATAGTATTGTTGTCTAAAGTTATGTTATGTGGTAAGCCAAGTACTGACATTATTATTAAAGAAATTTATTTAAATTTGCGTCATCATAGAGTAGAACAAGACGACTTTTGACGGGAATTTGAAAACGTCATGTGGTGCTCTTGTATTATATTCAATATCGTAGTGTTTTAACGTGTTATATTAGATAATTTTGATGGCATTTTATGTAATGTGATGTGCGGCGATACTAGGATGTAGTGAATATCATATAAAAGTGCTTTACAACGTTTTCATTTTCCATCAAAATTCCCACAAGATACCATTAACAGTGTGGCCATTGCACTGTTAATGGTACAGTTTGACTTAGACAACGACTGACTTGAAAGACACAGACTTGAAAATATTTATAACTTGACACTGGCACCAATAGCTCGTATATGTAGCTGATTGCCAATACATAAGAAGAAGAAGAAGAGTAGAACAAATTTTAGTCAGGTGAATAACATTAAATTTGTGATACTAACAAAGTGAAACAATTATAATAGCAATACTTGCTGCTGTCAATATTTCTTGAGTTTCGGTGGGAATGTGGAAGTATTATGTCATATTCTTGGATTATTTCATTTATTTATTTTCTTTTTGAAGTAAAACTTCTTTAGGCGCTACTAGGGAGTAACACAGATTTTTTTAAATAGGATCATAATTTATTACTAGATGGCGCTGTAACAAAGTTAATGGATTCTAAGAGGACATGTATTAGAGTCTAAATCGCGCTATAGTAATTTTTGCAAATTTTAACTATATATATTAAAATTTATAATGAACTACTGTACTTGCTTCAATTACCTGTTTCGAATGAACAATATTAATATAACATTTGCAATAATCATTGTAAAGCACATGAATAATAGATATAATTATAATATAATATTTATTTATTTAAGTTAATATTTAATCATTTCAGTGATATATGTCGTCAACGCCAAAGAAGTTTTACTTCAATCGCGCGTAAAGGTTTACACGCACACATTTTTTTTTCTTTTTGTTAAAATGGGTCAATCCTATGAAGAAATTCGACATATTTTAAAACTTTATTACAAAAAAGATACATGCCACGCAAGCTGTGAACAAATTGTGACGTTTATGGACCTAATGTGGCGTCAGAGAGAGTAACACAATGGTTTAAATGTTTTCAATTCGGGAATTTTGATGTCAACGTTGCATCTCGCTCATTTCATTTTCAATTGTATATAATATACAATTAAAAAATTATTCTGGATTCAGTTAGATATATATTTCTATATCCCTATAATGTGAAGTTACATATATGTAAGCATATTTTTAATAGAGCCTTCTAGATGGATCACATTGCAATCGAGCATACAGAGAACTTATGTTTTTCAGACCCTGTTAAATTTACTTCACTAGATTAATATCGCTAAAAATACAACAAATCTAATAACTAATTACGGCCATAATTCTGTGTAGAATTGTAACTCAGAATTCTTGATTATGTTTTTCATAATTTTGTTTAACCGAAACTTTCAAAGCTAATAATTACACTAAAATTTTATAGTAATAGACATTCTGAGTTTCATTAGTATACTGGAACAAACCATTTTTTTCCATTTTATTGCTTATGGTGGCGAACGAGCAAGCAGCACACCTGATGGTAAGTGTCACAGTCGCCCATGGAGCTTGGCAATACTAAGGTTATAGCTTAGACCACTGCCTACTAATAAAATCCCCAAACCCACCCAGTTGAACTGCCAGCTTTTTCGCTCACCGAACGAAGCGCAATAGCACATTGCCATTACTCAGACGCCGATCTTCTGCGAAAGTGTGGTACTACCCCGGAACCACCGGCCCGCGGCTGTAGACAGAAAACTGTCAACAGGGTGGTACAAGTACAAGGTACCACTTACATTCATTCACACATTCCGACCCAATTGTCCAGAAGTCTCGCAGCATTATAATTTTACTCAACTTTCAATGGCTATTGATCTTAACCATTATTAGCTAACTTGGGCTTCAAAGTAAGAACGCAAATGCACGTTACTGCTAGAAAAGTCACCACAAAATTCACTGAAAACAAACAACAGGGACACAACTACGGTATTTATATTTTTAAGCAATACTATTGAAAATTTTCTGGCAATCGATAGCCCGAAATAGTCGATACTATCGATAGTATCGATAGTTTTACGCTAAAACTAATGGTATTAACGATACTATCGATAGTATTGATACTATCGAATGAATCACTATCGATAGTATCGATAGTATCGCCGTTATTAATAGTATTGCTCGTGGAGAGCTATCGATACTATCGATAGTATTGATATGTACGATACTATCGATAGTCCTATCGATAGTATGAATACTTTTTGAGGTTAACTATCGATAGTCAAACTATCGATTTTTATGCAACACTGTTACATTTTACTGTCACATTGCTCGTAGCACAGACACAGGCGACAAGTTAGAATGTATCGTGTAAAATTTAAGAATGGACAAATGTATAAACATAATATCCTCATAAAATTGAAAATAAATACGATTACCTACGAATCTAAATCATAATTTTGGCCGTATTTATTTAAACGTACTGAGCAAGTGAGCACAGGCTATAAATTAAAAACGATATAGGATCCTATGCCAATTCCTTTAGTCAACGTAATGTGATTTGATTATTACTTTTAGGTATGGAATCCCTGCATAAAATAATAGGACGTTGCTTTAAGGGCTAATAAAAAAATATCGATAAATCTCGAAATTACATCGAAAAGAGGATTGTTTTAACAGTTTATTACCATGACTAATATTCGTAGGTATTGTAGGTAACAGGTATACATATATATCTATGTAGAAAAGCATTGTAAAATAGTGTTGCATATCGATAGTCTACTATCGATAGAAAATCAATTGTCTATCGATAGTTTACGTATAAGCAATAGTATCAATAGTATATCGATTGTATTGTAATACGTCAATACTATCGATACTATCGATAGTATCGATAGCTCTCTACGAGCAATACTATCAATAACAACGATACTATCGATACTATCGATAGTGATTCATTCGATAGTATCAATACTATCGATAGTATCGCTAATACCATTAGTTTGAACTCAAAACTATCGATACTATCGATAGTATCGACTATTTTGGACTATCGATAGCAAGCAACTATTCGATAGTATTGTTGTCTAAAGTTATGTTATGTGGTAAGCCAAGTACTGACATTATTATTAAAGAAATTTATTTAAATTTGCGTCATCATAGAGTAGAACAAGACGACTTTTGACGGGAATTTGAAAACGTCATGTGGTGCTCTTGTATTATATTCAATATCGTAGTGTTTTAACGTGTTATATTAGATAATTTTGATGGCATTTTATGTAATGTGATGTGCGGCGATACTAGGATGTAGTGAATATCATATAAAAGTGCTTTACAACGTTTTCATTTTCCATCAAAATTCCCACAAGATACCATTAACAGTGTGGCCATTGCACTGTTAATGGTACAGTTTGACTTAGACAACGACTGACTTGAAAGACACAGACTTGAAAATATTTATAACTTGACACTGGCACCAATAGCTCGTATATGTAGCTGATTGCCAATACATAAGAAGAAGAAGAAGAGTAGAACAAATTTTAGTCAGGTGAATAACATTAAATTTGTGATACTAACAAAGTGAAACAATTATAATAGCAATACTTGCTGCTGTCAATATTTCTTGAGTTTCGGTGGGAATGTGGAAGTATTATGTCATATTCTTGGATTATTTCATTTATTTATTTTCTTTTTGAAGTAAAACTTCTTTAGGCGCGACTAGGGAGTAACTCAGATTTTTTTAAATAGGATCATAATTTATTACTAGATGGCGCTGTAACAAAGTTAATGGATTCTAAGAGGACATGTATTAGAGTCTAAATCGCGCTATAGAAATTTTTGCAAATTTTAACTATATACATTAAAATTTATAATGAACTACTGTACTTGCTTCAATTACCTGTTTCGAATGAACAATATTAATATAACATTTGAATAATCATTGTAAAGCACATGAATAATAGATATAATTATAATATAATATTTATTTATTTAAGTTAAATTTAAGTTAATATTTAATCATTTCAGTGATATATGTCGTCAACGCCAAAGAAGTTTTACTTCAATCGCGCGTAAAGGTTACACGCACACATTTTTTTTCTTTTTGTTAAAATGGGTCAATCCTATGAAGAAATTCGACATATTTTAAAACTTTATTACAAAAAAGATACATGCAACGCAAGCTGTGAACAAATTGTGACGTTTATGGACCTAATGTGGTGTCAGAGAGAGTAACACAATGGTTTAAATGTTTTCAATTCGGGAATTTTGATGTCAACGTTGCATCTCGCTCATTTCATTTTCAATTGTATATAATATACAATTAAAAAATTATTCTGGATTCAGTTAGATATATATATCTATATCCCTATAATGTGAAGTTACATATATGTAAGCATATTTTTAATAGAGCCTTCTAGATGGATCACATTGCAATCGAGCATACAGAGAACTTGTTTTTCGGACCCTGTTAAATTTACTTCACTAGATTAATATCGCTAAAAATACAACAAATCTAATGACTAATTACGGCCATAATTCTGTGTAGAATTGTAACTCAGAATTCTTGATTATGTTTTTCATAATTTTGTTTAACCGAAACTTTCAAAGCTAATAATTACACTAAAGTTTTATAGTAATAGACATTCTGAGTTTCATTAGTATACTGGAACAAACCATTTTGTTTCATTTTATTGCTTATGGTGGCGAACGAGCAAGCAGCACACCTGATGGTAAGTGTCACAGTCGCCCATGGAGCTTGGCAATACTAAGGTTATAGCTTAGGCCACTGCCTACTAATAAAATCCCCAAACCCACCCAGTTGAACTGCCAGCTTTTTCGCTCACCGAACGAAGTGCAATAGCACATTGCTCAGACGCCGATCTTCTGCGAAAGTGTGGTACTACCCCGGAACCACCGGCCCGCGGCTGTAGACAGAAAACTGTCAACAGGGTGGTACAAGTACAAGGTACCACTTACATTCATTCACACATTCCGACCCAATTGTCCAGAAGTCTCGCAGCATTATAATTTTACTCAACTTTCAATGGCTATTGATCTTAACCATTATTAGCTAACTTGGGCTTCAAAGTAAGAACGCAAATGCACGTTACTGCTAGAAAAGTCACCACAAAATTCACTGAAAACAAGCAACAGGGACACAACTACGGTATTTATATTTTTAAGCAATACTATTGAAAATTTTCTGGCAATCGATAGCCCGAAATAGTCGATACTATCGATAGTATCGATAGTTTTACGCTTTAACTAATGGTATTAACGATACTATCGATAGTATTGATACTATCGAATGAATCACTATCGATAGTATCGATAGTATCGCCGTTATTAATAGTATTGCTCGTGGAGAGCTATCGATACTATCGATAGTCTCGATAGTATTGATATGTACGATACTATCGATAGTCCTATCGATAGTATGAATACTTTTTGAGGTTAACTATCGATAGTCAAACTATCGATTTTTATGCAACACTGTTGTAAAATTCGTATGAATTGTATGAAATAGTCTTGGGTAGTTCGCGAACGACCTACGTGGGAAGAGCGCTCCTTTAGGTGAACTATGCGAACTAGTTCGTCGATGATCTCGCTCTTAGTTCTTTTCATATTTTTTTAGCGTTCGCTTTACTAGACAGTGGCGCTATGTGACCAACCGAGTTATTTCCTTTTACTGTGCGCGCCTTGATATTTCGATATCGATACTAAACATTTATCTAATAACGGACTTTAAGTAAATGTTTTGAACTACTACTACTAACTTAAGTATTGTATTATGATTACGTATTATAATAGGAACGAGACTAGTTGTTGCCGAATTATTAATGAAAATTATTTCATTTTTATTTAAGTAAAAGATTTTATGTGCCATAAATAAACGTGTGAAATATTCACGTAATATTTTGTACTTTTTAAATAAAAATAAACAGAACTTGCAATAATTATAAATATTTTTTTTCTTTATTTATTGATTTTACTAAATTATTTCAAAAAAAGAACTAATGAACTAATAGAGCGAACTAGTTCGCTATTAGATTATGTACTAAATTGAGCGCTCTCAGTGGTGACCGACTAAGCCCAAGACTAGTATGAAAGAGGTTTCCATGTGAACAATGAACTTCATATTATATTTGAAATAAAACTACTTTTACGGATTCTATCGCGTTTGTATTTGATTTATAATTTCCCGACGTTTCGAACACTTTACAGTGATCATGGTCACGGGAGGACTATTAGAAGTCTTCATATTATATCTTCATACTACCCATAACATCAACTTTTGTCAATCAAGTGATACCAATGTATGTGAAAAATATAAATATATCAATAACATTAGAGATATTTTGCATATCTATTTGTTAAATAATGTTTATAATAATTTCATACGTCATTTCACAGATCGTTCTGAAGCCCCATTGACTTACATAGTAAGTAGACTTGGGTAGCTCCTGAATGAGAGATACAAATGAACTAGCTCTTTGATTTCAATCTAGCTCACATTAGCTCAGTAGCTCAGTTAATAGTTCAACGGCTCAATCGGCTCTTTTACTCGCGTCGTCATGTCGTGCGAGCAGCGAGCAGTCGACGACCGAAAGTGCCCGATATATGCCGATCACCGCTGAACAGTAAAAGTATTGAGCATGTGCCGATATGCATTGTGACTATTGCGAGCACTAAACGTATAAGTTATATGTTCAACAAAGAAAAAATGTTTGAAAAATAAAAAGTTATATTTAAAAAATAATATTCATATTTGAATAACAATATTCAATAATAATAATAGTTATCAGTGCAAGCTGTCACTGGACGCAGTCGATTCTGTCAGCCCATATGCATTTAGTGAAAAGCTGTTTTTAATCATTTAAATTACAAACAGACCTTTCAATTTTCTTTATTTTTTTATATAAATACATTTTATATCTCATCCTGCGATCACCAATCAAAATTTACATGCTCATGCATATCAAGCTTATCGCTTAATGATCACGTAGTTCAGAGTTTGAACAATTCAAAAGAGTTAGAGCCGTGAACGAGTTGAACGTGATTAATAGTGAAACTGGTAGAAATACTGTACGGAAGAAGGACTTCAATTTTATGATTGATGGTAAAAATATATGTGCGGACGAAGAAGTGGCAACCGAATTTGAAAAATATTTCAGTAATATTCCTTTACTGACAACTAAATCATTGATGTGTTCTCCTATTTTAGCCGAGTCACTCTTGAAACAGTGTATTGTAAAATGCGACACATCCTTTGAGTTCTCAGATGTCAGTAGGAATGATATCATAAACTCTTTTAAAAATCTTAATGTTAAGAAGACAGCTGATTTATGGGGCTTTTCTGTAAAGACAGTAAATTCTATAATTGATATTATTGCCCCCCATCTGGCATCTGTGTTTAATGGTTGTGTTGCTCGAGGCGTATTTCCTGATCTCATGAAAATTAGTAGAGTGATTCCCTTGTTCAAAGCGGGTAGTATGTCTGATCTTAATAATTTTCGACCAATTTCCATACTACCCACACTTAGTAAAGTTTTTGAAAGACTTATGCTGAGTCAAATGTTACATCATTTTAAGAGACATGATTTATTTCACAAACAGCAATTTGGCTTCACTAAGAATTGCTCTACTACTGATGCGGGTGTAGAATTATTAAAAAATATCTTTACAGCCTGGGAGAAATCGCATGATGCTTTAGGTATATTTTGCGATTTATCCAAGGCGTTTGATTGTGTACACCATGAAATTCTCGTCAAGAAATTATACCACTATGGGATCAGGAATAAGGCTCTCGAACTTTTAACATCATATTTGTACAACAGAATTCAGAGGGTCGATGTTAATGGTGTACGATCATCTGGTTCTGTTATAAAAATGGGCGTTCCACAAGGATCCATTCTGGGGCCATTTCTGTTCCTTGTATATATTAATGACTTACCTTATTATGTAGGGGATAACCAAAACATAGTGTTGTTCGCAGATGATACCTCCTTATTGTTTAAAATTAAAAGACAAATGATTAATTATGACGATGTGAACAACGCTCTGTCAAATGTTGTTCATTGGTTCAGTACAAACAACTTGGTTCTTAATGAAAAGAAAACCAAATGTATTAAATTCACCACACCTAATGTGAGACTAGTGGAAACCAATGTTCAAATGAATGGTGTGGCCCTAGAGCTTGTGGAGTCCACGGCGTTTTTGGGTATTACCATCGATACTAAACTCCATTGGGGTCCTCAGATTGAAAAATTATCAAGTAGGCTAAGCTCAGCGGCTTATGCGGTAAAAAAAATTCGAATGTTAACCGATATTGAAACGGCTAGAATTGTTTATTTCGCCTACTTCCATAGTCTTATGTCTTATGGCATTCTGCTTTGGGGTTGCTCTGCAGATTTGAAAAACATCTTTGTTCTTCAAAAACGGGCTGTCCGCGCGATTTATAATCTAGGGCCAAGAGCTTCACTGAGAGAAAAATTTAGGGAAATAAACATTCTAACCGTTGTATCACAATTCATATTCGAAAACATACTATATGTAAAAAAAAATATTAATGAATTTGATAAATATAGTGATATACACCGTGTGAACACTAGAAATAAGGATAATCTAGTTATCTATCATACTCGCCTACAAAAAATTAGTAGGTCTTTCATGGGGCAATGTATACGCTTTTACAATAAACTGCCTAAAGATATCCGAGATATGCCAATGAATAAGTTCAAAAAGGCTATCAAAAACAGACTGTGCAGAAAAGGATATTACAGCATTTCGGATTATCTAAATGATAATACGGAATGGTTATGAGCAGCTCCTCTCTCAGCAATTGCCCTTTTAATGTTTATCACTTACTCTTGTATTATTTGTATTATCTTAATTGTACAGTGTAGCGTGTTTTGCCTAACGAGTTATGTATTTAATTATCCAAGCTATCTGTTTCAAATTTATAGATTATGGTGTGGTCATGCTCACTGAAAAGGTCTCTGCTTGCGGTAGCTACGTGGAGCGGGTCTCTCCCTTCCCTCCAATGTGGTTGAGGGGCGTGATGGCTGCTCTAATAGTTAACTCGTGATCGGGTGCCGCTTGTGGGATCTGGTCCAGCCATTTTTCTTTCTTTTTTGTTTTATAAATATTCTTAGTTTAATTTTGTATTATATACAAAATTTTAAAAATGATTCTTTACTCGAAGGGCATATCACTGGAGCTAACATAAATTAAACATGTAACCAAACTCTTTTGTGACAAAATATAATAAAAAAAAATGACGAGCCCACTGAGTTTCTTGCCGGATCTTCTCAGTATGTGGCTGCTTTCCGATCCGGTGGTAGATTAATTAAATTTAATTATAAAAAAACAATGTAAAATTGACAATATGTAAGTGCCCCTATGGGGCTTATGCAAAATAAATGATTTGATTTGATTTGATTTGAAATTAAATGAGCTAACTCAATAAGAGAGCTAGCTCTCTTGATGAGCTAAATGAACTCAGGATATGTATGAGCTAAATGAACTAAAGAGCTAAAAGAGTGATATAGTTCTTTTGATCAAAAGAGCTATATCTCTCTTTTCTTTTCAGTGAGCCGTTTTTCGCATCTCTAATAGTAATGTCCCCTATACTAATCACAAAATAAAAGGCCCGTTTTGACAGTTCACACCCAAGAAGTTCTCTATTTTTTACCGATCGAAATGTTCTAAGTACCTTCTTCATTGATGGGTACCGCCCACTCGGCTAAAGCTGATATCAGACGGTTCACTCGAGTGATTGTTCACTCGAGTGATGGTTCATTTTTCTTTCATTTTATGTTCACACGGCTAAGAGGGAATGATTTAAAAATGAACATTCACTATTTATTTCTTTTAATATATCATCGAATGAAGTCGTGCGTCTTGGAATTACTTTAATTTATGATCATTTAATCAATTTTTACTGATATTTTTTTTAGTGGTAGGACCACGCTGTTGACAGTTTTATGTCTAAAGCCGTGGGCCGGGTCATCCGGGGTATTACCACACTCTCGCAGAAAATCGTCGCTTGAGCAGTGGCAATATGCTGCTGTGCTTCGTTCCGTGAGCTAGAGAGCCGGAAGCCCATCTTTCTGGGTGGGTTTGGGATTATTGGCAGGCAGCGGCCTAGTTATACCTCTAGTGTGGTAAAGATCCATGGACGGCAGTAACACTTAACAACAGGTGTGCTGCTTACTCGTTTGCCACCAGAGCACTAAAAAAAATCAAAGAGTTGACAAAAAAGAAGTAAAGAAAACGTCGACGGTGATGGGTGCTACCATGGATTGAAAGAAAAAAATATTAGCAGCATCAAATACATTGTTGAGAGAACTAGCAGTTGAAGATCCTGATTCATATTGTAATAATCTTTTTAAAGTTCTCCAAAAAATGTAATGTATTTTGATCGATCCACTCGATCGATCAACACACACACATACACACACATTTGCCGCGTGCGATCAATGCAAAGCAGCGCAGAAAATTATCAACACGGGACGTCCTTCGGCTACAGAACTTGAAACAAAATGACCGGACCCGAATGAAAGTTCTCTCAGTGTTCAGACTGTTCATTTCTTGTTCACTCGGAGTGCGAGTGAAAGATGCCGAATGCCAATATCCAACACTGTTGGATCGTTTCACTAATGAATTCATTCGGCACTAATGTTTCATTTTGTGTTCAGATGCGTCACTTCGAGTGAAAGATGCAAAATGAAAGACAAAAATGAACAAAAAATGAACCGTCTGATATCAGCTTAAGTGCCGTTCATAACGATTTTTTCATATTCTCCACAGACTATTAATAATCGGTTAAAGAAAAAATAAATCGATCAAAATATTTTCTTTTAAGGTGGACTCGCAGTTATCCGGTTTTATTAATTTTAATACTAGTGTTTAGAATAACTGAATTTCACCAGCTGTGTATTGATCTTTACTGAAAGTTATGAGTTTGGAGCTAACAAAGTCACAAATTGGGACAATGTCATATTTGTCGAAGAGATTTGGCTGAAAAAATCATACCGTGCCACAGTCGTGGACGGACGATACCAAGGCATCTTGCTCAAAAGTGCCAATGGGAAAAGATGGACGCTTAATAATCTGCCACGCTGAATCAGCTGGGGGAAGTTTTTTTTTAATGATGCCTTGCTTGCAATGGAGTCTAAAAGTACAAAAAAGGGTGGTCGTGAGTTTTTTGCAATTTTTAATTTATTTGTGTTTCCTGGTGGTTTTGTGAAATATTAATCTTTAAATAGTTCATTTAATGTACATAATCTTTTTTCCTATTAGTTAGTGCTCTTATATGTGATTAGGTAAGTCTTTTTTTTCTTAATATGGATCCCCCGGATGATCCGGGGGGTACCGCCCCCGACGTTGGATACAATATAACTTTAACTAATGCTCCGAATACTGATAGTATGGACACCGATTGTTCCAGCGTCGGTGGTTTTAAACGTAAAAGACCATCTCGCCAGCATATTTGTAGACACTGCAATAAACGACGACGTAAACAGGGTATTAGTAAAATGAAGGACCATGATTGTGACTGTATCTCTGAATCACAGTGTCAACAAAATGTTGACAACAAAGAAAGTACACAAAGCGAACTGGAAAGTAATAGTATGCCAAAACCTTATACACCACAATCAATTGCAAGATTGTCCTATGAATCATCAGATATATCACCTTTTATCGTACATGTTCAGAAGAAAATGTCATCTCCTGATGATAATATATATCTACATCCAGTTACATTTGGTCGCTTTTTAAAGAATAATTCTTTTAAAAATATTATTAATGGTAGCCTAAAGCGGATAGGCAGAAATAGAATTTCTATTGCATTTCAACACTACAGTGATGCCAATATATTCTTAAACTCACCACTTCTTGAAAGTGGTAATTATAAAGCATTCATTCCATCTTTCTTAGTGACACGGATGGGTATTGTTAGGGGTATTCCCGCTGATTATACAGAGGAAGATATTATTAATAACATCAATCTCCCTTATGGTTGTGGTAAGGTTCTTAAAGTTAGGAGACTAAAAAGAAAAATTTCAACTAATAATACCACAGAACTTAAGCCTACAGAATCAGTAGTGTTAACTTTTGATGGACAAACATTACCAAAACATGTCTATATGTGTTACAATGCCCTGCCTGTGGAATTGTATATTTACCCCACAATACAATGTTTTAATTGCTGTCGTTTTGGACATGTAAAAATCCAGTGCAGATCACGCCCAAGATGTTACAAATGTGGCTTAGATCATGTTGGTGACACTTGTGATGTAGAGGAAGAAGATATTCAATGTATTCTTTGTAAAGGTCTTCATACAGCAACAAGTAATAAATGTCTTGAATATCAAAGACAAAAGTCAATTAAGGAAACCATGGCTAAGAGTTGTGTATCATACTCTGAAGCATCTAAACAACATTCTCCAATATCAAAAATCTCATATGCAGATGCTTTATTAAGTTCCAACCTAGTGCCTCAATCTTCTAACACTCACTCTATTCACTCTTCATCTCAACCTGTAACTACTTCATACAAAAAAACTGTTATAAATAAATCTAGACAAAAAGTTAAAACAATTGGAGGCTATGATATTGGTGCACATAAAGCTCTCACTAAAGATTATGATATGAAGACCTTTTCAAATGGATGTGCTCTTAAACACTTAGAAAACGAAGATATATCCAATGCTTCTATTAAGGAGCTGATCATAATGTTACTCAATACTCTCTCTCAGTCAAAATTAATTCAACCGTCCAACGCTGCCCTTATAAACAATGATATTACTCATCCACACATTTCAAACGATAATGGACAATACAAACATCATCATTCAGTGGAATTGTCGCAGCATCATATCTAAGAAATCTGATTTAATTTATCTGATTAATAAATATAATCCATTTATAGTAGCTCTTCAGGAGACTTGGCTTAAGCCAGATTTCACTTTTAGGTTATCTGGTTATGCTTGTCTTCGTGAGGACCGTTTTGATGGGTATGGTGGTGTTGCCCTACTCATCAAACGAAACTTAACTTTTTCACATTTTCCAATTGCTGCACATAGCAATAATTTTTCTATAATTGCTGCTATTGTCAATAATATTTGTTTTGTTTCAATTTATATTCCTCGTCCATCCTGTGGTATATTCAATGAAATTAATAATATTTTGTCAAACATACCAAAACCGTTTGTCATACTTGGGGATTTTAATTGCCAACACAATTCTTGGGGTAGCACATCAAATTATTTTGGAAATTTTATTTTAGACCTATTAGATAGACATAATCTTTGTATAATTAATTCGGGATCTAGTACTCGTCGATCTGCTCCTCATGAGGGTGTTAGTGCACCCGACTTATCTATCTGTTCTTCCAACTTGGCTTCAAAGGTATCCTGGAGGTGTCTTCCATATTCATACGGTAGTGATCATTATCCAATTATTGTCTCTTTTCCTTTTTTTAAAACTACACGCTCAATCCCTCACTCTCCTCGTCTTAGATACAAATTGGTTAATGCAGATTGGAATACTTTTAGAACCTCTTTAGATGAAGAAATATTGCACCTTCCTGAATTAACGCCTACTAATTCATTTGAATGTGCGGACGCGCTTTCTAAAGCAATTATTAAAACTGCTAACGATATTTTCCCTATTAAAAATGGAACTTTAGGTATTATTCCTTCTCCGCCGTGGTGGGATAAAGATTGTTCAGACGCGATTAAAAGACGTAAGGCAGCAGAATTAAAATATTCTCAATTTTCTTCCAATGAAAATTTTGAAAACTTATCCACTATCATTACGGAAACCCGCAAATTATTTAGAAAGAAAAAATTTGAAAGCTGGCAAACATTTTGTTCATCAATTTCTCCTGATACCTCACCTTCAGTGGTCTGGCAAAATATTACAAAATTTAGATCTGCTTTCAAAGAATCTTCTCCTACATCACTTCCTTCCTCCTTACAAACACAATTTTTAAATAAAATAGCTCCTCCGTCTGTCCCTGAAAAACTAACGCTTCCATGTTTTAACGAAATTTCAAATAATCTTACAGGTCTTAATGCTCTTTTCTCAATTTCTGAACTTAAGGGCGTATTAACTAAGTTAAAAGATTCTTCACCTGGTATAGATGGTATTACGTATTCTTTTATTTCACATGCTTCAGATAAAGTTCTTTTTTATTATCTTAACATGATAAATGCCATTATGATAACAGGGAAGATACCTCCTTCATGGAAATCTCAATTAGTTTTACCAATATTGAAACCTGGTAAAAGTTCATCTTCGGTATCATCATATCGCCCTATTGCGCTCTCTTCAGTTCTCATGAAAATAACTGAACATTTAGTAAAAAATCGCCTAGAATGGTATACTGAAAGTAATAACTTATTATGTAGTAGTCAATTTGGATTTAGACGAGGAAGAAGCACAATAGATAGCATTAGTATTTTCGTAACCGATATTCATTTGGCATTCTCAGTTAATGAGTCTATTGTAGCCTCTTTTATTGATATTACATCTGCTTATGATAATGTTATTTTATCTATTTTATACAAAAAAATGATACTATTAAATATACCCATTATTCTTACAAACTTTGTTATGAATTCTTTAATGGACCGTCATATTTATTTAGAAGGTTCTTCAAATGAACATAGAGTAATAAATAAAGGGCTTCCGCAAGGGTCCGTACTGAGCCCCATTCTTTATAATATTTACACTCATGATTTACAACACACCCTAGATTCAAATGTTCGAGTAGTTCAATATGCAGATGACCTACTGTTATATTATTCGCATCAATCCATCAATCAAGCTTGTTATCACCTATCACACTCTCTTAAAGATCTTAAACATTGGATGGATTACAATGGCCTAGAAACTTCTTGTGATAAGAGTTCTGCCGTGTTGTTCACAAGATCGCGTCTTCCACCACCTATTAACGTTTATTATGACGGTCACTTAATGAATTCACAAAATAACATAAAATTCTTAGGGTTTATTTTAGACACGAAACTTTCTGGTATTGCTCATTGTGACTACATAGTTGCAAAATGCGAAAAATCTCTTAACATTTTAAGATGTCTCGCTGGTGTTTGGTGGGGTGCTCATCCTTACACTTTGAAGCTACTTTATAATACAATCATTCGAAGTATTCTTGACTATGGTACATTTTTATTAGAACCTGGTAATATTAAAGCCTTAAAGAGATTGGACGGAATTCAAGCCAAAGCTTTAAGGATTATATCTGGTGCCATGAAATCTTCCCCAAATAACGCCTTACAGGTTGAATTAGTTGACCCTCCTCTATATTTACGGCGTCAGTACATATCCGACAAATTTTTATTGCGTTGTCTCCAAATTTCTAAACATCCATTACGATTGAAGCTTGAACAACTTCAATATCAGATCGCTTCCTCTGGATATTGGTCCCATAAAAACCCTCCTTGTCTGATTAAAAGTTTCCAAAGATTCAATTCTCTTGGAGCACCATGTTATCATTCAGCATTCTATCCCCTCTTTTGTACGCCTTTTGAATCTTTAACCCTAACTCCCGATGTTCGCCTTAATTTAGGTATGGCGAAATCTGATTTATCAGCACCATTTTCTTTTAATCATTTCATAAATACTTACTGGAAAGACTGGCATTATATTTTCACTGATGCTTCTAAAGCCGTAACATACACCCCTACTGTCTTAGGTACTACGCCACACACAAACAATACAAGCACCAATGCTGGCTGTGTCGGCGTAGGTGTTTACCATTCTAATTATAACATCGTTCAAAAAATTAAATTACCCCCAGAATCCTCAGTTTTCACAGGCGAATGTTTCGGATTATTAAAAGCAGTTGAATATATCTTACTTATGAAACTTCAAAGGACTGTAATATTCTCTGATGCTAAGAGTGTACTTCAAGCCTTAGAATGTTTTCCTTTCACACGTAGAACAATTTTTCCAGTTATAATTCAAATTAGAAGGTTGCTTTACATATGTGCTCAAAAAAACATTACCGTTTCTTTTGTTTGGATTCCGGGCCATTCTGGCATCTCCGGTAACATTAAAGCAGACAGTCTTGCAAATGATGCGGTGGTGTCCGGTGACATCTGCCCCTATTTAAACTACTGTCATGATCTAACAGCTTTACCTATTTTATATCTTAAAGAATCGTGGGAAAGGGTTTGGCTAAGTAGTTGCCAAGTCAAAGGCAAACATTACTCTCTAGTTCAGCCTATTATTCCTAATCAACCATGGTCTTTTAAAGCAAAACTTGGAAAACGGGCCACCACGATTTTAATAAGAATGAGGCTCGGA
The DNA here is from genome assembly GCA_905163515.2 of Lymantria monacha. Classification (NCBI taxonomy): domain Eukaryota; kingdom Metazoa; phylum Arthropoda; class Insecta; order Lepidoptera; family Erebidae; genus Lymantria; species Lymantria monacha. Next base: position 9,299,535 of record LR991094.1, on the reverse strand, counting down.
CATACATGTACACCTGTTCATCTTGCTAGATTAAATATTATTTCGTCTAATGCTTGCGAGTGTGGAGAAATTGGGGACATTAACCATATTATATTTTCCTGCTCTTTATATGACCATACTGTATTATTTCTATCCTTAATTTCCCTTAATATCCCTCTTCCTACTTCTACCTTAACACTACTTGCCTCTAATAATATTGATATTTATAAAATTCTTTCCGATTTCATAACCTCCAATAGCATTAAAATATAATATTTATTTACGTTAATTTTATAATTTTTATGCTTAGATATCCTAACATTTCCACCAGATTTTTTCCTATAATCTTTCCCAAATTCCTATTTCTAACAATTAAGATTCCTTAACTTCGTTCACATGTAAATGGCAAATACTCAAACCGAGTGGTCCAAAATAAAAGGAAAAAAAAAAAAAAAAAAAGTACAAAAAAATATCACGAAGAAAAGGACGCAAATAAATTCACAGTGGTTCAGCATGGACACAAAATGATAAGAGCGCCACCATCCCATTGTCAGTACAATACTTTGATCTGGGCTCAAATGAAAGGATACGCAGCACGCCACAATACAAAGCCGCCATTCTCCACTAAGAAAATTATGACATTGTTGAATGAAGCTTGTGCCAAAATTACTAAAGAAGACTGGACTAAAGTGGTAGAAAACTCGAAAAATAATTAAGGAAGACTATGATAGAGACATCAATATTGACAATATAATTGAAAATGAAATAATTATAGATGCGGGTGACGATAGCTCAACCGACAATTTTGGCTCATCATTTGAAGAAAATGAAATTAAATGAAGAAATTGAAGATTCACTTTTTCTCGATTTTTTATTTTGTGATTGAGTGAATGTTATTGTAACACAAATATATAATGATAGAAAATTGACCTTTCATAACATTGTGTCATTTCAAAATACCCATAATATCAAAATTTTAACTTAAATTTTCAAATCAGAACTTTAATCCAATGCACTTTACAATACATATTCAAATCGATTAAATACTCACGCAAACTTGAATTGATATATCGTGAGTATCGAGTACCGAGTCGTATAGTTATATCACTATATCCATCAATAAGACAAATGTCAAAACGGGCCTTTTATTTTGTGACAACTATAACTATACGTAGACAGTTATCTATGGTTATTCTGTAACAATATGAATGTTAATCAATTTGACATTGACAACGGCTGTCAAGTGACGGTGATTTTTTTTTAGTTCGATTCATTTCAACGAGGCAAAGTGAACAAAACTTTGTAATAATTTTTTTACACAATATTTCTGTTTTTTTTCATAGTGCATAGTCTGTTTAATGTCACTGTACACCAATAAATCAAGTCGCCGCCTTTAAATATAAACCATTAAACTGTAACGCTCTCAGAATTTTAACAGAACATGAAATCATACATAAAACCATAATTTTATCATTTCTCCACACGTTAAATCTTTTCTTGGATTACATAACACAAAATACCTATAAAATAACTTTAAAAGCAAAAATATTAAATACAGTTTACGATTACGAAGGTATACATACGAGCAAAGAGTAAAGTTATTAAACTGAAAAAGAGTGGCAACTCGATGATAAAATATGCATGTATGGAAAGTGCTGCTACCCAGAGTTTAGGCAGTGAACTAAAGTTAAAATGATATATATACATATTTACATGTGTATGTGTAATTATATAGAATTTTCTTTTAATATGAGATCTACCCTGAAATATAAAAAAAAACATATCAGCTGAGAACGAAACAATCATAATATCAGCTTAACAATGAAAGTTGGGATAATTTACAGAAAGTACATCAATAACCGAAAATAGATCGATGACAATAAGTACCGTAACGACGACGTAAGAGAGCGAGTAGGTATGAAAGGGAGTATTGGTGTGAAGATGCGAAAGGGAATGCTCCGATGGTTCGGACATGTGGAAAGAATGCCGAACGAACGCCTGGTTAAGAAGATATACAATGCGAAAGTGGAAGGATGTAGGTACCGAGGGAGACCGAGACTAACCTACCTAGACCAGATCGGTCAGGTACTGAAGGAAGGTGGAGTCAAGAGTCTCCGAAACCGGAGAGCGTGTATGAAAAGAATTATGAATGTTGAGGAAGCGAGTGAAGTATGCAGAGATAGAGTTCTCTGGTACTCTGTTATCTCTGCCTACCCTGCAAGGGATATGGCGTGATGATATGTATGTATGTATGTATGTACAATAAGTACCTACGCTAGGAACAAAAAATAACAATTCTCAGTTGTCAAACGTTTGACAGACAGGACAAAATGGCAGCAGCTAAGTTTGTATAACCAATATGTAGGCGGCGCGACGGTCAGTAAAAATTAGTAATGTTTTAAGTGTGCATACGACTTAATTTTATTCTATTACAAAAGCTAGCTTTAACGTACCGCTTTCATACCTTTTTTGACTAGCTGAATTGAACAATTTTCAATTATAATTTACGAAATTACAGAATAAATTAGTAAAATTAAAATATGTATTAACTAAAAAAAAAACATAGTTTGAACATACACCACTGGCAGGCCAACAAAAAATAAAATTTGATTTTAAGTTTTGTCACTGGTTATGACAAATTTGTATAAAAATTTACAAGTTCTATTCATCAAAACCTATAAAATTGTAATATAAAAATATAATAGTTCAATTTTAGACTACGACTACGAAAACAAAAGACGAAATAAATTTTTAAACAATAAATAATAAAAAACGAGAAAATTATTTATTTTATTTTCACAGAATCGCACAAATCTCACTGCATTCATTATATTGGATATTAATATTGAGCAGGTAAGAAACATAGAATTATTAAAAGGAAAATTTTACCTAGTATCTGCATTATATGTTACAGAATCTACTAAGTGACTCGATACATTCATTTTCTAACTTATAGGTATCGATTATCTGTCTTAATATCTTTAGGATGGTTCTGATACATGAAACGACGTTTTAAGTTGCTATATTTTGTAATTAGTTTAATTGGGAATCGCCTAAAAACCCTGTAATAACTAACTATCGATTTTGTTTTAAATAATATTATTGACAGTTTGCAGCGACATATTATATACACACGCGCGCGTTCTTATTATTGTATGTGTTGTATTTATTGCATGTGGCTGTTTGTTGTGTTTCCTTCTCATTATTTTCTAACAGTTTTATATTACTATCCTTGTCTAACAATAGGTACTGCTAAAGCAACGTCAGAGAAACGTCATTGACCTCTTTCTTCCCCACTACTATCAGTCACTATTTCGCTCTTGCATATACATGAATTTGCTAGTGTGAGTCGAAGCAAGCATTGCGACTGTGCAGTGTATTGATGTTTACATTCTCTTGTCATTTTATTTCAGTGCGTTTGCAAGATCGTATGGAAAATCTGTATAAGGCACATCTGAAATAAAACATGTGAACAGCTGATTTTATTCGAACTTAAATTTTTGTGAACATTGATTCTTTTAAGTCTATTGAAGATTAATGCTGAAAAAGAATAAAATTAAAGTGCGATTAAAAGTCTTTGTTTAAAAGTGTTACGAAAAGGTGGGTTTTGGTAGATGAAGATATTCTAAAATGTAACTTTATTAATTTATTCGACATTCTGTTATAAATTGACCATTACATGCAATTTGGTGTAAACGAGTTTGCGTATTAGCAATTTCATTTACGCGATTAAGGTAAGTACTAAATATGTAATTTTTTAAAAAAAATGAATGTATTAAATTTGATAAGATTAAAACGTAGTTTTTAAAGTTATGGTAAGCCTTATCTATTTATTTATCTCGAGTAAGAGCTTGCATATTGAGATATAAATGTAAGTCATAGTTATAAAGTACATATTATATACATTAATAAAACATGAGTGAGTATGTAATAATAATTATACAGACTCCCGCTCTTTCAATTCATTTATGTAAGTAAATAGATAGACACAATGTTTACTAAGCACAGTCTTACGCCTCGAGTCTAGAGTCTCGAGTCTATTTATTATATAAGTAGATATGTATTATTATACGTAATTTAAATACGTAGCTACATAGATACCTACTTATAATTTATTCCACCATGCTCGAGGCCAGCGTTGTTGTTATCGATTTTGACCGTGACCTATATACCTACCTACCTACTTAGTAATATTTGTAATTCCCTGCGTTATCTACCTAATATCTACTTCCTTGTTACAAAACAATGTTCAAATCTTAGAACATTAAAATTATTACATATGTTAAACACTCCTTAGATTTTCACACAACGTCGCGAAAAATACAAACAATAACTCATAAGTCTGAGTTGACACGCTAAGCATGTTGGATTATGTATAAATAGTGAATTCTTAGTTTTAAAATATTTCAATTGTTACTTTTGTCTTTAATATTACGTGAATAACGTCATAATGATAATTATGTACTTATATAAAAATAACACAATAAAATGACAAAGAATATGTAAGGAAAGAACATATAGATAGCCGCGCAATAATCATAATTAGTCGTACCATCTTATTGATAATAACATATTATTATCTTTATTGATCTTTGATATCTTCAAGATATTTTGATTCACCTTTTTTTCTAACTTACAGCCTTAATATATTTTAAACAATTCTTAAGATACAGCGTTAAGGCAGTTAAAGCCAGTCTCTACAAATAATTGGGACAAGAAAATAGAGAATTGGGACAAGACTCAATAACTCTATTTTGACAATCCATAAACTTAAATCTCAACAAAGACGTATAAGCGAATAGGCGACCAATTTCAATAAAAACGACACATTGTTAGTCGGTCATAGTCATCATTCTGCTCTTATCCCAATTACTTGGGGTCGATGCAATTTGTACTCCTCCTTCATCGTACATATTGCAAAAGTTATTGGTAATACTTTTATGACTGGCTGCCTGCCTGACGTCAACCCTATTTACGAATGTAATTGTTGACCCACGTCTATATAAAACTCGTATTGGTCGTCTTTTACGACACTCATGATCAAAGTAAGGGTTGGTAATATTCTTTGCCGCTACCAGACAATAATCGAATTGTTAGTCGATATTGCTGATAAAAAAAAAAGTTGAAATTTATCAGGTGTCATGGTTACCTAGCAGTTCCTGTAATTCTTGTAATCAACTTCAGGAAGGTTAAATTAATATTTTTAAGTTAAAATTTATTTCTCACTTTCATTGATATCACTGACAGTCTTCTAACTTTACAAGTTAATTTTTAATTGGAGATTGTGGAAAAAATTTTGGCACGTAATTTATTGATAATTAAAACTTCTCACAAGCTCAAAACGGTTCATAACGTAAGCATACACATTGGCCAGTATATCCTTGCACTTACCTTTGCCGATCTTGTTTATGATACTGTCATATATCTAGAATTGACCTAACTGATTCATATTTGTTTATCGTTATAAAGCTCTATACATGTTTTGCAAAAGACCGAGCGAGATGGGGTTACAATATAGCTAGTAAAAACAAAGGGTTCAAACAAGGAACAAAGTTAGGACCACACATTTAATAGTTATATTTTTATGAAATAGACAAACAAGAGTGTTAAATTATATTATCTAGTCACATTAATTCCCACCTAAATTATGCGTATTATTCTAAAGATTGAATACTGCAAATTACGTTAATATTATTCACAATCTACTGTAGATAAGTTATCGAGCGATTATATGCACTATAGTTATTATACAAACAGCATAGCTAATAACACACATAATTATTTTATTAAGTTAATTGGTTAAATTGTTGATAAACTTTCGAAAAGTGTCACTGTTCTGTATTATAATCCAGTTGTAACTAGTGAATTTATATTTATTTTTGTATTAGTTGTGTCTTATAATACGGTTAGTGTACATAAATAAATGTAATAAGTCTCAAAATTGAGCAGTCTTGATTGAGTCAATGTGAAAATTGACTCATGCCATATCGAAATACTGGATGAGACACTGATAATCTTTCAAATTCAGAATTAATACATGAATTTTGTACGCGCGGAACTAAGATGTGTGCCTCGTATGGTACACACCTTCTAGGACAGGAAGATTAATAATCTTTCTTGACAGTAATGATTAAATTTCCCTCTCTGATCTCCTTACAAACGCTTTTAACCTAGTCTTTCTATCCAGACGTAAGAAATTAACGTGAACGTCTCGCACATTCAATTTACTAACGCAAAATTTGACTATTGGAGTACAGACATAACCTAAGTCAATATGTGAACAAATTGATACAAAATGTCAATAATTCACAACGCACAAGTCATCGTCCGAACAATAAAAATAAACGGATCGATACTAGTCATAAAAGAGGTCTGCCATGTTATGCTACACAGTAAAGTGTAACGTAATAAAAGAAACCACCAGAATTAATAAGTTGGGCTAGGTTAGGCATTCGGTAAATCTCGTGCGGCTGAGACGATCTTCAAGTATACCGTATATGTGAAACATAAATTCTGCAGCCGATGCATTTTACCACTTGTTATAGATCTTAACCGAGACGGGTAGGTTAGGACAGGGCGGTAGGGTAGGTTAGGTAGGTGGGTATTAGTCTGTTTTCATAAATTCTTAAGTTCTTTGTAAGGAGTTTATCCTTCACTGCAGATAGAACTGGTGTCAAATATATATTAAGCAATCAGCAAGCCAAAATGATAATTTGCTCTCCATATCGCCTGATTGATTGATGCATGTTAAAGTAAATTACTATAGTGGAAGAAAACTTCGTATCGGTAAATTTATTTATTCCAGACCTAGCAGTGGCTGTTATAGGCTGAAAGTGATTAATAGAATTGCACTGAATAGTGTGTTCAAATCGCCACCTTACTGCTTAACGACAAAACAGCCTTGTTTATGTACGAAATTGCGACCTTCGAAATCCTCAATAACACAGATTTGCGTCACAATGACTCTGTGACGTTCGACAATATGCCTTACGTTTGTCTATAAACAATTTCTATTGAGTATTTTTAGTGTTCAACATAGCAACGAAATGTGGAATGTCATATACTAGGTTCTCCAACTTTATTTAAAACCATGCTATTAGTTGAAAAATAGAAAGGTATTATTGGTGAGCATTTCATCTTTTTTACGTCACTTGGGCACACCCTTCTTCTTAATGGGCGGGGAAATTGATAGAATGACATGCCTTTTATGACACGCTTGTGGAGCAATTTATATATTTACAGTGTAACCTTAATATAACGAACCTCAATCGATTTCTTCGATTTAACAAATTTTTAACAACCTAAAAGATGTAATACAATATATAGTTTTAAATTATGAATACTTTTTTTTACCATAAACCTCTGTATAACTAATTTTCGATCACTGTAAAATATAAATAGGAAGTATAATTTACCCTTATTCAACATTTTTTGTCAATTTAACCTTTACATAATGTATTCTACGGATAAATTAAATACAATAAATCTACAATAACAGCAACAATTTATGTCTTAACAGATTGGCTTTAAAATGTGTTCAAATTTCAGACCTCCCTAACCTCTATATAACCGACCTAACTGCAACGAATTACTTGATATAACGAATATTTTCTTATCGTCTTGAGGTTACACTGTATTTTATTTTGGGTTGTCTTTATCATGGAGTGATATCATCTGCTTACATATCTTAGTCGTAATTTACAAAAGTCATTGAAAACGGAGGTGGTGACACATTTTATTCTTATCCTTTGCCACAAGAAAGAAAAACATGCCTATGTACCACACATAGCCACATAGTGGCCATATTACCAACCCTCACTTCGCCTGTGGATGTCGTCAAAGACGACTAACAGCTATATCAACCTTTTTTTTTTTTTTTCTATTTCCACGCTGTGGAAACGCATTTACGCGCTTTCCCCGCATGTGATAGACGGGGGGCGTGTGGGGACTCGCCGGCCAGATGACCGACCGGAATACTCACTAAAACCACAGCGGCTCCTGCCGCGCTTTTACGGGGTGCCGGAGAGATCGTTTACTGACATTCTATCCCCGACACCCCAACGCTTGGCCGTCTGGCCACGTCCTGTCGTCATTCAGGGCGGTGGAAGAAGGTGCGCATATCGGCGCCTCCTCCTCTCTGGCCGCCGCCGGCGGAGCGAGTCTGCGGACGCAATTGCCTCGCGTTTCCGCTCCGCAGCCTCCTTTTTAAAGATAACCTCCTCGCAGAAGGAGGCCATCGACGACCAGCACCTGTCACCGTCGAGCATCTTCGAGATGATAGTCGACAGCGACAGGTCCCGCCCAATGACCGCCGACAGGACGAGACGCTGGGGCCCCCAGGCGGGGCATACCTCCACTGTGTGGCACACATCGTCTAGCGGCGCGCCACACTCATGGCACCCTGGGGCCTCTTCTCTGCCAATTCTGTGCAGGAACTTACCGAAGACCCCCTGTCCGGTAAGCACCTGCACCCGTCTGAAGCTTAGGCTGCCGTGCCTTCTGTTGATCCAGCGGTGGAGATACGGCGCAACCGCCTCCACAGTTCCCCGCCCTGCTACGGGGAACTCCAATTCTTCCCTCCACCGCCGGATGACTCCCCTTCAGGCCACTTCCAATGCTCTACCTAATCCCCTTATGGAGACTTGCTCGCCGTCAGCCCGCGCCGCTACGCGAATCTGGTAGGCCTCAGCCAAAGCTTCTGCCACTAACGGTCAAGGCGGGTCGCCCGCCAACAGCGTCGCCGCAGTCCATGACACCGTACGGTAGCCCCTAATAGCACTCACCGCCATCACCCTCTGTGGTCTTCGCAAAAGGGCCCTGTTGCGGGCGGTGAGAGACTCCGCCCAAATGGGGGCACCATACAGCGCCATGCAGCGCACCACTCCAGCGTATAATCGTCGGCAGGACGACCCAGGACTGCCAGTATTTGGCAGAAGCCAACCTAACGCAGCGGCTGTCTTGATGAGCCTCGGGACGAGCTGGGGAAAGTGTGGCCCAAAGAGTAAAATTATTAAACTGAAAAAGAGTGGCAACTCGATAATAAAATATGCATGTATGGAAAGTGCTGCTACCCAGAGTTTAGGCGGTGAACTAAAGCTGAAATGATATGTATATACATATTTACATGTGTATGTGTAATTATATAGAATTTTCTTTTACTATGAGATTTACCCTGAAATATAAAAAAAACATATCAGCTGAGAACGAAACAATCATAATATCAGCTTAACAATGAAAGTTGGGATAATTTTCAGAAAGTACATCAATAACCGAAAATAGATCGATGTCGATAAGTACCTACGCTTCTTCTTCTTCTTGTATAATGGCAATCAGCTACTTATACGAGCTATTGGTGCCAGTGTCAAGTTATTATTATTTTATGTTTATAGTCTTGTCAGGTTAGTCATTGTCTAAGTCAAATCGTGACCTTCAACAGTGCAATGGCCACACTGTTAATGGTATCTTGTTGGAATTTTGATGGAAAACGAAAACGTTGTAAAACACTTTTATATGATATTCACTACATCCCAGTAGTTCCGCGCATCACATTACATAAAATGCCATCAAAATTATCTAATATAACACGTTAAAACACTAAAATATCGAATATAATACAAGAGCACCACATGACGTTTTCAAATTCCCGTCAAAAGTCCGTACCTACGCTAGGAACAAAAAATAACAATTCTCAGTTGTCAAACGTTTGACAGACAAGACAAAATGGCAGCAGCTAAGTTTGTACAACCAATATGTACGCGGCGCGACGGTCAGTAAAAATAAGTAATGTTTTAAGTGTGCCCCCCCCCAGGTGTGGCCCGAATTTCCATCCAGAATCAAGGTGCAGACCAAGATATTTCATCTGGGCCCGCACCGGCACGGCAACCCCAGACACACCGATGTGTGCTCCTCGGGGGGGTACAGCTATATCAACCTGAGTCAACTTTACCTTATACCGTCTGGTCAACAATTACATTCCCAAGAAGGGTTGACGTTAGGCAGGCGGCTGGTCATAAAATTAGTGCTAATAACTATTGCAATATGTACGATGGTCTTCTATTGTACTTTTTGCGTGAACAGCAATTGATTGGGTAAGAGCAGGATAATGATGATACGTTGGCTCTTAAAAAATTGCAATAGAAATAGAAGCTCTATAAATTATAAGTAATACGTCAATTATAAGTAATACTGCAGTTGACAAACTTTTCTATTTGGTTTATTGCATTGTTGAACTGACAAATGGATGGATAAATAATTTTAGTCACTTAAGTAGAGTGTAAATATAGTTTTATTTCAAATGTATAATACTCGCGTAAATATCAGAAATCAATACAAACATTTGCTTTATATAGACTTCGATTTAAAAATATTGAAGGAAATAAAACGTGATATTTGACCAATACTGTATAACAAATTACTCAATATGTTTACTAAACTGCGCACTTGAATCTGCGCATTGTTATTATCTTCGATGTTTGGATTCACAAACATTTTTTTATGAACCTTTGTCAATGTATCTGTGAAGGACGCGTTCGGTTTAAACGGTTTTGTCATCAAATCACGTTCTATGTTCTATTGTGTAAAATATTTTTATAGATCATTTAACGAATTTGGCATTCGATGCATTTCATTCATGAATTAATTGTATTGTGCTAGTTTTTGCGGGATTGCTTCCACTTTAATTTACGTGAGAGATTTTACCAAGTCACTTGACCTGAAAGCCGCATTAAGGAACTTCGTTACTGTAATTTTGTACGAATCGTTTTCGATCAGACTCGATGAGTAAATTCAGCTCATATCCAGAAGTTTTGAGTTTCATACTTAGGACTTATACTAAGCGGTTTACACCAAAGCTCGGGGGTCAGAACGTTAAGTTCACCGCCCTTGTCGAGACGCTCGACGGGGTGGCACACCCTCTGTATGAATTTTCAGTTATTATGTAGACGAAGCCACAAGAGCCACTGACATTTCTTTGTAGTCTTCATAGAGATTTATGCGCTTGAGTGTTGTGCTATCGTCTAGTATCACTTGATTTACAATTATAGGTTTTATTGTGACCGTATTAAAATTGCCTGAATTATGTTAATATATGGATAACATTACCTATTCAGTAACAATAGACCCAGTCTTGATTGTAAATTGTGTAATTAAGTCTAGTAATCCTGGTTCCTTGACGTCCTGGTACATTGATACCTAAAGTTTATGCGTATATAAGTTTTGTCCATTGTCACCTGGAATCTTATCAAACATTTGAATTTTTAATATATTCACACCTATGTAGAGTCGTGTCATTTAAGTAGGTGCCTACAGCATTATATTATCAACACTTCGAAAATGCCAAAATTATGCCCGTAAAACATGATTATGCCTATTTGAGAATACAGTTTGTTGCCACGTTTTCCGTATACCGTAAAACTAGCTGAGAGATCAACAGAATAATGGTGATAACCATTTTTCTGAACTGGGGATCCTTATTATACCAGCTGATGATCTAGTCCGCTTGTCGAAAGTGATGAGAGCTGTGGTCTGGTCATCGTAACCACATAGGCATAGGCACATATATGTTTCATATAGCTGATGGATCGAAAATGTCATCTTATATCCAAGAAGCCATATTACATCTACCATTTATCAATATGGCTCTTTTAGATCTTACTAGTCCGTATGTCCTTCCCAGTGGAATTGTTTACCACACCACCTCGATGGCTTTGGCATAGTTTTATATAGAGTTCTCCGACTCCTTTTATATTATTAATTATTATATACTTACATACCATAATCTGCAATTACGACACCTGCAGGAAATAAGAACCTTAATATATTGTATTCGGCCAAGCAGGATCTTTTAATAGTTCACACGTTTTCACCTAACGATTTTCTGTTTTTGTATAACTCAATAATAATAATAATAACTCTGATATACAATGCGAAAGTGGAAGGATGTAGGTACCGAGGGAGACCGAGACTAACCTACCTAGACCAGATCGGTCAGGTACTGAAGGAAGGTGGAGTCAAGAGTCTCCGAAACCGGCGAGCGTGTATGAAGAGAATTATGAATGTTGAGGAAGCGAGTGAAGTATGCAGAGATAGAGTTCTCTGGCACTCTGTTCTCTCTGCCTACCCTGCAAGGGATATGGCGTGATGATATGTATGTATGTATGTATAACTCAGAAAGTAAAAGCTTCATACTAAACGCCATAATATGCATTTACATCGATTCGTAATGCTTGTTAGGGACACGAAAAGCCAATTTGCTTCCAGTAAAGTACTATTTATGATGTACTGAACATCTCATTAGAAAGATAACAATTATCCAGTTATAGTTGTTCACTTAATTTTATTATAATCGTTGTTTTGACTACGATTGCACTTATTGTTTTCCATTTCTAGTAATATCTATTGCGTATTAAGTTATCTATAATATACTTAGTTATATCATCATTCTCCTACTCTTATCCCAATTACTTGGGGTCGATACAATATGTACTCTTCTTTCATAGTAGGTACATATTGTAAAAGTCATTGGTAATAGTTTTATGACCGGCCGCCTGCCAGACGTCAACACTCCTTGGGAATGTAATTGTTGAACAAACGGCATCACCAGGTCGTTATAAGGCTCTTAGTCGTCTTTTACGACATCCACGAGCAGAGTAAGGGTTGGTAATATTCGTAGCCGCTACCACACAGCATAAACACCTAATGAATATAAATGTAGATATTGATGTGTGATAGCAGCTACGAATACTACTAATACTTACTTTGCTCGTGGATAGCCTAAAAGACAACTAAGAGCTTTATATCGACTTGGGCCAACTCCATGTGATGCCGTTTGGTCAACAATTACATTCGCAAGGAAGGTTGACGTCAGGCAGGTGGCCGATCATAAAACTATTGCCAATAACTTTTGCAACGCGTAAGTACGATGGAAGAGGATTACATATCGCGTCTTTAACTTTACTTTAAGTAATTGGGATAAGAACAGGATAATGATGATGATAATGAATATGTATAGATAAACCGCATTGTTGTATAGTTTAGAACCTTTCTCAAATAGAATTTTTGACATCTTTTTTTTCAAATCCCAACGATAGTATCTGAGATTAGAATTAAGAAAATATCATGCTTAACACAATGGAAATTAAGTTTTAAATTATATCTTTGGAATTTTGGAATCCCGTCAAAGTAAAGAAATTTTCTTAATATCTTTAATTTATTAGTATAATTTATGACCTGTGACTACTGACATTTCATATTCCCTACCAAAACGGTCATTTCTCTTGGATTTTTTTAACCAATTCAGTGTTAAGCCTTAGCCTTAATATAATCCTTAACATTACACGTTTAAAATCCTTCACACAATTAAAAAGTACTAAATATGTAACATGGGCTTGAAACAACCAGATATATAAATGTACCTATTGCATTTTCTAGCAAAACATTTCTAAGTAAAATTCTGTTGCCTATCATTGACATCAAAAAAACAAAAGCAGAAGCATGTTGCAAAAAACACAGTTTAGGCGCGAATGTACTGGCCTTGTTTGTTTTACTTTATGGGCCTTGGCCACTCTCGCTTTCAGAAGAACCTTACTTTTCGCGGTAAACTAAAATAAATAATCATTTTACGTGTATTCTTTTAATTATTCTATTTTTTATTGATATTCATATTGTAAACCGTCTAACTATTCTTGTGTTCACGTCTGTTTTATTTGTTACCACAACCCACTTGTAAACCATACCAGCATCCGAAACTTCATGCTTAGCACTTTAAAATAACCTTATGTATTATTTACAACTAACTATTTCTATAATAATTCAGAAAACCTTTTTAAAATAAAGAGTTATAATACAAAAAGAATTTGATTAATTGAAGGATCATTTATATTCTTTAGAACATGTCGATTCTTGGAGCCGTACTATGTCCAAATTTACTCATTTATAAAGAGTTGCACTGTGTGAACATGATATAAAACGTGTTTAACTTGTTTATAATGTATGCTGTCACATAGTTCCGGATTATTAAAGCAATACCAAACCTATCTGCTAGTTAAAAAATCAGTCTATTTATTAGCATATCTCAGCACGGTTCATTTACAACATTATTTGAAATATGCATTTTTATACTCTATAAAATTTTTAAAAAATATTGCATTGGAGACAATTCTTTTTTTTTTGGAGTTTATGGCTTGGTTACCTGTAAGCCAAATCTTAATAATTTAGATACTTCGCTTCATTTAACAGATATATTAAAAAAAATGCCATAGAGTAAAAACTCTTTTTACTCTATGCAATATTTTTTTGTATATTAATGTTCTATAGAATATTTTTTATTCTTATAAAACCGACATTACCAATCAAGGAACTGAATAATAAAACTGAAGTTATCAAACCAAATCGCATCGACATCGTTTTTTTTACAAGCATAATTTCTTGCTGTAATTTTTCCACAAGTCAAGGCTTCCGTCGAAACCCCCTTCCTTTTCTGTGAGTCAATGAAAAAGGTTAGGCCAAGCGTATGAACATTTTAATTTATTATCGCATTACATATCCGCGATGTTCATGAAACTTTGCACAATCAATGAACGTCATGTTAGCCAACACGGCTCGCAATAATGTTATACGCGTGTTGGAAATGTGGAGCGGATTTATGCCATACGTAATTTTGCTGTTAAAGCAATTATCTGATGTTGAACAGATTATCTATATATATTATATGATGTATACTACGAACTAGCTTTAAATGTATTAACATATACCCTATATTATTATATACACTTCAAACAAAAAAGTTTTATACTACATATGTAGCGCTATGGTTTTAGTAGCTGAGTAGGGATAGGATTCCCACGCAAGACATTTCTTTTGTGTGGTAGACAAATAGTTATTCTGAGTCTTTAATCCAGACTATCGAGAATATTATGTTCGTTAATTGTATTAGTGGTATTGTCTGTAAAAAATGTTATACGTTTGTGAATGTAATACAACTCGGTGTAAAAATATCCGAAGAAAAAATTGAGACACAAAATTTTAAGTAAAGCACTACTGATATTTAAACTCTCTTGTCTCTTGGGTCAAGTTGCGGTCAAAACCTTCATGGCTGACAAGGTTAATGTTTGATTCCAATATCATATTATTGAACCTTTAAATTACATGTTAGTGTTAAAATTGAACACATTGAAATTGAATCTTTATTGTATAATAAACACGAAATAATAATAGTTATTGTCGTTTCGCAATGAGTTAATGTGTGGGCTTTACCCGAATGTAATTATTTTTTTATTTGATCTTTCAACAAAAAAGTATTGCCGTCTTGCAACAATTGCCCAAAATGTCCATTTTATAATATTTAATTCAAAGTGCTGATATACGTTGTATAGTCACAACTTCAATATTTTTTTGTCTTTGCAAAAATTTACAAAAAGATTATTTATTTCTCATAGAAATACTATATAAATACTATATCTCATATACATTTTTAATCGATAAATTAAAAACGAAACAATTTAGCCGTCAATTTATAAAAAATCTTAGGCTGAAAACACTGCATATATCGCCATCAACTATAGAGGAAAACAATTAAGTGACAGTCTCTTTAATCTGCGCCCATCCACCAAACTATTGACGGCCACTGTTGGACATATCCCTTCCCACGAAGTGGAATTAATGTCCTAATCACAGGCTGTATTATGTGTTGCCCAACAAGTGCTGCTACATACTCCCCTGGTGCTCTGTTGTAGTTTTTACAACTCCCTCCAAAAGTAAAGAATGGTGACACCATTGTATACCTATTACCTATCACAAGCTATGGTTATTAATCATTACCAATGCACGCTGTCCTAAATAATATTTTTAACAGCTTGTATTCTGGACACCCCGCTCGAACCTTCCGGGATGACAAAGAATGTGCGACTCCATAACCTACCGTAACTCTTCATCGCTAATTGGTTTGTCTACCTGGTAATGATATTTAGTCTCTGCATATTTTGAGCGGTCATTTCTCCCCTGTACGTGCATCATCTGGAATGAACTACCTGCTGCTGTGTTGCCCGAGTGCTATGAAGTCCTTCTTTAAACGAAGTTTAGGAAAAGCACTTGCTTCATGATAGACAGCGGCCTAACTGAACCCTTAGGTTTGCAAAGGTTCATAAGCGATAGTATTTCTTACCATCAGATGTGCTGTTTACTCCTTTGCCACTATAAGCAGTAAAAACATTTATTTAGGTACATATATTATGGACATATTACAAGGCCGAAACTTCGATACAGTTGCAATTTTGACGTGACTGAGCTCTGCCGATTAATAAACTCGCTTTCGTTTGCTATACTTTCATTTTTATTTAACAAATATGTTTTGTTTTGCTACTATAATATTTTTCAGTCTATTATTGTAAGACAAGCAACTAATTAAGTTTAAATGCACATTGAACTCGACCTTGCAAACAGTCACGAAGTGTCGATGCAACCGTCAAGTTAAATTGAGTAACGTCCCTTCTAATATTGTTCCTACAGCTTTATACATAAAGGTATTATAGATTTTGTTAGTTTAGGAGAGTCTAGGTTTTATAAATGATTGGTTGGAATATTGGCTTTCTGTACGTTCGCTCGCTTATCGAAAATGTTTTAGGAGTTTCTCAATAACAAGCTCGCTGTTTGACATTATACCTAATGAAGATTGGGTGATTAGGTGGTCGGTTATTACATAGATTTAGAAATTACTCATAAAATGTAAATGGGTCACCTCTGCTTAGGATAAGTATTTCAAAGATGGTAACAATTTATAAATACTTCTATGGCCTAGTGGTTAAGATAACAACGTATCATGCCTGCGTCATGGTTTCGACTCTCACAGCACAATAATTTGTACGATCCACAAATTAGTTTTCTGAGTCCGTTGTGTCGTCCTGTGCTGTGTTATCTCTGTTACTTTTATCTACACAAAGTCCGCAATCGTCTCAGTCCATATATGTCCCATTGTTGGGCTAGGGCTTCCTCCATAATCGGAGGGTAATTGACCTACTATACCACGCTGGTCAGTTGTGTCGGGTCGGTATAGGGTTTTATTTCGAGTTGTCCTTCTCTCGCATGTATGTTATATATCCCTTAGTCGTCTCGTACGATCACCCACGGGTAAGATAGTAGTGAATTGTATTCTTACTACGTAGGTTCGGGGTCTTTTAGAAAAAAAGAATACACATAATCCAGGGACAGCGCAAATATAAAGTGTAATTTTTAGGAATTATAAAATATATATTGAACATTTCTATTCTGAAACATTTTGGTAGAGTTTAAGGTATAAATATTTATTTGTTTTAATGAGTTAAAGTTGTAAATTAGTAATGATTTTAACCCTATCTTGTTTTGCAATATTATTGCGATTTTGTTAGAATTATGTCGCCATTCTTGAATTGCTTCATGGTGCCATTTCTTCTTTACTTAATCTGCGACTATGCCCTTGTCTTAAATGTAATCTTAAATTAATGTTTACGAGAATATTAAACATTTGAAATAAAATAATTTTCACGAGAGGACTCCGTGACCATAAACGCTTTAAAATGTTCGAAACTTCGGAGAATTGAAAATCAAACACAAATGTGATAAAATCCGAAAAATTGTTTTATATCAAATCTTAATTTAATATCATTGATAAATAAGAGGATTAAAAGTTATTTATAAATAAGATTGAGGATTACCACTCCTTCCCAGTTTTCCTTGCCCGTGAATTATCTTAAAAGAAGACTGAGGGCGAAAACTTGACGGGCAGGTTAGAGTGTACGAGTATACCGGGTTAGTTAAAGGTTCATTTCCCTACCATTATGAAGAAGCCTTAAGCACATTAGTGTGACGTATATGAGCTGAGATGATGATTATGGTTATTATTTGTGGTGACGGAGTAGAAACTTAATTCATCACAAATTGCTTTCCCAGAGGTGTCACAATCCACTGCACCAATAGTGTAATTAATATACTATACCTTTCTTTACTAGGCCCTCCGAGGAAACTCATAGCACCAATCCCAATCTCAAACCCGCCAGCCAATAGTAGTGGTTAAGGTATTGACGGGACCCCTTGAGTGAAAACTTACGTCCAACGGTGGACATCAATTAGATGGATAAATAGAGACATATAATTTTCAACATTGATAATGTCAATTACTTCTAATCATTACTTAAAATCGAGAGAGATTTATCTATATTCACAAGAATATAGTTTACAGGATACTGACCCATTGTTATATTACAGAACTCTATAAAAAGTCACTCCTGATTTCTAAAAACATTATCTACTTTAAATAAATATATCATGAGTTAAAAATTACCTTCAAAAATATCCAAGAATTAAGTAAATATTGAATGTTGATGTACCTATTCATGTGAATCGTTGAGATAATATTCCCGTCTGTGGGTATATCGGTTTACGGCATAAAGATTTACTTGCTGTTTACGCACGAGTTCAAGCGAGAAGGAAATCTCGCTCGCAATTATTGCCCAATAATTAACTATTTTCAAATTGAACCTATATAATTGATTGTGTAAACTAACAATAATGTTACCGTTAATGCCACTCATAGTCAATCAAAACTGTAATGGAACAACATTAAAAGTTAATTGCATTTTTATTGAGTTTTTCGATTAAGTTGACCCATCGACATTGAAGCAAGCTAAATTACTGTCGATGTTGTAAGTTGTAAAAATCTGCGCTAGTGTTAATGTTGAAAACAAGGAGTTCACGGCTTTGAACTTATAGCGCGCATCCCTTATTCTATAAACAAAATCTGAAAGGTATGTAAAATTCGTGCTTCGAGAGCATATTTATTGAGCCGTCGGTACAGCCGTCATCAACATCTAACTATTATATTATATAAACAGTCGTTACCTGCCTAGTCGTTACCTTCTTAAAAAACCTGATATCTATCTATCTCTTTGAATTGCGGTGGTCAGATGGCAGTATTGCCGTGGAAAAATGATATTCTGCAAAAACTAGAATACCCCACTCAATATCATTGGATTTGAATATATGATGTTAAAATCATTTATTTTTTAATCATTTAATTGTTGCAGGTACTAGATAATACCGCGTTCAATATGCCGTCGCTCCTGGAGGCTTTAGAGCGTAAATATGGTGCGAAAGGGGAAGTGAACCCTCCTATAGATGACATGCCAGTTGCCATATTCGTTCCCAAACGCTCCCCGAGGCTCAGCGTGCCTACACTATTGGTGCTCAATGACTGCGACATCGACTGCGCGGGAGATGCCTGCGCCCTCGCCGACAAATGCGCTGATGTTGTCGAACTCGACCTAGCTAATAACAAACTTAACGAGTGGGATGAAGTAAGTAACGTTCAATGATTACAAAGCAATAGATAAGTAATAGCCTACTTGAAAATAGCTTACAAGTTGTCGCAATAAATACACCGCTCTTGTAGTTATGACAAACTGTACCAATTATTGGTTACCGTCGGCGGTTGTTTCCGTATTTCTTCATAATGCGTTCTAGAGCAGCAATATCCTACTCTAGAATTCTAATAATGCTATTAAATGTTTTAATTTTTAGGTTTTCGCGATTATGAAGCAAACGCCACGAGTAAGATTCTTGAATTTAAGCTTCAACCGTCTGTCAGCACAAATTCAGGCGGCGCAAGCCCTACAGCCGCAATGGGACAGTCTGAGCCATCTCATTCTGAATTCCACATACGTTGGATGGCCAAACATCCACGGCTTAATAAAAGCTCTACCAGCTCTAGAGGAGCTGCATTTGAGCCTTAACGATTATTCCTACGTGGACCTAAGTGGGAAGGAGATGGACAAAAATGACCAATGTGGGGCGTGTTCAAGACTTAATGTCGATGTAACTGAACCTGTGCACAAACAACTTAAGAAACTCTATTTCTCTGGTAATCTGGTCAGCAGCTGGCGAGAAATCTCTAAACTTGGTTATGGCTTTCCGAACTTAGAAACTCTGTTGGTTAACGACTGTCCTATAACCACTTTGGAGCCAGATCCATGTGAAAAATGTGGTGACAGTAACGGGAACAGAAAAAGTCACGATGCTTTTCCGTAAGTAAAACTACTTAAATAATATCTATATCATTGTATAATATAGTTCGGGCGATATATTGATTGCCGTGGACCTGTTCCCCATCGAAAGTATCTTCAATGATCTTTTGTACCTCAACATCATCATACATTTTTTCGGATTATGTCTGTATGTTTCATCTATCATCCTATCGACGTCTACTATTGGCCATAGGCCTCCTCACATAAGTTGCGATGCCGTTTGACAGACTGATTGGCGATTAGAATTGCTGTTATGAGCTTCCCACGTGAGTGCCGCTGCCCACTCTATTGGAGTTTCTTTTCTCCGGTTTTTTTCCATTTCCACAGGAAAGTAAGGGATGGCGACACAATGCATTTTTAGCACATCAACGCATTGTCAAATCTTTATGATCACTCCCTTTCCATTCATATTGTCTCATATAATTCTTCTAGCTTTTCTCTGCCCATTCGATACCCCTAAAATCCTTGATGCTTTAAACTTACTTTGGAGACTGTAATTATATTGTCGATGAACGTAAAAGTTTTTGTTTAAATGCTAATTAATATTTCAGACATCTCCGCTTCCTTAATCTAAATAATACGGGCTTAGCGACATGGGATGAAGTAGACCGACTGGCACAATTTCCTGCACTCAAGAGTTTACGTGTACAGGTGAGTTAACAGTATCACACCTGCTCATCTATTGTATATTCAAATCAGATTGCCTACAATGTTTGTTAATGCTGACCTCGGCTATGCTAGATTATGCACACATGGCCGGAAAACACTAATATTCTAATTCTAAGCACATTTAGCACTAGGAATTTTAAATATATACACGGTTCAAACGTAATTAAGGTTCATTTTGGGACTTTTTCTTAAATTTTTGCAATATCTGATTTTTCTCTCCGTAGTGAAGGTATGTTCTCACACAACAATAAAAAGTAGGGACCTTCCGTACCGAGAGCCGTGTGTTGTTGAAGTAGTTCACAGATGGTTGTTCAGAGTCTAAGTTAAATTTTTATCTGTCAATTATATATTTGTAAAATACTTCAAATTACCTCCACTTATTAAGAATCTGTGGTTTTAAAAAGAAAGTTGTCACTGCACTTGGCACACGCCATGCTAATAACGCCGGGACCAACAGTACCGGTGTGATACCGATCTAAATTTGATATGCGGTGTTGGCGCCTGTAACATTAACGAGATGTGTAGTTTTAAATTATCCGTGTAAAGTCCCTCGGGAGCACGGGGAGTCTGGCGTAATGCGGGTGAAGGTCTTCCAGATATAGTGCTGGCCTACTTAACGCATTGTGCAACTCTAATATGCCGCCGATCAGGCACGCATAATTTCGTCACGTCCTCGCATCGCACTGCTTCGGGAGTCATGGGAGAGATTTTATATGTTAACCTTTCGTTTGATCGTCGTGTTGATGTTATTACATTTGAGCAATTTTGTCGTAAAATCTCGTTTTTATTGCGTCAGCCTTGCTGAGCAGGAAGTTTTGTGTTCGCTGTGTTTGAAACATGCATCTCCTCTTAAACCACAACCTATCGAAATTACATTATTGAGAATTTATAGCTCTTACGCCGCATCAGTGTATCAAGTTCCCAAATGGTGACGAAATAAGATGCAATTTCAATAAACCTTTACCACATTTGGCTCTTGTTCCACATGGTAGATAATATGTTCCTTTGTTGGGTACAGGCATAGAAGGGAAGTGGACCTACCCTATATTAGATGTTAGTCAGATAGATTGATATAGTGTTTTATTTAGAATTTTCCTTCTCTTGGAGTAATTAGATTAGTCGTTATTTACGATATATGCAAGAAAGGTCGGGTGTATTGTATTGTAGTCATATACAATGCCCACGTAGAAAGTCTTACAAATGTTATTTAATAAAATCATTCATTACGTAAACTGAAATTATGATTTAATATAAAAAGAGCACGGTAGCACTGCTTAAATTTATATTTTCTAACATTGGTTCATGACCTAAGCAGTAAATAATTATTAGTTATATTCATAAATGGGTATTTGTTAAGTCTCGGTGGATACGAGGATTTAGTCCTCAATACGATTTGTTAATTGTGCGCGGTAACATCATAAAATTAGCACAAAAATATTCTACACATATTTGACAAACACGCGTTTATCAAGTTCAAGGTTGCGCAAAAAAACTGGACAAACTAGTTCTCTTTTTTAGCGTTGTGTGTACACAATATAACTATTCTAACATATCCTTTGTTACGCAAATTGTTAATCATTACAATCGTCACACGATTATTAACCGTAAATTTATATATTTGAAGACTACTTTCCTATGACAAATTATATATATTTAGTCTATTACAGTGCTTTGTATGGCCGTCACGGGACAAGGAATGTGAAAGTGTTTGTTTTACAATGCGCTTTAGGCGTTTGAGTGCGTGAATTTGTGTGGTTATTTGATGTAATATCATGTAAAACCGTTGCATTGTTTATATATATTTACGTAAAATGTTAAAATGTTTTATCTAAGATGTAATTTTATGAGCAGATGTAAAGATAACGCTAGAATAGAGTACACTTACATACATTCTCTGTTATTTCAATCAAAGAGGAATTGTGAAAAGTCTACTATAAAAATATAATCTTGGACTCGGAGACTGAAAAATTTTCATTTTATTTTTTGGACATCGTGTGTGGGGCCTTTCATCGTATATGCGGATCTCTATGTAGAGATCTAACTCACGACACTCATTAGAAGCCGTTACATAATGACTTAGATCAATCCGACATATATACAGTCATCAATCATCTGTTCTCAATTACTATACAGTTTTCCATATGGTGACAAAGTGTAAAATCAGAAAATATAACTAAAGTACCTAAGCATACAATATCATTGCAAGATATGGAATAATCGAAATAAAACTCGCCACCTACTTGTTTCGTCAGCATGATAAAATAGGTATATTTCTCTCTCATGATGTAGATACTCGCGTTCAGGGGTGGTTAGGACGTGGCCACCGAAGACAAATATCTGGTACCGGTGGCCCGCTTGCATGGCAAAGAGAGGTGTTTGCAGGGTGGTCTATGGGGTTGCGCGCCGCCTCTTCCGTTGCCCTGGACCAATTTGGTGGGGCGCGACCACATCAGTCCACCGCGCAAAAAAAAAGGGGTGGTTAGGACGTCGCATATTTCGCAGAAAAATAAAACATTTTCTATATCCATATTTCGCGTAGTTCTTTGCTTTCACGCGCTATGACCTGATGCTGATATTGACACGTATACTAGTCTACCTATAGCAACCTATAGAAATTACTCAATTACTATGATTAAATTGCTTCGCAAAGGAAATTTTACTCTGCGTGTGAAGACCATAGCTCAAATACGAATTAAGTGATTGCACATTATAAAACTCGAGCGGTGAATAAGACCAATAACAAAAACAAAAAACATTAAGGTGAAGGGTTCGTATGATTCATATGTTTAGTGAATCGATCGGTCGTTTACATTACCAGAATGGTGGTTACGAACGCTGTCTGGACGTCATTGTTGAGATTTAGCTCCTTTTGTTTTTCTTATTTTGCCTTTACACAAATATCAATGAATAATTTATATTGATCAAATTTTTTATGTTATTGAAAAATAAATTCAATGATAATACAATCCACCAACTTTTCTAATACTCGCCGCATGTAAGACTAAGGCAAATAAGCAATTAAAATTATAGTAATGAAATGTAAACTTACAACAAAACACTATACCAACACATGTTTTTTTTTTGCGGTGGACTAAGGATGCATCTCGCCCTGCCAAATCGGTCCGGGGTAACGGAGGAGGCGGCGGGTGACCCCATAGACCCACCATGCAAACTCCTCTCTTCGCCGTGCGAGCGGGCCGGTACCCGATCTTTGTCTTCGGTGGCCATACCAACACATCTAGCCTGCGTTTGAGAATATGCCACTTTCAGGTCTATCTCCAATAGTAGTGAGATGCAGTTATAAACAGGAAAAAAAAAGAATTAAAGCATTTTCATCAATTAAAACAAAGTTTCCCACAATTAAAACAAAGTTTCCCAAAACTCCCAACCCAATCTTCTGAAAGTTTAATGGGATCCTTATGCTAGGCAACGCCTTCATTGTGGCTTTGGTATTATTAAGTCTAAGCAAAGGTACTATTTATCATTAAATCTAACACTGGCACGTGGCGCAGGACCCCGCCTTGTGCCGTTCTGTGGCCTCTAGGCCAGCCGTGGTTACAGATAACATTTTATAACTACTTTAAAAATCTTTGCTCTAATATTTCAAACTTAGTTTCACTTCCAAAGCCTAAAATAATAAAACGAAATCATAAATGTTATCTTGCGGAAATAATTACCAGTTTAATTTTGATAACATCAATGTCTTCGGGTCCTTGGGACATTTGAAAACATGACGTCATATCCACTACTCCAGACACGAATATTTTCAGTTCGCGCTCAAATCAATACAATTAAATTGAAGACCATTTGTAATAGTAACGAAGTCCGTGCTTAAATTTTGTAACGTCGTGTCTTAATTTTAGACATTTTGAAATGTTTAGTAACATTAGTCGGATCAAACATAGTTAATTCCACAGCATGCATATTAGATAGTGTATCTTAAATTATCTCAATAACGTACTCTCATGATGTTATGCGAACTGAAGTTGAAATTATTTAACATTGTGCAAATGTTTGTCCGTCAGACGGAAGAGTTTTGTTCAATTTACATTGAAGTGTCTATAGCTAAATACTTTAACTTCATGATAATTTGAAGTAACAGTTATAAAACTTTGAGGTTTTTGCTTCACTGTCCCTTTCTCTATGAGATTTTTTGCTTTACTGTCCTTTTCTCTATGAGATTTTTCTTTTTCTCCAGCCTCTAAACTTCCCATTGTTGGGTATGTAGGTACTTTCATAATAGATTGACGTAATATACTACGCTAACCTTATGAGTTGGCATTAGAATTTTATTGAAAGTTTTCCTTCTCTTGGTTTATCCCTTAGACTTTGGACTCTTACCGTAATCACAAGAGAAAAAGGACCTGAAACATTGTATCCTACATCAAGTTACATCACTTACATCTATCACCCTTCGTTACGGGAAATTTAAGAGAATCTTACTTCTTATTTCTTCCATTTTTTTGTAGTGTCCGAATAAATATGTGTGTCACCCATCGATATATATGTACTTATGGTGTCACCAACCATTGTTCTTAAATTAATACTTACGACAACAGAAATGGGGTCACTAAATATCGATCTCATAAAGAAGCTTTCCTTTGCGCACAGCGTACTATGAAGAGGGCTATGAATTTCTCTACGAAATAAAATCCTGATTACAATTATGTGAAGGAAAACGAGCGATCTCGACCAATAATACTCACTCAAGATGCAGTTTATATCTAAACAGGCGACGTCGATGTGTCGTTGCATGTTGAATACATAACTTTTATTATTGTAAATATGTATTCAAGTGTAATTGTTATATAATTAATATTTCACATATTCATTAATATCGTAGGAGCTTCGTAAATACGTATTTCATTATTCACCTAACTAATGTTGTTGCCTCAAGTTTGATTACATTCATCGAGATATTTGACTTATACTGGAAAATTACCTGCCACGTGTAGAGGTTAGCTACATTGAATGATTCATATCAGGACGTTTGTTAAAATGTGTCTGATTTTATGAGCCCCCACGCCTTATGCGCGTCGGCTCGACTTATGCGCTTTACCTACTCATGTTCATTGACATGTTCTCTTTCTCTGTAGCTTCATATTTCTGTCAATTAGTTTTGTAAAGTTTATAGTATACACATATAGTATCGACCTATTACTTGCGGATGGAGGTTGTATAAATAGGCTGAGGGAACACTAGGAGTATTGGTATCAGTACTCTAATGGACACCTTATGACAATAACTACGATCGTCGATCTTCAAATTATGGCGATTATAGCATTATCCACCCTTGAAGCCTGCTTCCAACAATGGACAATAAACTGATGAAAGTCGATTACTTACTAAAAATAGTCTTCCAGATGTCATTTTGCTTCTTATAGTCAACTTACTGACACATTGAACGTTTTCAGTTTGCGATATTGTTGTGCGGATTATTTGAAAAAGGGTAGACCACTTCTTGTTAGTATTCTTAACCCACTCAGAAACTCAAGACTTAGATATATCAACATGATGAATCTTGTCTTTACACATACTTTTGGGTTAAATGCCTCTCAATTTGTGACGACTTTAAACAGATGCAATTGTAAATTTTACCAAGCCACTGCTTCAGTTTATGTCAAATTAAGAAGCGTTACTTGATATCAATTTCTTCGATTTAATTAGCTATAGTTGCGATTTTATAATATTTATGCATAAAAAAAGAAGTTTAGAAAAAATATCCACAATACATATTAATGGAAAAACGCTGGAAAGTATACTGTGTACTACCCTCGTGTATCGCAATAGGCATTAAATTAAGGCATCGTTGATCCATTCAACTGACGGAGAGGGATAATATGGCAAGCTCTAGGCTTACCAGACAATGATATTATACATTATAACGATTCATTTTTCCCTCGTGAACAAGTTTTTATAAATAACCTAACATGTTGAATGCTAAATCACAGTAACTTAGATAATAAGATCGTGTCATCTATACATATAATAAAAATGTAACGGGTCCCTGTCTGTACATTGAAGATATATGAGAAAAAATATTACTGGGACCTTTATCCACACTAATAGAACCCTAAACAATGATTTTTAAAATTTTTGTCTGTTTATCTGTTTGTCTGTGCGTTTGTGCACGCTAATCTCAGAAACGGCTTATCCAATTTAGACGCGGTTTTCATTAATATATTGTGGTAAGCTTCACTTAACATTTAGGCTTTATTTCATGTCAATTGGTTTATAAATAAAAAAGTTATGTCAATTTCAAAAATGTTTGAAGAAAAAATCTTTATCGATTCTTTTCAAATTACGTAGAAATATTCTTCAGTAAAAATAAATAAACACGTGTTTCAGCATTTGTTGATTTTCACCCTCTGGGGGTATAAATTAGGCCTGCAAAGCGGGCTGGACGACTCATTAAATCATTAACACCAAGCCGATATTATTGAAGCTGGCAACTTGAAATGTTGACAGTGGTTTCATTCTATGACGTAGAGATTTACTAAGAAAGGATTTTACGAAATTATACCCCTAAGGGGGTGAGTGGCAAAGTTTGTATGGGGAGAAAAAAATCTTTATTGATTCTTTTCAAATTATGAGTCGAATCAAATATTCTAGGGTAATATCCGGCATTTGTCAATTTTCACCCTCTGGTTGTGTAAATTAGGCCTGTGAAACGGGTTGATCGACTCATTACCGCCAAGCCGAAACTGTTAAAGATAGAAACATAAAAATTTAAAGCACGTTTTTATTTATGACATAGAGATTCAATATGAAAGGATTTTATGAATTCCGCCCCTAAGGGGGTGTAACAAAGCGGCAAAGTGTGTATGGGGAGAAAATTTCTTTATCGATTCTTTTCAAATTACGTGCAAATATTCTTCGGTAAAAATAAATAAACACGTGTTTCTCTCTTCCTCTACATCAACCCCGCACCAGTGCCGGCGTGAGAGCTCACACGATACACATAGTAGACGGCAATAGGTTCTTGCCTAATGGTTTAAGATACAGGTTAAGTTTAGCTTCAAAAATGTTCACTTTACAACTCAAATAATAAATCATATCTAACGAGGTCGCAACTCTGCTGGTGAAACAAAACAGTCAAATAAAGGTGACGATAATTATATTTTTATCCCATGGTCATACCATAAATAGTATATTAATGGCAATATAATTTGTAGAATGAATAGAACTTTGAACCACCTTTTTCTTTAGTGACCGGCTGTGGTATATAGACACACGCGCGTCGTACGCGTACATCTACGTTGTGCGGGCGGGCCACCGCAACCGGGTATCACCTCGAGTCGAAGCCCTCATGCAGTGAACCTCAATACAGATACTTAAGCTTGCGCCGCCCAAAGCACCGACGGTAGAGCGTGTCAACCTAGAGTATTTTCTCTCGGACCCACCCTATTGTCTAATTCCGTTAGACAACTAACTCGCAGAAGGCGCCGACCGCATCCCAGTTTCTGACGCTGTTGATTATCGTCCTAGCGACAAACCTTCAACACTTTGCATTGCTTTTTTTCTATTTAACTCTGTCAGAGATGACTTCTGCGTGGACGAAGTCGCGGGCAAAAGCTAGTCGTTTAATACAATTCTAATTGCATAGTTAGAATTAGTGTTCCCCAAATGCAAGACTCTTGCGAGTTTCCCAACTCTTGCAACTCTCAATGTTAGAGTAACACAGAGTCATTTGTTTTGATAGTAGTGAAAAACCCACATAGAAATCCAAAACCCACAATGTAATGAAAAATCCAACTAAATTAATGAAATTCCAATCATCTAGTGGCACTAACTGCACAATTATCAATAATTAGGTATATACATACACACTTAATGGGAGTGGGACTATAATCACACCTACCCATCATGAGACTGTTCAAAGTAACATCAAATTATTTCTCCGTATACTAGTATTAAGAATACAAAATGTTGACAATCCTTTCTTTACCAAAGGAATCGTAAAATGCTGTGTAAGGGAGCACTGCGAGACTCTTGCAGGGAATCTTGATCTTGCATTTGGGCAGCACTAGTTAGAATATTAAAATCAATACAATGTGTAATCATTGTACGGTAGATGGCATACATCTCCCATAAAGGCGACAAAATAATATGTCATACGACAGCTCACACTTGTCTAAGTGGTGGGATTTGAACGGATTTCTAATAGTGACATTAATTTTTCGCTCGTAAATCATCATCATCAGGTTCGATACAATATGTTCTCTTCTTTCATAGTATATATTGTAAAAGCTATTGGCAATAGTTTTATGACCCGCCGCCAGCCAGACGTCAACCCTTCTTGGGAATGTAATTGTTGACCAAACAGCAGCAGATGGAGTTGGCTCAGGTCGTTATAAGGCTCTCAGTCGTCTTTTGCGACATCCACGAGAAAAGTGAGGGTTGGTAGTATCAATAGCCGCTACCACACAGCTAGCACATATTTAGCTCGGAAATAAGTTTTATAAATATGCGTTTAGTGGAATGATATATTTTATAATAGAATGGAATGATTAATTTGTATATCTTGGATGTGGATTTAGCAGAGATGGAAGGTACACCACTGATATAGAGCGAAGAGTGAATGCGGGAAATAGAGTGAACGGAGCGTTGGGGCAACTTCTCGGCAGCCACCTCCTCAGCCAAAAGGCACGTGTAGCAATACATAACGCAGTGCTTGTCCCAACATTACTATATGGAAGCAAGAGTTGGGTATGCAGAAAAGAGTATGAAAGTAAAATTAATGCGGTCGAAATGAGATCTCTGCGGAAAATCTCTGGAGTTAGGCTGACCGACCGCCATCCGGCGGTGGAGAGAGGATCTGGAGTCCCCTGTAGCAGGGCGGGGGACTGTGGAGGCGGTCGCGCCACATCTCCACCGCTGGATCAGAAGAAGGCACGGCAGCCTTAGCTTCAGGATGGTGCAGGTGCTTACCGGACACGGAGTCTTCGGTAAGTACCTGCATAAAATTGGAAGAGAAGGGGCCCCTGGATGTCACGAGTGTGGCACGCCAGTGGATGATGCGCGTCACACTCTGGAGGTTTGCCCCGCCTGGGGGCCCCAACGTCACGTCCTGTCGGCGGTCGTCGGAACAGACCTGTCGCTGTCGACCATCATCTCCAAGATGCTCGACAGCGATAGGTGCTGGACGTCGATGGCCTCGTATTGCGAGGCCGTCATGGAGAAGAAGGAGGCTGCGGAGCGGGAACGTGAGGCGCATGCGTCCGCTGACTCGCTCCGTCGCCGGCGTCCGGGGAGGAGGAGGCGCCGTTATGCGCATCTCCTCCCACCGCCTTGAGGATCGACAGGGCGTGGCTAGAAGGCCAAGCGTTGGGGCGTCGGGGATCGAATGTCAGTAGACGATCTCTCCGGCGCCCCGTAAAAGCGCGGAAGGGGGCCGCTGTGGTTTTAGTGGGTATTCCGGTTGGACTAGCCGGCCGGCGAGTCCCACACTCCCTCCCGTCTTGACATCGGCGGGCAGGGGTTAGCGCGCAAAAGCGTTTCCCAGCGTCAACAAAAAAAAAAAAAAAAAGGCTGACCGACCGCATTCGTAACGACGACGTAAGAGAGCGAGTAGGTATGAAAGAGAGTATTGGTGTAAAGATGCGAAAGGGAATGCTCCGATGGTTCGGACATGTGGAAAGAATGCCGAACGAACGTCTGGTTAAGAAGATATACAATGCGAAAGGGGAAGGATGTAGGTACCGGGGGAGACCGAGACTAACCTACCTAGACCAGATCGGTCATGTACTGAAGGAAGGTGGAGTCAAGAGTCTCCGAAACCGGCGAGTGTGTATGAAGAGAATTATGAATGTTGAGGAAGCGAGTGAAGTATGCAAAGATAGAGTTCTCTGGCACTCTGTTCTCTGCCTAC
Source organism: Lymantria monacha (assembly GCA_905163515.2). Lineage (NCBI taxonomy): Eukaryota > Metazoa > Arthropoda > Insecta > Lepidoptera > Erebidae > Lymantria > Lymantria monacha. The sequence continues at coordinate 9,268,968 of LR991094.1, read as the reverse complement.
CCTGCAAGGGATATGGCGTGATGATATGTATGTATGTATATATTTTATAAAAAAATCACTTTAAACAAAGCAATGGCACGCGACGGCTAATCAGCCATTCCATCATCACAATTTAAGTAGAACGTCGTGACCGCTATATAATCCTAATTGAAAAATCCCTCGCCTGTCTTCGCGATATCGTTCATAACTGAGTCAATTCAATTTAAATAATATTTATTGCCACCAAAAACATTCATCATCATCCTACTCTTATCCCAATTATTTGGAGTCGACTCAATATGAACTCATCCCATATGTGGTTCTAGGCATTAACCTACACAATAAATATCCTTCAGTAGGTTTTGTATAATATATTAACAAATTGGTTATATTGTGACGTGACTAAAATTTTAATTAGGTTTTGTTATAGGTTACATTTATTAATAACCAGAACGGAAATGTTTTGCGGAAATGTAAGATTTTAGTTTTATTCGAGTTTGTGTTACTTATTAAATGAAATATTTGAAATATAAATTTAAACCGAATATGTAATGTATTGAATTTTGTGCAGTGCTTAGAGATAAATACTGTAGTAATTTAGTTTTTAGCTTAGGTAAAGATAAAATGGAACTGAGTTATTCGTTGGCTAAAAGTGCCTGCGAAAACAAAAGTAGAAAAGGAATAGAAATATATAAATATAAAGAAACGTCCGTGTGGTGACGGAGTAAGAATACAATTCACCACCCCCTATCTTACCCGTGGGTGATCGTAAAAGACGACTAAGGGATATAAAACGCATATAACATGTATGTAAGAAAAAGAAGACTCGAAACAAAACCCTATACCAACACCAGCATGGTATAGTAGGTCAATTTCCTTCCCATTAAGGAGCAGGCGCGAGCCCAACAGTGGAACGTGTATGAACTGAGATGATGATGATGAAATATAAAGAGTTTTCTTTTATGCTAAAGCATTCTAAATGAACTGCATTCTAACCGATGGCAAATGCAACAGTTACCTAAAATCTTTCACTTTCGCTTTGAAGAATGTCGCGAAAGGAGACTGACGAATTAATCCTAATTGTTCAAAATCCAGGATAAATACACCAAATGCGTATGTTGTTCAGTGCAGCCATTTTTAGCAGCTAAAACATTCACGTGCTGACCACTTATATTATATTACATTCATTATACTTATATTCATTATACTTATATTACATTCACATATACATATATTATATTCGAGAAAGTCTTTGGTTTTGTTTTGTTGTCTTTATATAAAAACATACTGAAAGGATTTTTTTTAAATGTTTTATGTTGACAAACTGGTAAGCATTATCTAACGAGAAGTGATAACTGCCGCTCATAGACCTTTCCAATACAGGAACACAGCCAGGCCAGTAAAGTGGAATTTTGGGTGTCTGGCTATCCGGCTCAACGAACGACGTGCATTAGTAAATTTTTACTTATCGCACACGACGACTATTTGTGAGTGTAGAATTACTTCAGGCGAGCCAACCCGTTTATGACTGCAGCATTGCAGGCAAAACCTCAGCAGTTCCTTTTTTCCAGTGTATATATACATATTATATATTTTACATTGGGGGGCATAGTCTGGAGCGTGCACGTCGCGTCCCCTGCCAGTCTAGTTAGACTTCAATCCGGCTCAAATGAATACCGCAGTGCGGGTTAGGGCGTCCCCCGGAGGCGACGCGTACCGATCCGCCCCCGTCGGTACGAAAATCGGCAGATGCGGCGATGGGGGCCGCCACCCATCACGCCTTGCCCAGTCAGGCGAGTGGAGGAGAGCAGAGTGCCGGGTGGGCACGTGGAATGTAAGAGGTTGTATGGAAGGTAAGTTGCAAGAGCTGATAACCGTCATGGCGGACAAACAGCTAAACGTGCTCTGTGTAACAGAGACCAAGCGAAGGGGCAGCGACGCCTGCGATCTTCCTGGTGGCGGGATTGCTCTGTGGTCTGGTGTACCACAGAGCGATCGAGCCAGCATGGGGGTAGGAGTGCTGTTGTCCTCTCGCTTGGCCTCAGGTGTGAAGGATTATGGAATGTATGATCCTAGACTTCTTTGGGTCCGTATAAAACTAGGTGTCACCAAGGTATTCATGGTTGTAAGATATGCTCCCGTAGGATCCTCGGTGGTATCCTAGAGATGTTTTGGGATAATGTTAGGGAAGTTCTGTGAAGAATAGCTGTGTGGTAGCGGCTACGAATACTATCAACTCTTACTTTGCTCGTGGATGTCGTAAAAGACGACTGAGAGCCTTATAATGACCTGGGTCAACTCCAACTGATGCCGTTTGGTCAACAATTACATTCCCAAGGAGGGTTGACGTCTGGCAGGCGGCCGGTCATAAAACTATTGCCAATAACTTTTACAATATGTACTATAGAAGAGTACATATTGTATCGACGACCCCAAGTAATTGGGATAAGAGTAGGAGAATGATGATGAATGATGATGTTAGGGAAGTTCTGGATATGGCAGAAACCAGTGAATGCGTGATTTTATGCGGAGATTTGAACGGATGGGTGGGTACCAAGCGTCCCGGCTATGAGGACGTACTTGGTTCATTGGGTGATAAGAGAGTGAACGACGCAGGTAGGCTCATTGCGGATGTATGTATTAAAAGAGAAACCTTACTGTGTCAAAAACATTTTTCCAACATAAGGACATCCATATGTATACATGGAGAAGGAATTAACAGAAAAGTATAATAGATTTAATTTTGGTAGACAGTCGCCTCCGAAGCAAAATATTGGACGCAAGAGCCTACAGGGGCCCCACAGTCGATACGGACCACTATCTCGTTATTGCGAGATTTAGTGGTCTGTTCAGAAAGTGGAGGCACTGGCGAGAGCGTGTCCACTTCGGAGGGCTTGAAAGAATAAAGATTGAAAGTTTGTAAGAAGAGTGTGTAAGAGAGAAGTATGCAGAGAGTGCCCGAGAACGGCTGACGATGGCAAGCCAACCGCAATCGGACATAGAAGAATGCTGGAGAATATTGAAAGATAGTATGGTAGATACAGCGAAAGAAGTATGTGGAAGTTCAAAGAAGCATAAAAATATAAATGGTGATGCTTGGTGGGATGTGGAAGTGGCAGCTTCCGTAGAGCAAAAGAAGAAAGCGTGGCTGGACTATGTCTCTTCTTTGAATCTAAATGACAGTATGACCGAACAGAAGAAAGAAATATATCGGCAATGTAAGAATGACACCAAGGTCTTAGTGAAAGAGAAACGTGATAGAGCAAATATGAGTGCAGAAGATAGGCTGACTAAAAACTTCGAGGGTAACACCAAACTCTTTTGGAGGGAGGTGAAGAAGTCTCAGGGTGGTTGGTCAGCCTTCAGAATGAATAAAATAAGATCTAAAGGTGGAGACATTCTTACACAAACACAAGACGTGTTAAGCCGATGGAGTGAATATTTTGGCGATATGTATGCGGATGCTACGGTTGGCGCCGGTGTTGCATGTGGTCTAGCAGATCAACATTCGGCGACGGCGTCCTCCGATGGCATCAGTATGGATGAAGTTGAATGGGCGATAAGAAGCTTGAAAAATGGTAAGGCAGCGGGCATTGATATGGTGTCTGCCGAGATGATCAAGCTTGGTGGCTCCTGTGTCTGGGAGGCGTTCCTGTTGCTCCTCAATTTATGTTGGAGCTCGGGAATGGTTCCCGGGGACTGGAATAGCGCAGTCATCGTGCCTTTGTTTAAAAACAAGGGTTCACGTTATGACTGCGCAAATTACAGAGCCATAAGCTTGACCAGTTTGGCAGCAAAGGTGTATGGTAAAATTAATGAAAGGAGAATGAGGATGGTGTCCGATGGTTTACTGTGTGAGACACAAGGAGGTTTCAGGAGTGGAAGGGGATGCATGGATCAAGTGTTCTCTCTGCGCAACATTGTGGAGAAGCATCTGGCTCTAGGTCAGAGAGTTTTCTGCAGTTTTGTGGATCTGGAGAGAGCGTTTGACGCGGTTGTACGAAAGGAACTTTGGGACATTTTACCGGAGTATGGTATTAACGGTAAACTGCTGCAAGCTGTGTAGTCCAGTTACATGGGCTGTATAGCTTGTGTGCGGCTGGATGATGGAAGGTCGCCTTGGTTTGACGTCAATATTGGCGTTAAGCAGGGGTGTGTTCTATCAGCCAGGCTGTTTATCATATATCTGGATAAATGTCTCCATAGGTTGAACGATATGAATGTGGGAGTCCAGATGGGCGACTCAGTGGTCAATGCTCTGCTCTATGTAGATGATGCAGTCCTACTGGCGCAGTCAGCGACTGACCTTCAGACACTAGTTGACACAATGACAGAAGATTGTAAGAAAAGGGGTCTACGCATGAATGTAAGCAAAACCAAAATAATGGTCTTTGAAAGAGATGAAGCCAGAACAGATGTAAGAGTAACAATAGGTAATGATGTACTAGAGCAAGTGGATGACTTTGTATATCTTGGGTGTGGTTTTAGCCGAGATGGAAGGTACACCACTGATATAGAGCGAAGAGTGAATGCGGAAATAGAGTGAACGGAGCGTTGGGACAACTTCTTGGTAGCCACCACCTCAGCCAGAAGGCACGTGTAGCAATACATAACGCAGTGCTTGCCCCAACATTACTATATGGAAGCGAGAGTATGGGTATGCAGAAAAGAGCATGAAAGCAAAATTAATGCGGTCGAAATGCGATTTCTACTGAAAATCTATGTAGTTAGGCTGACCGACCGCATTCGCAACGACGACGTAAGAGAGCGAGTAGGTATGAAAGAGAGTGTTGGTGTAAAGATGCGAAAGGGAATGCTCCGATGGTTCGGACATATGGAAAGAATGCCGAACGAACGTCTGGTTAAGAAGATATACAATGCGAAAGTGGAAGGATGTAGGTACCGGGGGAGACCGAGACTCACCTACCTAGACCAGATAGGTCACGTACTGAACGAAGGTGGAGTCAAGAGTCTCCGAAACCGGCGAGCGTGTATGTAGAGAATTATGAATGTTGAGGAAGCGAGTGAAGTATGCAAGGATAGAGTTCTTTGGCACTCTGTTCTCTTCTGCCTACCCTGCAAGGGATATGGCGTGATGATATGTTTGTATGTGTGTATGTATATATTTTATACCTAGATCAGATTGGTTTTGACCAATGGAAGGTGGAGTCAAGAGTCTCCGAAACCGGCGAGCGTGTATGAAGGGAATTATGAATGTTGTGGACGCGAGTGAAGTATGCAAGGATAGAGTTCTTTGGCACTCTGTTCTCTCTGCCTACCCTGCAAGGGATACGGTGTGATGATATGTATGGGTGTATATATTTTATAAGATTGACTCGCTAACCCTCTTTCGCTTTGGGTTAATTATATTTTAAATATAAAAAGTTTTTGAATTAAAGTAAAATATTTAGTTATATTTTAATAATCTAAGGTTTCTAGGATTTTGTTATATTATAAATTGCATAATAGATGTGTGATTACACTAAGGTTTCGAGCGAACCTACCGGTTATTTTACGAACTCAGAATATATTCTGAGCAGCATACTGCATCTATACAATGTTCCAAACTATGAACTATGTGGCCCAATGACATTTTATACGATGTCAACACCGTTAACGCTCAAGTTTGGAGAACAAAAAGTTCCTTGCCCAAGTGTTAGTAGTTTTTCTATTCTGTGAAATTATTTACCACCTTTTCGCTGAGATTATGAATTCAACGATTTTCTATTGAAAATATATCTTTAAAAAAATTAAAAGCAGTCTAGCGTACATGGATACAGCTGTGTAATACTAAAACAATTTTCAGCACCAGTACCTACGGAGATTACCGAGTCATACAAACCTTAGCTTTTTTTCTATTATTAGTATAGAATAGTATATTCTGCTTATCTCTTCGCACCCGAAACATCGAATATCTTACTGCATCGATTTTTCTTTTCAACATTTACCGTATATGAATGTTTTTGCATCGACATCAGTGGAAAGTGGATTTTACATTGCCGTCGTTGTGATTTGACCTATGAATACATTACGCTAGCCACTCTTAACTCGTCGCTTTTAGGTCAAAATAGCGACATTTATATAATATTCATAACTAAAATCTCCCTTGGGGCTGTTGCTTGCTGTCGTTTCTATATATGGTGGTAACCATTTTAAACCTATTTTAAGCTGAATAATTCAGTTTCCTTAGTATGTGGTGCTTCGTCGGATTACTATGTATAAATAATTACTTGTAGTTCTTTCCTACAAAATGAAAGTTACTTTACCAATATACGCTTAATCAAAAACTGTCTAAATATGCCAACTGTATTGAAGGACTAAGAATACGTTTCGCCACCCTCTATCTTAATCGTGGCTATCGTAAAAGATGACTGAGGAATATAACATAGATTCATGACAATAAAAACACGATATAAAGCCTATGCCAATCAATTTGACCAGCGTGGATATACAGTGAATCAATTACCTTCCTACTGTGGGTTCCCCCACAATAGGAGGAGGGAGCCCGGGCCTAGTAAAGTATGGTAGCATATTTATGGGCTGAGAAGACCAATAACAAAGAAAATAAATGTATGAATCGATAATTTGTACCACAGATATGTACAGATAAATGGTGTTATGATGCTTCCTGATAGGCATTTAAAACAGTATGGGCGTATCGCATTCCGTCAAGTCTACTTGACATTTGAAATATATTCATTTTCGCCGAAATGACTTTATGATAAGTATATTTCCGTATCATTTTTTGGTCGTTTCTATAAAGATATATTACAAAGACAAACTTTATAATTTTACAAAAATAAGGGACAAGCAATCCGTGAAACTACTGATCAAATTTAAAAAAAACTCTCACTAAACTACTATATTCTTGAAGCCATCTTTTTCCCAGAAATTCATGTTATATCCATGGTAGGTAAGCGTGAACGTGGAAAGCTCTTCTGAAGCACTGAATTTCACCTCCTATTACTATTGTAAGGCTTTCCAAGGCTATTTGTAAATGACAACTAGAAGAAATAAGTAGGTAAATAACCACGTTACAAGAGAAAAAGAACTCGAAATAAAGTCCTATGCCGACCCATCTCACCATGCTATGTAGGTCGATGTCCCTCTCATTGCGCAAGAGACCCAAACTCAACTTTAGTACGAATGTAGACTATTTAGAAAGATTATTATAAAGAAAGAACATCTATTTTTATATTTCCCTGGAGTTGAACCGAACCTATTACACTTCACGCGGGAGGTCGCTATTCAAGGCTACAAGTCATATGCATATTAATTTTTAAAATATTATAACTGATTGAAGATAAAATATTAATTTCGTTTATATATTACCAAACAATTATAACAATCAAAGCTCGTATTTTAATAGCAGTTTTCGTAATTTACAACTACTTTTTAATATTATTCATGTAAAATTACTCAAGCAACCTAAATACTTACACTAATTAGAAATTTATGGCAATGGTAGCTTACATGGTAACAGTTAAAATAACAATATTTGTAAACTTCTTTCGTGGAATATTTAACTATATTTATATACTCTATTTTCCGTGTGGTGGCGAAGTAAGAATACAATTCATCACCACCCCTATCTTAGCCGTGAGTGATCGTAAGAGACGACTAAGGGATATGAAACGCATATAACACATATGTTATGTATGTGATATTATGTATATGATAAGAGAAGAAAAACTCGAAATAAGACTCTATACCAACACATCTGACCAGCATGGTATAGTAGGTCAATTATTCTCCCATTATGGAGGAGGCTGGAGGAAGCGAACCCAGCAGTGGGGCATATATGAGCTGAAATGATGATGACTCTATATGTTTGTACTTGATCCGTGTGGTGAAGGAGTAGGAATAAAATTCACCATTCCCTATCTTGTCCATGACTCTCGAACTTGAAATAAAACCATACCAGCCCGTCTAAACAGCCTGGTAAATCAATTTTACTCCCTTTGTGTTGCAGGCTCAAACAAAAGGACACAAATGAGCTGATAAGATGATAATGTTGTTTATACTAACAGTGTGGATAGTTTCGTTTGAATGGGCTATGCTAATCTATGTCTTGCTAATTATTGATATCATTTTACGAACTTTTCACCTAATGCGTCTATCATTTTGGAACCACAATTTGGTAGCGCGCCCATCTTCTTTGACACATTTGTGAGGGTCTACCTGTATCACGGATAAAATAATCATTATGTCATTTTTATTAAGATTCTCTCATTAGTTTCTGGTTGAAGATATATCAACTTGACTAGCTTTATTGTGTGATAAATATTAATTGGTATTTCATGGTTATTATAGTAGCCTGCGACGGTAGCATGCTGGCCGTTAGATCTAGAATTCGAAGAGTTGATAACATTGGGTTTTCCCGTTCAGAAATTCTCAGTGCCACTATCAGAGAGATCGAGGTCAGAACAAGACTAGAAAGAATACGTAATAAAGAATTTACATACTCAATTTTCTAAAACGAAAATATACTTATGACAGAATATTAATAGCAACATAAATTATGACAAATATGACACATCCAGACGTCTAGTCTGTGTGCTGGACTTGGTTACGTAATAGCTGATAGTCATGACCTTAGTCTTGTCTCATTTACTATGTTTTGACCTCTATTAAGAGAGAGAGAGACAACGAAAAGCTATGGTTGGCCAGATATACTGTCTGTGTCTCACAAACTTAATATTAGTACTAGGTACTCAGAACACAGATATAGTACAGAAGATATAATATCTGTTGCATCATATTGATGTAAGAATTTAATGTAACTTTACATTCATTCATTAGCCGTCGTCACGAAGTAGGCCACCCCAGTAGGGGAATTATGCCATAATCGCACGGTTGACAGACGATTTAACAAGGTGTTATTAGTTTTACCATGACATTGCTGCTACCTTTTCCCCTGACGTCATTCTATAACACCGGGAAAGGGGTTGTGACTCGTGACATGTTTTTTTCTTAACCGATTACAATACGGGCAATTTTATAATTGACTAAATATATATTCTAAAATTTATCCGTGTGGTGACGGAGTAAGATTACAAATCACCACCCCCTATCTTAGCTGTGGGTGATCGTAAGAGACGACTAAGGGATGCAAAAGGCATAATAACATCCTATGCAAGAGAAGGAAATCTCGAAACAACCCTATACCAACACGTCTGTTAATTTCCCTCCCATTACGGAGGAAGCTCGAGCCCACCAGTGGGACATATTATGAGCTGAGATGATGATGATGATATTCCAAAATTTAATATCTACATACATACATATCATCACGCCATATCCCTTGCAGGGTAGGCAATCATCTGCATAGATCAGAGCACTGACCACTGAGTCGCCCACATCTGGACTCCCACATTCATATCGATCAACCTTTAGAGACATTTATCCAGATATATTATAAAAGACCACCGAAGTCAAAGATTGGGTACCGGTGGTCCGCTCGCACGGCGAAGAAGAGATGCTTGCAGGGTGGGTTAATGGGGTTGCGCGCCGCCTCTTCCGTCACCCCGGACCGGTTTGGCGGGGTGCGACGTCCATAGCCCACCGCAAAAAAAAAAATTATAAAAAGCCTGGCTGATAGAACGCAACCCTGCCTAAACCCTAAGTTTAATAATTTAGAAAATTAATATTAGGTACATATAATTGTATGCTGAGGTGGTTTGGACACTTAGAAAGAATGAGTGAAGAGAGGTTGACGAAGAAAATATATAAAGCAAGCGTGAGTGGGACGAATACAAGGGGAAGACCTCGTCATAATTTTCTGGATCAAATTAGCGATGTATTGACGAGAGGTCATATTAAGAGTATGCGTAATCGTAGAGTATGCATGAAGACTGTTATGAGTGTGAATGAAGCGATGGAAGTATGCCAGGATCGTGGTTTGTGGCAATCCGTAGTCTCTGCCTACCCCTCTGGGAAACAGGCGTAAAGCTATGTATGTATGTTATTAGGTAGGGTTTGTAAGAATATTAACAGCACAATTAAAGAATAAACTTTATAAAGATATGGAAAAAAACGTGCGTTAACCTTGATATAGGTAAGAATATAAATAATTCATAAACTACTAAGTTTTTCTACCGTAAATGTAAAGTAATTCACCAGTAATGTGTTTCTTAATTCACATAATTTATTGTAATGTACCAACATTAGTAGGTACGAAATATTTCCTAGTTCTTTGTTCATCGCGTGCGTGCTAACTCTATGTACCTAATCTCATATTACTCGTGATGCTTATTATTGCTTATTGTATCATGACTAAGACACTTTTTATATACAACTCCGCTTCGTATCGTGACCCTTCATCATGCATTGTTTTCTTAATAAATAAAGGATAATATGTCCACGTAATATATATTTTAAAATTACCAATTTCGATGGCTATGTCAAATTTAATCTGAAATGGACTCGGTTCCTGAGTAAAATCCACTCAATATGTAAGGATAATGAATGATATATTCAATTGCACGTAATCGAAAATTCGTGAACATAAAAATCTACACATAAGATATAGTATTGCTGTGTGGTAGCGGCTAAGAATACTACCAACCCTTACTTTGCTCGTGGATGTCGTAAAAGACGACTAAGAGCCTTAGAACGACCTGGGACAACTCCATCTTATGCCGTTTGGTCAACAATTGCATTCCCAAGGAGGGTTGATGTCTGGCAGGCAGCCGGTCATAAAACTATTGCTAATAACTTTTACAATATGTACTATAAAATAAGAGTACATACTGTATCGACCCCAAGTAATTGGGATAAGAGTAGGAGAACGATGAATGATGACATAAGATATATATGCATAAGAAATCCTTGTTCAATTGATAAATTTTGTAATACCTACTGCTTAATCTATAATCTCATAGGACGACAAGGCACACAAGCAAATAACATCATTAACCTCACAATAACTGAAAGGGAAACAAACTGCAATGTCTATCTTTTCAACAACGGCAGAGATTAGAGCATACAATTTCATTTCTCTGTCGTCGTGAAGAAAGCTCGAGCTCAAAAGAAGAGCAAATACAGAAAATTATGTGTTTGTTATGCGAATAATTACTTGGGTAGAACAAAGAAGTTTAAATGCCTTTAAATAGATAAATATTTATTTGACAGCCTGTACCTACTGACTAATTACAGGTAATAAATGCAATCAAGTCAGAAGTGGATCGCTGTGGAAATAGTAAACACTAAATCCAATAATTTATTAAAAACTCACATGTTATGCGCCTAATACATCTGTCGACTAATGAAATCGATACACTGAACTTAATGATTCAGAACGGAGCCGTTACCGAATGGAACGGAACCCAAAATTATTACCGTTTATTTAATTTTGAAACGGTCGTGTGAGACCGTGTGGGTGATGATCATACGTTATATGACCGGTCAACAACTAAAGGATGATTTGATTTATAATATTAAGAAATTATTTTATGTTGAACGCTAAAAGGACTTACTCGCAAACAAAACCGTACTTCAAGGTCCAAAAGTTAATATTACTACTGTTAATATCACTCGGTGTCAGTGGTTTTAGAACTATCACTAACCCTTCCTTTCTCATCATAAAAGTGAACAATTGCAGGACAAGATAAATTCGAAATGAAATCTTATGTCAACCAATATTATATAGATAAACTTTCATTTGGATTGTGATGGAACATTATATGGGTTTAGAAATAAGAAAAAGAAAAAAGAAAAAAAGAAAATCTTAAATTACAGTATTTGTTGTGCCTGGTACGCACACGGAAATGTAACTAATTAACGTATATGAAGAAGACGAACTTGAGTAGAAATATGAACTTGAGTATTTATTGTTTTTTAAATATTAACATGATTTTTAAATATACATATTTGTTTGTTTTCAATATTCATTAATAAATATACTCAACAAATTTCGATCAATATACCTAGTCTCTTTTTTTCAGCCAAAAATGTAGCTTCTTCTTAAAAAGGTCATATATATGCGACAGCGGTATATTCCGTAGGGACTAAAGCATGCAAACACGATTCCGCTTTCCGTTTTTAGGCAAAACAAGCCGGCGAGGTTGAATGCACGCTGGGAGATCATAGTGAGAACAAAGGAACACTAAATTGATAGAAATCTAAACTTAAGCAGTTTAACTATTAGAAATACATTTGAATACGTACATTGTGGTTATGAGGTGAGGTATTATTAGGCTTTATTATTGAAGGGATTCTTGTGCTAATTTTGTGTTAATTAAAATTAAACTTCATCACTTAACGAATTAAGTTGTTGTAGGTAGGAGCTAATTTCATTCTTAAGCTCTTATTATGTAGGGCTATATGAAAATATTATTGCAAATACTTGCTACATTCTGTTCACTTTTGTAAGTCCAAGTAGACGCGAGGTGTGCTTTCTGAAATTCCCGAAGGCAATGTTATTGTGATTCATATTCAGAAGGTTATTTGAAACACCAAGAGACCTTAAGCCGTGGATGGTAATAGGCTCTGCTTTTATTATATAGAAATTGCTTTCTGTCATAAAGATAAACATATATTTAGGAATAACTGCGTGGCATTATAAATAAAATAATAAAAACAATACAATCGTAACTTATCGTAGACAGTAGATATAAATAAGCAAGGAACTAGCGTCCATGGGACTGTACCTTATATGGCAACTTGTCTTGATCCTCAATGAGCCTTGAGAATAAGAAAAAATAATTCAATCATCAACTGTTTGTTTTTGTTCGATGTCTTTTTAGTTTCCGAGTCGTGACTTACTACAATATATTGTATAAAAAAAAGAATATCTTTACCAGCTCTTTTTTTAAAAAAGTAAAGTGGCTGAATATTATTGATTTATAAAAAAAAATGACAATTTGATGGCACTTTACGTTTATGAATCGTATCTTCTATTTCTTTATGGCGAGTCCAATAAAACATTTTATGATTTGCTTTAGGTTTTTCTAATGACATTCTTAATACAAAGCATGTATTCTGCAACTCTACCTTTTCTAACATAAGTGTACCTTTAGACATTCCAGCGTAGGTACGCTGAGGTGGTCGTCAGAGATACACCTGATGCTATGAAAAGTAAAACATAGTAAAGCATCTCGTTTCGAAAGGAGTCCAACTGAAATTAACCTTTGTCTTTCTACTTAAAGTCCATAACCTTCATGATGAAAAAAAACTGTAGGTATATAATATGAACGACGAACTACGTTATATTTTATTCGATGATGTCATGTTTAATTAATTATTGACATGGTAGACAGAATTTGCTATTCGATACTATAATGTACCTACGTTGATTCTATTTAAATAAATTTTTATTAATTTGTACCAGATGTGTGTGCCATGTCATCCAGAATTATGGAAATCTATGAGTTCGCGAATAACAGCACAGTTAAGCCAAAAATACCAACCCAATTTTCAGGCCAATCGGGATTAAATATACTGTACTTCATACTGTAGTAGATTGTATAAGTCATAGCTTCAAGGCAGTTGCAATTCAAGGGATACAAAATGCCACATGTTGAACACCGTTAAAACTTAAAAGATAAATACTACTGCTAAAATTATTATGGTTACTCTTTTTTTATTAGATACGACTCAGTAATAAAAATAAAATAGTCCGGTAAAATCTCAGTCTTAATTGAAGTACTACAGCTACGTCAGAGCTAGTGCTAAAAAGGAAGAAATAAAACTAATAAAGAGATAAGCAATGTTCATCCATTTCACCAGTAAAAGTTATGATCTTGAACTATACGTTTTCAGCGATCCCTTCTTCCATCCCTGTTGCTATGTTTGCTGAGCGCTATGACATGTCATTGTTAAACGAGGTTTAAGAAGTGCACGTTATTTACGCTAGGCAGCGGCCTAGCTGTTGCTGTTTGTAATCAAAAGTCCATGAGTAACAATACCACTTATCATCAGGTGTGCTTCTTGCTCGTTTGACACCATAAACAATAAAAAATTACTATAATAATTAATCTTAGAAATAGAATCTCAAAAATAGACATTTCTATATAGATATTTCTTCTAACCCCATTCTGTCAGGCGTCTGTCTAGGCGATCAAAAGAACTTCTTTATCTTGTAATATATATACAATGACGGTTTCTTTAATAAAATTATTCTTACTGATTATTAGAACAACACTTATTATTGTTACTTAATAGATGAAGTCGGTCGTCAATGCAATTTATATAATAAAAATATATATTTTATTTGCTATTTTTAAGAAGGGTTTAGAAAAGTTATAGACATCTACAAACACTACAATACCTGAATAATATAAAATAAGAAAGCTTTCGGTAACTGTAACTTTTGGTGTACGAAAATTCCCAAGACCAGGGGCGGCTTTACCTATAGAGCAGAGGGTGCGGTGCACCCGGGCGCCGGGTGTTATGTGGCGCCGAGAGTCGCTTGGGACACATAGAGCCTCCCCTGCAACGCTCCGCATGCAGCGAGTGTCTAATCATTTATAAACGTAGTGAGTGCGTTATTTGATAGGTTGGGATAGGTTGCTTTGTCGCCATGCTCACTGTAACTTCATAATCCGATCAAGTTTACCTGGTTTCGGTCAAAACAACGAGACTAAGCATGGAACAACGCATTCCAGCTAAGTTCGAAGTTTGGTCGAACGTGTTGTAACTGTCAACCTATTCCATTTTGTTCACGCATTTTGATACAAGAGTGTGCCAGGTTATTGACTGCACCCGGGTGCTACATGTGCTAGAGCCGCTCCTACCCAAGACCATGTTTATAATATGCATATTTACATTTTTCCCCCCAGTATACACTGGACGGTAAATAACCTGTATAGGTTTCAGACAAGGGAACACAATATATCTTCACTCATCATAATTATCTCAGGTCATATATGTCCCACTACTGAGTTGGAGCCTCCTCCATAATAGGGGGGAAATTGACCTACTACACCACGCTGGTCAGACGTGTTGATATTATTATATTTTATCCCTTAGTCGTCCTTTACGATCACCCACTGGTAAAATAGAGGATGGTGAATTGTATTCTTATCCCGTCACCAGACGCACAATCTTCACTGATATTCACATTTAATTACAATCTAACGTATCCTTTTCATTTAAAATTGTACATACCACCCCATTGTATAATTCATAAATTTTAAACATTATTTTTTCAGGGTTGGCCGCTATGGCAACGCTTTGAATCAACAGAGCATGAGCGACGGCTGCTTCTCGTGGCGCGACTACCCCACGTGAGAACTCTAAATGGCGGTGGTACGGTGCCTATAGAAGAGAGAGACGCAGCTGAAAGAGCCTTTATTAGATATTACATGGAGAAGCCGGAGTCAGATAGGCCTGATAGGTGAGTAGTACAATTAGATTAGGTAATATGACTAAATAACAATGTTTTGTGACTTTTGGGGCACTTATCAAGAGTATTCCAAACTACCACACAAATAGAATCTCTGGAAAATTGTTAAAAAAAGATATATATAATATGAAACCGTAATAAAATCGTACTGCTTATAGTAGGAACACATTGTTGACAGTTCTCTGTCTACAGCCATGAATCAGTTAACACTCTCGCAGAAAGCAGTGAGCAGTGGCAATACGCTGTTGCGTTTGGTTCGGTGATTCGGCAACCCAATTTTCTCGATGGATTTTGGGGTTTCATTAGTAGACAGCGACTAGCTGAGTTCCTGGTTTTGCAAAGATCCATGGGCGACAGTAACACCAATGGTTCTATCAAATTTTTAATATTAATTACCTTTGAAAATGACTAAAAAATAAATGCCAGTTAACAAATTGGCATGGTCTTGTTACAATTTACAAGACGTTAAGTTGTCCTTCTAAATGATTCGCAAGGTTCGAAGCCTCAACCGCTATGAAGGTCTTATCAATAAGGTTCCAATATAGGCGAAGGCGTGGTATACATATGTGGCGCTAATGTCGACCTAAATGACTAAACTCATATGTAAATAAGTATGTAGGTGTGAATGTTCATAAAATCTCATACAATTTGTGTCATATGTATTTCACTAATGATAGTTTTATCGCAAGACTACAGAAGAACAATATCCTAAAAGGCAATATGGCGTCAAAACCACGTACGCAATATTATCCTTTTTTATTAGGTAACTATGTTCTTTCCTTTTATATTAATGTCTTTGCCTCATTGTTCAGTGATGTTCGACGGTTGAGTTGAATAGAAGCAAAATGTTGTTACGGTTTTCTTCAGTTTCGAAGATTGCCTCAAAATTCTAATTAGCTAGTTTAGTTAGTATTCTAACTAGCTAGCACACTTAAAGTTAGGATAAGCGCCATTAATGATAATAGAAATGTAAAAAGAAATTGAAACAACTGATTTCTCTATCATTGTATCAAAAGCGCGCGCCCCATCTAGAGAAGTATAAGTACAGACAGGCAAAATGGAAAGAAACCGAGGTTCCCACTCAACAGCACAGATGACGAAGTGATCTATGATCGAACTCGCCTGCTGTCATAGGTTGTTGGTGTTATTCGAAAAATACTTTGTGTGATCCACAAACGATTATTTTGGGTCCGCAATATGAGTGCTTATTCCTTAAAATGACATATTATCTTTAAGATTTGGTATTGCAAAGGTCTATGTGCGACAGTAACACTTCCAAACAGGTGTGCTGCTTGCCCGTTTGTCATATTAAGCAATAAAACTAACATTTTAGCATTGTACGTCGCATTGTTTCAGGTATTGGGAATTAGTAGGTGTGCACGGTAAACTGGATCCTCTGGTGTCAGTAGACCTTAGGCCGGAAAAGCGCGTGCAAATCACGTTTACGTGCGGCGATGTCAGCGAAGTACGCACCGTCGATGTTTATAGGTAAACCTTTATTTTATTACACCCCCACGTCGTCCGTGTATGGTGATTGATGGGTTAAGAATATAAATTGTTATATATAACTAGGGCCCCTTGATGTAGAATGTCCCCTGCGCCTAACTTTCCGTGGAATTCGCTATAACCGACGGGGTAATGGCTTGGAGATTAGGCAAGAATACTCTTCTGAACTGAAAAACTTACAACTCAGGGCAGCATCACCAATGGCAATCACCAACACTCCTGTGAAGCGTGGCAATTATGACTTCATCTCCTTTTTGGGCGACCTATGTTCAATAGTGGAGGTCCTAATACCTACTGATGGATAAATCTCACTTATGGACACACGTTTCACTTCACAATGAAAGACAAATCGCATTCTTGCTCATCACCACATGTAGATAATTATTTACATAATAATATATAGGCACTAGAGCTAAGCAAGAATTTAAAATAACTTAGTATTATAAATATGGTTATTTATTATATTTCGATCAATCGATCTCGAACAAATTTATTTTAAAATGACTTTAATTAGCTATAAGTATTATATTACCTATAAGTTATTATAAGTATGAAAAATGTCAGCAGTAGGTGTATTGATCTAAATATTGATCTGTAAAGTCGTGGCAATATGATGGTCCTATAAACCAGGGCCGGCTTTACCTATAGTGCAGAGGGTGCGGTGCACCCGGGTGCCGAGTGTTAGGGGGCGCTTCGCACGTGTTGTAACTATCAACCTATTCCATTTTGTTCACGCATTTTGATACAAGAGGGCGCCAGGAGATTGATTGCACCCGGGCGCTATATGTGCTAGAGCCGACCCTGCTATAAACTGTATATCTTGTAACAGGTTGAAACTAATAATATGTATAGTTACAGAACGACTATTTATATGTATAGTGAGATCCAAGATTCCAATTCTGTATCAAGAAAAGAAGCATGAGTTTTCCGCCAGAAAAATCTCCATTATCGCTCAAAATCTGAAAGTCGCTGGACAGGCCTATAGAACTTGTAGCCTCCCGATTAGCGCTTCGCATGATTTTAAGCACTTACTATCAAAAAGTCCTATATATAAGCAGCTAAACCGATACGGTATTTTTACCCATTTCTAAACTAGTTCATCTCTATTTCAGAACTGTATCAGACTTGAAGACCAGATTAGAGCGGCTGGCCGGTTTCCCCGCAGCTAAAATGAGACTTTTCTATGTAGATCAAGAGCTAAGGGATACTCAGGTATAAACTAATAGATGTACTTCTTTCTCATAGAATAACTGAAACTCTTGTGATGGCAGGCTAAACATAAATAAAATTGGCTCGGCGAGTTTTGAGATGTAGTCATTCCGCCTAGTAGGGCGTCATATATACCACTACCACATTCTTTCAAGTGTCGTACAAAGCGCACATAACTTATCCATCAAAATCGAATCAGACTCAGACTCGGAGGTTATCTTTTATGGATCGCTTAAAGAACTATCCTGCGTTGAATCGAACCTTAAATTCTTAAGCGCACGACGCCTCAGCATGGACGAGCGATACATAAAACACTGCGCCATTTGTAAAATCAACTTTGAATTGACTGATGTTTACATATATTTTATAACAGAATTCGACAATTTTTAAATGAAATTTGTTGATCGCCAAAAGCGGTATTTGTTTTGCTGTGTCGATAAGACTAACTTACATCTACAAAAATAATCCTAACAATTAGATTGGTCGTTTCCAGGGTCCTGAAGAAATGAAGTTCCCAACAAAGCAGCTGTACTCATACAACATCCGATCTGGAGACGAGATCATCATAGACTCTAAGCTTAAACACTCTCTATCGGGCAATTTCAGTGCATGAAATCAACTTGACTAACTTTCGCAATAGTTACAAGAATAATAATAATTTATCAATAAATACAAAGGGAATATTCCTTTGTGGAGAAATAAAACGAAGACTGAGTTAATATGCCAGTCTTCAAAAAGATGTAATTATGCAATAAGGATCCGTTCCACTTTAAGTTCAAATCGCATCTTTCGTTAGATATCTACCTAATATTTAGATATACATATTATACTTAGTTAAGTAACTAAGTATAATATATTTTAATACATCAAATACTTTTTATGAAAAACTACTTAAAAATATATTTGTAATAAAGGAATTAAGATACATGTCAGCAGAGTTAACTCTTGATACTCGATGAAATCAGTAATCGAATTTGTGCAGTTTCTGTTGAAGGCGGCACTAGCGCAACATTTGAACCTAATTCAGTCCGGACTGTACGATTCCGATCCTAATCTTCGATTTATCGAGTATCAAGAAAATCCTCCGGGCGTGACTAAAGCTGTAATTAAAAGTCGTAGCATTAGAGATGCGAAAAACGACTCACTGAAAAGAGAGATATAGCTCTTTTGATCAAAAGAGCTATATAAGAACTTTTAGTTCACTTAGCTCATATATATCCTGAGTTCATTTAGCTCATCAAGAGAGCTAGTATTGAATTAGTTCATTTCATTTCAACTCGTTAACGGCTCTTAACTCTTTTGAATAGTTCAGTCTGTACTACGCGATCATTGAACGATAAGCTTGATATGCATGAGCATGTAAATTTTGATTGGTGATCGCAGGATGAGATATAAAATATATTTAATAAAAAAAATGAAATGTCTGTTTGTAATTTAAATAAACGTTTAATAATTAAAATTTTTAATTAATTTAAAATTAATAAATAATTTAAATAAAAGTTTTTCACTAAATGCATATGGGCTGACAGTATCGACAGCGTCCAGAAATTTGACGGCTTGCACTGATAATTATTATTATTATTGTATATTCAAAGATGTATATATTATTTTTTTAAATATAACTATATTTTTAAACATTTTTTTTTTGTTGAACATATAACATGTGCGTTTAGTCCTCGCAAAAGTCGCAATGCATATCGAAACACACTCAATAGTTCAATACTTTTTCTGTTCGGCGGTGATCGGCAGGTACTTTCGGTCGTCGACTGCTTGCACGACGTGACGACGCGAGTAAAAGAACCGATTGAGCCGTTGAACTATTAACTGAGCTAATGTGAGCTAGATTGAAATCAAAGAGCTAGTTCATTTGTATCTCTCATTCAAGAGCTACCCAAGTCTTCGTAGCATGTCTATTAAGCGTAATATTTGGCAGTTTCTAAAGCAATTTTTATAAAATGCACTTTATAAGCATTTTTTTATTCTTTAGTGTATAATCCGTTACGGACGACGTACTGGTGACGTAAGTAAATATACAATATATCAACAGCCTTATCTTGGTGTTGTTTAAGACGACTAAAGGACATCACAAGTGAAAAAAAATCGGATCTTAATCCTGTATATAAATAACGCGCCTAACCAGATTATGACAATTTCCTCGCCATTATGCAGGCATCTATTGCCTATTAATGGTACCCTATAGTAAGACAGATTCATGGAAATGAAGAAAATTCATCATTAAAAGAAAACTAAAAAAATGGATAGAAATTATGTCTATATTTGCGTGTTCAACGTAACTTTATACTGATATTCTGCGTTCCTTATATCTAACTACCTTACATCTTTCAATAAAAAAAAACCTTGAATTTTGGCTATAATTTTTATAACTGAAAAGAATTATATATTCAACTATAGATACCTTTACAGATAGCCATTTTTTATCAAAATGATTACTATGACTTGTTCGTAAATGAGTCAATTCTTATTGTGGATTGGATCTTTATTGTATATATCTATATTTTTATTCTGTAATTTATTATAAATATATATTGTATTGTTTGGTAATAAATGAGTGCAACTTAGAGACTCGGATGAATGTGATGTTATATTGCCTCTGTATGCCATTTTAACGAATTTCATATTGTTCGCCGTACTAACATTGACGTTGTGGAAGGTTTGGTTTTTTTAATTGTTTTCTCTACATACCTAGACTTCTTAGGGTAAATAATTCAAAGTATTATAATAGTAAAGATTAATTAATGGTTGTCACAAAGGATTTAGTTTTAAGTAATCATCTCATGCTGTGAGCTAAGTATATGTTTAAGTTACGTTTTTTAATACAGCACAATAATTCCTCGATTGAAAGAAAATCATGATTTATATATATATTATTTTTTTTACAAATTATTGGTGAATTAGGCATGCCATTTTAAATGTCATAATATCTTATTTGCAATAAGCAACTGTGATAATAAATTATAGATTACAAAATGCTAAAACTGAGATTGACCTACTTATGACATTATTTTTGCCTGCAATGAATTATTTCATCAATTATTGAATGTTGTGAAAATGCTTATTAACTTAAAAGTGATACTAACTGCCATTTCGAATATTAAAGTATATAATTATACCTAATGTGTCTTCTGCCTATATAATCCTAATGAAGTAGGATTGAATATATGTATACATTAAATGTTGCTAGTTTCAAAGGCCTTTTGGTACGAAGAAGTGCCAAAATAATTTTCTTTACTGTGAAATTATTTCAGTGTAATAGAGCTGCCAAATTTTTTATTAGCCATTATTTTTGCATTAGAAGTTAAATATTGACTGGCAGTTTTCTGGGGCATCATTTTGTTGGACAAAAATTGTTAACATTAACATATTTTTATGTTCTTTTATAATTTTAGAATATAGATTAAATTGATAAATAAATAATGTATGTATAAAAATATTGCTATATTATTTAACACAGTTGCCTTATTTTCATAACATCACACTTGCTTTATTCTCCATAGGGTTTAGGCATACTAAACCCTATGGACCAACGGAACGGAACCAATGGAGCGACCAACGGAAGGATGGCTTATTGCCCATTAATTAGTTGTATTGCTCCTTATCCCCTCGAATAGGTCACCAGAGCCACATCCTTGACATAAAATATCTCCCAAGTTTTTTTTAGTGATATTATCTGCTTAAGTCTCTTAATAATAACTTCCGACACGCAGGATAGTTAACGCTTTTATCACATCATCATCCACATAGCAAATTATTATTCCAATATCTATTAATTACCAATAAATAATTTCTTGCCATAAACAGCTATCATTGCATTCTGTACTTGTTCAGATATATGGTCATAAGCATCCAGCCAAGCTGTGCTGCCTATTTCTCTAGTTATCCTCCTTTGAAAATTCATAAGTACATAAAGCTTCTCTATATTTTTATTTATAACCATTTCCTGTAGGTAATCCACAATCATATCGATATCACACTGCAATGGTGGTTGACCACTTTCTAGCCAAGCCCGTAATAGATCTCTTACTTTATCCCATGAAAGACCCAATAGCCCTCTGGAGGCACAACTTTCAGAGGGCTGAGTTTTCTCTATATTTGGTTGAATTTCTGCTTTAATATTGTAATATTCCTTCATCATTGGATCTTTATATGGTAAATTTTTTGTAATATTTTGACCCTGTAAATATTTATTCATAAAATCCCTTGAAGGCTGATGAAGTGTCAAGTTTTTTGAAGGTCTACCTTGTCGTTTGCTTGTCTGACATTTTGTAGGAATTATGGAAGACTTAACATTTGAAGATGTAACATGATTAGAGTTGGTTGGAATGCTAGGTTTCGAATTACTATCTAATTTCCCTGATAATTCTAACTTAATTGGCTCTGTCTTTATTATCACATTTGTTTCATTTTTCAAATCAGCATTGCCTATTTTTTTATTGAATAAAAACTTATTAATGGTCCCAACATTTTGTTTAGACAAAGATTCTAATCTGGTAACCTGTATACCAATTCCTCTCATTTCTTTATGGTCTATATTTAGCTTCTGGCAAAGTGAAATTACTTCCTTAGTAATAACTTCAATATTATTTGTAGCTTTACTCAATGAGACAGATTTATTGATAACTCTACAAAATCCGTGGCCCATAAATTTAGCTGTTTCAACTGGAGCATCTTCAGCTCTGACCATCATCTTTAAAGTTATACATTTTCCCAAAACTTTTAAATGTTCCATTCTTGAGTGCACTTCTGCAGATAACTGTTTCAAGAACTCTGTACATTGGATACCATTATCAAATCTAATACCATAATTAACTTCTGCTGATACTGATTTTCTTATATTGTGAAATGTTAAAGGATTTGGATCTCTACCCCTACAATGTTCAAATAAGTGAGCACCATTTTTATTACCCAAATGACTCTTTAATGTAGATAGTGATAGAGTTTGTAGAGAACCACAAGTGATATGACCTAAAGATTCCAGTTTCTGTGCTGTCTGTTTGCCTACACCAGGTAAATCACTTAATTTAATATCAAAAAAAAAATCCTCAACAAGGTCTTCAGTTAAGAAAAATTGACCATCTGGTTTAGCCTTTTTTGTTGCTAGTCTAGCTTGTAAACGGTTACCTCCAAAGCCTGTGGAACATGGACAACCTGTCTTAAGTTTTATCTCATCTCTCAGTACTGTTGCAAAGCCCTGAATATTTACGTTCATATCTAAGATCAATTCTGTGCAATCAACATACATTTCATCGCAAGAAACTGCTTCTATATCTAATGTATATTGTGCAATAGTGTTATATAATGTATATGCTACTTCTTTATATCCATCAAAATCATAAGGTATTGTTTGTAAATCTGGGCATAACTGTAATGCTGGCCCCATAAACATGCCATTTACTATGCCTTTAGCCCTCGCCTCATATGAACAGGAAGCTATTTCACTCATAGATCCATACTTGTCATCCTCATCAAGAATATTATCTACTCTGCTCTCAAATACGATTTCATCTTGGACAACTCCAGTAGCTTTTGATAGTTTTTCAGCCTGTCGCCGCTTGTATAGTTCAAATTCTTTACTCCTATCAACACCAGCTCTTTTTGACCTTTGACCAACCTGTCCGCCTTTAGAATGAGTTACTGCTACAGGTTTGCCTTTCAAGTCAGGTCTATTTCTTAAGCCAACTGATACAAAGAAGCAATCCATGTCAATGTGCATAATTATTTTATTTTTCTCAAAATTTACTAGGGAAATGGTATCAATAATATTTAATGCTAGGATTTTCTCTCTTAGGCCTGCTCTAGCAGAGAATGAGAAGCTACTGTTTTCCCTCAAGTCATTTATATACTGCTTGAAGCAGGCTCCTAATTGAGATATATGATGTAACCGTGAGTTGTTATAGAATTCTGCAATAAAATTAGGATCTGCTGCAGTTTTGGTTAAAGCACCAAACTTTGATATCAATTTCTCATCTAGATAAACTAAATTGCCATCAGAACTTCTTGTTTCAATATTATTATTATTAGATCTAAGATTTTCCAAATTTATTTGTAATTTACTTTCTTCTTTTAAAATTGTTAAGCTTTCAAAATGTTTTAAACTACTTGTGTTATTCGCTTTCTTATTTATTTCAAAATTTAATTGTTTTTGAGTTCTAGAATTTTTGTAGAGTAGGAATTCTCTGTAATCTAGTAACCGTTGCGCTGCTAAACTTTCTGTTATCCATTCAGGTTTTACCACCCTAGCTAAGTTCATATTCTTTACCTTGGTATCAGGAAGGTTTGATGCAATGATAAAGTCATCATTTCTTTGATAGGTGTGATAAACACCTCCATGCTTACTCATAAGTATTTTAAGTTCGTCAGCTGAAGGTGTAGTAAACCCATTAACATAAATACTAACACCATTAAAAATATCTGATAATACTTCTTCTTGCCCATCACGCACACAAAATTGCTCTTCAAGTTTTGTTATTTTAGCTTGCATATACCCTCCCCAGGCTTCAAAACCGTTATCCGAAAATTGTTCAGTTCGTCGCCGCATTATTATATTTTCACTTTTCAAGTACTATAAGTATTTTTTTTTTTATAATTTTATTTTTTGTAATAACATTATTATAGTCTGTCTAATCTAAGAAAGTAAGAAGTGCACTTTGACAGCTTTTTCTTCTTATTTTTATGTATTGGCAATCAGCTACTTAAATGAGCCATTGTTGCCAGTGTCGAGTTATAAATGTTATAATTATCTTCAAGTTTTTAGTGTCTTCAGATTAGTCATTGTCCGTCAGTAAGTCAAATTGTCGCCATCAACAGTGCTATGGCCACACTGCTAATGGTATCTTGTGAGAATTTTGATTACTTCTACCCTCCATATGAAAAACGAAAACGTTGTAAAGCACTTTTATATGATATTCACTACATCTCAGCAGTTCCGTCACATCACATTACATAAAATGCCATCAAAATTATCTAATATAACACGTTAAAACACTAAGATATCGAATATAATACAAGAGCACCACATGACGTTTTAGATTCCCGCCAAAAACTCCATTTTATTTTGGTTCTGTTCGTCCATTCGGACAGGCAAAGGGATGAAAGCCCATAAAGTCAAGTCTTATTTAATTATTTTTCATATATTGTTCATCATTTCTTCGTATTATGTAGCCTTAATAGTCATTGTCTGTCAGTAAGTCAAGTCGTTACCATTAATCAGGCGCTGATAATCTAATCAATGATTTTCTTTGGGAATTTTGGGCAAATATGAAAATACACGTAAACCACTATTATACCATATTTACTACACTTTAAGTGTACCATATTGCATAAAATACCAGCAAAATTATTCAATATAACACCACAAAACACTAAAGAAATGAATATATTACAAGAGCGTGACATGTAGTCTTGGGTAGTTCGCGAACGACCTAGGTGGGAAGAGCGCTCCTTTAGGTGAACTATGCGAACTAGTTCGTCGATGATCTCGCTCTTAGTTCTTTTCATATTTTTTTAGCGTCCGCTTTACTAGACAGTGGCGCTATGTGACCAACCGAGTTATTTCCGTTTACTGTGCGCGCCTTGATATTTCGATATCGATACTAAACAACTTCACAATTATTAATGAAAATTATTTTACTTTTTCATTTTTATTTAAGTAAAAGATTTTATGTGCCATAAATAAACGTGTGAAATATTCACGGAATATTTTGTACTTTTTAAATAAAAATAAACAGAACTTGCAATAATTATAAATATATTTTTTTCTTTATTTATTGATTTTACTAAATTATTTCAAAAAAAGAACTAATGTACTATTAGAGCGAACTAGTTCGCTATTAGGTTATGAACTAAATTAGCGCTCTCAGTGGTGACTGACTAAGCCCAAGACTAGTGACATGACATTTCCACATTTGCGCCAAAACTCCTAAAAACTACACTTTGATAGCTTCTTCTTCTTCTTCTTTTTATGTATTGGCAATCAGCTACTTATACGAGCCATTTTTGCCAGTGTCGAGTTATAATTATCTTCACGTTCTTAATCTCTTCAGGTTAGTCATTGTCTGTCAGTCAGTCGAATTGTCGCCATCAACAGTGCTATGGTGACACTGTTAATGGTATGTTGTAGGAATTTTGATGGAAAACGAAAACGTTGTAAAGCACTTTTATATGATATTCACTACATCCCAGCTGTTCTGTCCCATCATATTACATAAAATACCATAAAAATTATCTAATATAACACGTTAAAACACTAAGATATCGAATATAATACAAGAGCACCACATGACGTTTTAGATTCCCGCCAAAAGTAGTGCCACACTTTTCTTCTTCTTATTTTTATGTATTGGCAATCAGCTACTTATGCGAGCCATTTTTGCCAGTGTCGAGTTATAATTATCTTCACGTTCTTAATCTCTTCAGGTTAGTCATTGTCTGTCAGTCAGTCGAATTGTCGCCATCAACAGTGCTATGGTGACACTGTTAATGGTATGTTGTTGGAATTTTGATGAAAAACGAAAACGTTGTAAAGCACTTTTATATGATATTCACTACATCCCAGCTGTTCTGTCACATCATATTACATAAAATACCATAAAAATTATCTAATATAACACGTTAAAACACTAAGATATCGAATATAATACAAGAGCACCACATGACGTTTTAGATTCCCGCCAAAAGTCCACTTTGATAGCTGTCTGAGTAAGTTGTCTAGGTATGTGAACCAAATAATCGCTATCGAAAATATCCGATTTTACTGTGAAATCGATATTGATTCTTTATAATTAATAATCGGTTTATTTTTTATTCTTCAAAAAGGTGATCAATAAATTAAGTGCTAAATTAGTACTAAACAAATGTAATTATTTCAGCATAGAATCTACTCATCATATTTAGTAGGATTAGGTTAATTAAAAACAAAAACTGGATTTAAAATAGCTATTTATTAACAATTACTACTATTACTTGAATTATCAGTGTCGCGAACATTAATAATTATTTCCTCATCAATCAAAGTGTCAAAATGTACATCTTTGTCAAAATCTCTATTCGATTAATTGTATTTTTCTAATATTTTTAACGATTATTTGAATATTCGTTAATTGGAAATTGTCAAGCACTACTGTATAGAACGTGATGACGTGACATTGTTAAGTCGTCACTAACAATTACTATTTACCATGTTATTTCTATTTTAAATTAGTTTTACGAGTTTCAACATGAGATTATTGTACAAGAAAGTCACCCGCAATGTTAATTATGTAAATAACTTATAGTCTTTAAAATATAGCTTGATCTCTGTGACAGTTCTCACTAGTGCCGCACGCTTACGATGTAGTCCGTATTTTTGTCGATATAATTCCTTAGTTTTTAAAGTTATTTGCTACTGCAATTGAAAAACAATGTATGAAAATCTTATTGAATTTCAATCAAATGGATGGGTGAATCGATCATAAATGGAAAACAATTTATGAAAATCTTATTGAATTTAAATCAATGGATTTTATTTAATTTAAACTAAAGCTGTAAATGAATTATTTTTATTATTCGAAAGGAGTACATACAAGTTCATCGTCACTATTATCGTCATAGCTGGCGCATTCCTGTAGTTGATGATGAGTTCTTGGTCACTAATTTTTTCATGAATAATCATGTTTATTTTATAAAAGAATTTATATTTTTAACATAAAAGAAATGATCTTATTAATATTATAACTGATGTGTGAACATTAATTAAAACAATTTTCTTATTTTATAGAGTAACCAAGTGGTTTATATAGGTAATGTATTGTTTTTACTTGTTTTTTAAATAATTAATAAGAATGTTATCGATTTACGTTTATCGATTGTCCCATCACTATCTTATTCTCACGTACTGAAGGAAGAAGAAGAATCAAGAATCTCCGAAACCGGCGAGCGTGTATGAAGAGAATTATGAATGTTGAGGAAGCGAGTGAAGTATGCAAGGATAGAGTTCTCTGGCACTCTGTTCTCTCTGCCTACCCTGCAAGGGATATGGCGTGATGATATGTATGTATGTTTATATTCATAATTCAGTTGAGATATAACTGGCACGTAAAGAATAAAAATATAGGCGATCATAATGGCGATATAATATAGAATAGTAGGACCACGCTGTTGACAGTTTTGGGCCGATCCGTCCGGGGTAGTACCACACTCTCGCAGAAGGTCGTAGGCAGCGGCTTAAGCTATACCCTTGGTATTGCAAAGGTCAATGGGCGGCAGTGACACTTACCATCAGGTGTGCTGCTTGCTCGTTTGCCACCATAAGCAATAAAAAAAATACCAAACAAGATTGTAAACATGACGCGTATTCAAAATTACTTCATCGGTTTTGTATCTATCTGTCACAGAGATCAAGCTATATTTTAAGGACTATAATAATTGTTTAAAATTTCAGATTTAGTGTTTACAATCATGTGTATACGTTTGACCGAGGTTATTGTGTATTAAAAAATGACAACGTCAAAATGCACTTCTTAAATTAGATGAAGGTTTTATAAAATGGTTTGTTAATTACCTATTGGATTTATAACTGGACACTGGCACCAATAGCTCGTATATGTAGCTAATTGCCAATATATAAGAAGAAGAAGAAGATTAGATGAACGTATAACTATCAAGCAGGACTTTTGGCGGGAATCTAAAACGTCATGTTGTGCTCTTGTATTATATTCGATATCTTAGTGTTTTAACGTGTTATATTAGATAATTTTTATGGTGTTTTATGTAATATGATGTGACAGAACAGCTGGGATGTAGTGAATATCATATAAAAGTGCTTTACAACGTTTTCGTTTTCCATCAAAATTCCTACAACATACCATTAACAGTGTCACCATAGCAGTGTTGATGGCGACAATTCGACTGACTGACAGACAATGACTAACTTGAAGAGATTAAGAACGTGAAGATAATTATAACTCGACACTGGCAAAAATGGCTCGTATAAGTATACGTGCGTGTAGCTGATTGCCAATACATAAAAAGAAGAAGAAGAAGAAGCTGCAACTTAACTTTGACATTGGCTTAAGTATAAACAGAGCCACAACAACAAAAAAAAAAAAACTATCAAGCAACAATTTTCCCTCCATATCAAATATTTAAAAGTTTTTTGTTTGACTAGTCCACTTGTGCTGGCAAAAGAAACCTACTTATTCAACCAAATCTTCTTTTTTTTGTATTGGCAATCAGCTACTAATACGAGCCCATTGTGGTCCCACCTTGGGGCACGGTTAAAACATTACTTATTTTTACTGATCGTAGCGCTGCCTATAGATTGATTGTACAAACATAGCTACCATTTTGTCCTGATTGTCTAAAGTTTGACAACTGAGAATTGTTATTTTTTGTTCCTAGCGTATGTACTTATTGCCAATAATCTGGTAAGTGTACAATCTCTTAGATAAAGCTAGGATAGAGGTTAAATATAAAGTACCTATACAATCAATAAAGATATCATAGAAGTAATGTGAACTAAAATGAGGATAATAAAATAAAAGGTGAGTGGTATCTCCAATTTCTTAGCTAAACCACATACCGGCGCATATTCAACTTTTAGTATAAAAAGATAAAAATTAATAATTTATTAAAGAATACATATTCTTGTTCATATATGTATCATAGTGTATATATCATAGCGTTTAAACTACTATAGATAATTTTAAAAATAAACTATTTTATAC
Organism: Lymantria monacha; assembly: GCA_905163515.2. Taxonomy (NCBI): domain Eukaryota; kingdom Metazoa; phylum Arthropoda; class Insecta; order Lepidoptera; family Erebidae; genus Lymantria; species Lymantria monacha. The sequence goes on along the minus strand of LR991094.1, from coordinate 9,239,208 downwards.
AATCATTGCTCTTAAATATAAAACCCAGCTGACTGAAATTTGAATATTTCAACTTCAGTCAGATGAATGTGATGACAGTTAAAACATTACTTATTTTTACTGATCGTCGCGCCGTCTACAGATTGTTTGTACAAACATAGCTGCCATTTTGTCCTAATTGCCAATATATAAGAAGAAGAAGAAGAAGATTAGATGAACGTATAACTATCAAGCAACAATTTTCCCTCCATATCAAATATTTAAAAGTCTTTTGTTTGATTAGTCCACTTGTGCTGGCAAAAGAAACCTACTTATTCAACCAAATCTTCTTTTTTTGTGTTTGCAATCAGCTACTAATACGAGCCCATTGTGATCCCACCTTGGGGCACGGTTCAAACATTACTTATTTTTACTGATCGTAGCGCCGCCTATAGATTGATTGTACAAACATAGCTACCATTTTGTCCTGATTGTCAAAAGTTTGACAATTGAGAATTGTTATTTTATATTCCTAGCGTATGTACTTGTTGTCAATAATCTATATTCGGTTATTGATGTTCTTTCTAGAAATTATCTCAATTTTCATTGTTAAGTTTATACTATTGCCGTTTCGTTAACGGCTGATATGGTTTTTTTTTATATTTCAGGGTAAGTTTCACAGTAAAAACAATCCTATATAATTACATACACACATGTAGATATGTAGGTATATATGTATAATATCTGGAGGACCGAGCCTTGCTCGGTATTTTCTTATTAGTGTGTTTTGGAAGATATATTTAAATATAATTAAAATAATTAAAAAAAATAATTAAAAGGGCAAAAGTAGAAAAATAGAAAATAAAAAAAATGTAAGGAGCAAAAAAAATAAAACTACGATTATAAGAACCGACTACAAAAACGGAAAAGCACAAAATAACTTAAAATACTAACATTTGTATGTGCTATCTATTGATAGGTTTGAAATTGGTGCCAAGCCTTAAACAAAATTATAAACAGCTTACTTACTGTAATGAATTGCCTACACTAAAGATACCGACACCGGCACCAACTTCAAACCTATCAATAGATAGCACATACAAATGATAGTATTTTAAGTTATTTTGTGCTTTTCCGTTTTTGAAGTCGGTTTTTTTAATTGTAGTTTTTTTTTATTGTTTATTTTTTAGTGTTACAGACACGCATAGGTTGTTCTATTAGAAGCGGGGCTTGAGTAACTCGTTCATTTGTCGCACACATACTTAATGCTAATTTTAGCCTTATATTATGGTTTTCTCATGGGTGTCATTGTCAGAACTGGACCAAATTAAATTGGGACCATAAAAGCAAAAGGGAAGCACCAGCTTTCAAATAAAAAAAAATCAATAAAATCGCTTCGCCCAGTCGAAAGTTATGAGGTAACAAACATAAAAAAATAAATACAGACGAATTAAGAACCTCCTCCTTTTTTGAAGTCGGTTAAAAAGGAGCCAAAATCACGTTTGTCGTATGGGAGCACCCCTTAAATATTTATTTTATTTTGTTTTTTAGTATTTGACATTATAGCGGCAACAAAAACACATCATCTGTGAAAATTTCTGTCTGACTGCTGTTTAATTATCATGGTTCATAAGATACAGCCTGGTGATAGACAGATGGACGGACGGACGGACGACGAAGTCTTAGTTATAGGATGTTTTACGCTTTTAGTACGGAACCCTGAAGAGGTTGAACTCACATAAAAGCTAGGTACAATGGAAATACTCTTTAAAATTGAAATGTCTCATAAGTCACAATACTGTATTAACACGGCATTTGAAAGTTTTTAAGCTATAAAGAGGTCATAGACTTTTAGGACACAGCGTGATAAGAACGTAGAGTTTGAAATTTTAAATTGTTGGACAGAAATTTAAATTGTTGGGTCTACGCGTGAATGTGAGCAAAACCAAAATAATGGTCTTTGAAAGAGATAAAACCAGAACAGATGTAAGAGTAACAATAGGTAATGATGTACTAAAGCAAGTGGATGAATTTGTATATCTTGGATGTGGATTTAGCCGAGATGGAAGGTACACCACTGATATAGAGCGAAGAGTGAATGCGGAAAATAGAGTGAACGGAGCGTTGGGGCAACTTTTCGGCAGCCACCACCTCAGCCAGAAGGCACGTGTAGCAATACATAACGCAGTGCTTGTCCCAACATTACTGTATGGAAGCGAGAGTTGGGTATGCAGAAAAGAGTATGATAGTAAAATTAATGCGGTCGAAATGCGATCTCTGCGGAAAATCTGTGGAGTTAGGCTGACCGACCGCATTCGTAACGACGACGTAAGAGAGCGAGTAGGTATGAAAGAGAGTATTGGTGTAAAGATGCGAAAGGGAATGCTCCGATGGTTCGGACATGTGGAAAGAATGCCGAACGAACGCCTGGTTAAGAAGATATACAATGCGAAAGTGGAAGGATGTAGGTACCGAGGGAGACCGAGACTAACCTACCTAGACCAGATCGGTCATGTACTGAAGGAAGGTGGAGTCAAGAGTCTCCGAAAGCGGCGAGCGTGTATGAAGAGAATTATGAATGTTGAGGAAGCGAGTGAAGTATGCAGAGATAGAGTTCTCTGGCACTCTGTTCTCTCTGCCTACCCTGCAAGGGATATGGCGTGATGATATGTATGTATGTATGGACAGAAATTTTCTAAGCCGAATTTTGTAATTGAGAGCCATGATAACACATTGCATCGTATAACTGAAATCCATCGCTCATAAGATATATTACCCATTTTAATTTTATTCTGGCGGGGGTAATTTTACCGCATAATGATTATTAAGGAGAGATAGTCATTTTCTATATATTTTTCGCGGTTTAGTCAGGGTTTGTTGATTAAACCTTATTAACCTTATAAACTTATTTGTAACAATTGAGACAGAAAGGCTGAGTTATATTAGGAACAATCAGTAAGATATGATAGAGAGACAGGATGTTAATGCTGATCAGATTGGTCGCAAGACGACATGACCTACCTATGTGCGCTACTATGGTCGTTTCGATTTCTTTATACTATTTACTTGCAATTTTTTTAAATAATTCGAAGGGATCGAATATTAAAATAAATCTTTCGAATAAGTTATAAACCCCGAGTCCGACAACCGGTCGAGTTCCTGAATACTCTGAAGGCTCCCGGTCTCCCAACTCACATCTTAAAATTGAGAGCTGGCACACCAAAATTATACAATGCCACCAGTTTGCAAGAAAAAACATTGCATTGCAATGAAATCGGGTCAACTATACTGATTGGTTGCTCTTGAGCAGAGTCTGTATTTATTCCTAGGATTCTCCAAATACCATCAAATTACTCCTTCGAATTTCAGAGAGTGCAGTTTGCCATTAAAGTCTGCTTCGCAATAACCATAAACAAAGCTCGAGGTCATATTCTTAAGGTAGCGGGAGTAGACTTGAGAGAAAGCTGATTCTCCCATTGGCAGCAGTGTATGTGACATGCTTCAGAGTAAGCTCACAGAGTAGCCTGGTAACTCTAGCATCCGAAAGGAAAACAAAAGATATTATGTATTTACAAAGAAATACTGTAATAGGTAAGAATCGCGGGTGGGCGGGGATGTCAAAGAAGCGGTACCAGTGGTCGGCTTAATTTCGATGGAAAAGACGGTGGGTTATGGGGTCGTACACTACCCTTCCGTCGCCTCGGTCGCAATGAGCGCATTGTGTTAAAAACATGGCCTGCTAAGAAAAAGTCTGGTGTCCATAATAGATAACAAAATTTCATTTGATATTTATGTTTATTAAATCTTCCCTACACTATAACAAAGATTGTTATCATCATCACAGCCCATATACGTCCCACTGTTGGGCTCAGGCCTCTTTCATATTAGGAGGGAAGTTAACCTTAGTAGGTTAACTTCCCTACCTAACCTTAGTAGGTTAACTGCCCTACCGTGCTGATCAGACGTGTTGATATAGGGTTTTGTTTTGAGTTTTCCTTCTCTTGCATAGATGTTATATGCATTTTATATCCCTTAGTCGTCTCTTACGATCACCCACGGGTAAGATAGGGGGTGGTGAATTGTATTCTTACTCCATCACCACACGGATAAGATTGTTATACTATATAAGAATACAAACATTTATACATAATTATCTATAAATAACAACAAAAATAATAACGTAAAAAACAAACGAAAATCCTATTAAAACATTATCGACTTCTACGCAGACAAAAGTGCGGGCAAATAATAATAATTAATAAAATAATAAAAATAAAGCCAAAAAGTAAATAAGAAAAAGTAAGGATCCGAACCGAGCTCCGGTTTGTTTGGATTAGACCACTTTATTTTCCAACTGAGCTATAATATTATAAATGTCTATTTTTATTGACAGCGTCAAAATTTGAAAACCTTCATATTCTAATAGTTTTAGTAGAACGAAAAAATATATTTTTGTTGCCGAAAAATACTAACAAAATAATATTTTCTATAAATGAAACCTAACTAGATCGAATAATCGCCCCCGAAATCCCTTGTATGCTAAATTGCAAGAAAATCGTTGGAGCCGTTGCCGAGATTCAGATTACATATATATACAGGTTGCCGATTTAATTAGTAGAATCCTTGAAGGAGTTGTATCAGACCATGATACACTACATAGAGTATTTTAAATATATAGGTATAGAGGCAACAGCAAAGCTCAGGTACAGACGCCATCTGTCGATAAGTGGTGTAAATGAACAGCGGCCTCCTGGGCTAGGGAGGATTCAATTATTCATTAAAATTAATATAAATTTTCTAAGTAATTTTCAGAAGTAAAATCTTAATAGAATTGATTTAACGACTGAAGATTATTAAAATACTCTTAAAGAAAAATCAATAAAACAACAGTTTACCTTATTATAGTGCTTTCTTTTATTATAATACAACATTTAACTACATACAACATTTTAATTATATCACTGGTCTCCGTGGGTATTACACATGGGTCAGGTTAGTAAAACAAGCGTCGATCGGTATCTAGGAAACAAAAAATAGTCGTCGGTGATAACAAAAAATACTCACACAACAAATAAACAGAACAGAACAGAATAACCACAGACTAATATAAGCTTACGCATAGAATAATGTCAAACTCACGTACAGTGTGGCCAGATTTAAATTGATCATTATGCTAGCTACTCATTTAATTTCTGCTAAAAATCTGATGTTATTTTTGGAATAAATGTTAAAATTCTGCTAATAGATAAGTTTTAATGTGTACTAGAGAAAAATGCAACTCCATATTTTCAAATAAAAAAAATCTAAGTTCTATCCACATTTTTATATAGAACTTAACCATATTTTTTGATGGCGTAAAATTTATGGATCCAGACTGTTCTTTAACTGCTTGTTTGATCCATTGAAAAATTAGATTTGCTGTCGAATAAAGGATCCCGACTGTTCAGTTGTCATGTTCTATTATTAAAATATATTTCACTTTCTGCAATAGTATTAATTCAATAATATATTATGGAATTCTAGACCACCGGACAACTAAGTGCTTGTTTTTTTTCTTTTCAGTTTTTTTATTATGTACGTAGTTTTGGTGACTTTTTACGCAGTCGGGTTTTTTGATTTTTTTAATTATTTTTTTTATTTTATACTTTTTAGTTATAAATACCTAGGTAGCTATAGTTATCTTATTTATTAATAAGTAGGTAAGTACCTAACTATTTATAGTTTTTCGACTGAAGTTGAGTACTAAATCGTTAGAAATTGGAGATGGGCGACCGCGTCAGCCATTAGATACTTTAGGTAGGACTACATATGGTATATTGGACAATATACCTACTAGATACTTCAGTATATGTCCATCCACATCCAGTTATATGATTTTTTCGTCTTTTCATCGTAAATTTCTACTGTCTAAAAAACGTATATGTGAGAAAGGTTGTTACGGAAATTTAAATCGATATAGATCCTAAACGGACGGTCAAATCGAAAAATGTTGAGAGAAAACTAAAAATGATTTTTAAATACCTATTTAACGATACCCCACTCGATATAGTTTGTTGACTTTAATTTTTTTTATTTTCACAATATGGCGTCCAGTAGTCGCCATATTGAATTTTCAATAACGTCATATCTTTAGTGACACTCGCCGGATTAAGAGGAATCGATTGACGTGCGAATCATAAAAATCGGCCCAGGCGTTCGGTATATATAGTGCTTCAAAGGAACATACAAACATACATACATACATAGACTGTTAAACACAATACCACTCCTTTGCAGTCGGGTAAAAAGAGTCTCTTACCGGCAACTGTCTAGAATAATCACATTTTTTTTATGTTTCACTGAGTTTACATGTTATTTAAAAACAGAAAGTCATGAAACTACTGGTGTTACATACTTTACAAAAAGTGGCATTGCTCTCATTTTTGGATCTTCATAAGCAAGATGAAAACATTGGATCCTTCTCCCATTCAACACGATAGTTCTGGTCATATTTTCTGACGCGGACGAAACAATTGACTAACGATATCTGCGCATAAAATGTATATTACATACAATTTCAGAGCAAAATATACATTTAAGGGGTATTTTCTCCAAGAATGAAAGGTGCCTTCAGAAGAAAAAAAAATACGTTCTTTAAGAAAGACAGGTTTTTTTTTAATATGTTTACCGCAACTACCGAATGGTAATTAATTAATATCTAATCCCGCTAGTTTCCTGCGGAACTTTTTCAATATTATGCCAAAATCTGCCTAATTTTAAAGTCTGCGACACAATCAACTGTCATAAATTTGAGATTGAATTCTGCTAAAATCGCAGAATTCTGCTAAATTTGGTCACACTGCTCGCAATGTATTTTTTTAAATGGCTGCCATGGCGGCAGCACGTTTCTTTTTACGCAAAATACAATAAAATGTATAAAAAATAACTTGTGATTTATAAAAATAAAAAGAGTTAAAATGAATGTTTTACTCAAATACAAATAAGTTCATATAATATAAATTAGTTTTATATTATTTTTATCGTAACAAAGCTTAATATTGGCGCCATCTAACGCAACAGGGTAGAATTAAAAATCTCATACAAAATCTCTATAGGCGAACTGTTAACACACTGATACACTATCTAAATCAGTAAAAAAAAATAGTACCTAATTTTTGATTAAATTGCCCTAATGATAAGCGGTCAATACACCTTGTAATATAGACGTTCGATGTAGGCATATACTCATGCGTGTGACATTGAACTAGTAGGCAAATAGTCCCGCTCGCGCTACGCTTACCGCCGCACAGCTGGGTCGAAATGTACAGGTCATTGTACGCTGGCAAACCTATTGTTTTGATAAGAAACAAATCACTTTATCTCGGGATTGGGCAGAGCTAGGAGTCTGCAACTAACTTTATTATTTTTTATGACGTCATTCCTACACCCAGCTTAAGTTATTCTAGTAATAAAATCGGCAGGTGCCGATTTTATTACCTACAGGTCATTGTACGCTGGCAAACCTATTGTTTTGATAAGAAACAAATCACTTTATCTCGGGATTGGGCAGAGCTAGGAGTCTGCAACTAACTTTATTATTTTTTATGACGTCATTCCTACACCCAGCTTAAGTTATTCTAGTAATAAAATCGGCACCTGTATATATACAAGAATTGCTCGTTTAAAGATATAGTGAGATTACTTCAACTTTACTTCATCGCCTAAACTCCAGGTAGCAGCACTTTCCATACATGCATATTTTACCATCGAGTTACCACTCTTTTTCAGTTAATATAATTTTACTCTTTGGTCAAACGTCTTGTTAGTATTGCATTGTGATACAAGTGGGCGCCAGGTTATTAATTGCACCCAGGTGCTACATATGCTACCGAAGTCAAAAATCGGGTACCGGTGGCCCGCTCACACGGCGAAGAGAAGTGTTTGCAGGGTGGGTCCATGGGGTTACGCGCCGCCTCTTCCGTCGCCCCGGGCCGATAAAAAAAAAAAGGTGCTACATATGCTAGAATCGCTTTTGGGTAATATAACCAAAGCCTTATAATATATATATTTTATTATTCCATTGGCATTGTTCGCGACGATAGCCAATAATGACCGGTCACATCTGCGTGTATCGTCTCATTGCACAAAGCTTCGTGACAATACACGCAGGTGCGGCCCTTTTTTTTTTTTTTTAATGTGGTGGGCTATGGACGTCGCACCCCGCCAAATCGGTCCGGGGTGACGGAAGAAGCGGCGCGCAACCCCATTAACCCACTCTGCAAGCATCTCTTCTTCGCCGTGCGAGCAGACTACCGGTACCCGATCTTTGTCTTCGGTGGTACGCCCGGCGGTATGCCCTCTCGGGTTCCTCTCTCGTCGACGCCCCGACAGCTTTCGCTGTCGAGGCGTCGCCCTCACGCGCTGGCCTCACGTCGGGTGACCGGACAATTCCCCGGTCCGATCACCCGAAGCCTCGGTTAGGACGGCATCAGGCGTAGGAATTCGCGCCTGCACCGCCCCGGCCGCGGGCGACGACCCGGGTCACGGGAATCCTCCCGGGCCCGTTCCGCCGCCTCCTTCTGCGAGATGACAGCCTCGCAGAAGGCGGCGACCGCGTCGCAATTCCTGACGCTGTCAACCATCGCTGGCGCAACAGCCGGCAGCGTCAGGTCGGCACCGATGACAGCGACGAAGTCACGGCGCTGCCCGTCCCAGCTCGGACACACCTCCAGCGTATGTTGCGCCGTGTCCTCGTCGCTGTCGCAATGATGGCAGGACGGAGTCCACTCCCTCCGTACGACCGTGTGCAGGTACTTGCCGAAGCAACCATGCCCCGACAAGACATGCACCAACCGGAAGGAGAGTACTCCGTGCCGCCGCTCCATCTACTCCATCAGTACGGGCCGGAGGGCCTCAACGGTAATAACACGGTGTCTAGGCCTCTCCAGCCGCGTAGCCCAACGGTCGATGACTTCTCGGCGGGCGTCCTCGCGCCAGGTGGCTATCTCGTTGAACGATGGGGAGCCACCCTCGTCGCGCATTGTGGTAACCCGCCGGTAGAGGTCGGAGAGCATCTCCACCTCTAGGTCCCACGGGGGTGTCCCGGCCAATAGGCATGCCGCCTCGGTAGACACCGTGCGGTACCCTCGAATGACTCTGACCGCCATGGCTCGCTGTGGCCTCCACAGTACAGCCCTGAGCTGGGCGTTCAGAGCCCTCGCCCACACGGGTGCGCCGTACATGGCCATTGAGCGGATCACCCTCGCATACAGCCGTCGGCCCTCGAAACTGGGTCCGCCCACGTTCGGCATGAGCCGAGAAAGGTCGGACGCCGCGCCGACCAGCCGGGGAGCAATTTGACGGAAATGCTCCCGGAACCACCATCGCCCGTCGAGCACCAGACCCAAGTACCTCATATGGGCCTGGATGCAGGTGCGGCCCCAGACTATTAAGTCCGTATTTCGTGAAGCAAATTGATTGATAAGACTTGGCAGTATAGCTTTTATAACTTTGCTTATCCGCGACTAACCGAAATAAAAAGAAAAATTCAAAAAATCAAAACAACGATCTTAATATCTAACTTTATAGCTTATTTAAATGTCTTAAGCATAGAATATATACATTAAAGTTCAAAAGCCGTACACAAAAAGTTGAAGTTGCATTAAAGTGGTCAAAGTGTAATTTTATTGCAAATTGTGAGTGAAAATGTCGATGAGCGAAGGTGTCGTTGTTACACCTTGGGTAGGACCTACCAGTTTTAGAAACTCGTTATCAGTAATTGTTCTGTCCTCAAACATAAACATAATTGAAAAAATATCCGAAGGTCTAAGGGAGGTCCACAGCAAAGGTAATTATCGATGGAAACTAATCGTGCTGAGGTCTTTTTGCTTGAATGAAGTTGTAAAACAATCTGATTTGACAGGAAAGATCGGAATAGACTTTGTTATTTTAGGACTAGATACTAGTACAATGTTTTGTTTAGAATGGACCCAAAAAGTACTTGCAGAAGCACATCCAGATTTGAAACTGCGACGTATGATACTAGTAAATGCTACTGGACTGCCCATGAACGCAATGGCTATTAATGCTAGTGAACTCATCAGCTTACAAACTGAGACTAAACTCGATATAATATCTGCTAATGTATTCGATATTGATAATGTTACTTTTTTGGCTCGTCGATTATTGAAGTATTTAGAAACATCTGTTGGTATTAAGACTGGTATACCAAATTTAAATATATGATTGTGATATGGCATTATTGGACTTTGTTAATTATATTGAATATAGTGCAACTGTTGGAAGTGTACAGACAGGAATATGAAGAATGAAATTTCTTTATGTAATCTCGATAATTTTATGAAACATTGTGTGTAAATAAGCATGTATCATTGCGTTAATTCATTAATAAACATTTGTATTACTCAAGCCGGCAGTTAGTCATTTTGAACATTATTGTGAAAAAAATCTAAATGACAAATGTATTTTAAGTATTTACAATAAATCAATGACTGTATGAGCATGTACAATTTTTCTAACAATAAATGGCTCCATAATTTGTATCTTGATATCATTTTAAAGATATATTGTGATTTCTAAAATTATGATGATCAAAAATTAAAATGCAAACTAATAGTTTGGTGCAAGTATTACTTTTAGCCAGTATATAAAATTATTTGTGATATTTTTGTTATTATACATTTTTACATTGGCTATTGCTGTAGAAGAAAAAAGCAATGATGAAACAAACTTATGTAACCAAAAATAAAATGTACATATTTGTACAATCCCACATTGTCACATAATGCTGGGCTCCAGATTGCTCCATACTTAGAGGTAAATTGACATTACACACTGGTCAGACGTGTTGGTATAGGGTTTTATGTCAAATATTCTTCCTCCGTCTACTACATACTACATTGAAAACACTACATGGAAAACTGTAACATACATATCACATATAAGGGATTGAGTATGTACCCATAATACTTGACACACTGTTTTTATAATTTTTAAACTCCTACTAGATAACCACCCATAGTATAAGGCCAAGACCCAATCTTAACCATGGCAGTGTAGGTCAATGAACAAGTCACCAGGTCACAGTATGGTTATGTGGCTTTATTTAATTTGAAAATAAGTAAAACACAATTCTGAAATATTTATTATATTTTCATTGTACTACAAAATAATAGGAAGTTCTCTACAGTTACAATTATGTTATAATATATTACATAAATAATGAAACAATTACAGCAGTCATCTCTTGTGTGTAGCAATCTCACAAAATTCATGTAGCTATATTATTCTGCTAGTACTTGTATTATAAAAGAAAACAAATCGTAAACTATAAGTATGTGCGATGTTGATAACATAATCTTAAAATTATAAATAACTGAAATACTGTTCATTCATTAACATAACTGTTTATTATAAATAATGTTTTTTTGTTTAAGCATAGAAAAGGTCTGTAAAAATATTTCGAAATAATTATGAGAATTAATCATTTTTCAATACTCCCCATTGCTTTATTGGTTGTTTTTACAAACAAAGCTGCCAGTCTTTATGGTAATATCAAAACTGGTTACTTAATTCATTGTATTGGGAATATTAAAATCAAAGTTAGCTAAAAATCTACTATCTATTCATGTCATAATTATTATATGTATGTTAATGTATATCTAAAACATATAACTATAATTATTGTTGCATATAAAATTAACGTCACAGTAGTGACACAATTAAAATAAACGTATACAAAAAAAATTAATATTAGCTCATATCACAACTAAACCACCTGTTAATTTAACAGGCAAATAAATACAGTCGAATAGACATCACAAAAATTAGTCTCAGAATGATGTGGAAAGCAAAATGTCTAATAAAATATATTGTAAATAATAAGACAGTTACACTGTACTGTGATGTTTTTCATTGATCAAATAAAAAACTGATATACAAATTAATAACATACAAAATATTGCGATTGTTTAGTGGTTTGTGCATCATGTTGCCATAGTCAACATATACATACATACATATCATCACGCCATATCCCTTGCAGGGTAGGCAGAGAGAACAGAGTGCCAGAGAACTCTATCTTTGCATACTTACATCCTTCCACTTTCGCATTGTATATCTTCTTAACCAGACGTTCTTGCGGCATTCTTTCCACATGTCTGAACCATCGGAGCATTCCCTTTCGCATCTTTACACCAATACTCTCTTTCATACCTACTCGCTCTCTTACGTCGTCGTTACGAATGCGATCGGTCAGCCTAACTCCACAGATTTTCCGCAGAGATCGCATTTCGACCGCATTAATTTTACTTTCATACTCTTTTCTGCATACCCAACTCTCGCTTCCATACAGTAATGTTGGGACAAGCACTGCGTTATGTATTGCTACACATGCCTTCTGGCTGAGGTAGTGGCTGCCGAGAAGTTGCCCCAATGCTCCGTTCACTCTATTTCCCGCATTCACTCTTCGCTCTATATCAGTGGTGTACCTTCCATCTCGGCTAAATCCACATCCAAGATATACAAATTCATCCACTTGCTCTAGTATATCATTACCTATTGTCAACATATAAGATAGTTTAAAATAGTTTTAAATATTTAATAATGGTCCGAGTATTCAATTGGTGGGTTTCACACTCTTTCAGTCTAAATTGTCAAATGTCTCCACATCAATATTCACATTTGAAGCATATTCCAACATGCCTACAGAAAACCACGAAACAGTCGACTGTGTGTGTAGAAATGAAAAACACTTGAATCGACATAAGAGATACATCCAAAATTATATTTATTTAAAATTAAATCAAATAATTCATTTCATAAATATGAATGAAGACATAAATGAAATATTAAAACATCAAAAGAGTTCATACTGTCACTTCAATGTAAATTCATCTCATTCATTCAGTATATGTGAAAAATTTGAAAAATATTTATATATGAAATATTGAATTGCAACAAAACAACCAATCAAATATAAATCTTAATAATTTTAAGTCTAACATTGTTAAATGTGAAACTGTGTAACTTTGTTAAATGTGAAAAAAAATTGCCATTTTATATGTATGCTAATAAAAATATTGATTAAAATTATAAATGAAACCAACATTCATTTCAATATAGATTGGTGTTCTATTTACTATAGTATTTTGAATATTATATATTTCTATACTATTACATTATGGGTGCAAAGGGTCATGCAACTCTTAACGAGTTACATTGATACCATTATTACATTAGACACACAGAAGTTCACTAACTACCGACATATAACTTACCACTAAGTTCCTGTACTGAGAGATATAGTTAAAATTTATCAAGCTGACACCTGGAAACATCCTAGAATATGAAAGTCAAGCCATCAAGAAATTATACGCAATGTCGATTAGCCGGCTATCAAAATATACGGCGAGAAACTTGGCGACCAATGAAATGCTTTAAACACTTATTTAAACTCTTAATAGTAGAGCTATATTGATTTTTGTATGCAGCTATAAAAGGTATGGCTTATCTCGGCATCTTGAGTAGTAATTTGTTGCTGAACGAGGGAGTCGAATGCTTCCAACATCACCTCTAGGCTGCGACGTGACTGACCCTGGTATTGTTGAAGTTCATAAGCTACAGTTACCATTTATCATAATATGATCTGTTTGTTCCTCTACTATATATGCTGGCAAACAACTTGAACACAAATCAAAGTGGTGGGGAAAGTTTCGCGCTTGTACAGACATTGGTCATTCATAAAGTGAGGTAGAGGTCGACTGATCAACCAATAACGCAATCGATACGACTACTATACCCGTCGCGCGCCCCACTCCCCGCTTAGAGGACCTGAAAATCGATCACTGCGCAGGTTTTGACATTTGTCAAGTTATTTGCCGTCATCTATACTAAATACAATAAAAAAATAAATGTTATTCATTCGCCTTCAACGCTGATTGTCCAGAACCGGTCGACAACGCGTATATTTTACAGTATAAAAACTAAGTGCAAATAAGATAACTCGCATAATTCTAGGACACTTCGTTTGTTCTATATTATAGGCTGCTCTTTCACTTACGGTGTCAGATGGTAGAATGTCCATCATCACAGCAAGCGTCATATTTCAAGACATGAAGTATTTATTATATTACTTTGTGAAGTCTAAAATATGACAAGTCCCGTGCGTCTTATGTCTACGCCTTAGGCTTCCGCTGAAGTGGATTTGCGGAGTTTTATGATATGTGGACGCCACTAATCCGCATTAGGAAACAAAAAAAAATACAAAAAATTACAGGTCTGTCGATTTGTGTACTACAAATAAAATACTGAGATTCATGATATGTAGCATCATAGCGCAAGCCTCAAGGCGAAAGCTACATTACGGAGAACATGATCAGAACTTTACATTTATTTTGGCTAAAATCACTACCATCCTTGAAAATCGCGTGCCACGTACTATATCGGCCAACGGTCCACATTTGTATTATAATTTGGGCGATTGGTAGCGGGTTTGAATCACCAATAATAGCTAGTCTAAACTGCTAGTCACTCCATATAGCAGTGTAGCACCTATATACGTTCACTGTACATCTGTTCACTTGTCATCTTCTCTTTTCACCTAAATAAACAAATTTAAATTAATGACATAGAAATAAAATCATTTCTTTAAATAAAATGTTAAAAAGGTTACAGATAACAATTCTACAGGAGATTAAAATCTCTGTGTTGTTACGGATTAAGGATATAAGTGTCACTTTCTCGAGGAAGTCGTAAAAACCGACTAAGAAAACACGAGTGGATTGGTCAACCGTGTTCTCCTAACGAAATCATAACACGCAATTGCGATCACCAGCACGCATGCTATTATATAATTATAATAGACAATTATAGCTTTATAACCCTTCGCGAGGTCTATGTGCAACGGTGGACATCGATAGGCTAAGAGGTGTACGGAAGGATGGATAAATGGAGAGCGGCATATAAAAAAATTAAAATTAGTTGTGATATCATTACCTTTTAAAGACAACAACACAAAGGAAATAATCCTAGTATTGATGGGGTCTTTAATAATGTATAAATTACACCCAGAATCAGAACAAGTATTTGCGGATCCCACTCAGTACTGTCCTGTGTAGGTACTAATCGAACCTACGAACTGTTACAGTAGATCGGTGTCTTAAATTCCCCATCTGTGCAATTGTGTTAGTATTTAAAATGTTTCGCTAACACAAGTCAAAAAAACACAAACTAGTTTGCAGACCAGATAAAGAGATTATTAGCTCACCTTTCCTAGTCAGAGTCGAGATTGACGATGTCCTGCGAGGTGGCTGTAGGTACGCGTGGCTGCATAGGTGGGCGGCCGCGAGGCCGGGAGGCAGCGCCGGCACCGGATCCTACACCTCCACCGCCCATCATAAATTCACGCGCACGCTGCTGTTGTAACGCCATTGCCACAGGGTCACGGCTGCCGAGTCCGCCGGCATAGTACTTCGCACCCATTGGCTAACACGTCAAAATATCAATTCAAACTAGGATATTTTTTTTTACCAGCACCCTGCACTAAGCGTTTTGGATTTGTATTAATCGATCACCATAAACCAGAAAACACTTTTTGTTATTATTTCTTAGTGGTAGTACAACACTGTTGACAGTTTTCTGTCTACAGCTGCGGGCCGGACCGGTGGGGGTAGTACCACACGCTGGCAGAAAATCGACACCTGAGTCACCTACTCAGGCTTGCCACTGCAATGTGTTGTGCTTTGTTCAGTGAGCGAGAGGGCCGGAAGCCCAACTTTCTGGATGAGTTTGGGATTTTCACTAGTAGGCAACGGTCTAGCTGTACCCCAGGTATTGCAGAGGTCTATGGGCGGCAGTAACACTTACCATCTATGTGCGTGCTGCTTGCTCGTCACCAAGAGCAATAAAAAAAATATATATATTATTTTCCCGACGGACTCTGATGGCAGCACTAGATTACACATTAAGTATTATAACGCTGATATTCAATGCTCTTACTATGTAATGTATCTAAAATTATGTTCACCAAGAGATAAGAGCAGGACTCTTGTGCCAATTACTTGAAGTCAACGCAATATGTACGCTTCTTCCACTGTACATAATGAAGTTTGGGCAATAGTTGTATGACCGGCAGCCTTCCTGACGTCAAACCTAATTGTTGATTAGACAGCATCAGACGGAGTTGGCTCAGGTCGTTGTAAAACTCTAAAAAGTCTTATACGACATTCACGAGCAATGTAAGGACTATTCGTAGCTGCCACCACACAGGCTGTGATAAAATTTGCAAAATTATCTTTATGCTGAATGCGTCTTTATAAATCTCTATTTTCTATCATTTCTTTTGATATATTTGTCAAATATTATCATAAATTTTCGTTTGGTCAATAACTGACTTGTCCAACTAACAAACAAATAACGCAACTTTAAACATTTTTGTCCACTGATCTATTATGGTTTGATTCAGGAATGAGCTTGACAAATATTTTTTTTTTGTCCCATGCGTGATATTCATTTTTCGCTCGTAAATAAGTTTTTATAAATAAGTTAGGATATTAAATGCTAAATTTCAGTTTTTTTTTATTTGGTATTTAATGCCTTCTAATGATGTGTAGAAATGTTGTAGAGATCAATGTAAGTATATTCTTGTAATGAATTTATCAATCTCTTCATTAAATTTTTCGCTATGTGAGTTTAGTTGAGGCAATTTCGAGGTAACAACTTAGAGGACATGATAAGTGTGTGCTACACTTCCCTTTGTTTCTTTAACAATAAAAGCGCGTGACTATAAATGTAGGTAGTTAGTACTTACATTCTGTTGTTGCATGAGCTGTTGCAGTCGCATCTGCTGCTGTTGTTGCTGTTGCCGTTGCCACGGCGGTTCGTACTGCAGCCCACTAGTGCCACCACCACCGCTGCCTGCTAAGAATAAACAACAATATTATCTCAACTCATATAAGACCCATTGGTGGTCTCAAGCCTTAACCACAATAAGAGAGAAATTGACCTACGTAACATAACATACTGGTTCGACGTTTGATATAATAAATTGTATTTCGAGTTTACCACTCTTATTTATTTTAGGTTATTCAAAAATTAAAAAACAAAATTATATTAAAAATTATTTACACATTAAAATTACAATTTATTTTTTTAAATTTTAAAAGGCAACACCCCGCACTAAGGAAATAATCCTTGTATTGTGGGGGACTTTACAAACATCGCACGGGCGCAACTATTGTTCTGCGCAGACTGAAAAAAGATGGATCGATTGCCTGACATATGAAATGGGTAGAAAAGGAGTGAACACAGGTGACACCCGATAGGTTTGTACAGACAAAGGAGGCATATTGCGTTGGCCCCAAGGACTTGGGATAAGAGCAACGTGGTGATGATGATGATGGATATGCACAATTCGTTTCGGGTATCATCTCCATCGACGCCCCGGCAACAAGCGGCAAAAAGTGTTTCTGGGGCGTAAGTTTAGTGTTGTCTGAATATTTTTAAGTTTCCAACGTTATAAGGACTTATTACTCCTTAGTCCAGGTGTTAAATTTTTTTCCCATAACTCCGCAATAAGTAATAAATCAAATATAATACAAAGATTTTTGTTAATAGCATGTTCGTAGAGTCGCTCAATATGCTATGAAATTTTTGAAGTGCAAATTTCTTGAGCCGCGTTGTGCACTTTTTGGGATGGGTAAAAAAATTTAAACTCGTGTCAGAACACGTGACCTGATCGAAAATTCGTACGACGGAGGGAGAGCAGCGAGGAAGTAATAATATAGTATGTATATGTGTATTCATTGTATGGTCACACCCATACATACTCCCTTTTTATGCGTTGGGCTATGGAGTGGCCACGCTCCGCTAAATCGGTCCGGGGTGACGGGAGAGGCGGCGCGCGACCCATAGACCCACCCTGCAAGCACCTCTCTTTGACGTGCGAGCGGGCCACTGGTACCCGATCTTTGTCTTCGGTGGCGCGCCCGGCGGTTCACCCTCACGAGTTCCTCGCGAGTCGACGCCCTTACGTCAAAGTATCCTCACGCGGTGGCCTCACTTCGGGTGACCGGACTACTCCCCGGTCCGATCACCCGATGCCTCGGCTAGGGCGGCATCAGGCGCAGCCCAGGGCGCCGGCGGCGGCTCGAGTCGAGGGAATCCTCCCGGACTCGTTCCGCCGCCTCCTTATTCGCCTTATTCGAGATGACTGCCTCGCAGAAGGCGGCGACCGCGTCCCAGTTTCTGACGCTGTCGACCATCGCTTTCACAACAACCGGCAGCGTCAGGTCGGCACCGATGACAGCGACGAGGTCACGGCGGTGCTCGTCTCAGCTCGTACATACCTCGAGCGCATGTTGCGCCGTATCCTCGTCACTACCGCACTGGTGGCAGGACCCATACATACTCCCTGGGGCACGCTGTGCTCGTGATTTCTTTGTGTTTTTTGTAAGTAATAGTGGTAGGACCACACCGTTGCCACTTTTCTGTCTACAGCAGCGGGCAGGCACACACTCGCAGAAAACCGACGTCTGAGCAGTGGTGATGTGCTGCTATACTTCCTTCGGTGAGCGAGAGTACCAGAAGCCCAACTTTCTGGGTGGGTTTGGGGTTTCAATTGGTAGACAAGACCCAGCTTTACACTGGTATTGCAAAGGTCCATAGCAGTAACCTAACCTATCATCAGGTGTGCTGCTTGCTCGTTTGTCACCAATAGCAAGAACAAAAGTCATCTTTTTAATAAGAAAACAACAAATGGGAATGTAGTCTTACCAGCTGGCATTTGGTTCATCATGCCAGGATTCATCATTCCTGGCATATACTTGTAAGCTTCATTTACTTTTTGCATAACCTACAACAAACAAATAAAATTTATTATAATTAAACACTATTTATATATCTAAGGAATATAAATTTATTTTTGGAAAGTGGTATTTTAAGTTTTATTTTGCTTTTAGTAATTTTTAATTAATATAAGAACTCATTGGAACGCAAATATGCAATGGTAATACAAGCAACATAAATTAGAAGTTTTATTATTAACAGAAATTTTAAAATATTGCAGAAATACCAATATTTATTTAACTAATGATTTAATTGAACAAAACTTTTGCGATGTAATTAAATTAGTTCACATTTATAATCATTTACTTTAATGAATATAATTTAGTTTCATTAAAATATGAAATAATAGTATTTCATATTTTTCTTCTTTTTTCAAACCATACATACATCCAACAGTTGAGCATAGCCATATTTCCCCCTTCCGATGAGGAAAGGCAGAATACTATTTCAAGATTTCCATCTCTGGCTTACAATACCCACGGTATAGGAGTGTAGGTGACTGAGGTAGTCGGCATTGGATTCTTACTCCATCACCACCACATAGAGACTTCTTATATAATTTTTAGTATATTAAATGTTTTTTACAATTTAAAAAATATGTCCACATTGCATAATTGCGCCTCTTAATCAACAAAACGATGCAAAATATGTACAGGTTTTTAACATAACAAAAATATTCTAACGGCGTCTGGATATAATGGCGTTGACTAAATAACGGTATTAAATATCGACATATAACTTACGCCGTAGTTATATCCATTGAACATCTAAACAGATAAATATGAAACAGATGTATTATAATAAGTATTTAAAAAAAGTATATTGTCATATTTATAATTTGGTGTTTGACCAGCACAATGGCTATTTGGTAAACTGTTGACGCCAATTGTAAATTTAAAATTATTTATTACCATGCACGATATTATAAAATAGAATAATAGACTGCACAAATGTTTTAGTGGTCTAAGTAACAATATTCTGAGCTATATATCAGGAGTTTAATTGCTGTTGCAAGATATTTTTTAGGTGATTCACAAATGATTATTCTGGTTTTATATGTAAATAATATGTGAATGTATGTTTCTAAAAACTGAGCAATAGAAAAAATATTTTTATATGTGTTGTGTGAATTTGTTTGTTAGGTGAGATAATCTTTATGAAATCATAAAAACTAATGTTACTAGACCCTAAAAAAAAAATCTTTATCATATACATATACAATACACATATATACAGAGTGGAGACGTCAATACGACAATAAATGAAAACACCGTCAATACTAGTGTATAGGAGTATTTTGAAACTATTAAAAAAGTCCTCGCATGCATATTTAAAAAACAATTTTTTCAAACAAACTTTTTATCATAAATATTGAAACAAAATAGAACACCGTTTGTAAATATTAGTTCACTAACCTGTGGTCGGCAAGCGGCGAGTGACCTTGTGGTATCATATGTTACAACTTCGAAACGTAGGTAAATACATTGGGCGCTATACTATTCATTCTCACTTGATTATTTTATTAAAATAATCACGATAACTTTAATAATTCACTTGGTCGTTAAACTTAAATTTTCGATATGTGCGCCATGGACCCGAACGCACAAATTATATCGTCTTAAAATATTATTTCAAACTCTTGTTAACAGGTCGCCATTGACGGCGATGTATTTTAACTTATCGAAAGATCGTACAATTCCTTTTTTTAAGTTCTCTACATTATCAACCTGTGTCAAATTTGCGAGAAAAATAATTTAAAATTTGTTCATCTAGGGTGACTCTTACACGCGAAGGAGCACTATCCATATGAGGCAGTAAGGATTGATTATCCCGTAACCTCTGGACAGCTTGCACAATAGTCCGGCCATTGGTAGTACAAACACGTGTGTTTCTATATCTCTTTCGGTACGTACGTATGGTTAAAGCTGCATTTCCGTGATATTCTCCATAAATTAAAATCATATCTGTATACCCGAAGCTGTGTAATTATAACGAGGCATTGTAAATGAGAAAGAAATACTATTCTAACACAAAGTAAGCGTCTAATTACGCACATTCACGTCACAGGATCACGATGGCACACTGACCTACAGACCTATTATAATAGTTTTGAACATGAGACCAAGGTCTTCTTTCATTAAGCCGCATTAGGTAGTTTTAAATTTCTCATCTAAGTCTGATGACACGGTTTATATGTATGGATCTTAAGATTTAGGAATAAGGTATAATATGCATTGATTTGTATTACGTTTGGGGAAGACTTGAACTGGTAAACATGGCGATATGTAGGTACTAGTTTCATATTGGTTTATACCGATGCGGCGCGGGAGCTCATTGATAGGCGAATAATTTTAATTTTTATACAGAGTGTGGAAATTGTTAATAATACAAAGTAATGTGCTGCGGCTAAACTATACGACATATTGTATTCAAAGTTTGTATACAGGCTGGGCAAGTCATCAGATACACTAGATTAAAATTATTGTCGTATGGTCGTCTCCACCTTGTATATACATATTGCGACAGTGGCGCGGATTTCGCTCGGCAAAGTAACATATAACTCTGAAGGTATTGGCATTACAGAAAACAGTTTAAGAAAAAAGTTGTTCATAAATAAAAGATCTACACTTTAGATAATCGGTAAAGTTCAATAAAATTGAACGGTTGGGGAGAAAATGGCGAAAAATAAAAAAAAGGGAGGAAAAAAGTAAAATTTTTGCCTTTCGGAAGCAATAAATTGAAAAATATTGATGAAAAAAAAGTTTTAGATAAATAATGTTAGTAAATTTAATTTAGAAGAGAAAAGGTCTCCACATCTTTTTGTCTAACACTAGCCGTTCTCGAGATATCGAATTAAACGCGTTTTCATCGAAATGACCTTGAGCTGACCTCGCCAGAATCCCTCAAATTGGAATATATGCTCAGAATACACCCCCCTATCGATCCTTCATAATCCCCAAACTACATAATTTTATGTTTTTTTTTTTAAATTTTTTTCCGTAATTGCACTGGACTAGTACTACATTTTAACATACAGCAAAAGACTGTATTAATCTAATCAAACTAGAATATGTATGTAATTTAAAAAAATAAAAGACTATTTTAATTCTGTTTCTTTTTTTATGCATATTAATCTGTAAGGCTGTCATATTTTCCTTGTATGTAAAAGTTTCTTTGCGAAAATGTTATTTCAATTCCCTAAATTGAATGAAATCGGTTTTCTTTTTTGCTAAAAAACTTCTTGGTTTCTCCAAGAAGTTGAAATCTTCTTATTGGAATTTCTTTCCTTGTAACGAAATTGCGGCTATCAACTAATATTTTATTATTTTCAAAATTAATCATTTCTATCAAGATAATATTTAGTAGTAAATTATATTCAACATTGACAGTGTAATGATACGCTATGCATGTGTCATTTTTAAGGTACTACAAGCAGGCCTCAAATACAATAAAATTACATTCCATATCTTCTCTTCTTGAACTAATATTTTTAAATATATACCTAATATTAAAAAATATATAATTAAATATTATGTATTCAAAAATAGAAGTATTCAACTTTCAAAGACATACAAAATATTTTTTATACTGATATTATTTATGCTCAGTGATATGGCTATTTGCCATCAATTGATATCATAATATGATAGAGATGCTGTGACATGATAGCTCATGTCATAGCATGACAGGTTTAAGTGGCTAAACCAATCGTGCAGTCCATAACATTTATCTATAATCAAATTGAGAGCCAAAACGTTTGTGAAAGCGAGTTATGAGGTTTCGTGTGATAATAAAATCATGTAATGTACTCACTGAAGGGCTGCTTAGAAGTAATGACAACCTATCACGTATCTGATTGTCGTTGATGTTCGGCATATCGTTGCGTAGTAAGTTAGCCAACGCCACGTAGGCCATCTGCTGCTGTTGCGCGAACATTCCTGGTACTGAACATGATATAAGTCAAAAGATAGCCAAGTAAACAACATTGTGAACTGCATTCACATGTGCCAGAAGTGAAATTGTATCTAACCTCTGCTAGAGAATGATGTCTCATTCTCTAGCAGAGATTAGATACAATTAGATACAAACGCACACGGGGTTATTCTTTGGGGTAGTACCACACTCTTACAGAGAATTAAACTTGAATAGAAGAAATTCACTATTGCGCTTCGTTCGGTGAGCAAGAGAGATGGCGGCCCCACCTCACGGTCAACCTAACTATACCTGACTGTGTCCTGCATGGTGTTGCACGATTCCATTAGCGACAGTTGTGACTTAAAATCAGTTGTGCTGTTTGCTTGTTTGCCACCAATGGCATTGAAAAATAATTCAATTAAGAGTTCTTTTTTTATTGCAGGTAATATTATGTTACACATACATACATATCACCACGCCATATCCCTTGCAGGGTAGGCAGATACAACAGAGTGCCAGAGAACTCTATCCTTGCATACTTCACTCGCTTCCTCAACATTCATAATTCTCTTCATACACGCTCGCCGGTTTCGGAGACTCTTGACTCCACCTTCCTTCAGTACGTGACCAATCTGGTCTTGGTAGGTGAGTCTCAGTCTTCCCCGGTACCTAGATCCTTCCACTTTCGCATTGTATATCTTCTTAACCAGACGTTCGTTCGGCATTCTTTCCACATGTCCGACCCATCGGAGCATTCCCTTTCGCATCTTTACACCAATACTCTCTTTCATACCTACTCGCTCTCTTACGTCGTCGTTGCGGATGCGGTCGGTCAGCCTAACTCCACAGATTTTCCGTAGAGATCGCCTTTCGACCGCATTAATTTTGCTTTCATGCTCTTTTCTGCATACCCAACTCTCGCTTCCATATAGTAATGTTGGGACAAGCACTGCGTTATGTATTGCTACACGTGCCTTCTGGCTAAGGTGGTGGCTACCGAGAAGTTGTCCCAACGCTCCGTTCACTCTATTGCCCGCATTCACTCTTCGCTCTATATCAGTGTTGTACCTTCCATCTCGGCTAAAACCACATCCAAGATATACAAATTCATCCACTTGCTCTAGTACATCATTACCAATTTTTACTCTTAGATCTGTTCTGGCTTCATCTCTTTCAAAGACCATTATTTTCGTTTTGCTCACATTTATGCGTAGACCCCTTTTTAATATAATTTTAGTAATATTATGTGCTCACTACTTTTGGTTTATCACTCATAATGAATTGTGTGGTGACATATTCTCTTCTAATATTGCGGGGGTCTCGTATCTAATAGTGGGACAAGTATAGACTAAGTAGAAGATAACATATGTATAATCAATGTAAATCATACCCATGCCGTTGTGCATTGGCCAAGGCGGTGGGAACTGTGCAGGTGGAGGTCTGGTCTTCTCATTCTCGAAGTCCTCCCAGGCCGCTTTGCGTTCTTCCTCACTCAAAGTCTCCTCCTCCTTGTTCTCCAGTAACGAATCATGTTCATGGTATTTGTAGATCTATAATATATGTATATAACTTAAAATGAAGCATTGTATATATGAATGAAGAAATATTTTTCGTGTCAATTGATCAAGTAGGAATTCAGTACCATTAATCGTAATAAGTATCGTATACAAAACTTAAGTGTGACATTCATTTTTCGGTCCCATATGTGACATTCATGACTTAGGTGTGACATTCATTTTTCGGTCCCATGTGTGACATTCATTTACGCTCGTAATCAAGTTTTTATAAATAATCAAGCATGTTAAATGCTAAATTTCAGTAATTGGAAGACTAAAGTATATAAGCAAATAGCATAGTGATAGCATGATAAGGAAACTTAGCAATAAAACTTTATAGGAAGTCAATTTTACTTCTAATAGTGCAGTCGGTGCCCAATAATGAGATATAGATAGATATAGGCTGAAGTTATTTCTTTTTGCTTGTTTAAAAAAATATATATTTTATCCAGCCCATCGACGTCCGTTACCAAACATACGCTTCCCGAGGAGGCGAGATAATTAATTAAATTGCCACGTTTGCAGTATAATTGCTGTGTGGTAGCGGCTACGAATACTACCAACCCTTACTTTGCTCGTGGATATCGTAAAAGACGACTAAAACCTTTATAGCGACCTGGGCCAACTCCATCTCATGCAGTTTGGTCGACAATTACATTCCCAAGGAGGGTTGACGTCTGGCAGGCGGCCGGTCATAAAACTATTGCTAATAACTTATACAATATGTACTATGAAAGAAGAGAACATATTGTATCGACCCCAAGTAATTGGGATAAGAGTAGGAGAATGATGTTTGCAGTATAATAAGTAATAAATCTCATAGAACATATATATGTTCTAGGAGATTGTAGCTAACCATTTTCCTGGTCGACTCCTTAGCCGGTTTGTGTGATTCCCACTGAGAAATAAGAGGCAGGTGATACATTGTATTCTAAACTGCTTGTACGGTATGCACAGCCTGCAGTGGACTGTATGAAGTAAGTTTACTGAACTAGGTGAGGAACTGATATTATCCTATCCCTGCAAGCCGCGAAGAAGTAATTAAAAAATACTCCACCAACCTTTCATCCACTTTCGCCGAGGGCAGTAGTGTCGTCGCAGTAGGCTCGCCAAACCGCGCAGTCAGCTTCACTATATTCTATACAACTATGCAGTTCACAGCACCACAAAACACTATTATGGTGGTTCCAACAGTTCCGTTAAACAATGTCCTACCAAGGATTAAGCAGGTGCGGCGATTACGAATACACCGAGTGGCACAACCGCCTGGCGGACCGAGTTGTCTCAAATCTTCTACTCAACTGTCCTAACGACGGTTGCAGAATCGAAGTTGTGAAGTTTCTCCAAATACCCTCCACATAACTTGCAAGGACCGAACATACCCCTCACCGAATTCAACATGATGAATTCCCCATTCTAAATTAAAAAGCAAGTAAGGGATATACAATCCACTAACCTATGTAAACAAAACACATAGAATAAATAAACCTTTAGTGAGGTATATTTTTGAAAAAAAAGAATAATAATAATTAATTAATCTAGATAAACAATAAAATTTAACCTAAGAAAAAAATAAAAGGTAATTAATTTGCATACGGTAATGGACAAATTTTATTCACCGGTCTCTTAATTAGACCATTTTTAGTTCTCAAAGTAACTACACGAATAATGCCATCAACGCCCTCGTGTGTTGTTTCAATTCTACCAAGAGGCCACTGCAATGGGCGCGTCAAATTTGATTTCAGTAAAACTAAATCACCAATCTTTACGTTAGGAGGTGAGGCAAACCACTTCTCTCTTTGTTGCAGAGTATGAAGATAGTCATTTGACCAGCGCTTCCAAAATAACTGTGATATTTTTTGAATTGACTGCCAACGAGATAATCTATGTTGAGGAACGTCCTCATAATTATATTCAGGCACAGCCACTAAGCTTTGTCCTATCAGGAAATGACCAGCAGTTAATACATCGAACTCGTTTGGGTTTTCAGATAGTGTACATAAAGGGCGTGAGTTTAATACAGCCTCTATTCTGCAGAACACAGTTGACAACTCTTCCAGAGTGAGACTTCTATCACCTACAATACGTTGTAAAATGTGTTTCGTACTTTTTATCCCGGCTTCCCAAAGTCCACCCATGGAAGCTGCGTTAGGAGGATTTGTCCTCCACTCTACTTGCCGCGCGGTTAATCCTACGAGTACCTCGTCATGAATCTTATTACCATTTAAAAATCTAAGTACCTCCTTGAGATGCTTGGCTGCCGATACATAATTCGTCCCGCAATCGGAATATAAACAAGTACTTAATCCGCGACGGGCTACGAAACGGTCATATGCAGTTAGAAAACATTCAGCTGATAAATCAGTTAACACCTCGCAGTGTACTGCTTTTGTTGAAAAACATACAAATAGGCATAGATAAGCCTTGTATATTTTTGCGTTACGACGTGTACTTTCTTTTACAAGGAATGGACCACCTATATCTGTACCTACATGGCTGAATACCTTATCAACCTTAAGTCGGGACATGGGCAACGTACCCATTTGAGGTTGTAATGCAGTAGGTCGGCATTTAAAACACACCTTACACTTTGTCAGTACCGATCGAATGATGCTACGAGCACCAACGAGCCAATAGTTTTGACACATTAGACCTTGTAATGTACGAGGCCCTACGTGTAGGTATTTTACGTGCAAATATTCGATTAATAATTTACTTGTATGGCATTTTGGTAGCAAAACCGGGTGCTTCGTATTGTACGGAAGGTCAGATTGTGAGATACGACCCCCCACCCTGAGGACTTTATTTTCAACGAAGGGTGATAGTTTACGTAAAGAGGCTACAAACTTACCCTTTTCTAACGCTACTATTTCAGATTCAAAGTGATTTTGTTGAATAATTCTAATAATTGAATCATGACCTTTGCGCAACTCAAGGGTCGTTAGAGGGCCTAAAGACCGATTTGAAATTTTACACTGAAGATTTATAATAAATCTATGACACCATGAAATAATACGCTGTAATTTATTAAAAGAAGAACACTTATTAAATATTTCTTCAAGGTCATTTTTAATTTCAACCTTTAGAGAAGAATTAAAACTAAATGTTGCACTATTTGATTTAAGTTCGGGAATCTTGAAGTTATGATTTAATAAATATGGTTTTATAGGCCACTTTTGTTGGTTATCATATAGCCAATCGGGGCCGTGAATCCACTCTGTAGCTCTTTCCACGAAGTGAGCAGGCAACGTTCCACGTGAACATATGTCTGCAGCGTTATTTTCGCCCTTCACGTGATACCAACAACTAGGTGGTACTGCGGCAATAATGCGACTAACATGGTTAGCCACAAAAGTTTTTAACGTGTATGGTTGTGTATGTATCCAAGCCAAAACATTTTTCGAATCGCTGAGCGCAAATATAGAAACAGATAAATTATTATCGCTTAAGTTTTGTACGACAAAACTTACAACCTTCGATAGCAGCACGGCTGCTTCGAGTTCGAGTCTAGGTATAGACAAGAGTGGGTTTAACGGCGCAACCTTTGACTTACTAGTCAGCAGTCGAACCTTCACTTCACCTATATTGTTTATACTACGTATATATAAGCACGTTGCGTATCCACGGGATGACGCATCGCAAAATGCTATTAATTGTATTTCACTAAAATTAGGTATTAAGATGTGACGCTCAAAACGCAATTCAGTCAAAAGTGGTAGATCGGAGATGAATCGATTCCACTGTGAGCACGGCTCAGGTGGTAGTTGCTCATCCCATGCGACTCCCATCTTCCAGAGATCTTGCATGATACACTTTGCGACAAACGTACATGGTGAAATAATACCTACAGGATCGAATATGCTCGCCAGTAGTTTTAAAACTGATCGTTTGGTCTGTTTATTATCAGTCATGTTATAGGAAAACGCAAAACTGTCACAGGCAGGTAACCATGTCAACCCTAACACCTTAAGGGAGGATGATAACGTATCATCTTGAAATTCGATGGTTACAACTTGATTTGACTGCATATGAGTAAGTAACTCGGGACAGTTGCTAGCCCATTTTCTTAAATCAAAGCCACCACTTTTAAGAAGTGTCAGCAAATCATCCTGCAACGTGCAGGCCTGTTCTAATGATGGGCAGGACCATAATACGTCATCAACGTAGAAGCCTTGTTTGAGCACCTTTGCAGCCTCTGTACGCGGACGTTCAGCATGAGTGAGCTCATCCTCAGCTAGCTGATGCAGCGTGCGCACAGCTATGTAAGGTGCACTACGGAGACCGTAGGTATTCGTTCGAAGTTCGAAGACGCGAACTGGCTCCGTTGGAGATTCTCGCCAAAGAATGTGCTGGTACTTCCTATCAGCAGGATCAATCAGAACAGCCCGATACATCTTTGACACATCAGCAGTGAAACAAACTTTATATAACCGAAAGCGAATTATAATCTTTAGTAAGTCTGGATGTAGTTTTCTGCCTGTCAAGAGTGCATCGTTAATTGAAATACCATTCTTAGGTTGTGCTGAACCGTCGTAAACAACGCGCAGAGGTGTACTTACGGACGATGGACGCAGAACACAATGGTGCGGTATATAATATCCTGACTGCTCAGGACCGTGATATAACTCCATGTGTCCAAGAGATTCGTACTCTCGCATGAAGTCAACATAAGACTTATGAAGGTCTGGCGATCGCGCCAGGCGGCGCTCGACCTGTTTAAGCCTTGTTATAGCCACATCATAAGAATCACCAATAGGTGCATGGTGTGGGTTTAATAAAATGGGAGAAACATAACGACCATTTTCATCACGACAGTGTTTTTCTGTGTACATTTTTTCGGCTAACTCCTCCATAGGATCCGTTGGAACTTCACACGGTAAAGATTCCAACTCCCAAAACCGTTTAAGTGTATCATTTAAATAATTATTTTCAATTGTGTACGACACAAATGACGTTGCACACGGTACAACATCGAGACTACTAGAGCAATTTTTTAACCCTAGTCTTCCAGTTATGACGTAACCAAATATGCTCCCCAATGCCACTGGTACATCTTTATTTATTATAAATTTTGTCCCGTCATAAATATAGGGAAACACTTCGCCCGATAAAATAATGTCAATCGGGGACGTTGTATAAAAATACGGATCAGCTAATTGTAAGTCTTTATACTTAGTAATCAACTTATCGGGAATAAGTACGTTTGGCAAATCGGATGTAATTTTAGGTAAAATTACAGCATCAATGTTAAACACCGGCGTGTTATTGTAGCGCGGCTGAATAACACACGAAGCCATTCCATAATTTTTTACATATTCGCCACCTAGTCCGAAGATATTATATGGACATTTATTAGCTGATAATCCTAACCGTTGAAAACAATCTAACGTAATGAAATTACTTTGCGCCCCAGAGTCAATTAATACGCGCACGGGCTGATAATTATTAAACGCGTTCAAAACATTCACAACAGCTGTTCCCAAGATAACTGTACAGTTAGAAGTATGCGTAGACGTCAGATGACACACCGTACTTATAATTGATTGTTCGTCTCCCTTGCACGGCGCAGGAGCGGTCTCAGTCGAAATCAGCTGATTCGAACACGGTTTGTTATTATCTATCGCGCTAACTTCACGATGTAACAGAACATGATGCGGTAAATTACAGATTAAACATTTAAAATTACTTTTACACGCCTTAACGGTATGATTTGATTTTAAACAATTATGACATAATTTTAATTCATTCGCACGGCGAATACGTTGCTCATTAGACAATTTACGAAATTGTTCACAACGGAAAATCATATGATTACTATCACAATGTACACATAAACCCTTTAATCCAGAGCGTGTAGAAGATAGCGAATGCTTTTTTGTATCCTTTTGTCGCGAATCATTTTGTTGATATTTATTAGAATACACATTAGAATATGACGCAGAATGATCTAGAACTTTTATTTGATTATGTATAAATAATGCTAATTCATCGAAGGTAGGAATGGAATTTTGATCTAATTTTTGTTCAAAATATTTTCGAGTTTGTGGATCTAATGCCCTTAACGCAATATGACACATTACATAACTGCTTAAATCTTTAATATTAAGTGCCTGTATTGCCTTATACGAATGTTCGAAGTTCTCAATAAACATGTTCAAATCAGCAGACGATTCCTTGCGTAACGGTGAAAAGTTTAACATTTTATCTAGGTACCTACCAACTAACAATCTATTGTCTCGATATTTATCAATTAAACTCTGCCAGACGAGATCGTAGTTATTGGCGGATATCGGTACACTTTTAACCATATTTAATGCAGAACCTTTCGTGCAAGACAATAGATAATGAAATTTATCAATTTTTGGAATGTGCGGCTGATCATGTACTAACGAGCAAAATGTTTCATAAAATGTATTAAAATTCTCAATATCCGAATTAAATGTAAATAATTCAAGTTTAGGCAGGCGAGGGCGGGACTCCATGGTAACCAAGCGATTCTCACCGTTATTGCCGATGCGTGCCGAGCTATATTTCGAAGCACATAATTTCACTCGAAAATATAGTTCATCAAAACTTTGTAACTCTTGACTTCTAAGTATTGACTCAGAATCAACTAAAAGTTCTTGTTCGAATATATCGAATATTATTTTTTCGAATGAACTACGTAGGTCACTAATTTCAGAGACGTGCAATAAAAACAATTCTTTCGTATCAGAATTCGATAAATCGTGGGACATATCATATACCTTTTGCATTTGTGAAAACAAGAGTTGTTTTCGTTGAATTAACACGGTTAATTCTTTGGGTAATGGATGTTTCTTATCACTAGAAATTTTTGCTTTAGGTGCCGCCATCTTGTGAAACAACACACGTAGCCCAATGAAATTATAAAATTAATATTATATTACTTTCACTAATACTTGTTACCTATACAATTTAATTATATAACACTTAGCTGAATAATTGTACGACAAATAATAATTTATGTGTTTTGTTTATATTGTATACTTCGTATAGTGGAGAAAAGTAAAGTAAGTACATAAGATATGTATAGAACGTCTACACAATGAAATTATAATTTCATTAAATAATGGGGAATAAGAAGTAATTGGCACGGCCAATATAAATAAATTATATGCTAAGAACGTCTTAACATATATGATATTTATTGGGAGGTATTCTAACACGGTTAGAAATAACGGTACAGAACGTCTGTACTGTCTAAATACCTGGGAATTACGAATTCCTAGGTGAGGTATGAGACCTTAGGAGCGGTATCCTGGGTCGAAGTGACCAAAAAAAGACTGTACGGTATGCACAGCCTGCAGTGGACTGTATGAAGTAAGTTTACTGAACTAGGTGAGGAACTGATATTATCCTATCCCTGCAAGCCGCGAAGAAGTAATTAAAAAATACTCCACCAACCTTTCATCCACTTTCGCCGAGGGCAGTAGTGTCGTCGCAGTAGGCTCGCCAAACCGCGCAGTCAGCTTCACTATATTCTATACAACTATGCAGTTCACAGCACCACAAAACACTATTATGGTGGTTCCAACAGTTCCGTTAAACAATGTCCTACCAAGGATTAAGCAGGTGCGGCGATTACGAATACACCGAGTGGCACAACCGCCTGGCGGACCGAGTTGTCTCAAATCTTCTACTCAACTGTCCTAACGACGGTTGCAGAATCGAAGTTGTGAAGTTTCTCCAAATACCCTCCACATAACTTGCAAGGACCGAACACTGCTTACCATCATCATCATCATTATCCTGCTCTTATCCCAATTACTTGGGGTCGACGCAATATGTATTCTTCTTCCATTATTGCAAAAGTTTTGGCAATAGTTTTATGATCGACCGCCTATCTAATGTCAGCCCTCTTTGGGAATGTAATTGTTGACCTGACGGCATCAGTTAGCGTTGGCCTCGGTCTATGTAAAGCTCTTAGTCGTCTTTTACGACACCCACGAACAATGTATTCGTAGCCACCACCACACAGCAACCATACTATGAATATTAAATTATATTACCTGTGCCTCATGTTCCTTGAGCATTTCAGCGAATAGTCTGTCTTTAGGTAGAGTGGGCAGCGGGCGAGGTTCCTCCGGTCTGGCCTCGAACTTGTACAACTCCGCGAGGTCATTCTCAGCGTAGTGTCGATCTATTTGCTGTTCATCAATCACACGTTTTGATATAGCTTGCTTTGTAACTTGACGCTCGTAGATTTTTTCTTCCATTGTGCCCTGTTGTGAAAAAAAAAATGGTTATAAACATAAAGATCCTAGATAATATTATCAATGTGAATTTGTTTGTCTGGTGCATTTGCAGCTTTAACTACTCGATCGATAGTTTTGAAATTTCTTATACACTTATCAGAGACACACTTATTACATTATAAAATGGAGGAGAGGAAGGAAGACCCACCACTTTCCCACGGTTAATCAATATACCGTACACCTCAAGAAAGGAAGGAAGGAATACGGGATGGGATTAAGGTGGAATAGGATATAAGGAAATCTTACTCCTGTGATGAGCACCACCTCCAGAACTTTCCTCTCCTCCATTGTTATTCGGTGTCATTTTGTACAAAAGACCTGCATATTTATATGATAAACTTTTTTGGTCAAGTGACTTTAATAAATATAGAACTCGAGCCTCTTTATATCTTTTAAGTACCCCTGGACACCGCACTGCTGCATTTCGTGGTAGTTTCAAATTTTCTGCCACCCATTGCTGGAATGATCTGCCTCCACCATTGCGAGCCCTAAAGTCTACAGTTGTATTTAATAGAAAATTTAAACAACATCTGCTTAATGCTCAAATTCATTTTCATAACCCAATCCATTGATGCACAGTAATTAAACTAAAATCCCTTATTATATGCGTATGTGTGTAGTTGCGTGTGTGTTAGTGTGTGTATGTGTCTTTATGTATTTGTATATATGTATGTACGCAGGTTTATAGCATGTACAAGATAATTAAATAGATATATGTATGTGTCCACTCATGATTGTAACAATATACATTCAGTTATTATATATAGATCCCACTACTTGTAACTGTATTTAGTATTTTATTGTGATTGTAACTGTCCGTGATTCCACTCTAGGTCTTAGCAGAATACCAGCGTTGCTTCAACGAAATGAAGTAGCATAAGCTGAGCTAAGATCCTTTTTTGTCTCTCAGAATAT
This sequence comes from Lymantria monacha, assembly GCA_905163515.2. NCBI lineage: Eukaryota > Metazoa > Arthropoda > Insecta > Lepidoptera > Erebidae > Lymantria > Lymantria monacha. Next base: position 9,205,745 of record LR991094.1, on the reverse strand, counting down.
ATTAGCTTTTAGTTTTACTAGTACATAAGTTATCATTGTTTTTACTTTCCTGTTTTCTTCCAAATGTTTTATGTATGTATGAGAGCAAAATAAGCTTTTCTTTCTTTCTTTCATTTTATAAAAATAGTGGATTTCCGCCATGTTTCGCCTAATTCAATCAATTACACTTATTACAGTAAAATCTACGAGTATATAGGATACTTTATATCCAAGAAAATACACGATAATTTCCGAGAAGAGAAAACATTGAAAAATAAAATTACCAAAACATGGATATATGGATATATACCCATGAAACTGAACAGATGGCGTAATGGTTAAGATACCGACCTTCCATGCCAGTGCCGTGAGTTCGATTCCTAAGCAGGACAATACTTTTTGCGATCCAAAAAATATTGTTCTGAGTCTGGGTGTAATTTGTTTGCGTTAATTATATGTTTGTAAAGTCCCTCGCTATACAAGGATTATTTCCTTTGTGCGGGGTTGTGTAGTTAAAAAAAAGAAGAAAAAACTCAGCTTGATAGTACAGTAGTTAAATCACTCTGGTGTTTATGCATTTGTTGTAGTGAGATTTAAAAGTTTAACAATCAATGACTCACCATAGCTAAAAACCGATATACGTAGCAAGGTTTCTTCTGTCCAAAGCGGTAAACTCTGAATATGCTCTGTACGTCGTGGGACGGGTTCCACGATACGTCGAAGATCACCACACGATTAGCTGCCACGAGGTTAATACCCAAGCCACCAGCGCGTGTTGATATTAAGAACAACCTGATGAAAAAATCGGTTACTTTAATTTAGGTTTACCATCCAGGGATACCCTCCCTGGATATGCCCTAATTGGAGAGGCCATCCGGCGAGCGTCCGCGCGCGGTTTCATTTGTAGTCCAGGTTTAGAAATTTAAACTTGGATCGGCGGTGACGCACGCACTGTGCCCTCACGCCGCGATCAACCGACGAACTGAAAAAACCTATTGACATATCCGGGGTTTTCACACGTCCTGTCCTAGTTGCCAAATTTTAGAAATGGCAACCCTACTTTAATTACTTGTATTCCATTCTGTTCGTTTCAATAGTCAATCAAAGGTGAAGTAAACGCTATAATTACAAACTATTCCTTAACCAGTCTTTAAAAATAGCACGTTTAGCCATAAGGGAGGAAAAGGGTTAAGTCCTCGTCAGGTAATCAAGCTAAATTCATTAATTGGCTTTACCTGCCTGATTGTAAAGAAATTATTGAAAGTATATTATTAATTTACTATATGAAAACTCTGTTTGTCTAATGGTAGAGGGTCTTCGCGTATACCACGGATGGTCATCGAGGGGGAGAGTGGGATGACATAATAACATAACTTTATTCGTATATAGTGATCACCTTTACTATTTAAAGCTATATTATTAGTATTCATTATACAAAAATAAGCCACATTTAATTATAAAAATATTTACTAACCTAGCTCTCGGATTATCCTCCCTATTGAAATTCTTACACCAAATAGAGCGGTTCTCGCATGAAGTGGATCCGTCCAATCTAAAGTAATCAATACCTGGCGACCATGAACCTGTAAAAAATATCTTTTCATATGAGAAAACTAGTAGTTGACTACATTCTCATTGATGCTAAGTGTCAATATAGTTTTAGATCAAGTTTAACAATAAAAATCTCAATAATAAAACACCTGTAACGTCTTGTTATAAGTTATTCATCGTCTCATACTGGACATAAAATGTTGTAAAATGTGCCGCCTGAATCAACAGCACTCCAGCTCTCCCTAATGCTATAATCGACATCTAAAATGCTATAATCGCTTGAAAGATATGTTTGTAATCGCAACTCCAAGCATTATAAGTTTCTCTCTTCGCAGAGTGCTGTCGTCCATTTGTTTAAGAATCGGCCAACCAATTTACGATTCCCACTACCGACGAGGTAGCACATTCGCGCAGAAAATCGACGTCAGAGCAATGAAAACTTGCTGTTACGCTTCATTCGGTGCGTGAGAGATCCAAACCCCAAGAAGATCCATGAGCGGCAGTAACACTTGCCATCAGGTGTGCTGCTTGCTCGTTTGCCACCAAAAGCAATATAAAAAAGACACCAAGAGTACCACTTACCAACATGTCCGCCCAATTTCTCATCGATTCGTCCTTCCTGTGTTGCTTCATCAACCTTCCCAAGGAAATGTTCTATGAGATCCAGTGAGTATAACGACTGGGAGAATACCAATCTGTTGTTAAAAAAATTAAGTTAATTAACAATACAAGATCTTAGCTATTCAAATAAACCTTATTTTTTTCTTCTAAATACAGCTTGTCCTATCTTTTTACTCCACTGCGTTACGTAAAAAAAGTTAAGGGAACATCTCTCCTCTAAAACGGTCTGCCGCTGCCCTCTGAAAACGGCGCTTAGTATGCGCCGTTTTCACTACGCGCCATTTTCATAGGGGAGGTCCTAGATACCACGTTGGAATAAAATAGAGTCTTGGTTGTATACTATTTATGATCAGGCTGGTAATTTTTTTTAAAAAATAATACACGTACGCACGTGAATTATTTTTTGTGTATTTACGTGACTTATTTTGCTTACATAGGTACGTTGCCTAATATGTTTATCAGCCTATGTATATATTTTAGGCTATTTTTTGTTGATTTATAGTGCTCTATAGCTGAAACGCGGATGCATATTATGGTGATTTTCATGTTAATTAATTCGTCTTAACCTTTGCAAGTGTCACTAAGAATATGAAAGTAATCAAAATTTTAAATGTTAAGTGGAGTATTAAAATAATATTTATTACACAATTGTATTTTTTTTATTGCCCATATTCTACAAATTACATATTTACTTAAATTAGTGCTTACAAGGAATATTTGTATTGAAAGAAAATTGAAATAATGATTCATGTACAGTATCATACTTATTTCCACACAATTCTACGTGCGATCAAAAAATGTTTTATTCTGAGTCTGCAAGTAATTTTTGTTGGTTTATAAAATCCACCACTACGCAAAGTTAAGGACCTATCTAAAAAATAGCAATAATAAAATAATTTAAAGAACAACTCACAGTTTGTCACCAATGTTCTCGCACTGCCGAAGTATATCGAAGAGTAACACAAGTTTGTGCGAATTGCGCATATCGTCCAGCTCCGAATCATCAACCAGCTTGATCCACCATTCCGTTGGATTGTCGTTCTTTATTTCCACCACGTCTTCCGTCTTCACGACATCCTCCACCAATACTGTATAAGTACATTATTTATTTATCCTCTTTATATATTCAGAATGCAATATGAAACTTTTACTTTCCCGCGATAGTTGGAAAAACAGGCTTAAGAGATCACCGGTAGATTCTTATAGGAAATATAATATGAACTGCTCTGCCAACCGATGGTAATAATGACATTATCGTTCCTTGGGGAAGCTTATGTCTCGCAGTGGACGTCAAATTGCTTTAGAACGTCTTCTCAGACTATACATGAACCCATTGCAGAGCACAGACTCACTGCAGATAAGGTAGGTGAAGTGACACCATGTTGTTATAATTATATTTCGAATTTTCTCTTGCAATGATATTATCTGCTTAGATCCCTTAAGACATTTTTATATCGCCACGGGTAAGTAAGGGGTGATATCCATTGAATTTCTTACTCCCCCATAAAACAGATTGTACAGATAGACGTAGAACAATATTTTGTGCTATCTACAAATTGTCGTTATGAATCAGAATATAATTTGTGTCCGTTAATTATGTTTGTAAATACAAGGATTATTTCCTTAGTGCCAGGTGTTCTTTTTTAAAAAAGAAAAAATATGTTTTGGCGTCATATAAAAAATAGGTATGTATTTATATCCTGTAATGTAGACGAGGATAAAAAAAAAGACTATAATAATACAACCATGTTCGTCAAAATAAATATTCTACAAATCGCACGACCACGACAAAACCATTTTCTAGATAGCAAGCTTTGGTCTGTTTACCTTACCCGGCCTGGAATGTCTATAAAGTCCGTAAGTGGTCCAATAAAACGCGTCGACATACAATGTAATTGCTTTGCTTGATACACAATCGTCTAGGTGCAAATCGAGACGTCACACATACGTTGAAAGCCTTAGGTGTCGTACATTGATCACGTGATTTTTTTTAGAATTTTTGTAACTCCTTTTCTCCTGGTGATACCTGGTGAGATTTAGGACTAGCAAAGCAAACATCTTGCAAGTCAGCTGTTGGCACTATACTTAATTATAATTGGTGATTGACAAGTCTAGATAGACGGGGGAATCGTCAAGATTACACGACGTTTTCAATTGTTAAACTTTAAAATCACCTCCCCTTCAAGCCTCACGTGATTAATGGACGACCCCTCATTAGAAATGTGGATTGAGAATGACCCGTAGCGCCTAATAAAAAATCCAACCTGGATTAGCCCTAGTCCCTCGACGAGTGGAAATCTTACTATCCTTCTTCTTATTAGATTTCTTTTTCTTGCTCTTCTTACGACTATCGTCACTCACATCAGATGAGTCATCAGTGGATTCCTCAGTTGAGGTTGACTGAAAAAGAGATGTGAAAATAACGCTCCAATAAAGTTATAATTGATTAATAATTTTAATTCCATGTGGGAGTCAAGAGTACAAAGAAACTCTCCTCTTAACTTAGTCGCGGTAGTCAGAAAAATCGGCTAAGAGGGAGTGGACAGCAGCGCTCTTCGGGGACACTCATAACTCCTGCTATGATAGTCAACCCGCCAGTCTAGCATGGTGATTATATCATTAACGCTTCTGAATTAGATATAGATGGCCCAAGATTATGTATACAATGGCCTTTGATATGCTGATGAATGAATATACTTACTTCTGATGAGGAATCATCATCTATAAACTCCGCGAGTGATCCTTGCGAGCCATCAGACTCTTCCTCTTCTCTCTCCCTCTGTGAAATAATTCTATTATATTACTATAGCCTTTAATTACTTTAATGTTACAGACTTTCTATTCTAAATTGAATATCCTGTTACATTTAGTTGTTTTTTACTAAAATTAATTAAGGGACAGAATTATACATATATGGTCATTACAGGCTTTTCATAAAATTGATTACACAAACGGTAAATGCATCCTCGTATAGTGATAAAGAAAGAATCATTCATTACACCTTTATAGAGTATTGTCAAAGAAAAAGATACGTAAGCAAATACCATCACTGCAAGAGAAGAAAAATAATCAAAGTATAAGCTTCCATAGACTGATGTCTCAATCAACTGATCAACTCGATCAACTATTTTCTTTAAATTTTTCTTATATCTTTAGAACATAATAGTAACATAAATAGTGCTATTATTTTTATAAAAATAATAAATTATCTTTCGATAACGTCGATATATACCCGTGGAATCTAATTGGCTGTTTTCTCGAAACGTATATACTCAGTTAATGATATAGAATCATAATATAGCATTTATTCAATAAAATAAAAACATAAATTCTAGTCATTTGCAATCCCGGACGTTTCCTTAAAATATCATTTTTGCATAACTGTAACATGTTTTGTCTAATAATTTTGTTATGCCTACGGTCGTTTGAGAGCATCGACCGTAGGTATCAACCTACGATCAATGCCTTGGTTACCAAACCTTGGTTACCTACTTTCTTTAATTACTTTAAAACGATGAATCCATTTTCTCAAGAATTTCTTCTTCTAATCGAGCAGAATGTCGGCGACACCTACCTCTCCGACTCTACTTTTAGCCTGAGCATGTGTAAGCACTCAAAACTGCCTGTGGGTTAGTAGGCGTTGTGTGGCTGATAAAATTATCGCTGTTGTAGGCACAGGCGGATTTATAATGCCACATCTGCGTAACGAATCCAGGTGTTCTGGCTGAGTGTACAGGCATCTAGCCTTCGCCAAGTTGCCTCTCGCAATCGCATAAAAACGAACTCGTCATTTTTTCGCACTTACTAGCACTCGCGTTCGGGATTTGTTATAAACATATGATATACGTCTAAGCCGTTTGGCAAAAAATTGCAAACTGACCTATTAAAACATAGACCAGGTCGCGCGGCTCGGGCGCATCAAAAGCAAGGGATGCGTGCGGGACGCGAGCGGGCTACGAGCTACAATGCCTAAATTTTTTTTTACCTATTATTTCGATTTAATTCGAATGCTATGTCGTAGGCATGTTGGGAACAATACCGTTGCATATCAGACAAACTTAAGAACGTCTATTTATCAATTTTTTTTTCAATGTATTATGTTTTTAGTTACCTATGTGGGGATATTAAGAATGATTAACTGAGTACATACGTTTCAGGAAAACAGCCAATTAGATTCCACGGGTATATATGGTCATTATATTTATTGATGGTTGGTGCTGCTGAATCGTACAATAGTTTTAGTTCATAATAATAAATTGTTATAGTTTGCCCCATGTAATGACGGCATAAGAGTACAATTGGGGCCATCCCTTACTTGGCCGCGACAATCGTCTAACGGCTAAGCAGCTCTCTCTTGGGCAACATAACATCTCACTGCGATCGCTAACCCGCCAAGTACCTATAGCATTAAAGTAATATCCTCTCGTCTGTGTGGTGAAGCAGTAAGAATATTATTCATCACCTCCTATCTTACCCGCGGGTATTTTAAAAGACGAACAAGGGATTTTATATGTCTATAACATCTGTACAAGGGAAGGAAAATTCGAAATAAAGCTCTATAGAACCCTTCTGACCAGTGGTATAAAAGGCAATTTCCTTCCAATTGTGGAGGAGGCTCGATCCCAACAGTGGAAATTATATGACCTGAGATGACGACTATACCTTCATTTATAAGGTATCGGAATAGGTCGATGTTGAATATTATACTCTTTCTTAAAATAATGAATTAACAATAAATATTGATCAAGTTGAGATAGATTAGTTTACCTTTTTCTGTTGAAGTATCTCGTATCTTTCAGAGTTATATTTGAGCACCAACGGGTGGGTCCATATCCTCTGCAGTGATTGAAAGTCGGGAAACAGAAATCCTGTTCGCCCAGACATAGGCCTAAGCAAAAAAAAAATCATTAGAGAGTTAGTTATATACATTGGAAGAACCATGTAAATACTTCGCACCATTAGTAAAGGCTTTATTACGTCTATAACTATAATCTAGCAATGATATGTTTATACAATTTTGCTATATGGTCCTAAATTATGATATAAGAGAAGGACAATTCGAAATCGAATGTATAGTATGCCATTTCCTTCCTATCGTGAAGGAAGTTCGAGACCAGCAGAAAGACTTATAATATCTAATATGATGAAAAGTTGGATATACGAGAGAGAATCAATTGCTACCAGGCTGCGTATTAAAATGTAAACATTTTATTTTATTATTTAAATTAAATTATAAAATTTGATATATTTACTTAACTTCCGTTAAAACGAAAATAATTTTTAAAAAGCCATAACGAGCATGTTGATTAGAAAATTATTTATAATCTCTAACAATAGTTAGAGATCTAATTTAAAACATGGTATCATCTAGGAAGAAAAAAACATATATCTCAAAATAACAAATATCTACGTTATCAACGCACATGCGGCACCGCAAGGAAAGCAACAGGTACAACTAGTATTAATAAAAAAAAACTGAAAACATTAACATCCCTGTGGGATGTCGAATTAAAAATAAAAATACATCACCACTGCTACCTTCGCAGTATCTCAAACAGTTGAGTCATAAAATACGACCGAGGGATCATCAAGGGAACGGACAGTAGCCCTATTCTGGAACTCCCAGGAAGGAAACCGCTGGCACCCGACAGTTAAGTTGCGGCGATTATGATCGCCCTGAATAGGCATATATTCAACAGTATACATTGGCAGCCTGATATTATAATTAAAAACTAGAATTGTTATAAGTACATACCTTCTAGAATAATTCTCTAGGTAATGTTCGTACAGCTTGATTTGCACGTCAGTTAGAGTGATAAACAATACGTATTCGTGCTTCGGAGGTAAAAACGGCGCCAGCACTCCGTAGTCTCTCCTCTGTAAGTATTTACATTATACATACATACATAAATATCATCATGCCATATCCCTTGCAGGGTAGGCAGAGAGAACAGAGTGTCAGAGAACTCTATCCTTACATACTTCACTCGCTTCCTCAACATTCATAATTCTCTTCATACACGCTCGCCGGTTTCGGAGACTCTTGACTCCACTTTCCTTCAGTACATGACCAATCTGGTCTAGGTAGGTGAGTCTCGGTCTCCCCCGGTACCTACATCCTTCCACTTTCGCATTGTATATCTTCTTAACCAGACGTTCGTTCGGCATTCTTTCCACATGTCCGAACCATCGGAGCATTCCCTTTCGCATCTTTACACCAATAGTCTCTTTCATACCTACTCCCTCTCTTACGTCGTCGTTGCGAAGATGCGATGATGCGATTTACATTATATGAACATAATATATACTAAGTCACATGTTATATTCATCATTTATGTTCGTTAATGCTAATCTCCAAAACCGCCAAACCGATTTCAATTAAATTTAACGAATAGACATGCCTATTTCCAGCAAGACAATTTTATGTTCGTTAGCGACTATGCTAAACTGGGTCAATATCGGTTAAATATTCATTATAATGAATTCGAAAATTCTCTATATTAGTTTTACTTAAGTACTAGGTACCAGATATATAAACATACATATATATCATTACGCCATATCCCTTGCAGGGTAGGCAGAGAGAACAGAGCGCCAGAAAACTCTATCCTTGCATACTTCACTCGCTTCCTCAACATTCATAAATCTGTTCATACATGCTTGCAAAAACTCTTGACTCCACCTTCCTTCAGTACAGTTCAATAAGTTAGTCTCGGTCTCCCCGGTACCTACATCCTACCACCAGTACGGTATAAATACGGTATACGATACCAGATATAAAATGTAAATATTTAGAAACTTACTAATAGAATTTATTAACCATAAAATATTATAAGATAAAAAATTACAGAGATTAGTCTAAAATCTGTAGTTAACTTCTTCTGTAGTTAGTCCCACTTTTGTTAAGGTGCCAAACATAGTTAAACAATCGATATCCAGGTGTTGGCAAAATATGAATACTTTTATTTGAGCGAAATAACACTGAGTCTTTTTTCTCTTGTTCAAATAAAAGATCATTTTATGTTGGAAGTTATTTGATGAGTTGTTTATTTTTAATTAGCTTCTTATACCTACAAATAGATAAACTATAGAACCGAGAGCAGAATAAATTCCTTCTTCCTTATAATGTCATAAATCACTTATATGAAACTTGCTGACGATAATTCACGATTATATTTTACAGTTATTAATTTTGACGGTGCTTATGGTATTTTATAAGATGAGAGACAGAAATTAGTTCAAAAATTGGCAAACTTAAGTACAAATTTAAATTTAGAGATGCCAGATATAATGTTCTGAAACAGATGTTTTTGGCAACTTTATAAAATATTATAAGATGCATAATAACCAAAATTAATTTTAAAAATAAATAACTGAAGTTTGTCTTATTTATAATTCTTCGGTCTTAATCAGATTATTACACTCGTGTGGCGACCATATAACAATACGATTGTCCCTAACCCTTACTTGCTCGTTAGAGTCATAAATATCGGTTAAGAGTCTCATCAGGAGTGTGGTCTCTCCTTTTTTTTTTTTTTTTTTTTTTTTCACGCTGTGGAAACGCATTTACGCGCTGCCCCTCGCCGGTGACAGACGAAGGGGGAGTGTGGGACTCACCGGCCATAGATAGTTGGCGGCCGGAATACCCACTAAAACCACAGCGGCCCCTTCCGCGCTTTTACGGGGTACCGGAGAGATCGTCTACTGACATTCGATCCCCGGCAACCCAACGCTTGGCCGTCGGGCCACGCCCTGTCGTCATTCATGGCGGTGGGAGGAGTTGCGCATATCGGCGCCTCCTCCTCCCTGGCCGCCGCCGGCGGAGCGAGTCTGCGGACGCAAGTGCCTCGCGTTGTCGCTCCGCGGCCTCCTTTATAGAAATGACCTCCTCACAAAAGGAGGCCAGCGACGACCAGCACCTGTCACTGTCAAGCATCTTTGAGATGACGTTTGACAGCGACAGGTTCCCTCCAACAACCACCGACAAGACGCGGCGCTGGGGCCCCCAGGCGGGGCATACCTCCAACGTGTGGCGCGCATCGTCCACTGGCGCGCCACACTCATGGCACCCTGGGGCCTCTTCTCTCCCAATTCTGTGCAGGTACTTACCGAAGACCCCGTGTCCGGTAAGCACCTGTACCACCCTGAAGAGTGTGGTCTCTCCTGGGAAACGTATAACAATTCACTACGATCACCAACTAGCCTGCCTAGCGTGGCGATTATGATACTTGATTGTAGCAGAAAGACTCCCAGTAGTGGAAGGCGAAAGACTGAACGATGATTTTTTGTGTGCCTTAGTTGTTAGCCGCAGATGGCAGTGACTTGACCCGGACTGCTAGGTGAGCGCTGAGAGCTCTCAACCAGAATGAACGATGATGATGAATTAGATTGTTATATATATTACCTGCACGGCCCCATCCAACATTTTGTGTAGAACGTGACTTCGTCGCTTCATTATGCGGATGTCGTGTTCAGTCGAGTCTGTATACTGACCATTTGTGATGGGGTTCACGAATCTGTTCAAGTACTCGCTGTACTTGCCCAAAAGGTTCGGCTTCACGAATTGTACCATGCAGTAATCTGTGGAGTTTGCATTTTTGCTTATTAATAAAAAATATAATATTTGAAACATGCTGATAGATAACTCGAAATACATAATACCCTGCACGGTATCGTCTGACTATGGGTAATAGGTTAAGGAATATTGTCTTTAAAACAAAAACTTACACTCTTTCAAATTATTCTGCAGAGGTGTGCCAGTAAGTACTATACGACGCAACGTCTTCACTCTATTCATTGATTGAGACAAGCTGGTCTTCTCGTTCTTCAACAAGTGACCCTCGTCGCATACCACCAAGTCTGGTCCTGTAAATAAAAGATGCTATCATCAATACTAGCATAGGATTGGGTTGGATCTACAGGACTTTAGTTAATACAATAGATAAAAGAAGTTTTCTACTTAATTGCCATCAGCTCATTGACAACCACGGTTGGTTTTACAGTAGGTCATAATGGCGTCACCGCCATGCTTGACAGTCACGTCACGATCGCAATTGGCGTTATAGATCACCCAGGTTAGTATCATAATACTTATGATTAATCTCTTAGTGATCCCATCAACCGGTTTTTATAATTCCTAGTGGAACAGTAACCGGAGATGACGCATTATATCCTTAACTTTTTAATATAGAATGATGGTTTTTATATATTATATAAAAATATATACTGGATTAGTACATGGGTTATTTATTATTCCGAACTTATTTATCGGTCCTCTGGGATAACTATAAGTGGGAGTACTTATGTGTACTACTACAGACTTAATTATATGTATATATTACTTCGCCCGCGTATGCAACTGGACATTTTATTAATTTTCTAGAATATTTATTAAAATAGCATTTCTCTGGATGAAAAATACCCATCGCCTGGCCTAGCCTAGTCAGGTGTAGCTTTTCCTGTATCTCTGACAACGCGTTTGCTATATTTCAAAACGATCGGTTGAGTAGTTAGCGCACGAGAGCAAACAAACAAATATATTTTCACATTTAAAATATTAGTTAAAATATTGCCCAAACCTGGATCAACAAGACTCTGTTGAAAGCTCTTCAGCATCTTCTTTTTGAATTTCTTAGGATTATCAGCTGAGAGGTTACGGAACATTTCGTAGCCAAGGACACATACTCCGCCGCCATCGAACCATTGTTGAAGCTGGTATGCACGCTCGGAGTTTTGTTTGTGCCTACAGAAATAAACATTATTCAGTTTCATATGTAATACAGTGGTCAAAGTAGCCTTGCATGCTAATCGCCATAGGTTCGACTCTCATTATCATTCAGCTTTCGACCTTCACTGTTACAGCCTTCTTCGACAAGAGGGTTAGTGCCATAGTCGCCTAGCTTGGCAAACAGGTAGGCGATCGCAATGAGGATTTATATTGTATATATATTGCCCAGGAGAGAGCTATCGAACTGAGCACTTTCGAACTGAGCACTAGATACTGTAGAGTTGGCAAATCTTTAGTATATTCCTTTTTTATACAAGTATTAGATCTCACACTCACAATAGTTGGGCTATTGGGTAGATAGACGACAGGGCCCATCATAGCTGGCAGTATGATATTTCGTCGTCTTTTGAACAAACCACTGGCAGGTTGGATTGTATTTCAGTTGATTCTTGATGAGTGGTAGGTACCTCTTGAGCAACATTCCGACACACATATAGACTTCGCTCCCAAGTGTTGAGTGTATATCACATTTGTAATACGAAGTAGTACTGACCTGGACAGTTCATAGACATCAACATCAAATTCGGCTTCAGCATGTTTAAGCCACATGTTAAATTCATTGACCCAGTTGAGCACGGTGGACAGGGGACATACTACAAGTACTCGATTGACACCAGTTAAAGAACCATGGGTCAGTAAAGTGTGTGTCAATGATATTACCTAAAAAAAAAATCATCCATTATTTCAATAATCAATCATCGATATTATGTTTTGACTGTACAGATAGCGTAATGGTTAAAATACCGACCCGCCGTGCTAGTGCCGTGGGTTCGACTCCCACGCAGGACAATACTTTGTGGTAACCACAAAGTGTTGTTCTGGGTCTGGGTGTAATTTGTCTGCGTTAATTGTATGTTTGTAAAGTCACCCGCAATACAAGGATTATTTCCTTACTGCGGGTGGGGTCGTTTATAAAAAAAAGTCATATAACATCTTAAAACCTGGGTGTCATTGGTAAAAAATCATTCATAAAAAAATCACTTAGGTTAAGTTTAATTCATGTTGTACTTATATATAGGGAAAAGGTTCCGTAAAAAATTGGATCAAGTCAAATGACAAGTAGACTTTTAAAAAATCATTATGGAACGCGTAAATAATCACCATATTCAGGATTTGAAACCACATGTAATGGAAATTTAATCCAACTGCTTTAGCAACTAAACTAGGGTTGCAGATGTATGATGTATGATGCACACGCATTTACCACACTAGCTTAATTGGTAAAACAATTGGAACGGATTTACAACGTGACGTGACGAACGCTTGACGTGGTATGGACGTGTGATGAAACGGAATGAAAGTAATACCGTGACGAAAGTTGTAAGTATGAACGTTGATGGCTTCACGGATAAGGGAAGACCGAAGAAAAGATGGGTGGACTGCGTGAAACATGACATGGATAGATAAGGAGTGACCACAGAGATGACGTCTGATAGGGTTGTATGGAAGAAGACATATTGCGTCGACCCTAAATAAACTGGGATAAGAGCAAGATGATGATGAATTGAAACGGATTTCCAATAGATATTAGTTGTATGTATGTAAATCCTGCCTATGGTGATATTTCCATTCACAATAGAGGTTTTATAAAAAAATACCTAGTATGTCTAAATAAAAAAGGAATCACTTACTTGTAAAGTTTTGCCGAGACCCATGCAATGGGCCAAAATGCACCCAGATCCCTTATCTTTTTTGATACGTTTGACGCTCTCGAAACACGCATCCCACATAAACTTGATACCATTTGCCTGTAAATTAATAAAGGCGCAAATTAATATAGACCTTTTACTCAATTTTTTTTTTATAAAGACCTGCACTAGCAAATAAATCCTAGTGTCACGAAATCTTTCATTGTGGTGACGGAGTAAGAATACAATTCTCTACTCCCTATCTTACCCGTGGGTGATCGTAAGAGACGACTGAGGGATATAAAACGCATATGACATCTATGCAAGAGAAGCAAAACTCGGAAGAAAACCCTATACCAACACGTCTGATCAGCGTGGTATAGTAGGTCAATTGCCCTCTTATTATGGAGGAGTCTCGAGTTCAACAATAAGATATTATTATGAGCTGGGATGAAGTCATGAGATCGCTCATTTGTATTTTACGACTGCTCCATGGTACAATAAGACATGGTGACACATTGTGTCCTTAACCCACTATATGGTGTATATTAGGGTTGCTAGAATTCGTGATATTTCATTCTATCACATAGCATTTAATATTAACTTTTACTTGTAATCAATAAAAAAGTCCTACTTTCAAAATGTTCTACACTATGCCTTAATAATAAAAGAACTTACCTGGTGAGGTTTTAACTTTTTAACGAGTCCTCTGTCGACTTGTATTAAAGGCTCTTTTGTTTCAGGATCAAAATCTAATACCACTTTCTCCAGCACAACTTCGTCAGGTTTGCCAGATTCATCAAAATCCAAATTATTGTACTGTGAAAATTGATTTAGTTTAATGTCAATATAAAATTAAATTTTAATGGTGGGAACACGCTGTTGACAGTTCTCTGTCTACAGCCGCGGGCCGGTCCATCCGAGGTAGTACCCCACTCTCGCAGAAGATCGTCGTCTGAGTAATGGCAATGTGCTATTGCGCTTCGTTCGGTGAGCGAGAGAGTCGGAAGCCCAACTGGGTAGGTGTGGGTTTGTATTGGTCGGCAGCGACTTAGCTATACCCTTGGTATAGTAAGGTCAAGGTAAAACTTACCATCAGATGACCTGCTTGCAAGTTTGCCACCTTAATAAAAAGACATCTTAATTAAAAACATTCTAGAATGTTTTTAATTGTTAATATTAGATTTGTTATTTTTTTTTATTATGTTTTTCGAAATCGATAAAAATGCTCATTTAGTGACAGACTGACATACCCAGTTTAAATCTACGCTCTAATATGATCTTTATTTCGAAATACTTTTGATAATTATGATAGGAATTTGAACGTCAATCTTACCATTTTCTGCCTTTCCGTAATTCTAGCTATTCGCTCTTTCTCTTCGCGGGCTGCTTTTTTGGTAGCTTCTTCTAGTTGATTTTTACCCATGACCTAGAACAAAAATCTTAGTAAAATAGATATTTGTGTGAATTATATTTAAAGGTGACAAAGTAAGAATAAACCTCCCCCTTTCTAGCCCTTGAGTATCGTGAAACAACCAAGTAATACAATATATTATTATGTAATCTGTATATAACAGATGCCTTCTATGCATGAGATGAAGAATTCGCAATAAAACCCTAACACGGTTTCTGACCACTGCAATAAAGTAGGACAATTGCCCCGCTGAGGAATGATAATAACCTGGAATGTTAATGATTATCATATTTTCTTAGCCTTTATTTACTTTTCCAGCACATCATTTCTTTTTCTGTACATGAATATATTTCATACAGGAATTAACAGTAGGCTAAAATTTATATTCTTTTGGAACTGGACCTTTTTCTAAATGAAATCCACCACGTCCTTTTCTGTTTTTTGAGAACGCATATTACGCTTATCAACTAAATCAGTGTGAAAAAATAAAAAACCCAATTTCTTACTTGTAAATATTAGTTAGAATATAGAACTTCTAATCTTACTTTAATCTTATCTTGTATTATACAAACACGTCTGACCAGCGTGGTATAGTAGGTCAATTTCCAGGTGGCTGAGGCCAACATTGGGAAATTATGAACTGAGATGATGAATCTTACCTTACGTATATTCTTTCTGCCATGTTTGTTTCTACCTTCGTTCTCGGTATCAGATCCTGATGCATCACTATCTTTAACTTGTTTTATACGACGGCGTTTCTTTTGACTGCAACGATAATAAATTTGTAGCTTTGATTATTTATTTAATATAATAGAAAACTAATGATTGTAAAGAAAAAGAGTCTTTTCGGGCCAAGCAAGTAGCCCACCCTATGGTATATGGTTACTGTTGCTCATGGATCTCAGAATATCAGGGTTAGAAGCAAGATGCTATCTACTATATTAATACAATAGAATAATCCTTTATTGCACACCATTTCTAAGTACAGAAATAAAATACAATAATTTAATGTTGGTACAATTAGGCGGTCTTATCGCATACTGCAATCTCTTTCAGACAACCTTAGGATGGATTTCTATTTTTAATGAGCAAGGTAACTTGAGGTGTACTAAACAAATATGTAAAGAAAGAGATGTAAATAGAAAAAATGACTTAATAGTACACAGTATTCTATACTATATGTACTTACTTGTCACATATATACACATATACTACTATAGATACATACTATTATATATACATAAACTATTATATAGATATACATATACCTACAATATTTTTTATTTTTTTTTATTTTCAAGACCTGCACTAAGGAAATAATCCTTGTATTGAGGGACTTGTGAGTTGTACTCGCGCACCAAGGGTTCCGTAAAACTAAAAAAATCAAGTTTGTTGTATGGGAGCCCTCCTTAAATATTTATTGTATTTTATTTTTAGTATTTGTTATAGCGACAATAGAAATACACCATCTGTGAAAATTTCAACCGTCTAGCTATCACCGTACTTGAGATACAGGCAGGTGACAGACGGACGGACAGCGAAGTGTCAGTAATAGGGTCCCGTTTTTACCCTTTGGGTACGGAACCTTAAAAAAAGAATTATAAATTTACTCACCCGCCGTCGTTTGAATCAACAGACGCGTCGCTGTCAGATACTTTCTTTTTGCGTTTTGACTTTTTCGCAGACTCAGAGCTTTCATCCTCCGAATCTTCAAAATCGCTCATCCTCTCATCATCACGCTTACGACGATTCGACCCACCATCAGAGTCAGACGATATAGCCAGTGGTTTGCGACGTCTCGATTTTACACTACAAAATAATATAAACTTACAAATACAAGAATAACGTGACGAATTAGGAATGCAAAGTATTCAGCCAATATGTCGCATGGCATTGGTAAAATCACTTCGAGAACGGACCAGCACCATTTTCCTTTACAACTCGCCTCCCAAGCGTGGTGATTAGGGCATCTCTTTCTTTGGATAGGCTTAAGCCCAACAGTGGACGCCGTGAATGAATCTCGGCTGTGATAATAAATAAATCTTGGGCATTTTTGCAAACTACGTTAATAATATCTATACATAGACAATAAAATTGTAACATGTCTGTACATTACAAATATTCAAGAGAGATATGGGGTCATTATTAGCGCAACAAAAGTAAAGACAATTTTTTGAATTTTTGTCTGTCAGTCGGTCCGAATATTGGTACGCATCACACAAAACAGACTGCATGGAATTGAATACAGTTTTCATAGACTTAAAACATGAGAAGAGATAAAAAAATAACGCAAGTAAATTAGTATATATAACTAGTAATCTTAATATTTAATTAAAAGCTTACTTTGTATCTTCATCCGTGTCCTCCATATTATCTGCGTTCTGTAAAACAATGAGTTATACTAAGACAATACGGTCTTATTTTTTATTAAAAAATAAAGATACCATTGCCTTTATAGTCTTACATCTTAATCCTTAAGAGGTGGACAGGCGGTGCAGCACAAAATTTCGCCAGTCCGCAGTTGAAACTCTAGGCAACAGAGTGCTAGTCAACAACCGAATGTTCGGCTATTTGGCAAAAACACAGATTCTGTTATACTATCGAAAATCCAAGGCATTTTGAATCAGTACCGAACATTGGCCATATAGAGCATAGATTTTTGTTATGAATGGAATTTTCTTACACAATCATTTTACCTTCCAAAGGAAAAGCATACATAGAGTTGCAGTAGATAAAATCACTGCAGGATAGGGAATATTTTAAATCTCTATGTGAAACAAGACTGTTTATTTTCGTAGCACATATAAAGTCCATCGTTATCTGCCATAATAGAGAGAAAGTTGAACCTTATCCTAGCCGGGCTAGGATATGTGCTATGAAAATAAAAAAAAGTATGTCATCATCATGTTATTATTCCTAATTATAGTTCTGGAATTCCTTTTCCTCCTTCTTTTCAACGCGTACAATCACGCTATTGACCATGAATCTTCTTCAATGAGAATCTTACCCATTATGTCGCGAATAATAGTGGTGGAGGTAATGGGACATATCAACGTCATGACGCCCGTGATAAAAACAGAACGCTACCACAAAACCTCATCTATGAAATTCAAAGGCAAGATATACAAAGATATAAAAAGATGAATTCGATGGCACATCGTTTGTTTTCGGACTACCAAAATCTTTTAAATTAGACTATCCATCTGATATGCAAGGAAATCTCGAAACAAAGTAGTTGTAAAACGACACCGTTGACAGTTTCCTGAACTACAGCCGCGGGCCGGCCTACCCGGGGTAGTACCAAACTCTCGTAAAAAATCGACATCTGAGCAGTAGCAATATGCTATTGTGCTTCTTTGGTGAGCGAGAGAGCTGGCAGCCTAACTTTCTGGGTGAATTTGAAGTTGTCATTGGTAGGCAGCGGCCTAACTATACTCCTGGTATTGTAAAGGTCCATAGGCAGCAGTAACACTTACCATCAGCGTGCTGCTTCCTCGTATGCCACCATAGGCAATAAAAAACCCTATACCAATTAGTCTGATCAGTGTGGTATAGTAAGTCAATTTCTCTCCAAGTTCAGACAAAGTTCGAGACCAGCCATGGAATACATGAGCTGAGATGATCAATCTCACATATGGTTTCAGCGACACTACTACTAAATTCCTTGTAAAGTTTTTGAGTTCGTACTCATTTTAATAAATATATGTAGTTTTACCTCAGAATGTTCTTTGTCCTGAGATGCAGACGAGTCGCTATCGTCGAGCAAATCATCTTTGACCATATGATCAATAACGGTATCACCGTTAAGTCCTAGTAAGCTTACTGGAGGCAACTCTAAAAAGCATATTTTTAAATATTAATAACCGCACATATAGCGTAATATTCAACAGCCTATCCCAATCTTTGGCATTATACATGGCGGAGTAGGCTATATGACGGACATCTCACGAATGTTGTGGGTTCAGTCCACACATAGAATAATTCTTTGTGCGATGCACATTGTGACTCTCCAATCCTCTCTGAGTGAACCTACCTAGTGGGTTCGATTAACATACAGGATTTGTGCGTATGTTTGTAAAGTCCCTCGCAATACAATGATTATTGCCTTAGTGTTCTTATTTCAAAATAATGTGCAATTTGTGTCCGTAAAATGTATGTATGTTTGTAAAGTCCCTTGCGACAAAGGAATTTATAACATAGGGCGGATTATCTTTAAAAAAAATGATATACCTAAATAATTCCAAAACGAGTACCACTAAAATTTCTGAAACATTTATCATCGCATATCATTGTTTACCATGATGTTGAATCACAAGCTTTTGTACGCTTTTTTTGGCACGCTATGGTCTGGACACACGCCGTCTATTCCATCCGAGGCGAAGCAAGCGCGGCGCGTGGCTCCATAACCCACCGTCTCCTTCCCCATAGCCATTGGGCCGGCCACTGGTACTGAATCCTGGACATCTGTGGCCAGCCCGGCGGGTTACCTTTTCGCGTACCTACCATCTCCGCCCTTTTGTACGGTAAGCAGCAGTCCATGAATAGTAATTACTATTTCCCTTCATTTGGGCTCCTTGCTTGTAAGAAATACCAAGCATTGAGGCATACTTATTATCCGTGCGGTGACGGAGTAAGGATACAATTCTCCAACCCTTATCTTACCCGAAGGTGATCGTAAGAGACGACTAAGGGATATAAAATGCATATAACATCTATGCAAGAGAAGGAAAACTCGAAACAAAATCCTATACCCACACGTATGACCAGCGTGGTATAGTAGGTCCATTACCCCCCTATTATGGAGGAGGCTCGAGACCAACAGTGGGACATATATGAGCTGAGATGGGGCATACTCAAAATATGAAATAACTACTTTTATTTTTCAATTTAATGGTGTTGTCAAAAAAAAAATATTTATATATATATATATAATATAATTTCCATTAGTTAATGGATCACCAGAAAATTGAAAGATAGCTCACTCTTGGGAGCCGTTGAGTATAGGCGTTATTGAACCGCACTGTAGCCTTCTCCAAAACAACAAAAGACTAATAAATAGATAGACCTTAATACGTACCTTCATCAACGTCATTTTCACCTTCTGACGCGCTTTCGCTCGATGGCTCAGCTTTTAAGAGATCTTCACCTAATATGGGTGTACTTTTTGTCTGTCTTTTCCTTTCCGAATTTGCATTGTTACTCTTCTTTAACGGCGGGTCACGCCGATTTTTGTTTAAACTATTCAGGTTCGTTAGCCTACGAAGATTATTTAAATTTACTTTTTAAGCTTTTGATATAAAGTTTTACGATCAACTGATTCTTTAGTGGTAGGATCGCACTGAGGACAGTTCTCTGTCTACAGCCGCGGGCCGGTCCGTCCGGCGTAGTACCACACTCTCGCAGAAAATCGACGCCCGAGTAGTGGTAATATGCTGCTGTGCTTCGTTCGGCGAGCGAGAGAGCTGGCAGCCTATCTTTCCGGGTGGGTTTGGGATTATTGGTTGGCAGCCTCCCAGCTGTACTCCCAGTATTGCAAGGGTCCATGGGCGGCAGTAACACTTATCACCAAGTGTTGCTTGCTTGTTTACCACCAAGAGACATAAAAAAATAAAAACCATCTTTTTGGCCCATCCTTCTTAAGAATGTGATCATTGAAACAGGTTAGTATAACACATCCATGAGTATTTGGTTAGTAGGTATTCGCCGCCCCTACTATTAGCCCCTTTTTGCTGTAAATTTAGCTGGATTTGTTAATAAAACAACAATTTAAATGTTTAAGTGCCTATTAACTTTTAAATATAATTAGTAAATTCAAATAAATAAACTCTTCAGCTCCACATTATTAACAATATTAAAATTGAGCTGGGTCTGTGGTTTCGAATATATTGTGGACCTCTTTTGGACTTTATTTCACATAATGGCTAGAAACTTTGGATAAATGCAAGTTCGTTTCTTTCAATTTCATTATCACTGCGCTATTCCTAGCACCATAGAGTTTGCCTATAATTTATAACTTAAATAAGTAATAATAATTTAAATAAGTAAAAATAATTATAAATAATTAAGCATATTAAATGCTAAATTTCAGTAATTTAAATAAGGTTGTGTCATCGTTTAATACAATTCTAACTGTAAAGTTTGAAGTATTAAGCCTATAACAATTATTAACAATGTGTAAACATTGTCGGGTAGATAGCATACCGTCACCTTAAGACGTAAATATGATACGAAGTGAAATTTGCATGTTCTACAATAAGTCATGGTGGTGTAGTGGCAGCATGATTGGGCCGGAATCCCAATAGGCGCGGGTTCGAATCTTCGAATCCCGCTTGTGACATCATTTTTCACTTCGTAATCGGGTTTTATAAATTAAATAAGTAAACTGATTATAGCCTGTTTTTTTTATTTCAGAGACCAAATTGACACAGGCAAATGTCAAATTTACAAATAATGCTGCCAGCTTTTTTGTGAAGTGGTGTACCTATGATACCGGTATATCGAAACGTAAGAATTTGTATTTATTAGATTAGACGATTAACTTTAAAGTTTTCTATTCCATATATACAACTATGGCGCGACGTACGACCTTACATACTCAAGTGTTTCAATGTCTTTAAATCAAACAAAAAAGAATTAATAGACGCCATCAGTGTTCTTTCTGTACACGCTAAAACTGTAATCTTAACCCATTTCTCTTAGAAAGCAGTGGAACTTAAAAAAATCGGCCAAGTGCGAGTTGTACTCGCGCACGAAGGTTTCTGTAAAACTATAAAATATGTGATGTGAATAAAAATTTAAGGTTTTCTGAATTTTTCCTATATATGTGCTATAAAACATTGCTTCATGCCAAATTTCAAGATTCTAGGTCGACTGGAAGTACCCTTTAGGTTTTGATTCCCTTACAAGTAGTTGCGAGTTTCGAAATATGCGGTTTAAATTGCTGTTTCTTTTGATTGCGTCGACATAGAAGTTTCATTTTATTACAGCTTAAAGGTATTATAGACCTAAATATTTGATATGAATTTCAATTTAATACCTCTAAACTTTCAGGAGGAATAGGGTAGTAAGTTTAAAATTATTAAAAATATTTTTTATACATAATGTAATTAAAAATGTAAGGTTTTCACAATTATTCCTTTATCTGTGCTATAAGACGTTGCTTTATACCAAATTTCAAGATTCTGAGTTCACGGGAAGTACCCTGTAGGTTTTATTTCCCTTGCGAGTGTCGAAAATTTGCAGAAATTTGCGATATAAACAGCTGTATCTTTTGATTGCGTTAGCTTAGAAGTTTGATTTTTTCACAGCTCTAAGGAACAGTAGACCTGAGTATTTGATATAAATTTCAGTTTGATACCTCCACGCGTTTCTGAGAAAAATGGTCTTGACAGACAGACAGACGGCCGGACGGACAGACGGACAGACAACAAAGTGGTCCTATAGGGTATATAAGGGTTCCATTTTTTTCCTTTCATACATACATATCATTACGCCATGTCCTTTGCAGTGTAGGCAGAGAGAACAGAGTGCCAGAGAACTCTATCCTTGCATACTTCACTCGCTTCCTCAACATTCATAATTCTCTTCATACACGCTCGCCGGTTTCGGAGGTTAGTCTCGGTCTCCCCCGGTACCTACATCCTTCCACTTTCGCATTGTATATCTTCTTAACCAGACGATCGTTCGGCATTCTTTCCACATGTTCGAACCATCGGAGCATTCCCTTTCGCATCTTTACACCAATACTCTCTTTCATACCTACTCGCTCTCTTACGTCGTCGTTACGAATGCGATCGATCAGCCTAACTCCACAGATTCTCCGTAGAGATCGCATTTCGACCGCATTAATTTTACTTTCATACTCTTTTCTGCATACCCAACTCTCGCTTCCATACAGTAATGTTGGGACAAGCACTGCGTTATGTATTGCTACACGTGCCTTCTGGCTGAGGTGGTGGCTACCGAGAAGTTGCCCCAACGCTCCGTTCACTCTATTTCCCGCATTCACTTTTCGCTCTATATCAGTGGTGTACCTTCCATCTCGGCTAAATCCACATCCAAGATATAAAAATTCATCCACTTGCTTTAGTACATCATTACCTATTGTTACTCTTACATCTGTTCTGGCTTCATCTCCTTCAAAGACCATTATTTTGGTTTTGCTCACATTCACGCGTAGGCCCCTTTTTCCCTTCGAGGTACGGAATCCTAATTACGACAATTATTAGAATTTGACAAGATTTACAATTTTAAAACAAATTATATATGTTATAATACCATACATTACGGCAGTTATTTTGTGTTTTACTGAATAATACGGCAATTATATATTTTTAATATATCATCTCCATATTTCATAGGAACTACACTAGATGCTATTTTCTTTATAACCCGTGCCTATAAAAAAACGAATCTCAAATGGTGGTTAGTACCTACTTGTAATTAAAAGTTAAACCTTCAGCAAAACATGATTTCCTAATAGGTGATATTTTGTAAATATAGATTTTTGTTATTAGATAATAAATAGCTAGATATTTAAAAAGCCAAACATGTAGTAATAGAAGTGACAAAGAACCGTGGTTTCAATACCGTTCGAGAATGTATAAAACCTAAATAAATATCTATACATTTTTAAGGTAAATTTAAAAAAAACGATACTTGTTTATATTAACGTAAATTATCGATAGACGCGTGGCATATAGGCCGAAAGTGGCACATAACTATTTAAGAATAAGTAGCACATGTAACGTAATCGACATTACATCGATTTAGTCTCTGAGATTAAAAAACGGACTATAATACAGATTTTTTTTGCAAATGATAGTTTCTGTAAATAACGCAACCAAAAAGAATTCAATTTAGAGAATATGATAGAAATTTCTAAAGTACTTGTTTCTTCTGAAATATACTGTAAGAATGTACCTACAATAAGTATCAGAGGTTAAGCATTATTTACAGATCACTAAAATATAATGTGTTATTTACGAAGCCATTTTAAACAATACAGTATTATTTCTTATCCAATTAAATACTAACATTAGACGTGGTGCATTTAATATAGATCAAAATTACATTTTATAGATCAAAATTATTAAAGTAGACATAATATCAAATATCTTTGAAGGTATCAGAGATAGAAAAGGCGGGTCAGAACGAACGAAACCGAAGCGAAGCGAAAGGGAGGTCGCTAGTTTTGAATAAATTTCCCATAAGAATCGGTACGGTTCTTTGAAAAAAATTTTTTTTATTCTTTACATTAGTTTGAAAAATCAAGAAGAAAAAAAGGTCTTTTGGTGGCTTTTCGGATAACCAGGGCTAAGTTGGGAAATATCGAGAAAACCAATAATGTTGAGTGTGCCTTTTACAGTTCAATATACCCACAAAAACCCCACAAAGTTTAATCCATCGAGCCGGTTTTTTGTTTTATTCGATCGAATTTTTGAAAAAATATTAAAGGGTCACTCACGACTTTGATTTTAAATCTTTAAAATGAAGTTAAAAATAAAACTTTTTTTAGCGTTGTAAGAGTTCACGAAAATTAACGATAAGCAATTTCTGAAAAGCGTGTAGATCCAGTTCGAAATTCGATGAACGAAATGACCTTCCCTGTTTTTGTAGAAAATTTATTCAAGATTTCAAAACCTTTCTTAATTTTCTGGTGCAATCAGCGGTTGCTGAGATATTGATGGTTAAAGACAAAAGATACTTTTGCATTCAAAGTTCGATATCTCAGCGAGAAGTGGTCGTATTGAATTTTTTAAAAAAGCAAATTTAAGCTGAATGAGCAAGTTATCCTAAAAAAATTCCAAGTTCTTAGACCATAAAGAAGAACCGAAAAAATTCGAAAAATTATTTTTTTTCGGTATTCATCAGGATTGAGCAAAACACGTTGCTTGAAAAAAAAATGCATTATAAGATCTTGTAACTAGAAACTTTCGAGCTTTAAAATCCTTTATTTAAAATACCAGTATGACCATTTTTAAGGGAAATACAGCCACTTGAAAAACCTCAAAGGGTTTGGAATTTTTTTTTGATCCCTTAATTTTTTCTACTAGTTTATATAAACACTGACATCTTAATTGATATGTTCCTTATTCCAGTGTATATGGACTAAGTACAGCATTACTTGTGTACCCTTTGCCTCTAGAGAAGAAAAAATATTACTAGTTTTGAATAAGATAGACCAGCCACTTGCCAGTCAAGGGTCAAGGACTGCCTTGACCCTCTTAGCGAATGCGACCATTGACATATAGTAAATAGATAAATCGGTTTAGATTTCTTAGTGGTTTTTTTTAACTTTATGGTGACAGTTAGAATACCATGATCAATCTACCCTTCCTTTCCTGTGAGTGATCCTAAAGCACGAGTAATGGATTCTAGCAGATAACATCACTATGAGAGAAGGTAACTTAAAAGCTTATACTAACCTTTCAAAGCAACACGGTATAGTAGGTCAATTTCCCTTCTACTGCAGAGGAGGCTCGAGCTTAGAAGTCTGATATATATGAGTTCAGGTGAGATGTTGATGATGAATAAATAAAAAACCCATGAACAAATTAAGGGTTAGTAAATGTTACCACATGTTTTTAAGTCTTCATTTGAATGATGCCACAATCAAAAGTAGCTATTTTAAGATTATGACCCACTATTTTAAATAAATATTTACCTATCAATATCTTTGTCACTTGAGTCTTGATTGTCTGAAATCTGGCTGCTGCTCCCACTGGGTTTTGCTTTAGAGCGTACCATCTGTAATTAGTCGTATTGTCTTTATAATGAATATTTCCATATTTTTAATAAATAAATTGATCTTTTTGTGTATTTAAAAAATATTAACTGACTGATGTTGGCTTATGATGTTTTTGTATGCTAAATAAAAACACAGAAAATCTAGTTTGGAAGTTTATTTACAGAAATTATGTTTCTAAATTTTATAAAGGCTTGCATACAATTAATTATACAAGTGTATTTTTTAAGACCAGACAATAAGTGCTATTTTTATAGATAGTACAATTAATATTATTAATATAACAGTCACAGCAGGATTAGTACCCACACTATATATTAGACGACCCAACTAATAATTATCTTTACTCTGCTTAAACCTAGAAATGCATTAACTATTATGACTAACATGGCTTATAAAATCAATATATTTAGCTAACTGGTAAATATTTGACTTTTATACAATATTATACACACAAAACTTAATGTCAAACTATATCCTAACCTTGTCAACATTGGCATTTGACTGTTTATTATCAGCTCCATCAACCTGTTCAACACTCTTGCTATTGTCATTTTCAGAATTGGCAGAATCAGAATCATCAATTATTCTTTTCTTGTGACTTTTTTTTTTAATATCTTCGCTAGATGACGAATTGGATGTGTGAGATTTCTGTCTGCTACGTTTAGGGTTGGATTTTTCTTGTTTGTTATCATCTGAACTCGAAGAATAATACAACTTCCTTTTGGATTCCCTACACTTTTGTATAAATTTTCGTTTTGATTTAGGTGTCTTCCTTTTCTTTTCTGTAATATCATTTGTATCTGACTGGATGTCAGATGAATCATCCAACAAAGAAGTCTTTAATTCACTGTCTTTGTTAAGAGAGTCTTCTCCAATTTCAATGCCCTTCTCATCTGAAGAATCATTCAGCAGAGAATGTTTTATTTTTGTATTAGTATTATTTGGAGTTTCTTGTTCAATATTATCAAGACTTTCACCTACTTCTGATGAGGAATCATTAAGCAAAGAAGATTTTAATCTGGCATTGGTTTTAGAAGGTGTCTCCTCATTATTTTTATTCGATTTTTCAACAGATGATTCATTTAAAAGACAAGTACTTATATTAGATAACTTTTGAGGTGTTTCTAAATCATGTATTTTCTCTTCTTCATTTTCCTTGTCATCGGGATCCTTTTCACATTCCATACTTTCATCATTTGCATTATTAATGATAGATATATCAGAACCTTTAACTGTTTCACATACAATTGTTGAATCAATTTGAGTATCCTTACTACTTGAATTTTTGGCTATATCTTGTTTTCCATTATTATCTGAATCAGATTCATTTAGTAATGAATTTTTTATCAAGTTTATGTCCACATTTTTATCACTACTATTTATTTTAGACCTAACAGACTTCTTGATATTTTTATCTGACATACTGTTCTCAGAATCACTATCTTTCAGAAGAGATTTTTTTAGTTTTTTCACCTTCAATGTTTCTATAGATTCGTCTGAATCTGAATCATTTAATAATGCATTTTTAACTTCTTTAATATTTTGTGAATTCAAGGTATTTTCTTCATATATTACTTCACAAATAACAACACCATTTTTAACTATCCTTCTAAGTTTATGAGCAAGTAGATAGCTATTATTTAAATTTGGTAAAATCTCAATATTGATAGAAAACAACTTAGCCTTGAATTCAGCAACCTCTTTTTTCTTTTCAGCCCAATATTGGTCATCATGAGTTACATTTTTCACAATTTTTTCATATCTATGACTCCCTTTTTTTGCAACTGTGTCATTCTTATTTAATGCCTTAGTCTTAAAAATCAATTTTGTGCCTTTAACATTTTTATTTGACAAGTTATCATTGACTAAGGCATCAGGTTTAAGTAATTTGCTTAAATTTACACATCTTATCTGTGGTCGAGACTCTTCACAAGTATCAAGTTGACCATCAACATTCTTTTTTGTTGTTAAGCTTTCATCACCTGATTCAGATATTTTATCTGATTCATTACTCTTTTCATTACAATTTTCTGTACTTCCATTTTCATCTATTTCAGATTCATCAATTTTTGTAATCTCAGGTTCCTGTTCAAAGCTACTACTTGTGCTAATTTTAGTATTTTTTAATTTCTCATTAGGTGTATTGTGCTGTGTATCATCATTACTGTCAGAATAGATGTCTGAAAATCTTACCCTTTTATTGACAATGTCTTTATTACTTTTACGGAGAGTTTCATCATCACATACTTCCATCACAGAACTGTCACCCTCTCTATAATTCTCTTTATTAGAGGAACTGCAGTGGTCGGAGTTAATATTCTCATCATGTAGTGAGAATGTATGTTCATTATTTTGTTTTTCTGTACTTGTATCCATTAATGACAGTGTAAGTTCTGAATCAGACAGTTTTTCATTGATTTCTTTATGTAAATGGTCTAACTGTTTTTCATCGCCAGAATTAGATGGTGTATCCTTACTGTCTCTATCTGAAATGCTTAGCGATTTTTTTCTTTTGATTTCAAGTTTATGATTATCTCTCTTTTCACAGCGCCTTCGTTGACGTTTCAATTTACAATCATAATGGACTGGATATTTTTCTTGCACAGAAAGAGGCATCCTTTGGACAACAACTTCTGCAGACATGAAATGCTTCAATATAATTTTGTTTGCAATCCGTACTTTACGTGAACAATATTCAAAATAGTGATACTTGTCTTTCAGATCTTGGTTCTCAAAAAATTCTCCGCCAATAGACGAAGACTCTTGAGACGCTTCAATAAGAGATAGTACTTTACGAACACCACTTTCAACATTATCAAGTGATTTTTTTGACAATTCACATATGAGAAGCACTTTGCTCGCAGCTTTTCGCACGGCACGAGTATTTTTTAGTTTGTCTTTTCTAATCCTTTTATCTTTCAAGTTTTCAGACCGAGTGCGTAGATTTGATCCAAGTTTAGACAAATACTCCATCGCTTCACATAATACATCACTTATCGGTACTTCGGCAGCCATTTCACATTTATACTATAATATAATGATAATTATATGCCGCCAGTAACGTTCAAATAAACTGCTCATATATATATCAAATCCATTATTTCAATACATATAACAACGAGTGTTTAGTACTCATTTATAATTGCCGAAATACACCACAAAATGTAAAAATGTAATAAATTGCTTTCTACTAAATACGAGCCAAAATTCAACCATAGACTAAATAACGTTCCAATACTATTTTTCTTTGACTTTACAAACTATTCTGGAAAAACCTTATTTTCTAAATAGTAATAAAGGGCACAATATAATGCACCTACTATTACTGTAACTTAAAACATTTAAAACTCTTAAAAAATTCATTCAACAAAGCTTATAGGCGACTTTTACTTTGGGAATTGAAATACAGTACTTGTTTAAGAAATACAACATGAAATGGAACGTTGCACCTTCGTGACCTATTCAACTCGATCGGGTTACAGTTGATATACATAAATATAACAACAAAACAGCGGCAAATAGGTCTATATACATGAGCCGTGCCATTTACAGTATTTTATGCATATTTATGTGGGCAACTTGTCAAGTGTAGAACATGAATACATCGTTTAATTCAATATTAAATTAGTGTCATGAGCATGAAACCTAAGCTTTACAAAAAAAAAATATAGGTACTAATTTTTTGTACTCACCTTTCATGTAAATGGCAGAACTAAGGTTTAGAACCAATCTACAGTGCAAATTGAACTACTTATGATTGTCGAACATTACTACACATTGTATTATAGATTACACAAGGAAACTGCACACATATTCTGCATATAAACCGAAAAATCGGCAATCTAAGACGGGTAGGTAAACTATCCAAAACAGTCGTGAAAAAGGACCATAGACAATAAAGAGCTACGCATTGTACCACGGAAGCTTAGAATGTCTAAGTAACGATCCATATATCATTATAATTTCAGCATATGAATGAATAGTTTTATAGTGTAAAAGTTGAATATATGTATCCGCAAATATAAACTAAACGAAACTGTACAACATTTGCTATTCAATTTATTTTCCAAATATCAAATGATAAATTCACGATCCCCTATAACCAAATTAATAAATTAATTACAAACATTTTTTGTAAATCCACATTATCTAAATCATTTTGAACGAAAAGTGTGGCAAGGTATCTTAGTTAAAGCCACGCTTAAAAAATTAAGCTTTACATATTATGTTTTCTCCTTTTTAGTTGGATAAAGATAAGAGGATGTGATTAAAAAAAAAGAAATCGGAATCTAAATTTTCCCTATCAGGAAAATAAATGCTAAGAGCATTACTCAACTATTATTATTATTTCATATTTTATTTTAAAAAAGGTCAATCATTTTACTTCATTGTTTTTAATTTAACTATAGAAAATTCTGATCAACTTTCAAAATAACTTTTTCAATATTTTTCCCCATGCGCATGTGGAAAAACAATTCAGAAGTAAATTAGGAACTAAATTACTTTGAAAAATACGTGCTGCCATGTTTGCCTGATTTAGTATGATGGATACATACATAATATACATATCATCACGCCATATCCCTTGCAGGGTAGGCAGAGAGAACAGAGTGCCAGAGAACTCTATTCTTGTATACTTCACTCGCTTCAGTTAAAACATCTATTTGATGGAAATCTTTGTTGGTATTAGCAATATTGAGTCTCGTTAGAGCTCTTATGAAAGTTACTATTGTAGTACCCACCATTTTGATTGAACTAAATGCTGTAGTAAAACATCGATTGTAATGCAAATAAGTAACGCGAACACTAACTGCACTAACTTACTAAGGAATACCCCATTTTGATTTTAGGATATAAGAAACGCATCATTATCTAAAATTCGCTTTGCGTTTTCGGGTAACAAACCTGAGCTAGCTTGCCTCAAGCCCCATGCTGGCCACGGACGTCAAGGATTCTGTATCGGTGGGCAGCCCGATAGCAATGGGAAGAGAATACGGTGGATTATGGGCCGCGCGCCGCTATTTAATCACCCCGAACGGAACAGGCGGCGTGAATATAGACCATAACATATTAAAAAAGAACAATAATTGTTCTTTTTGGTTAATTATTAACCTTATCCCTAGCCGTTATAAAAGTAGATGATTTTATATTATAAGTAAGAAGTTGCATCATAATCTCTTTGATTACGCGAATTATAACTGGTTAGTTACCCTTATTTGATGATCTTAAAAAAAAGTTGAAACGGTGTTTTTGTATGATAGTTCATCTAATCTAAGAAGTGCATTTTGACGTTTTG
Organism: Lymantria monacha; assembly: GCA_905163515.2. NCBI lineage: Eukaryota > Metazoa > Arthropoda > Insecta > Lepidoptera > Erebidae > Lymantria > Lymantria monacha. Next base: position 9,174,719 of record LR991094.1, on the reverse strand, counting down.
CATTTTTTAATACACAATAACCTCGGTCAAACGTATACACATGATTGTAAACACTAAATCTGAAATATTAAACAACTATTAAGTTATTTACATAATTAACATTGCGGGTGACTTTCTTGTACAATACACAACAAACATTAGATATGTTGAAACTCGTAAAACTAATTTAAAATAAAAATAACATGGTAAATAGTAATTGTTAAATACGATCTAACAATGTTACGTCATCACGTTCTATACAGTAGTGCTTGACAACTTCCAATTCACGAATATCCATATAATCGGTGAAAATATTAGAATAATACAATTAATCGAATAGAGATTTTGACAGAGATGTACATTTCGATACTTTGACTGTTGAGGAAATAATTATTAATGTTCGCGACGCTGATAATTCAAGTAATAGTAGTAATTCTTAATAAATAGCTATTTTCAAATCCAGTTTTTGTTTTTAATTAAGCTAATCCTACTAAATATGATGAATAGATTCAATGCTGAAATAATTAAATTTGTTTAGTACTAATTTAGCACTTAATTTATTCATCAACTTGAAAAATTAAAAAAAACCGATTATTAATTATAAAGAATTAGTATCGATTTCTCAGTAAAATCGGATATTTTCGATAGCGATCATTTGGTTCACACACCTAGACAACTTACTCCGAAAGCTGTCAGTCTGTACTTGTTAGTACTATATTTTCTGACCAATTAGAAGAATAATAAAAAAAACCATTAGTATACTATACTATAGTTCGTTTGTGCAATAGGCATAATAATGGTTTCCGTGTATTTTCTTATTTTGCCAAAATTCCTAAAAAAAAACCATTGATTTGGTCATCGGCACTCGATTAATGATAACGACTTGATTTACTGACGGACAATGATTATTAAGACTACACAATATGAAGAAGTATTTGGTAATATATGAGGAAAAAATAAAGCCTTCGCTGTATAGGCTTTGATCCCTTTACCTTTCCGAACGGACGAACAAAACCAAAAAAAATGTCTGTGCCATAGATCTGCCCACTATATAAAATTGTGGAGAAAAAAGCGGAACATTTCAAAGAGGGCAGCCTTATTTTTAATTTAAGTTTTTAAAACAATATTTTCTTGCATCGGTATATAAAATATACTTTACATTTTTTTTTTTTTATTGCCGGTGGTGGCAGACGAGCCAGCAGCACACCTGATGGTAAGTGACACTGCCGCTCATGGACTCTTGCAATACCAGGGCATAGCTAGGCCGCTGCCTACCGCGAAAAAAGTGCTCTTCTTAAACCTCGTTTAAAAAAGGACATGTCATAGCGCTCGGGAAACACAGCAGCAGGTAGTTCATTCCAGATCTTGCATGTACGTGGGAGAAATGATCGTTGAAAACGTACAGTTGACGTCTGTATCGTTTCCAGGTGGAATGGATGAACCCTGCTGCGGTGTCGAGTGGTACGGTGATAAAATGGTGACGGTGGTACCAAGTCAAACAGTTCCTCAGAGCACTCCCCGTGAAAGAGCCTGTAGAGTACACAGAGAGACCCAAAGTCTCTCCGGCTCTCCAATGACTCCAGTCCATCCGTGAGATTGGGATCGCCGACGATTCGAACAGCACGTCTTTGCAGGGAGTCAAGTGGGTCTAGCTGATATTTGGGCGCGCCTGCCCAGAGATGTGAGCAGTACTCCACATGAGGGCGGACTTGTGCTTTATATAGCACAAGACGTTGTCTCGGTGTGAAGTATCGCCTGGCTCTGTTCAGGACGCCCAGCTTTCTACTTGCCAATTTGGCTTTGTCCTCCAAATGACTCCCAAACTGGACTTTGCTTGATAGTTCGACGCCGAGGATCCCAATACTCTCGGAAATTTGGAGAGTTACTCCTTGGAACTGAGGCGCCATGACGAAGGGGTCCTTTTTTGCAGTGAACGCGCAAACTTGTGTCTTAGTGGGATTGAACTGGACTAAGTTCCGTTCACCCCATTTGGAGGCCCGCCCCAGAGAGCGCTCGACTTCAGACACAAGTTGAGTCCTTCTTTCCTGTAATATACTCCGAGGGATATTTTGATTCTCGGTATACCGCACGTCACCCGTGCTGTCATCCGCATAGCAATGCATACTCTCTATAGAGAGCATGTCATTGATATGCAGGATAAACAACGTCGGGGAGAGCACCGAGCCCTGTGGTACACCAGCGTTAATGGTCATGGTATCGGAGCAAGAGCCATCGACGACGACTCTTATACTCCGACCATCCAGGGAGCTGGCGATCCATTTACAGAGTCCCTCGGGGATTCCATAAGACGGTAGCTTCGATAGAAGGGCTCCGTGCCAGACACTATCGAACGCCTTTGCGATATCTAGGCCGAATGCTAGTGCCTCACCCTTGCCCTCCAAAGCCTCTGCCCAACGGTGTGTAAGGTACACAAGAAGATCACCAGCCGATCGACCATGTCGAAAGCCATATTGGCGATCACTGATCAGCTGGTGATCCTCAAGGTACTGCAGAAGCTGGCGGTTTATGATTTTCTCCATTACTTTGGAGAGCAATGATGTTATCGCAATCAGCCTGTAATTCGATGGGTCCGACCGTTCTCCCTTTTTAGGGATCGGGTGGACTTGAGCTACCTTCCACGAAGATGGAACCCTATTAGTATGGTAGGAAAGACGGTATAGGCGCGTGAGGACGGGGGTTAACTCAGGGGCGCACGTCTTTAAGACCACTGCAGGGATGCCATCTGGCCCACTCGACTTATGGACGTCTAAAAGCCGCAGCTCTCGCCTGACCGCACACCGTGAGATACGGATTTCAGGTGAAGAGAGCTATCACACCGCGGTATGGTAGGTGGTGTGGCAGCTCCCGCATCCAAAGTCGAGTTACAGGTAAAGAATTGACCTAAAAGATCGGCCTTCTCCTTTGCGCTGTAGGCCAGACTGCTATCGCTTTTCTTTAGTGGTGGGAGATTGGACCGGCAGAAGTTGCCTTGGGCAGCCTTGGCGAGCGACCAGAATGCACGACTCCCAGCAGGATAGCTCTCTAATCGCTCGCCAATTCTGGCAACATGTTCTGCCTTGGCTCTGGCGATAGCCTTCTTACTAGATCTAGAAGCGGCGTTAAATTTTTGCTTCACCTCTTTGACGTTCGGGTCTTGACAGTTTTTAGCCCGGTTCCAGGCCCGATATGTGGACTGCTTCTACCGTGCAGCCGTCCTGCAGGTTTTGTTAAGCCAAGGGCGGCTGCGGCCGCCGACGGGTATTTGGGTATTGGGGATAAATAAATCCATCCCCATAATAATCGTTTCGGTTACGCAGTCTGCACAAACGCCAGGGTCCTCAGATGCGAAGCAAAGCCGCTTCCATGGGTAGGATGCATAAAACTCGCGAAGTCCATCCCAATCTGCCGACTTATATTGCCAGACTCTGCGAGACCCAGTCGCCGTAGAGCGATTAGGCCTTGCAACAGGGGCTCTGCTACGGACTAGGCAGTGGTCAGATGACCCAAGAGGGGCTTCGACCACTACCCGGTATCCTTGCTGGTGTGTAGTCAGCAGAAGATCCAGTAAAGAAGACTCATGGCTCTCAATGTCTGGGACACGGGTGGGCTGTGTCACCAGTTGTGAGAGTCCATAGGCTGAGACCATATTGAAGAGATGTCGACCCTGGAGGTCAGTGGCTCGGGAACCCAACCACTCTTTATGATGAGCGTTGAAGTCCCCAAGAACCACCACCTCCGCTGATGGACACTGCTCCAATATTTCGTCAATCCCCCATTGTACGTTCTCAAATAACTGAGTTGACCCCGAATCACTGCCATGCGACCTGTAGAGGCACGCGTAGATGCGGGTAAACCCTCCATAGTCTACGCGCAACCACAAGATAGACAGGTCACCATGTTCGAGGGCCCGAAGCCGGCGACAACAGATATCACCCCGAATGAACACGCACACCCCAGCCTTACGACGGAAGGAGTGCTCTAACTCGTAGCCAGGGTAGTTAAGGTACGAAATATCATTCGGAGCGCCTATCTGTGTCTCCGTTAAAAAGAGCAAGGCAGGCCGCGCCGTCTCGAGATGGTGGTGAACGGCATCGAGATTGCTATGTAAACCCCTGATATTGCAAAAATCCACATTAAATGTGGATAAGGGGACCGCCGTAGAAAACCTTCTCTTTTTTCTGCTACTTTTCATACGGGTTTTTTTTTAAGAAGAGGAGGAAGGGGGTGTGGATGCGTACAATAAGATTCGGTGGTACCAAAAAAAAAATAGGTGCGGGGCACAGTGCATGGCTGGAGGGTGAGTTTTGTGAGAAGCTGGCACGAAGCACGGAAGGGCCCCCGGTGCCCCCCCGCGCGCAGTCGCCGTAATCCACTCCGGTTTCCTGCTCCGGCACAACGACTACACAACTGGATTTTCGCCGGTTGGCGGGACAGCCTCCCAGGGAGGATAATCTTGGGTTCGGGTCCCCTGCTGACCGGCAGGTGGCCGGCGGTGACCATTCCCACCGGGTCTCCCTGTACCCCATGTCAGCCTCTCACGCTCAATGCCCCAACCAAGACTTCACCACCGCAAGTTTCAGGCACCACCTGAACCCACATATTTTAGTTTTATGTTAACACTTATTTATATTTATAGTACCTAGTTTAGGGTACATAAAATAGTTGGTAAGTCTTTTTAAATGATATTTATACTATATGAACAGATTACCAGATCCAGCTTCCAAAACTGGAATGAATCAGTCATTAGTTAAAAATGAAAAATATATTGACATTAACAGTGTAACAAATGCATGCTGTGCAAACATTGTAACAAATATACAGGCAGAAAATATTTGACTCTAGCACAGATGTCCCGTGTGACTATATTGATAAAGACATTATGATTTCATAATTTCTTAGGTGATTTTATATAAAATCTAGTAGTGTAAGTAACTAGTAAAATTTTAACTATGGAAATGAGTAGCTCAGACTTCCTAGATTTCACTTTCATAAGTAGAACAATGATTTTAGTAAATAATTTAATAAATATGTGGATTGTACCGATATACACAAATGCAGGGAACGGGGTAACGACGCGGTAATGGCGCAATGTAGTGGGGCGACTCGGCGTCCAACGACTCGCATGTATGAACACCACGTGTAAAGCATTTAAGATGCCTACTTATGCAACAACTCTATTATTTTGACAAGAATTGCTAACACCGGGTTTGATTTACTGGTACCGGATTGTATCGGATGTTTTACTACGCCAGATTCGCCGAATTACCGGATCCGGTTTTCCGGATTGCCATCCCTGCTTTCAATGGTGCATCACAGTTGCCGGTGATTTATAATTTATGAAAATGAAGTTTAAAAAATGATATAATTTGGTAAACGAAAATTAGGCCATTTGGTGTACATAATTTGATTTACTTCTTCACTAGCAGTATGGGGATTCATCCACAAATGGGGCTGTCCCATCAGTCAAATGTAATCTTTACATACCTATCTCGATTGATTCTCTATTTTTGTTGTTGTTATTTTGAATTTTCAAACTCCATATTAGATGTAGAGTTTTACTCCAGTATTTAGAACATTGATTTATGTTCTTCTCTAACATTTCACTTAAGCTTATAATTAAAATAAATGCAAATAATTTGGAAAATCCAAAAGTGCACGCCTCATAATTTTTATATTATTTATCATTTACTATTAGTCAATGCCATAAATAAAAATGAAAGAAAAAGAATACTTTTGATATTTCGTACCATTCTCGACGTAGTGTTAAACATAGTTGTTCGTCTACAATAGGCTGTATGGGATTTCTTACCTTTGCCTGTCCGAATGGACGAACAAAAATATGTAAACGAACCCAATTTTCATAAAGTATACATACACTAATGACTAAGCAGTTTATTTTGTTATTAATTGCAATTAAACGAAAAAGAATTAGCAAGCCATTTTCGAATGGAAATAGCGCGTTGCGATTAAGAAGCTATTAAAAAAATATATTTTGATACATTAATTTTTACGGTCGTGATCCTACCAGACCCAAAATATTTTCTCCGACGTCCTCGAACATTTTTTTAATCAACTATTTTTTTACTTTAAACAAAATAATTGCTTTTTAAAAATATCAAATACGTATAAACGAATGTTTTTTCTTGACATATGTATGATAATATTATCCTGTAAGTGCAATGTGAGAAAAATACAATCATTTTTAGGTTTGAAAAGTGCTTGATTTTCATATTTCGAGAGTACAGCAAGACCTCAATGCTTCGCTTACGAAGTATAGATACACGAAGTGTATCTATGTGTATCTTATGTGTAAGTATATATAGATACACTTCATGTATATGAAGTGTATCTATACTTATGTGTATCTATACTTCGTGGCTTCGCTTATGAAGCGTGCAATCACGGTCAGAAATGATGGAACATTGGCTGTATACCGTACAAACTCATTTTTTTAACCTATGGCAAATTCGCGAAATATTACTTGACGTTTCTTATTTTCCCCTGCTCTCTTCTGTAGTTACCCCTCGTTGCCAATAACCATGGCATAATTCACACGTAGCATGTGAAAAATCATATGGAATGGGTTTTCATAGGTCACACCTGTTACCCGCCTTATATATCATACGAAATGATTTTTCATACGTCACACCTATTACTCGCCTTAAAAATCATGCTCTGCTTGCCTACATCGCACATCGCAGATCATTCGAATATCATCAAAGCAATCTGTGTGTTCTCGCCAAAGAGCTAGTGATCTAATTCATATTGTAGCGTCATTAATCATAAATCATTTTGCATTTGTAATAACAAACGTGTTGTAACTTACAACACGTTTGTGTTGTAACTTACGTGTTGTAACTTACAACTTGTAAGTGTGACATTAGAGCATTGCGAAAAAATAATAATTGTATATGAAATTTCACACGTGAAATCACAGTGAAAAAAAAAGGTTACTTTAACCAAATGAAATTGAAACGAAAGTAGCAATCATTTCTATGTCTAGTTGCCAAGATTACAAAATTTATAAATGGCGTTGTGTGTGTTTGTGTGTGCATGCGTGCGTGTGTGCGTGCGTGCGTATGAACGGGCGGGCTTTCGGACGGGCGGGCGTGCGTGCGTGCGTGTGTGTGTGTGTGTGTGTGTGCGTGCGTAAAAAAAAAGGCGTGACGAAAGGTGGCGAGCAGCTGTAGGTGGTATAGTCGCAACCGTCATCGCAGGTGTGACTTCATTGCGGCTGGAATTAATTGATGCGATGCTAATGGTGATGTCGGTGTTGTAATCGAAGATGATACGTGTTTAGGTGAGAATGATGTGCATGGAATAGGCGCTGAAGTTGTACGTATGAATGTGCCTGGCGTGGCAATGGATGATAAATCAAATCAAATCATTTATTTTGCATAAGCCCCATAGGGGCACTTACATATTGTCAATTTTACATTGTTTTTTTTTTAAATTAAATTTAATTAATCTACCACCGGATCGGAAAGCAGCCACATACTGAGAAGATCCGGCAAGAAACTCAGTGGGCTCGTAATTTTTTTTTTTATTATATTTTTTCACAAAAGAGTTTGGATACATGTTTAATTTATGTTAGCTCCAGTGATATGCCCTTCGAGTAAAGATTAATTTTTAAAATTTTGTATAAAATACAAAATTAAACTAAGAATATTTATAAAACAAAAAAGAAAGAAAAATGGCTGGACCAGATCCCACAAGCGGCACCCGATCACGAGTTAACTATTAGAGCAGCCATCACGCCCCTCAACCACATTGGAGGGAAGGGAGAGACCCGCTCCACGTAGCTACCGCAAGCAGAGACCTTTTCAGTGAGCATGACCACACCATAATCTATAAATTTGAAACAGATAGCTTGGATAACTAAATAAATAAATCGTTAGGCAAAACACGCTACACTGTACAATTAAGATAATACAAATAATACAAGAGTAAGAGATAAACATTAAAAGGGCAATTGCTGAGAGAGGAGATGCTCATAACCATTCCGTATTATCATTTAGATAATCCGAAATGCTGTAATATCCTTTTCTGCACAGTCTGTTTTTGATAGCCAGTCCGTTCGTACGAGGAATATACGGTGAAGATGTGATGTGTATAATACCTTGATTTTGAAAATAATTTTTAAAATCTTTCAATGTCAGTTGTTGACAATGGTCAACAACTGACATTGTCCGAAACTATCATACGTGGAAGGCCAAATGTACAAAATATGTCATCCAGAACTGTACATAATTTTCTTGTAGAAATGTTATTCATAGGCCGTATTTCAATCCATTTTGACAATGCATCACATAAAATTAACCAGTAGTTACCGTCAAACGGTCCTGCAAAATCAATGTGAATTTGTTCCCAAACTTTATCTGGTATAGACTAAGAAAAGATTGGAAGCTCTGGAAGCTCTGTGGTTAGGTCGATTTTGTTGACATCTCATGCACGTTTTCACAAAGGTGTCTATGTCTTCATCCATCGAAGGCCACCAAACGTAGAAGCGTGAAAGAGCTTTCATAGCAGATATACCAGGATTGCCTTGGTGTAGGTATGTGAGGATTATTCTTCGAAGTGTTTCAGGTATTACCACCCTGCCCTGCCACATTAAGATGTTGTTTGCAATGGAGAGTTCAAAACGTTTTCTATAATAATATTTCATTTCTGGTTTAAATTCCAATTCTCGCCAACCTGTCTTCAAATATTGGCAAACTTGTGAAAGAGTTGGATCTTTGTGTGTTTTTTCTCTTATGTTTTTCTCTGATAGTTGAAGGTCGGCCATTCTATTTCCTAGTAATTGTAAGTTTATTTTGTAAACAGCACTCTCAGATTGTGATGGTTTCGTTTCTGGATTGGGCAATCTGGACAGGCAATTAGCTAAAATGTTATTTTCTACTTTTTGAAAGCGAATGTCGTAATTGTAGCTTTCATTTAATAGTACCCACCGTACTAATCTGTTATTAACTAGCTTTGGTAGATTACGCCGGGTACCTAAAATATGAATAAGTGACTTGTGATCTGTCACTAGGGAAAACTTGCTGCCACGTAAGTACTGATCAAATTTTTTAATTGCAAATACAATTAAAACGCTTCGCGATCTATAACTGAGTATTTACTTTCTGCTGAACGGAGTTTCCTGGATGCAAATACAATAGGTTGTTCAATATTTTTATCTTTGTGATATAAGACTGCTCCCACACCTTTTTCAGATGCATCACAAGCTAAGAAGAGAGACCGTTTGTCGTCGAATGCTATTAAAGGCTTAGAGGTCGCAATGCATGCTTTGGTTGCTTCAAAGATTTGTTTTTCGTGCTCAGTCCAGCGCCATTTTTGTCTGCCACTAGTTAGTTCAAAAAAATCTGCACATATACCATGAAGATGTGGAATAAAGCGTATATAAAAATTAACTAAACCAAGAAAAGATCTTAATTCTTTGGAGTTGGTTGGATGTGAAGCTTTCGTAATTGCTTCTATATTTGTTTTTGTTGGGAAATGGAATACGTCCATTTTTATCAATTCTATGTCCCAGGTATCAATTTCTTTTTCTAGGAAACTGCATTTTCGTAAATTAACCTTCAAACCTGCATCATGTAATCGGTCTAGTACAATAGAAAGCGTATTTAGGTGATCATTTAAATTTCTGCTTGTAATTGCGATGTCATCAAAGTACACAGCTACATTAGGAATGTTTCCCAGTAGTTTGTCAAGAAAATGCTGAAATATTGAAGGTGCTGTTGAAATTCCAAATGGCATTCGGTTATATTGAAAATATCCCTTAGCCAATGTTAAATATTTTTTTTGCTAATGTTAAATATTTTTTTTGGATCAGAGGCTATTTCAAATTGTAAATATGCGTCCTTCAGATCAATTTTTGAATATCACATCATTTGCTAAGTTTTGTAGTAATTGATCGAAAATTGGAATTGGATGTAAGTGTTTAATCAGAACTGGGTTAATTGTAGTACTGTAATCACCACAAATTCTAATTTCACCTGTGTGTTTCAGGATATTTACTGTAGGGGTAGCCCACTCTACAGGAGCTGTGTTTGGATCAATCCTTTGTATTGATACCTTGGGCAACAAGACGATCTAATTCCCTTTCTACGTTCTTCTTCATGCTGAATTTAATTGGTTGTGCTGGCAAGTGTACTGGTTCTGCTTCGGGTTTGATGTAAATGTTAACTTGATAATTTACGACTTTGCCTAGATTACCATCAAATAACTGCATGTGTTTATCTAGGACTTGTTTGATTTTTGTCGGTGCCTTGGTTTTTATTGAATAGACTGATTTTGGAAATTCCATTTCGAACATTTCACTCCAGCGAAGACCAAAGAGCATTGGGTTAGCATCTCTCATAACAACAACTGGTAACCTTTTATGTTGTCCATCAACTTCGACAATAACTTCAGCAAGACCTTTAGAGTTCAATTTATTGTTACCATAAGCTTTGAGCTTCGGTGCATTGGTTAATGCTGGTGCTCCAATTTTTCTCCAAAAATCAGTGTTGATAATTGAATATGTTGAACCAGGATCCCAATCCATTGTACAACTAATACCGTTGATTACTACATCAATTTGCTTACAGTCTTTGTTGTATGTCCAATTTTGCAGACAAAATTTTCCTCATCATTACTGTCCGAGAAATCGTGAGATGTACTAGGTATCTCAGTAATTCTCTGTAATTTGTTTTTATTGTTGATCTTTCGATTTGATTAAGTAATGTATGCGCGTCCGGATTTAAGACAGCAATTTTCAAAGTGTACTTTTGTAGTAGGTACATTTAGCGCAAATGTGGGTTTTGGCTAAACACCTAGTTAAGACATGTTTTTCACTGTTGCCACATCGAAGACATTGATGAGAGTATAACTTACGTGATATCTTGTGTTCGTTAGTTTTAGGTTTCTTAATGTTGGGTTGTTTAATTTTGTTGTTCAAAGATGTGTTAGGTGTATCGTGTTCTGCTTGTTCTCGTGATTGTGCTATGGCAAATATTTCGGCAAATGTTACTTCTCTGGTTACTCCTTTCTCCGTTTCTCGAAGTAAATCAGGCCATTTCTGTTTTAAGTATGTTTCTACACCTGTATGACTTAGGCCTGTAGCAAAGCGATCACGTAGTTGACGTTCTAGATGTTCACCTTTATATCCGCAATCTGTGCTCAGGCCTTTTAATCTGTTTGCGTATTGTTCCATTGTTTCAGATAATTCCCGTGTACAGTTCCAGAATTCCGCTAAAGCAAGATATCTGGTACGTTTTACACGATATAAATCTAATAGTTTACTATTTATCTCATTAAAAGTACTTCTGTCAAAATTTGGCGTCATCGCTACTTTTACTTCAGGAAAAATTTCTGGTGTGAGAGAACTTAAGAGTAAATCCTTTTATTTATTTATTTATTTTATTTAACTGCTCATTACACTTATGCTAGGGCCGCACCTGCGTGTATCGTAACGAAGCTTCGTGCAATGAGACGATAGACGCACATGTGACCGGTCATTATTGGTTATCGTCGCGAACATTCGGGCTTCGTGTGCGTTGGATGGCGATAAGTCAAAGGTTTTAGCGTGTTAATATATCGCGCTCTGTGGTCAGACTAGCGTTTTTCATTTCGGCGGAAATTTTCGATGTGTTTAGACGCGTTCGAGGATCTCCAGTTAATTAATAAATATGGAATGGAGTGATGAAATGGTGTTAGAATTTTTATACCATTATGAAGCAGAACTCATGAAGGGATCCAAAAAAATCGTTAAGTAATTATTAGCATAATATAGCTGTAATAGTAAAGCAATTCGTCATCCATAGTTAAATGCATGAAAATGATTTTGCCAACTTTAATTATTGCACAATACTTCGTGTAAAGTACCGAAATCGCTAATGTGATTACAGTTTTATCGCGATAAATTTCTAGTGTACAAAACGTACGAAGCTTCGCCACACATTACTACTGGACGATACACGCAGGTGCGGCCCTAGCATTACAGTTTCCTAATACGTGTAGTGAGCCATTACAATTCTATAATTTAAAAAGTATAAACAAAATTTTAAAAATAAATCGAATTTAGTGAAGAATATATCAACTTCTGGATAGTGAGCAATCAGTGAGTTAAGCAATGCAACGGCCTGACTGGTAGGTGCGTATTGTGCGGTATATGTAGGCATCTGAGGTGCAGCGAGCAGAAGGCGCGAGCGAAGTCGTGTGTAGTGGTACGATGCTGATAGGGAACAGTGTGATAATACATTGGCATTATCGATTTGATTGTTAAATAATAATGTATCAATAGGGCACACTTGCGTCGTAACGCAAGAGTATCGAGACCTATCATTCCGGATACAAAAAGAGACGGATATAAGTAAGGGTAATAACCATAAAGCTTTTTGTACAAAAATCTACAAAATTTACGTTGTACACGTTCTATCATCACGCTATACATGACCTCGTGTGGGTCCTAGATTATAGAGTTATACTCCAAAATACTGGGAACAAAGGCAAAGTATAGCGCAATAATAGTACTCCGATTCTGAAACTGAGTCGACTGTCTCATCACAAAGCCAAGTGATTTATAACTTTATGTGCAAATGGTTATGATGTGCGTATGAAATTTTAGGCACGTGCCAAGTGTAACGCCTAAGCCACGGATTTGTGTGACCCGCTCCAACGGTACACCAGATATGTTGTAAATGTACGTGCATAGAGCGGGCGATCGAGTCATTGTTAAGCCGGGTATCGACTTCGCGCTCTTGGTGCTTGTGCCATCAATGACCGCGCCGAGAGTGCGTTCCACAGTACGCGTTCCAAATATATGAACTATACAAACTAAGCGCGCCTGGCGCGCGAGGCAACTGTTTCAGTATTTGATCGTTCATCATGTAGGCATCGTATGCGAGCAGCCGCAGCGTTTATAGTTATTCACAGTATTATGTATAAGAGAAAACAGAAACGAAGAGTGCGTTGTTGGATGAAAAAGTTTTACCGAAAAAGGATGCAGTATGGAATGACACTTATGACAGATATGCACCTATTTATTATGATGCAAAGAACTTTTGCTATTCCACAGTAGTTCTTTTGTAGCACATTGACCTCAACTTTGGTTATCCACCGCTTCGAACGCAACAAACACACAAAAAACCGACAACAGATGGACCCGCTCTATGTTCGAGCGTTCCAACGAACACATTGGTGCGTGTTCTAAAGTGGTATCCATTTTGCGCGGCCGGAACGCGCGCCAATGTTCGTCCTTTTGGAGCGCGAAGTCGATACGCGGCTTTAAGTGATTGCGCGCACCCCACGTAATAACACTATTGGTGTCACGCTGAAGCGCTTCACAGTCTTCCATGCGTTTTATGCCTAAAAACACCTTCAGGTCATCCGCAAATATGTGCCGAAGAGATGACATTGGGCAGGTCGTTAATCATAATTAAAAAACTGAGTTGGGCCCAAGACACTGTCTTGATTCACACGAGAAAGACTAAAATATGGGTCCGATTGGTATTTACCTAGCTGTATTATACAATATATACAATATATTGTATTCGACTTGTAAAATAACTAGCGAACAATTTTAAAAGGTTAGGAGTGAAACCAAAATCAGCAAATTTTTATAAAGCACGTCATTGTGAACGCGATTAAACGCTTTTTTAAAATCGAAGTATGCCGCGTCAACTTGCCTATTAGGAACCAACTTTTTTTTTTTTTTTTTTTTTTTTTTTTTTTTTGGTGGACTATGGATTAGTCTCGCCCCGCCAAATCGGTCCGGGGTGACGGAAAAGGCGGCGCGTGACCCCATAGACCCACCGTAAAAACTCCTCTCTCTTCGCCGTGCGAGCGGGTCACCGGGACCCGATTTTTAACTTCGGTGGCCCGCCCGGCGGTTCACCCTCGCGGGTTCCTCTCGTCGACGCCCCGACAGATTTCGCCGTCGGGGCGTCGCCCTCACGCGGTGGCCTCACGTCGGGTGACCGGACAATTCCCCGGTCCGATCACCCGAAGCCTCGGTTAGGGCGGCATCAGGCGCAGGTATTCGCGCCTGCGCCGCCCCGGCCGCTGGCGGCGGCCCGGGGCGCGGGAATCCTCCCTTGCCCGTTCCGCCGCTTCCTTCTGCGAGATGACAGCCTCGCAGAAGGCGGCGACCGCGTCCCAGTTCCTGATGCTGTCGACCATCGCTCTCGCGACGGCCGGCAGCGTCAGGTCGGCACCGATGACAGCGACGAGGTCACGGCGCTGCCGCTCCCATCCCGGACACACCTCCAGCGTGTGTTGCGCCGTGTCCTCGTCACTCCTGCAGTGGTGGCAGGCCGGAGTCCACTCCCTATACACGACCCTGTGCAGGTACAACCCGAAACACCCGTGCCCCGTCAATACCTGCACCAGCCGAAAGGTGAGGACTCCGTGCCGCCGCTCCATCCACTCTATCAATACGGGCCGGAGGGCCTCAACGGTCTCCACACCGTGCCTAGGCCTCTCCAGCCGCGTAGCCCAACGGGCGATGACGTCTCGGCGGGCATCCACGCGCCAGGTGGCTATCTCGCTCAACGATGGGGAGCCACCTTCCTCGCGCGCTGTGATAACCCGCCGGTAGAGGTCGGAGAGCATCTCCGCCTCTAGGTCCCACGGGGGTGTCCCGGCCAACAGGCACGCCGCCTCTGTCGACACCGTGCGGTACCCGCGAATGGCTCTGACCGCCATGGCTCTCTGTGGCCTCCACAGAACCGCCCTGAGCTGGGCGTTCAGAGCCCTCGCCCACACGGGTGCGCCGTACATGGCCATCGAGCGGATGACCCCCGCATACAGCCGTCGGGCCTCAAAACTGGGTCCGCCCACATTCGGCATGAGTCGAGAGAGGGCGGACGCCGCGCCGACAAGCCGGGGAGCAATCTGTCGGAAATGCTCCCGGAACCACCATCGCCCGTCGAGCACCAGACCCAAGTACCTCATATGGGCCTGGATGCTGATGTGGATGGAGTTTACCACTATCGAGGCGCCGATGGGCAGCCTCACACGGGGCCCATGGAAAAGTAGGGCCTCCGTCTTGTTTAGGGCCACCCTGAGCCCCAGCGCCTCGATCCGCCTGACCATCTCCTCGGTGCCGAGAGTGGCCAGGCTCGCCGCCTCTTCGAGTGTCCTGCCCCGGGCTGTGACGAGCGTGTCGTCAGCATAGCACACCAAGCTCAGCCCAGGGGGGAGACTCCCTCTCAACGCCCAGTCGTACCCGATGTCCCACAGAGTCGGCCCCAGAACCGACCCCTGTGGAACGCCGCACGACATGGGCGTCCGCACAATGTCCCCTGCGGGACCCGCGCAGAGGATACTGCGGCCCTCCAAATAGTCTGCCACCAGCCGCCTGAGGTACAGGGGCACTCCATGGAACCGGAGCGCCTCCCTGATGCAGCCGAATGGCAGACTATTGAATGCGTTGGCGATGTCCAACGACACCGCCAACAGCACTCCCTTCCCGGCGACGGCCTCCGCGGCCGCCTGCCTCAGGCGTAATAGGGCCCCGATGGTCGAACGCCCCCTCCGAAACCCATACTGAGCGTCCGACAGATCGGGCCCCACCTCCTCCAGGTGTCGGACGATGCGGGCAGCGAGCACACGCTCCAGCAGCTTACCCACATCGTCGAGGAGCACGATGGGCCTGTAGGCCGACGGCAAATCCGGGGACCGTCCCGGCTTTGGCAGGAGAACCAACCTCCCTTCCTTCCAGCACTCAGGGAACCGTCCAGACGTCAGACAGGCGTTGAACAGCTGCCTGAGGCGAGGCTCGAAGTGCTCGAGGAGCGACGTCAGCACCCGGACTGGAATTCCGTCCGGGCCGGGGGCCGTGGTGGCGGAACGAATCTTCGCCACGGCCGCCCCCACTTCCGACTCCGTCACGGGCGGAACACTCTCGTCGTCGTCGTCCTCCCGGTCCTGATCTGGCGGAGCCATGACCGGGGGCGTGTGTTCCGACTGCCGTGGAAACAGCTCCTCGACCACCCTACGAAGGAAGTCGGGCTGGAGGGTCTCGGTGAGGGGGGGGGCCCGCGCGCGAAGCTTGTTCAGCGCCGCGCGATATGGGCGACCCCAGGGGTCACGGTCGAGACCGTCCAGCATCTCCTGCCAACTCGCGCCCTTGGCGGCACGGATGGCCAGCCGAAAGGCAGTCCGCGCACTGCGGTACGCCTCGTACAGCTGGCCCTCCCGCTCGATGTCGCGGTGACGCCGCCGGCTGCGGGTGTAGGACCTTCGGGCACTGATACACGCCGCACGAAGGTCCGCCAGTCTTGGGGACCACCAGTAGACCCCCTGCCTCGGAGGTGGACGCCGCCGCACTCTGGGCATGGCCGCATCGCAGATCTGCGTTAACGCACTGCGAATGCGGTCAGCCTCAGCGTCCACTCCGTCCGCTGGGGGTGGTGAGGACAGCCACGTGCTGACAATGGCCGCCTCCGCCAGTAGATCCCTGTCAAGACGACCCACAGCCCACCGCGGAAACGCGGGAGCTCCGTCCGCCCTGTGACCCCTACCGGGTTCCCGGGGGGAGACCTCCATCCGGATGTACCGGTGGTCCGACAGGGTCTCCGCCTCCTCCAGGACACTCCAGTTCCTCACCCGTGGCGCGACAGCGGGGCTAGCGAACGACAAGTCCACTATCGACCCGCCCTGCCGCCGCACACACGTGTTCACCGAGCCTCTGTTCAGAACACAGAGGCCCAGTGAAGCCGCCCACTCGTTGACCGCCCGCCCGCGGTCGTCCGTCGTAGGGGACCCCCACGCCGTGGATTTGGCGTTAAAGTCCCCCAGAACCAGGACGAGGCCCGGTGCCAGTCGCCGTATCGAGGCCTCCAAGGTGGTGAGTGAGGCCCCGAAATCGTCCATCCTCCTAGTGGGGGAGAGGTATACGCTGTAGAGCGTGACCCCTCCCCACTCCGCCGCGACAAATTCCTCGCCCCTATCCAAAAGGGACAAGGACGGGAAGTGCCGCTGCGTTGAGACGACGATTGCCGCGGTACCGTTTCGACTGACCACCCAATTAGGGCGATCAGGCACGGCGTACGGTTCCGCGACTACGGCTGCACCAATCGACCACTCCGCCATGGATTGCAGGAGGAGATCCTGCGCTCCGGCGGAGTGGTTGGTGTTGGCCTGCAGGAGGAGGTGCATGGCTGGTGTACCCATTATCGGGTTATGTCCATGACCTCCTCGCCAGCGGGCGATCGGACCGCGCTAGGAGCGGGAGCGGCCGTGGTCGTAGGGCCGCCCCGCGCCTTTGGGGCCGAAGCTGGAGGTTTGCACGCCCCAGAGCCCATGCGGTGCTTGGCGGGCTTATTGCCCGCCGCACACGCGGGGCAGTGGGGCGGGGCGGCGCAAGATGCCGCCACGTGCCCGGTCTGACCGCAGCGGAAACACAATCCGCCGCAGTCGAAGCAATTAGTGCACGTCGGTCGAGTGTGTCCGACCGCCATGCACTTGTAGCACCTCGCAGGCCGGTGCTCAAGCACGGTTACCCGCGCCGAGCTCCAGCCCACGAGGAGCCTGCCTGAGCCGGCCAGTTGCCTGACCGACTCCACCGGGCACTGCGCCCAGGCAGCACCTACGCCACCCGGACCGGGACGAATGGCACCGACCCGGACGGTGTCTATGGGACACCCGGTTTTCGAGGCAATAGCCTCCCGGATGTCTTCCACCGTCACTGAATCGTCCAAACCCGAAATGCGCATTTCGGCGCACTTGACGGGCCTGGCGATCTTGATGCCACCCTCCTCGGCGAACAAACCTCGCAGCTTCTCGGCCACGCTGTCGGCCGTCTTGGCGCCCTCGGCCCCTGGGAACTCGAGAATTCGAGCCCCCGTCCGGGCCTTGCGGGTCCTGGCTTCGACGCCTCCAATATCGGAGACGTCTAGCTCCCGCCGGGCCTTCCTCAAGACGGCCTCGTAGCTGAGGCCCTTCTCGGCCGCCTCGGGCAGCACAGTGATCACCACTGCGGCCGTCTTCGGCGACTTGAGCCCCTTGCGCGGTCTCTTCTTCTGTCCGGCTCCTGCCTGAGGAGCGGGGACCTCAGCGGCGCGCTTGGCCTCCGCTCTCCTCCTTTGGCCGCGACTCCTTCTGTCGCGTTCGGCTACCTGCCAACCCTGTTCGGGTACGGCAGTCGTGCCAGACGCGGAAGGTCTCGTCGCGGCCTCGCTGGTCGTCGCCGGCGGTGTTGTTGCGGGCGACTTCAGCGGTCCGGCAGGGGCCGGAGCCATCTTCCTCCTCAGGGCGGGTCCCTTCGGAGCTGGGCCGGGGCCTTTGGGCTTAGGCCCGGCCGCGGCCGCGGCGTAGCTCCCCACGCGGCCACCCTGACAAGGCAGCGGGGCGGGGGCTGGTGCCACATGCGGCCGCTTGTCCGCGGCGAGAGGTGGTCGGACACGTGGTTCTGGAGGCAACCTCGCCTCCAGAACGGCGAAGCGCGCATCGACGAGCTTGCCCACTGCGCCGATGATTTTGGCGAGGGCCTCGTCGGATATGCCTCCCACCTCAAACGGGGTCGGCTGAGCCTCCTTAGGGGCCCGTTCTACGGCGCCTAGCGGGTTTGGCGCCGCAGGGGCGCTAGCCGGCGGCAAGCGGTCCGCGGGGAGAGGCGTCAGCCTCACCACGGGAACAGGGAGTTTCACCGCGGTGACCGCGCCAGCGTCACCCGGCGGCGCGCGCTTCGCGGCGGCAGGCGTCTTCCTCGCCGCGGGGACGGGTGTGACGCTGACGCCATCACCCAACGTCGTCGGCGCCGCAGCGCGAGGCGGCTTTGGCGCCGCAGCGGCCGCCGAGTATCCGGCCCTGGCCGACAGCGTGGCTGGCGCGGGTGACACGAACAGCGCCACCTGCGCCTTGAGGTCGGCCACGTCTATCAACAGCTGGCGGTTTGCGCGACGCATTTCCGCCAGCATGTCGCCCAGGTTCCGGTTTCGGGTCCGCAGGCCTGACATCTCGCCTCTAAGGCGGACATTTTCGGCCTGCAGATCCGTGGCCTCGCCGGCGCGGACAGCGACCGCCGCCGCCCTTTCCATGACCGAGGTCCCTCGCCCTCTTCGGGAGGCCTGGATCTTGGGTGGAGGCATGTTGGCCACGCTCCCCTCGGTTTCGGCGCTCGAGCTGCCTCCCTTGCTCAGGGGGCGCTTTCGCACCTGCGAGGGGAGGGCCTCCTCCTTCTTAGTCGCGGTCGCCGGCGGCGTCTTTGCTGCTAGACGCGCCGACGACCTAGTTGGGCCTTCACCAGCCGACCCACTGTCCTTTTTGGACGGCCCTGCGGGAATATCACCGCCCTCGTCCATTCTGACGGTAGATCCGCCGCCCTCGTCTTCGGACGGCTCTGCGACATCGCTGTCGCCCTCGTCCGTCGACGGCTCTGCTGCGAGTCTACCGTCCTTCCTCTCTTCAGCGGCGGCAGCCTCCCTGCGCGCTCGCCGCTCCTCCAGCCGCCTTTTATGGCTCAGGCCGTTGCCCCGAGACTTTCGAGGCGACCTCCTCTTCTTCTTCTGGGCCTCCACGATTTGTGCCGGGCCCTCGGCGGACGCCTCAAGTCCTGAGGACGAGGCGTCGTCTTGGTCAGTTTTGCGTTGGCATGACTGGGCCTTGGGGTGAGAATCGCTAGGATTCCCGTCGGTTTTTTTTAAATTTGCAGTATCCATTAGATTCCCACGAGAATGGGAGATACATTTCGTCGACCCGGGCAGAGATCCCTATACCCGGGCAAGCCTACATTTACCAACCAGGGGGTCAGCCGGTGCCCTGGCTGGAGCGTGCTAACGACAGAACAACCCATCTGCCATGCATCTTCTCGCCGCACGCCAGAACTTAAGATTCTGGGTGATTTCTGAGTCCGAATGTTACTTCGAACTCTTTATAGAGGTTGTCTTCCTCGCGGTCCGGGCGGTTAAGCCAAGACCCTCGCTCCTGATACTACGCCTCAAGACAACGTGTCTTGAAGCAAGATACCAGGTTTACGATGTGTGGGCGGTGGCATGTGCCTGCCCAGCCCTCAAATGAATGAGTGACTGAGCCCGTCCCAATATTTCGCGTCCTATACCCTCTACTACGACTGTAGTAGAGTAAGGAGCGAAATCGCGCAGATATTCGCTACGGACGACAGTACAACAGAAGAACTGGGGACCGCCGCCCGCACCCAGGGTACACCGCGTGGAGGTTTCTGGGATAGTACCCCCTATTAGGAACCAACTTGCCTATTTCGTAAATTTTCATCTGATATATCAAATAACTTGCATTTTGTTTCAAAATAATCCATATAGTCCTCAATTCTGCATGAATCTGGGTTGAATTTGTCCATGTTAACATTTTTGAATATGTTTTTGTCCAGCGATTTTTTTGAAGAAGATGCGCTCGTCACGCATTTGGTTGTAGATCCAGGTTCATCTTCAAAACGTAGTACTGGTATCAATAATTTTAATATTTGCGTGATTTGTTTTTTGTTGTGCCTGTTGGGCGTGTAAAAATCGTGCAAATTGTTCACTGTTCATTTTTAACTACCTTAATTCTCGTCGCCAATAAAATAAATGCAAATAAAACATTGCTTTCGTTTAATGATAATTTAATAATTGAATAATGTGACATGTATGTAATATGAATAATGATAAATAAAATATCTATGAAATTAGTATGGAGTTTGTAATTGTAACAGTTGTCTAAAATCCCTCCCACCGAAACGGTGACTGCGGATGTCTGCGCGAACGGTGACATCCCAGGTGTATAATTCGAAGCCCTGTAGGCCGAAAATGCCCGCCTTAGTGGTGAGGTGTCAGGCCTGCAGGACCTGAACCGCCGGTTGGGGACGGAGCTGTCTTGCGGGCCCAAATGGTGCGGCTCGTGCCGCCTGCGCCAATCGCACCGCCGGCCGGCAGCGTGCCGGACGAAGCCTTGTGCGCGATCATCGACTCAGTCGGAGAGGTAGTCAATGCGCGCTTGGCCGTTCTGGAAGCAAGGCTGCCTCCAGAACCACGTGTTAGATCACCTCTCTCCGGCACCTAAGAAGAAGAGCTCGGCACCGGCTCCTGCCAAGGCTGAACCACAGTCTTCACCCGCAACGGCAACACGGGCGATGGCTAGCGCGCTTGCGACAGAACCTCCACGCCTGAAGACAGCCGCAGTGGCGATCGTTGTGCTGCCTGAGGCGGCTGAGAAGGGTCTCAACTACCAGGCCGTCTTGAGGCAAGTCCGGCGGGAGCTAGACGTCTCCGATATTGGAGGCGTCGAAGACAGTGCTCACAAGGCTCAGACAGGGGCTCGAATTCTCGAGTTCCCTAGGGCCCAGGGCACTAAGACGGCCGACAGCGTAGCGTCGAAGCTGAAAGGTTTGTTCGCCGAGGAGGGTGGCATTTAAATCGCCAGACCCGTGAAGTGCGCAGAAATGCGCATCGCGGATCTGGATGATTCCGTGACGGTGAATGACATACGGGAGGCTATTGTCTCGAAAACCGTGTGCTCCCTGGACAACGTCCGGGGCGGATGGCGCCAACCCGCCCTGGTCCAGGTGGCGTTCCTATTTTAAATGATTTTATTTTAAATAACCGGTTTTACACCAGTTTAAATTACCAATAAATTTAAAATAAGATTACTTCGTGTATATTGATAATTAAATAGTCGAGGAGACAAAAGTAAACTCGTATTCTAGAAAAACAAAATGTTTTAAAAGATTATAATTTCTGTTTACAGATCAAATCAATGCTTGTAATTGAAGTCGTAATTCACTGGTTATTTATCCCGTACAAAAAATATTATTTCTGTAGTGCTAAGGTTGCTTGTACAGAGAAATATTTGAGTTAATTTATTTAGAGATTTCAATTCTTAATTTTGCCAGCATATTATTAAACTTGAGGAGAGTGATGCGTGCTCTAGTAGTGAGTGATCTTGAGTCGCTTGTAGGCTCTGGTCTAGCCATAATCTTTGCATTATGTTTAAATTTTATATTATATTCAGTGTAATGCCTTTTGAACCATCAAGAGGTATCACACTGGAGCTAATAAACATGTTGTAAACAATTTTATTTAAAATAGTCAGGAAATATTAAACCCGCCAAATTTCTGATCGGATCTTCTCAGAAGTGGTCATGTTCTGAACCTCCATTTAAAATGTAAAAACTGACAATATGCAAGTGCCCTCACGCAGGTTTATATACAGGGTGTAAGGGGAGCGCTCCCGAAAACTAAGACAGGTAACCCTACTAGTCCTACTTGTACTGATAGGTTAGAAAAAAAATCGATTCGGATAAAAAAAAATTCTTTTTCATCACGCTCGGTCATTGAAGTCTTGAACATATGATCGTGAGTTTTGAATAGATTGCGTCTTTTCTCATCTGAGTATAGTTACGCATTTTTTATCGAGTTATAGTTACATGGCACTGTCCTAATACGATGGCATGTGAAAAAAACTTAAAATATTTGTGAAAAAAAAAATTTTCGTCCTGATCGTTTTTTTTTCTAGCCTATCATTACAAGTAGAACTAGTAGGGTCACCTGTCTTTGTTTTCGGGAGCGGTCCACTTTCACCCTGTATAATAAATGAATTTGAATATACGAACATATACCCTATTCAATACGAGTACCTTATGCTGATCGTTCATTGAATGAATAATTTAGTTTGGAATAGATGAACATTTATGACAGTACCAAAGATTTATGAAATCCAATAGAAATATATACCTGCCATTTTTATTTCGTTGGAACATAGTGGAAAACCAACTATAGTTTTATCGGTTAATTAATAACAACTTTTTTCCAATAAAAGTCTCATCGGTTAACATCACTAACTATAATACTAAAGACGTATAAACGGACGGACGGAGTAAACAACCAACAACTGAAATATGGAGGAATGGGAGGACGTAGTGTTGCATATCGATAGTCTAATATCGATAGACAATCAACTGTCTATCGATAGTTTACGTATAAGCAATAGTATCAATAGTATATCGATTTTATTGTAATACGTAAATACTATCGATACTATCGATAGTATCAATAGCTCTCCACGAGCAACACTATTAATAACAACGATACTATCGGTAGTGATTCATTCGATAGTATCAATACTATCGATAGTATCGCTAATACCATTAGTTTTAAATTAAAACTATCGATAGCATCGACTATTTTGGACTATCGATAGCAAGCAACTATTCGATAGTATTGTTGTATAAAGTTATGTTATGTAGTAAACCAAGTACTGACATTATTATTATAGTCTATAAAATATAGCATGATCTCTGTGACAGTTCTCACTAGTGCCGCACGCTTGCGATGCAATGTCTGTATTTTTGTCGATATAATTCCTTATTTTTAAAGTTATTTGCTACTGCAATTGAAAAACAATGTATGAAAATCTTATTGAATTTCAATCAAATGGATGGATGAATCGATTATAAATTTAAAACAATCTATGAAAATTTTATTAAATTTAAATTAATGGATTTTAGTTAATTTAAACTAAAGTTATTAATTAATTCTTTTTATTATTCGAAAGGAATACATCCCAAGTTCATCGTCACTATTATCATCATCGCTGGCGCACTCCTGTAGGTTGATGATGAGTTCTTGGTCACAGATTATTTAATGAATAATCATGTTTATTTTATAAAAGATATTATCATTTTAATATAAAAGAAATGGTCTTATTAATGTTATAACTGATGTCTGAATATTAAATTAACGCAATTTACGTATTTTATAGAGTTACCATGTGGTTTATATAGCTAATGTATTGGTTTTACTTGTTTTATAAATAATTAATAAGAATGTTATCGATTTACGTTTATCGATTGTCCCATCTCTATCTTATTCTCAGTCCAGTACGACCTTGTACTTGCGTTAGCATCATATTTTTATGAAATGGTTAGTAAGTATTTTAAAACATATAAGGTACAATTTCCGTGTGGTGACGGAGTAAGAATACTATTCACCACCCATATCTTACCTGTGGGTGATCGTACGAGACGACTAAGGGATATAAAACGGATATAACATCTATGCGAGAGAAGGAAAACTAGAAACAAAACCCAATACCAACACGTCTGACTAGCGCGGTATAGTAGGTTAATTTCCCTCCCATTATGGAGCAGGCCAAAGCCCAATAGTGGGACATTTATGGGCTGTGATGATGATGAGGTACAAGTTTTGGTGTAAATATATAAACTTTTTTTATTCATAGTTCAGTTGAGATATAACTGGCACGTAAAGAATGAAAATATAGGCGATATAAAATAAAATGATAAACATGGCGCGTATTAATAATTACTTCATCGGTTTTGTCGCTATCTGTCACAGAGATCATGCTATATTTTAAGGATTATAAAGAAATTTATTAAAATTTGCGTCATCATAGAGTAGAACAAATTTTAGTCAGGTGAATAACATTAAATTTGTGATACTATACTCGTTCCAACCATTTATTTTACTTTTGGCAGGTCGAATTCTGATTAATTAGTGTTGTACCAATGTATTACGATACTATGTTTTGTAATAATCGATTTTAGTCAGGAAGAACTTTTAATCGATTTAACACGGATATTTTATTTTTGCTTAAATACATATTTCATATTATTTAAAAACTTCACTTCTGTAAATATATTTGTTATTTGGGCACATTAATTTTTGCATACCCACTAATTCAGTCCTCCCAAAATATTTTACTTTGTACTTTGCAAAATAAAAAATAACTACTTTACGAAGCATTTTTCCATTAAGCGGGGTCCGCTGCTCCAAACTTTACTTAGAGACAATGGCGCCCTCGTCTGCGGTAGTAAATCACTAATTTTCTCATCCAGCCTACCCCTTTTTTTTTAAGCCGAATTGGCAACACTGAACGGCGCGCTGGCGACGCCATTTTGTTGTGTTGTCTGTCACTCGCAACAAGACTCCCGTGCTAGTCACATTTCTGTTCGCTGAGTGCTCTTTCATATTTTTCATACGCTGTGTTGAGTATTTATATTCCACCGTATTGATTTCATTGTTCTTACTTTGATTGAGTTGAGCGTATCGTTCCTCCCAGTAAGATTTTACTTGCAAAATGCCGAAAGGTATGGTGCTTAAAGGACAATCCAGAGAGTTAGTGCTGCGGCTTCGTGAATTTTTTGAAAAGGAAAGCCGCAATGGCGGATTCCTTATACCAGTAACCCAAGTTAGAGACCGTGTTGCAGCAGCATTAGGTATTAGTGCTCCAACGGTGGCGAAAATCACTAAAGAAGCCTATGGTAGTAGTGGTATTGAACAGAACAAGCTATCTACGCCTAAGAAAAAACGTCAGCCCCGTAAAGTGACAGCAATTGACAGTTTTGGTACTGATGCTATTCGTCGTCATATATACAATTATTACACAAGCAAAGAGATTCCTACTTTGAAAAAATTAGTAGCGTCTCTACGAAATTGTAGCTTGTTTCGTGGTCAAAAATCTTCTTTGTCAAAGGTGCTGCACCAAATCGGGTTCTTGTATAAGAAATCCGACAAAAGAAAAATTTTAATGGAACGTCGTGATATAGCCTTGTCTCGCTGTGAATTTTTAAGACAAGCGAAGAAAATAGAAGACTGGTCGAATGTCGTTTTCACAGATGAAACTTGGCTCAATGCCAATCATTCCATACCAAAAGGTTGGACTGACGATACTGCTGCTTCTACTTCTGCAGTGCCAATGGGGAAAGGTGAACGCCTCATCATTTGCCATGCGGGAACTACAAAGGGATTTGTACCAGACGCTCTGTTAGCGTTCAAATAAAAAAAAACAGGAGACTATCATGAGGAGATGAATGCGGACGTGTATGAAAAGTGGTTCAGAGAAATGCTTACATCACTTGAAGAGCCATCAACAATATTTATTGATAATGCACCCTATCACTCTCGCCAAATTAATAAAACGCCAACACAGGCCAACAAAAAACACGAGATTATAAACTGGCTTCATGATAATGGGGAAGATGTGGACGAATCTACTACAAGTAGAATTACTTAAAATATTAAAAAGTAAAAAGCAGCCAAAACGATATGTCATCGACGAAATGGCAGCAGAATATGGGCATGTTGTAATCAGAATTCCTCCGTACCACTGTCAATATAATCCAATTGAAATGATCTGGGCACAAGTCAAAGGACACGCCGCAAGAAACAATACAACTCCTCCTTTCACAGCAAATAAAATGCTTGAACTTTTAAAAACGCATGTGCTAGTGTGACGCCTGAAAACTGGGCGAGTGTCGTCAACAACACAAAAAATATAATATTCTCTGATTGGGATCGGGAAATTGAATTTGACAACATACCTACACAAGAGTTAATAATAAACACTGCAAATGATTCAAGCGACGATTCGAGTTCGTATGAAGAATCCGACGATTCGTTATAATAAAATAATATTAAAATATTTTGGTTGTTTTATTTCATGTTATAGGTATGATGAGAAGATTTTTATATCTCCCTGATACAATTTTAACGTGTTGTCTATTACAACAATTCAAAACTCAGTTGTCAGCTGACTTAACTGCAAATAAGTGTAATCGATTATTTGCGATTCATTAGTTTGCACCGAATACTTTTGATCCTGTCACTAGATGCGATAGAACGTAACTTTTTTTATAACGGAAATGAATTATCACTTAAATTTTATGAATAGAGCTATTTACGGCATATTAATGTATTTAGTGGGTAATAATTAAGATATATAAATATTATTGGGCAGTTTATATATTTCTCTGTTCACTCGTTTCAAAGTTAATAATTGCGTATATTGAAACAGTTACGTCCTAAAGCATGTGTCAAAAGTAAAATAAATGGTTGGAACGAGTTTAACAAAGTGAAACAATTATAATAGCAATACTTGCTGCTGTCAATATTTCTTGAGTTTCGGTGCGAAT
The DNA here is from genome assembly GCA_905163515.2 of Lymantria monacha. Classification (NCBI taxonomy): domain Eukaryota; kingdom Metazoa; phylum Arthropoda; class Insecta; order Lepidoptera; family Erebidae; genus Lymantria; species Lymantria monacha. Next base: position 9,147,877 of record LR991094.1, on the reverse strand, counting down.
GTGGAAGTATTATGTCACATTCTTGAATTATTTCATTTTTCTAGTGTGTTTATTACTATCACACAGTGTTATATTACATTCTTTGGTATATACTAAGACAGAGAAAAAGTCTTTTCGTAAATAGTCTGTATAAACTTTTAATACAATTTCTTTGGCTTTACTAGTCATATCTGGCTGGTATTGATAACAAATTAAAAGTATCATTTAAATAAAGAAACAATTTAGTAAAATGTTATTTTCCGTAGTCTTTCATTATATTTTATTTTTGTTAAAATGAGTCAATTCTATGAAGAAATTCGACATATTTTAAAACTTTATTACAAAAAATATCAAGCAATGCAAGCTGTGAAAAAATTGTGACGTTTATGGACCTAATGTGGAGTCAGAGAGAGTAACACAAAGTTGGTTTAAATGTTTTCAATTCGGGAATTTTGATGTCAACGTTGTATCTCGCTCATTTCATTTTCAATTGTATATAATATACAATTGAAAATTGATTCTAGATTCAGTAAGATACATATTTCTATATCCCTATAATGTGAAGTTACATATATGTAAGCATATTTTTAATAGAGCCTTCTAGATGGATTACATTGCAATCGAGCGTACAGAGAACTTATGTTTTTCGGACCCTGTTAAATTTATTTCACTAGGTTAATATTGCTAAAAGTACAACAAATCTAATGACTAATGCATAATTCTGTGTAGAATTGTAACTCAAAATTCCTGATTATGTTTTTCTTAATTTTGTTTAACCGAAACTTTCAAAACTAATAACTACAATAAAATTTTACAGTAATAGACATTCTGTGTTTCATTAGTATTCTGCAACAAACCATTTTTTTTATTTTATTGCTTATAGTGGCGAACGAGCAAGCAGCAGCACACCTGATGGTAAGTGTTACTGCTGCCCATAGAGCTTGGCAATACCAAGGGTATAGCTTAGGCCGCTGCCTACTAATAAAATCCCCAAACCCACCAAGTTGGGCTGCCGGCTTTCTCGCTCACTGAACGAAGCGCAATAGCACATTGCCATTATTCAGACGTCGATTTTCTGCGAGAGTGTGGTACTACCCCGGACGCTACGGCCCGCGGCTGTAGACAGAAAACTGTCAACAGTGTGGTACAAGTACAAGGTACCACTTTCATTCATTCACATTCACATTCTGACCCAATTGTCCAGAAGTCTCGGAGCATTATAATTTTACTCAACTTTCAATGGCTATTGATCTTAGCCATTATTAGCTAACTTGGGCTTCAAATTAAGAACGCAAATGCACGTTACTGCTAGGAAAGTCACCACAAAATTCACTGAAAACAAGCAACAAGGACACAACTACGGTATTTATATTTTTAAGCAATACTATTGAAAATTTTCTGGCAATCGATAGCCCGAAATAATCGATAGTATCGATAGTTTTAGGTTAAAACTAATGATATTAACAATACTATCGATAGTATTGATACTATCGAATGAATCACTATCGATAGTATAGCCGTTATTAATAGTATTGCTCGTGGAGAGCTATTGATACCTTACTAGTCTGTGATTGATACTATCGATAGTCTCGATAGTATTGATATGTGCCGATACTATCGATAGTGCTATCGATAGTATGAATACTTTTTGAGGTTAACTATCGCTAGTCAAACTATCAATTTTTATGCAACACTGAGGACGGTTGACGTTTGATGACATTTCAAAATAGCGAATAATAAGTAATGATTATTATACTTTATAATTTGTGATTAGTTCATCAATTTGCCACCGGGTCAGATAACTTTGTGGCACTATAGTATCGGTATATTGATCTATATTATATCTATGGTGGACGGTGGTATCTTTTGTAGTCTGTGAACTGTGAAGAGACTGGTTGGTTGTGTAATCAAAAACAATGAATATGTTAAAAAGGATTAATAGTAACACATTACCAGTATTAGCAAGATACTATAGTAATAGTGCAGGGGCACACAGTCCCTCTTCATCCTCGAAAAGCCCAGCGACTGTTCCTGAAGTGCCTGGCTTAAGCAGCGCTGTAGTACTTCCATCTTCTGCACCTGTAGGCCCCAATGTCGATCCCAAGAAAACGGGCGCATACAAAGTTCCAGAGTACTTCTGCTATAACAGCATGAGTTTCTTTGAGGCCGAAATTGAAATGTCCAAATTTAGGTTACCTCAACCTTCCTCAATTAAGAAATGAATGAAATTAATATTTGCAAATTATTAATATAGCTATTAAATTATTAGAATCGTTTGTTTTGAGTTTTCACTTTTATTTACATATGTCTACTGTGAAAATATAAATATATTGTTTGCTGTCAGTTTGTGTTCCACGTTATAGATGTTGACTATGTAAATTTAATAAAGTTATGTAGCAGAGAACCTGTAGTGTCATATGAATATGCACAATAACAACACCATTTATATGGAGAAAACTTAACTAAGGAATATACAACTAAAATCGCCCTAGAGTGTCAGGAATATATATTTTTTGTCACCATCTTTTCCAGTGGACATCAAAGTAGAAAAGAGTTTTTCATAGTATTTGTTATGAGGTTCTAGCTACAAGCTAGAGCCATTCAAGTATTACAGTAATATCAGTCTTATTTTAGGAAATTATTACAAATCAACACTCTTAATTAAATCTCTATTCAAGAAAATATAATTTCATCAATGGAAGAACTTATGTTAGAGAGAATACAACTATCTGTTTATCTAAATTGATTTTAGGCAAGATAATTTAAAAAAAAGTGGCATCTTTCAGTAAAAGAGTACATATATCAAAAGACATGAAACCTCATTCTGGTTAGACCCAGAGCTCATTACCTCCTTGAATCCACCCTTGCTTACAACTATATGTATAATGCATATAAAGTATCTAATAGGGATGTTAAAAATAATCGATTTTTATTTTAATCGATTATTTTTTTTCTAATAATCTATTTTTATAGTAATATTAATCGATTTTTAAAAAATCGATTATTTAAATTATGTGTTTTAATCGATTTTTATGAAAAGCGCCTTCTATGGAACGGATGACTAAAACTTGACGTAAATTCATTATTATTTACAAGTTAAGAGTGCCATAATATGTTATATGTAGTTGTTGGTAAACAATAAAAATGTCTTCCAATAGTAAAACATCTAAACGCGGCTGGCGAAAATATTTTACGATTAAGAAACATACAGCAATATGCAAGTACTGTTCCAAAGAGCTAAAAACTTGCAATAATACTACAAATTTAAAACAGGATATATACATACCATCACGCCATGTCCCTTGCAGGGTAGGCAGAGAGAACAGAGTGCCAGAAACTTTATCCTTGCATACTTCACTCGCTTCCTCAACATTCATAATTCTCTTCATACACGCTCGCCGGTTTCGGAGACTCTTGACTCCACCTTCCTTCAGTACATGACCGATCTGGTCTAGGTAGGTTAGTCTCGGTCTCCCCCGGTACCTACATCCTTCCACTTTTGCATTGTATATCTTCTTAACCAGACGTTCGTTCGGCATTCTTTCCACATGCCCAAACCATCGGAGCATTCCCTTTCGCATCTTTACACCAATACTCTCTTTCTTACCTACTCGCTCTCTTACGTCGTCATTACGACTGCGATCGATTAATTTTACTTTCATACCTTTTTTTCTGTATACCCAACTCTCGCTTCCATTTAGTAATGTTGGGACAAGCAAGTTATGTATTGCTACACGTGCCTTTTGGCTGAGGTGGTGGCTACCGAGAAGTTGTCCCAACGCTCCGTTCACTCTATTTCCCGCATTTACTCTTCGCTCTATATCAGTGGTGTACTCCGAAGTGGACACGCTCTCGCCAGTGCCCCCACTTTCTGAACAGACCACTAAATCTCGCAATAACAAGATAGTGGTCCGTATCGATTGTGGGGCCCCTGTAGGCTATTGCGTCCAATATTTTGCTTCGGAGGCGACTGTCTACCAAAATTAAATCTATTATACTTTTCTGTTCTTCTCCATGTATACATATGAATGTGCTTATGTTGGAAAAATGTGTTTGACATAATAAGGTTTCTCTCCATGCATACATCCGCAATGAGCCTACCTGCGTATTTCACTCTCTTATTACCAAATGGACCAAGTACGTCCTCATAGTCGGGACGCTTGGTCCCCACCCATCCGTTCAAATCTCCGCATACAATCACGCGTTCACTGGTTTCTGCCATATCCAGAACTTCCCTAACATTATCCCAAAACTTCTCCAGGTCTGATGCCACCGAGGATCCTACATATAGGATAGGGAGCATATGATACAATCGTGAAAGGTGACATCTAGTTTTATACGGACCCAAAGAAGTCTGGGATCATAAATTCCGTAATCTTCCACACCTGAGGTCAAGCGAGAGGACAACAGCACTCCTACCCCCATGCTGGCTCGATCGCTCTGTGGCACACCAGACCACAGGGCCATCCCACCACCAGGAAGATCCCAGGCGTCGCTGCCCCTTCGCTTGGTCTCTGTTACACAGAGCACGTCTAGCTGTTTGTCCACCATGACGGTTATCAGCTCGTGCAACTTATCTTCCACACAACCTCTTTCATTCCACGTACCCACCCGGCACTCTGCTCTCCTCGACTCGCCTGACTGGGCAAGGCGTGATGGGTGGTGGCCCCCATCACCGCATCTGCCGATTTTCGTACCGACGGGGGCGGGTCGGCATGCGTCGCCTCCGGGGGCACCCTAACCCACACTGCGGTACGCATATGAGCCGGATTGAAGTCTGACTAGACTGGCAGGGGACGCAACGTGCACGCTCCGGACTATGCCCCCCTACACGCTCCGTACTATGCCTCCCTAAAAAAAAATCACCATCAAGTCAGGCTATTGCCGTCCACTGCTAGAAGTAGGCCTAAATGTAAAATAGTACTGGACATTTATGGCATATTTTTGTTGTGATTTATATTTAAGTTTTTGAGACAATAAGGTTGTTATTTTGTTAGGATGCTCATCATTTCATTTTTATGATAATAAAAAAAAATGTGTCAATAATTACATTTGGTTACCTTATTCCTTAGGGGCCGTCCATTAATCACGTGAGATTTGAAAAGTGGGGGAGGCGTTTGGCAATAATCACGAAGGCCTAAACCTTCATAGTCTTAAACCTCACCACGTATCACCAAGGGCGAGGGGGGTTAAAAATGATAAAAAAAAAAGATCACGTGGTTATTGGACGTCCGCTTACCTTGAAAATTTAAAGGAATATTCGCTTTGATGAATTTTTAGATTTGAATTGGTTGAAGGAAAGGAAGGAAGGAAGGAATTGGTAGAATAAAGGTTGAAAGGTTGCAAGAAGAGTGTGTAAGAGAAAAGTATGCAGTGGGTGTCCGAGAACGGCTGACGATGGCAAGCCAGCCGCAATCGGACATTGAAGAATGCTGGAGAGTATTGAAAGAGAGTATGGTAGATACAGCGAAAGAAGTATGTGGAAGTTCAAAGAAGCATAGAAAAGCAAATGGTGATGCATGGTGGGATGCGGAAGTGGCAGCTTCCGTAGAGCAAAAGAAGAAAGCGTGGCGGGACTATGTCTCTTCTTTGAATCTGAATGACAGTATGACTGAACAGAAGAAAGAAATATATCGGCAATGTAAGAATGACACCAAGGCCTTAGTGAAAGAGAAACGTGATAGAGCAAGTATAAGTGCAGAAGATAGGCTGACTAAAAACTTCGAGAGTAACACCAAACTCTTTTGGAGGGAGGTGAAGAAGTCTCGGGGTTGTTGGTCAGCCTTCAGAATGAATAAAATAAGGTCTAAAGGTGGAAACATTCTTACACAAACACAAGACGTGTTAAGCCGATGGAGTGAATATTTTGGCGATATGTATGCGGATGCTACGGTTGGCGCCGGTGTTGCATGTGGTTTAGTAGATCAACATTCGACAACGGCGTCCTCCGATGGCATCAGTATGGATGAAGTTGAATGGGCGATAAGAAGTTTGTAAAATGGTAAGGCAGTGGGCATTGATATGGTGTCTGCCGAGATGATCAAGCTTGGTGGCTCCTGTGTCTGGGAGGCGTTCCTGTTGCTCCTCAATTTATGTTGGAGCTCGGGAATGGTTCCCGGGGACTGGAATAGCGCAGTCATCGTGCCTTTGTTTAAAAACAAGGGTTCACGTTATGACTGCGCAAATTACAGAGCCATAGGCTTGACCAGTTTGGCAGCAAAAGTGTATGGTAAAATTATTGAAAGGAGAATGAGGATGGTGTCCGATGGTTTACTGTGTGAGACACAAGGAGGTTTCAGGAGTGGAAGGGGATGCATGGATCAAGTGTTCTCTCTGCGCAACATTGTGGAGAAACATCTGGCTCTAGGTCAGAGGGTTTTCTGCAGTTTTGTGGATCTGGAGAGAGCATTTGACACGGTTGTACGAAAGGAACTTTGGGACATTTTACCGGAGTATGGTATTAACGGTAAACTGCTACAGGTTGTGCAGTCCAGTTACATGGGCTGTAGAGCCTGTGTGCGGCTGGATGATGGAATGTCGCCTTGGTTTGACGTCAATATCGGCGTTAAGCAGGGTTGCGTTCTGTCAGCCAGGCTGTTTATCATATATCTGGATAAATGTCTTCAAAGGTTGAACGATATGAATGTGGGAGTCCAGATGGGCGACTCAGTGGTCACTGCTCTGCTATATGCAGATGATGCAGTCCTGCTGGCACAGTCAGCGACTGACCTGCAGACCCTAGTCGACACAATGACAGAAGATTGTAAGAAAAGGGGTCTACGCGTGAATGTGAGCAAAACCAAAATAATGGTATTTGAAAGAGATGAAACCAGAACAGATGTAAGAGTAACAATAGGTAATGATGTACTAGAGCAAGTGGATGAATTTGTATATCTTGGATGTGGATTTAGCCGAGATGGAAGGTACACCACTGATATAGAGCGAAGAGTGAATGCGGGAAATAGAGTGAACGGAGCTTTGGGGCAACTTCTCGGCAGCCACCACCTCAGCCAGAAGGCACGTGTAGCAATACATAACGCAGTGCTTGTCCCAACATTACTGTATGGAAGCGAGAGTTGGGTATGCAGAAAAGAGTATGAAAGTAAAATTAATGCGGTTGAAATGCGATCTCTGCGGCAAATCTGTGGAGTTAGGTTGACCGATTGCATTCGTAACGACGACGTAAGAGAGCGAGTAGGTATGAAAGAGAGTATTGGTGTAAAGATGCGAAAGGGAATGCTCCGATGGTTCGGACATGTGGAAAGAATGCCGAACGAACGTCTGGTTAAGAAGATATACAATACGAAAGTGGAAGGATGTAGGTACCGGGGGAGACCGAGACTCACCTACCTAGACCAGATCGGTCATGTACTGAAGGAAGGTGGAGTCAAGAGTCTCCGAAACCGGCGTGCGTGTATGAAGAGAATTATGAATGTTGAGGAAGCGAGTGAAGTATGCAAAGATAGAGTTCTCTGGCACTCTGTTCTCTGCCTACCCTGCAAGGGATATGGCGTGATGATATGTATGTACGTATGTAGATTTGAATTGGTTGATTTTTTATTCATATAATTTTATTTGATTTTAATCTGATAAATTGTTAATATGATTCTCTTAGGTTTATTATCGGAATATGAAAAGTATATACATTTTTAAATAATTTAAAAAAATCGATTTTTCTTAAAAATCGATTATTTATTTTGATTATAATCGATTTTTTGGCAAATCGATTAATATTAAATAAAAAAAAATCGATTTTTATTTAATCGATTTTTCCAGGAACCTCACATCCCTAGTATCTAATACATTAATGTATTACAATATAATAAAGATCTAGTTGCAAGTTTGAATTATTGTCCAATGTATTTGCTCATTTCCTGTTTTCATAATATTTATAGGACTTCAAATTTTGTACCTGTTGGCTGTTATACACTTGTGATAAAAAAATTGTTAACACATTCCCTGCTGTTCTAGGGTTGTAAAATTAAATTACTCTTAGAGCAATTCAAATATTGAGATAGTTAATCCTTAAATATAGCTAGGCCAAACAGTAAACGTAGATGAAAGGATACAAAGGAATTTTAGCATTTAATATGCTTAATTATTTATAAATACCTGATACGAAACGAAAAATGATGTCACAAGCGGGGTTCGAACCCGCACCTATTGGGAATCCGGCCCAACCGTGCTGCCACTTACACCATCGTGAACTATTTTAGGACATGCAAATTTCGATTCATATTATATCTTAAGTCTTATTTGCATGTCCTAAAATAGTTTACGATGGTGTAAGTGGCAGCACGGTTGGGCCGAATTCCCAATAGGTGCGGGTTCGAACCCCGCTTGTGACATCATTTTTCGTTTCGTATCGGGTATTTTAAATAATTAAGCATATTAAATGCTAAAAATTTCAGTAATTTGAAGATACAAAGGTTTATATAATTTTATTATATTGTGCTACACTATCATCATTGTCAACTTGCTCTATGTTAATCCCAACTTATTTGGGGTCGATGCAGTATGTCTACTCCTTCCATACAACCCTATCAAACGTCATCTCTGTGGTCACTCCTTGTCTATCCATGTCATAATTCACAGAGTCCATCCATCTTTTCTTCGGTCTTACCGTATCCTTAAAGCCTTCAACATTCATACTTAAAACTTTCCTCAGAACATTACTTTCATCCTGTCTCATCACATTTTCATACCATGTCAACCTTTTATTCCTTACTTTTCCGTCACTGGCGCAACTTTTAAACTTCCTCTTACATGTTCATTTCTTATTTTATCCATTCTCATCACACCCTACATCCATCTCAACATTCGCATCTCAGTGTACTCAGTACACTATCTACTATTACTATTTATACACATGCTCCCTCATAGACATGTACTTTCAAAATTGCACAGATGGTAATGTAAATAATAATGACTAAGATACCAATCTACCATGCCAGTTATGGGTTCAATTTGGATGCAGGAGAATTATTTGTGTGATCCATAAAACGCTGTTCCTAGTTTAGGTGTAATTTGCATCTATTAAATTATGTTTGTGAAATCTCCTATAACACAAGGATTATTTTCTTAGTTCTATGTATTGTATTAAAAAAAAAAAAAAAAAAAATTGTAGGCATGGATTACAATGAACAACAACAATGCTATAACTTGAACTGTTTATTTCCATACATACTAATAACCTACAACTAAAAACAATGAAATGCAAAACATTTAGGGAGTTTTGGCGCGAATGTGGAAATGTCATGTCACGCTCTTGAATTATATTCATTTTTTTAGTGTTTTGTAGTGTTATATTGAATAATTTTGCTGGTATTTTATGCAATATGGTACAGTTAAAGTGCTGAAGTGTAGTGAATATGGTATAATAGTGGTTTACGTGTATTTTCATATTTTGCCAAAATTCCCAAAGAAAACCATTGATTAGGTTATCAGCACCCGATTAATGGTAACGACTTGACTTACTGACAGACAATGACTATTAAAGCTACATAATATGAAGAAATGATGAACATATATGAAAAATAATTAAATAAGACTTGGCTGTATGGGCTTTGATCCCTTTGCCTGTCCGAATGGACGAACAGAACCAAAAAAAAAAAAAAAAAAAGCAAAACATTTAGAACAGGCTTTAAATATTTATATAATTTGCAATGTTCAAAGTACCTACGACACGATTGCATTAGACAGTAACTGAAGTAGCTCCACTAATAATAACAGCAGCATCATCATCTGAAAGAGCGGTCACAGACACCGGGTTCACTGCGTACACACTCTTAGCCTCATGTTACTTCTTTTTAGTTAGTTTCTCAGATAAATCATCAAAGGTAGGATCTTGGAGGTTGATCATCAGACTATTGCCAGGAAGAAACACACGGTTTTGTGACTGAGCAATCATTCTTGAGATGCTCTGAGCAGCACGGATTTTGCGCAATTTTAAGTAACCTGGATTCATACCCATAGCTTTGCCCAACATTTCAGCAGCTTCTGCCTCACCTTCAGCTTGTACAATCTTTTGCTGACGCTCCTGTTTAGCTCTTTCGACAACAAATGCAGCACGTTGGGCTTCTTGTTGTGCTACTTGTTTAGCTTCGACTGCAGCAGTGTATTCTTTACCAAAACTTAATTCAGTTAGAGAAACATCATCCAAAATTATGTTAAAATCGGCTGCTCGTTCCACCAACTCTCTTCTGATCAATAGTGAAACTTGTTGACGTTGAGTGATCAGCTGAGAAGCATTAAATTTTGCAACAACAGATTTTAAAACTTCATTGCAAATTGATGGTAGCACTTTTTCATCATAATCTGTACCTAATTGTCGGTACATTGTAGGGAGCGCGCTTGAATTAGGACGAGAAAGTACTCTCAGAGAAATGTTTACCATTTGTAAGTCTTTTGAGCCGGTCGGTGAGGAGATCTTTCGGGGCCTAGATCGTATATCATAAATTATGGGATACTGGAACCATGGTACGCGAAAGTGCATACCCTCACTCATAACATGTTCTTGCACACCTCCTATTCTGTTAAACATGATAGCACGATGACCACCTTCCACGGTAAATAATGATTGTGAGATGCCATAAGCTGCCGCTCCCACGACCGCCACTACTTTTAATCCAATGCCAAGTCCAGGTGGTCCACCCTTAGCAAATTTACCTGCCATGTCGTTCAGTTTACTTTGTGCCATACTTGTAAAATATCTGCCAGTACAATAATAATAAATTTATCTTCTTTTCAAGAAACCTAACCTAATCAAGTCGGAAAATCGTGATGGTGAATTGTGCAATAATCAGTGTCGCCAAGTAATAACCAGTGTTTCCACTATCAGATTTTAGTTTTACCCTAAATTTTTCTAATAAATGCCCCAATAATAAAAAGGTATTTAACCTTAATTATTCTCTGAAAATCCTTGATTTAGGGCGCAAAGTTTAAATGAGTTCAAAATAAAGCAAAACTTGATGGTTTTAATATTTATTTTAATTTTCATCTATTAATCAGAGGTAGTAAATAATTAGAATTAATTTTAATCTGTGAAAGAAGTAGATGGTGAACAATGTGATGCTGAAGCTAAAGCACTGGCCTTAAGTTTTTGAGCTGCATTCAATATTTGTCTTTTAGGTTCTAAAATCAAGCTTGTCATACCTAGTTTGGTATGCAACAAATCGTTAAGGGTTTCATTGTGAAGCCTGCTTCTTTTATAAGTTTTACATTTTTTTTTAATACACTGAGTAATCTTTCTACCTCAGTATTCGAAGATGGCAGTGCTAATAGAAGTGAAATCACAACTTCAAGGTTTTGGTATTTGTAAGTTCCAAAATGATCTTTCAAGCTCAACACTTTATTCCAATATACTTCCGTTAGTAGTTTTGTGACCTCTTCTTCACTTTTTACCTTTAAATAATTCGCTTCACTAAGGGCTTGTTGACGCCATTTATTATCCGCTTTTTGTATATTACATTTATTACTTGAAAACTGAAATGGCTGAACACGGATGTGTTATAGAACGATTTTCCAACTGTCGTACAATTTGTGGATCTACATATTTTATAAAATAGAAAACATTTTCAAAGTCAAATCTGAATTCATCATCATTTCAGCGTATCGCCGCCCAGCGATTTTCACCAGGTCATTTTACCCCAAATTACCCTAAATCCCTAAAAATATTAAATGGCCCTATAGTCTATCTAATCTAAGAGGTGCATTTGGACAGCTGTCAGAGTAAGGTGTCTAGGTATGTGAACCAAATAATCGCTATCGAAAATATCCGATTTTGATGAGAAATCGATATTAATTCTTTGTAATTAATAATCGGTTTATTTTTTTATTTTTCAAAAAGGAGATGAAATATTAAGTGCTAAATTAACACTAAACAAATTTAATTATTTCATCATAAAATCTATTCATCATATTTAGTAGGATTAGGTTAAGTAAAAACAAAAACTGGATTTGAAAATAGCTATTTGTTCAGAATCTATAGTATTACTTGAATTATCACCGTCGCGAACATTAATAATTATATCCTTATCAATAAAATTGACGAAACGTACATCTCTGTCAAAATCTATATTCGATTAAATATATTAATCTAATATTTTTACCGATTATTTAGATATTCGCGAATTGGAAGTTGTCAAGTACTACTGTTTAGAACGTTATGACGTGAAATTGTAAGACCGTCCATAATAATTATTATTTACAATGTTATTTTAATTTTAAATTAGTTTTACAAGTTTCAACATTACATTATTGTACAAGTAACTCACTCGCAACGTTAATTATGTAAATAACTTAATATTTCTTTAAAATTTCAGATTTATTGTTTGCAATCATGTGTGTACGTTTGACCAAAGTTATTGTGTATTAAAAAATGCGAAACGTCCAAATGCACTTCTTAGATTAGATGAACTATAAAAAAAGCATATTCTTAGTTATTACCGCATCTAAAAATCAAAATATGGCATTTTAAATTAGCAGTTTCGCCCTGAAATAGGGCGAAATCCCTAAAAGTGGTAACACTGGTAATAACCATAGAGTTTTTTAAATATATAGGTATAGAGGCAACAGCAAAGCTCAGGTACAGACGCCATCTGTCGATAAGTGGTGTAAATGGAGAGCGGCCTCCTGGGCTAGGGAGGATTCAATTATTCTTAATAGAATTGATTTCACAACTGAAGATTATTAAAATACTCTTAAAAACAAATAAAACAACAGTTTACTTTATTATAGTGCTTTCTTTTATTATAATACAACATTTAACTACATACAACATTTTAATTATATCACTAGTCTCCGTGGGTATTACACATGGGTCAGGTTAGTAAAACAAGCGTCGATCGGTATCCAGGAAACAAAAAATAGTCGTCGGTGATAACAAAAAATACTCACACAACAAATAAACAGAACAGAATAACCACAGACTAATATAAGCTTACGCATAGAATAATGTCAAACTCACGTACAGTGTGGCCAGATTTAAATTGATCATTATAGCTAGCTACTCATTTAATTTCTGCTAAAAATCTGATATTATTTTTGGAATAAATGTTAAAATTCTGCTAATAGATAAGTTTTAATGTGTACTAGAGAAAAACGCAACTCAATATTTTCAAATAAAAAAAATCTAAGTTCTATCCACATTTTTATATAGAACTATAGAGTTTTGAACTATCTTAACCATATTTTTTGATGGCGTAAAATTTCTGGATCCAGACTGTTCTTTAACTGCTTGTTTGACATGTAGCAACATGTTCATTTTTAATTTTTTTTCCCCCGTCATTTTTTATATTGCTCATTTGAAAAAATATGCTCTCACAAGATGTACATGTATAATCATAGATAAAATCATCATAGCTTTTGCGAAATAATGTACTTGGGGAGTGTGGGTACAATTAATTCCATCTGCCTTCGTGATTTTTGAAATGTGGTGGATATCGGTACTTTCATCAATGACAACTGAAGAAACAAGGTTTTCTGGCACACACTGCATGTTGAATTATCGTTTTGTTTAAATATATGTATTAAACAAGAAGCCAATTTAGCATGCAATTCTTTTCCAACTTCAGGTTTGAGAACATTATATGCCAATGCAGCAGCTTTAGTGCGTTTACATAAAAATGATCTTGCAATTACTGAATCATGCAAACATTTTTCAAGTAACTCGTTCAAATGATCCATAACTCTAAATGATAAATTATGTTTTACCAGAAACATACACATTTTAATTTCAGCTTTTTTTACCTCTTCAGTTATAGACGTTTGTCTTAGGTTACATACAGATGTGAATTGTTTACTAACTACATTACAAGTATTTTTAGAGCAACATAAGTAAACAGAGTGTCTTACCGACGACTTTCCAGAATAATCACATTTTTTTTATGTTTCACTGAGTTTACATGTTATTTAAAAACAGAAAGTCATGAAACTACTGTTATTACATACTTTACAAAAAGCGGCATTGCTCTCATTTTTGGATCGTCATAAGCAAGATGAAAACATTGGATCCTTCTCCCATTCAACACGATAGTTCTGGTCATATTTTCTGACGCGGACGAAACAATTGACTAACGATATCTGCGCATAAAATGTATATTACATACAATTTCAAAGCAAAATATACATTTAAAGGGTATTTTCCCCAAGAATGAAAGGTGCCTTCAGAAGAAAAAAAATACGTTCTTTAAGAAAGACAGGGTTTTTAAATATGTTTTCGCAACTACCGAATGGTAATTAATGAATGTATAATCCCGCTAGTTTCCTGCGGAACTTTTTCAATAATATGCCAAAATCTGCCTAATTTTAAAGTCTGCGACACAATCTACTGTCATAAATTTGAGATTGAATTCTGCTAAAATCGCAGAATTCTGCTAAATTTGGTCACACTGCTCGCAAGGTATTTTTTTAAATGGCTGCCATGGCGGCAGCACGTTTCTTTTTACGCAAAATACAATAAAATGTATAAAAATTTACATGTGATTTATAAAAATAAAAAGAGTTAAAATGAATGTTTTACTCAAATACAAATAAGCTCCAATAATATAAATTAATTTTATATTATTTTTATCGTAACAAAGCTTAATATTGGCGCCATCTAACGCAATAGGGTGGAACTAAAAATCTCATACAAAATCTCTATAGGCGAACTGTTAATACACTGGTAATAACCACAGAACAAAATACTCAGAAAGTTAATAACCACAGACTAGTAAGAGATGCGGTAATAACTAAGAATATGCTTTTTTTATAGTTCATCTAATCTAAGAAGTGCATTTTGACGTTTCGCTTTTTTTAATACACAATAACCTTGGTCAAACGTATACACATGATTGCAAGCAATAAATCTGAAATTTTAAAGAACTATTAAGTTATTTACATAACTAATGTTGCGGGTGAGTTTCTTGTACAATAATGTAATGTTGAAACTCTTAAAACTAATTTAAAATTAAAATAACATGGTAAATAGTAATTATTATGGACGATCTTACAATATCACGTCATAACGTTCTAAACAGTAGTGCTTGACAACTTCCAATTCACGAATATCTAAATAATCGGTAAAAGTATTAGATTAATATATTCAATCGAATAGAGATTTTGACAGAGATGTACGTTTTGACAATTTTGTTGATGAGGAATTAATTATTAATGTTCGCGACGATGATAATTCAAGTAATAGTACTGATTCTGAATAAATAGCTATTTTTAAATCCAGTTTTTGGTTTTAATTAACCTAATCCTACTAAATATGATGAATAGATTTTATGATTAAATAATTAAATTTGTTTAGTATTAATTTAACACTTAATATTTCATCTCCTTTTTGTAAAATAAAAAAAATAAACCGATTATTAATTACAAAGAATTAATATCGATTTCTCATTAAAATCGGATATTTTCGATAGTGATTATTTGGTTCACATACCTAGACAACTTACTGTGACAGCTGTCAAAGTGCACTTCTTAGATTAGATAGACTATAGATTCAGCGTTATTTTACTCTATGATTTTAAGATAATGCTACTGTGATATGGCTCACTGAATTTGGCCCACTTGTTTTGATTTTTGAAGTCTTTTTATTTTTAATTATTTGTTCGTCGTTTGTTCGTTATTGTTCGAATGTAAAAAATGTTTGTTCGTCTTTTATTTATTAATAATTAATTAAATATATGTTCTCCCTTAAGTTGACCCCCCTTACTAGTTATCTTTATTTTTATCGCTCAGATTAATTCATTTTGATTAATTATCATTTGTTCGACCACCATTGATGATTGTTTGATCATAAAAACAATTAAATTATTAAATATTAATATTTTTTTATTTAATAAAAAAGTCATCACCTTACGCCCTACATTGCGCATGCGCTTCCAGTATAATGGTGACTTGGCGAATCGCCAAGTGCACAATGTATCGCCAATGGCGATACATTGTGCATATCATGTAAAAATTGTCAATATAAAAAATTCTCCATTTCGAATATTATGAAATTCTCTTCATTTACTACTTTTTAGATTTGGACCTGTAGATTTTGAGAAATCTCAAAAATTTAAGTAATTTTTTTTTTCAAATGCGGTGTTTTTGGAATAACTTTGAAATGTCTATACCGATCGATTCCAAAAACTAATCAGGTTTCACTTTCAGATCATTGACTTTTTTCAATTACCTGATATTTTCCTACAGTACGCATAATAATGGCCGACATCATAAACTACTACTCCAGACAATCTGAAAATATACATATAATAATAATTTTTAGTTCCAAATACATACATGTAAAAATAATATACTTAAAATAAGGTCAACCAACCGGTAACATATGTTAATATAAATTGCATCCTTATTTTGAGCATTCAAAGAAATTTTAATTGGAAGTTCACTTAATGTAGTGTAATAATGTGTTTGTTTTCCGGATTTACACAATGAACACGAAATATTAAAAATTTGTGCATGAAAATCTAGAGCCTTTTCCTATGAAGAGAATTTGTTTATATTCGAAATGCAGCATTTTTTTATATTGACAAATTTTTACATGATATGTACAATGTATCGCCAAGTCGCCTTTATACTGCAGACGCATGCGCAATGTAGGCGTAAAGTGATGGCTTATTTATAACATATAAATAATTAAAAATTTAATTATTTATACATACATATCATTACGCCATATCCCTTGCAGGGTAGGCAGAGAGAATATTAATTATTTATAAAAACCCGATAACGAAGCGAAAAATGATGTCAGAAGCGAGGTTCGAACCCGCGCCTATTGGGAGTGCGGTCCAATCGTGCTGCCACTTACACCACCATGAAGTGTTGTAGGACGTGCAAATCTCGCTTCGTATCATATTTACGTCTTTAAGGTGACCTGCGCCATCTACCCGACAATGTTAGCACAATTGGGCCGGACTCCCAATAGGTGCGGGTTCGAACCCCGCTTGTGACATTATTTTTCGCTTCGTTATCGGGTTTCTAAAAATAATTAAGCATATTAAATGTTTAATTTGAAAAATATAATTGTTTTTTTGACCGAACAATTATCAATAGTGATACACAAACAATAATTAATCAAAATTAATTAATCTGAGCGATAAAAATAATGATTTCTAGTAAGGGGGACCAACTTAACGTTGAACATTTGTTTAATTCATTATAAATAAATAAAAGACGAACAAACAATTTTTACATTCGAACAATAACGAACAAATAATTAAAAATAAAAAAAAATCAAAAATCAAAATAAGTGGGGCCAAATTCAGTGAGCCCCTGGGGGGGCACACTTAAAACATTTCTTATTTTTACTGACCGTCGCGCCGCCTACAGATTGGTTGTACAAACTTAACTGCTGCCATTTTGTCCTGCCTGTCAAACGTTTGACAACTGAGAATTGTTATTTTTTGTTCCTAGCGTAGGTACTTATTGTCATCGATCTATTTTCGGTTATTGATATTCTTTCTGAAAATTATCTCAAGTTTCATTGTTAGGCTGATATTATTATTGTTTAGTTATCAGCTGATATGTTATTTTTTATATTTTAGGGTAGCTTTCATAGTAAAAGAAAATTCTATGTAATTACACATACACATGTAGATATGTATATATATATTACTTCAACTTTAGTTCACCGCCTAAACGCTGGGTGGCAGCACTTTCCATACATGCATATTTTATCATCGAGTTGCCACTCTTTTTCAGTTTAATAACTTTACTCTTTGGTGAGCCCTGTGATATGGAGACTAGAGTATAAGGAGAATCATCTGTGTATATGAAAAGTGTCTGTCGAAATATATTAAATAAGGGAGGCGCCACATTAGCATCATGGGTTGCTTTCCATTTAGTTAACACAGAGGGACTCTGCGGTACATTGTGAAACACTGCCAAACACTGTGTAAAAGTTTAAATGAAACAGCTTTGTCTCAAAATAACACTAGAGTGCATCAATATCGCAAAATTCTGAGCGTCGTATACCTAAATGCAAGTTCCTTGACAAAGTCTTGGCTCAATAACATAACCACATTATCAGGGCTCACTTCAATATAGCAATATTTACATTCTACATTTTTATTAAATTTTAATTAGCAGTAAGAGACAAGCTCAATTTAATAATCTCAAATGATACTATTAGAATATGCCGTAAATAAATTGCGAGGTTAAGTAATGATACTTAATTCAAGCAAAGTAGTACCTATATATTTAAAGTACTCTATGAAAGTAGGTAGGTAAGCGTCTGTCGAACAGTGTACGGCTGTGTTCAACAGTGTCGTTGATGGAAAGCGTTTTATCGAATACTGCGTCACTTTTTGTATTAAATGGAAAGCACACATGGTAAATTTGAAAGGAAGCGGAAAAAGAAACTAATAAATCAATAAGCTTACTATTCACAGTTTACGAAAAAAAATCACTCGAAACTAATAAATCAATAAGCTTACTATTCACAGTTTACGAAATAAAATCAAAAATCTATAGCCTGTTTTTTTTTACCTCAGAGTATGGAGGGCAAAAACTAAGGAGTACCATTTCAGTGTATTAAGAAGTGTCCATTGAATGGGAGCAAATTAAGGTGGCGCTATAGTAGCAAGTGGAAGAATTTTAAAAAGAGCGCCTCAAATTTCATAGGTTCATAGGTTATTATTTATCAAATCACAGCTGACTACGTAACTCAGCACAGTTCACTCTACTTATTACTGCTACATTCATATCATTTCCACTTGCTACACTAGCGCTGTTTCGGTGAGTGTTCGAACAATAATTTGCTGTTTACAAGTGGACACTTTTTGGACTAATCCCCCATACAAGATGGCTTTCCTTAGTTTTTACCCTCCATACCTCAGAGACCAAATTGACACATGCAAATGTCAAATATACAAATAATGCTGCCAGCTTTTTTCGTGAAGTGGTGTACCTACGATACCGGTATATCGAAACGTAAGATTTTATATTTATGAGACGATTAACTTTAAAGTTTTCAATTCCAAACCGATTCATAAAAAATTATATAAGTATACATGGCTACGCGAGGTGCTATATAGTAGTATAACGCGACATATCGCCTTACATACTCAGCAAAGAATAAAGTTATTAAACTGAAAAAGAGTGGCAACTCGATGATAAAATATGCATGTATGGAAAGTGCTGCTACCCAGAGTTTAAGCGGTGAACTAAAGTTGAAGTGATATATATACATATCTACATGTGTATGTGTAATTATACAGAATATTCTTTTACTATGAGATCTACCCTGAAATATAAAAAAAAACCATATCAGCTGATATCGAAACAATAATAATATAAGTTTAACAATGAAAATTGATATAATTTTCAGAAAGTACATCAATAATCGAAAATAGATCGATAAAACTCAGATTTTATATTATGATGTAGGTAGAATTATTATTTATAAAATTTTAAAGGCGTCTGGCAGGGGGTTGCCACCCTACAAAGTGTCTGGCAACGGATGGCATGATATTCTAATAGTATCCTGTAGAACATACTAAAAAATTGCGCATTATGCTATAATGTTTTTGGGCAACAATTATGTTCACCTTTACTACCTGTTACCTGTCAAAGCCACCACGGTTTGAGATTCATAATACCCAAACCTTCTTACCTGCTGTAGGGTACTGTACAGAAAGTTTTTAGCCTTTATACTATGTGGTAGGACTGACGATCACGGGCTCTCCCTCTATAATGTCTGCAATATTCACAAATACTATATTAGCTCTGCTAAATTATTCCCAAGGAAGATTGAAGTCAGGCAGGTGGCCCTCGTAAAACTATTACCAAAGGCTTTTGCAATAGGTACGACAGATCGACCCCAAGTAATTTGGTTAAGAGTAGAAGAATGATGATAATGATTCAGAAATACTAGTTGTGCTACCTATCTGAGAATCACAAACTAAGCACAAGTATAGTAACAGTACTGAGAAACTTTTTTTGGCTGGCTGGTCTGAACATACGCCGTACGTTCCGTCCAGGGCGACTGAAGAGCGGCGCGTGACCCTATAACCCACTATGTTCCCTCTTCATCATCATTGGGCCGACTCCTGGCACCGCGTTCTTAACATCCGTGACCAGCCTGGCGGGCTATCCTTTCGGATACCATCGTCCGTCGATGCCCCGGTCTGCTGCCGGGGAATCGTCCTCATGAGGTCAGACTCTCTGCGGGTGATAAACTATTTCCCGATCCAGTTACTCGCGTCTGCACCGCCCCAGGTGACGGCGGCGGAGCGTGTTACTGTAGAGGATTTAATATAGATGTGACCCGCCACCTCGGTCCAGAAGATGACTGCCTCGCAGAAGGCGGCGACAGGGTCCCTGTTCCTGACACTATCAAGCACCGCCTTAGTAAAGATCGCCAGCGTCAGGTCAGCACCGACGATTGTGACGAGTTTACTGCACTGCTATACCCAGGCCCCACAGACTTCTAGCATGTTCTGCGCCGTGTCCTCGTCGCAATCGTAGTGGTGACAGGATGGTGTCCTCTCTCCCATTGCGATCGTGAGCAAGTATTTGCCGAAGCAACCATGCCCCAACAAGACCGACACAATTTAAAATCCGGCGAGCATTTCCGTTGCCACCGTGTGGTATTCGTGTATGACCCTGTTCGCTATGGCCCTTTGTAGTCACCATAAGAGGGCCCTGAGATGGGCGATCAGGGACTCCATCCACACGGGTACAACAACTGTCAGCACGTGGCGCTAAGTCCACTTACATAAGCCATAAAAGGGTGAATTCCACGTCGACAAGCCGCAGTGCAAGTTTACGGAAACGCTCCCGCAACTACCATCGCCAGACCTCGATCAGACGCAGATATTTCATCTGGGCCCGAATGCTGATGGGGACTGAGTTGACGGTGATCAAGACGCCGGCGGGTGGACCGTTGTGGGACCCGTGGAATAACAAGGGCTTCATCTTATTAAGGGCTACTCTAAGCTCAACACCTTAATCCACCTGATAATCGCCTTGGTGCCAAGAGTTGCTAGGCGTGCCGCCTCTTCTAGCATCCCACCCCGGACTGTGACGAGTGTGTCATCAGCGTAAAAAATTACGCCTAGACCGGGAGAGAGGCCACCTCGTAACGCCCAGTCGTAGCCGATACTCCACAGGGTCGGACTTAAGACCGACCCCTGTGCGACACCATACGACATGAGCGTTCGCACGTTTTTACTCGGTCCGCGTAGAACACGCTGCGCCTCTCCAAATGGTCAGCCACCAGCCGCCTCAGGTATAGAAGCATCCCATGATAAGGAAACGCCTCCGTGACTCAGTTGAATGGCAGACTAATGAATGCGTTGTCGATGTCCAAAGACACCGTTAATAGCACCCCTCTGCCGGTTACCGCCTCCGCCACCACGGCCTTTACGCGAAACAAGGCCGCAATCGTCGAATGCTCCTTCCGGAAACTGAATTGGGCATCCGACAGATTGGGGCCGACTTCGCTAAAGTGTCGGCCGATATGGGCAGTTAGGTTTTCTCCAGTAACTTGCCCGCATGGTCCAGCAGCACGATGGGCGCGTAGGTCACGATCGAATCCGGCGACCATCCCAACTTCGGTGAGAGAACCAGCCTCTCCTCCTTACAACATTCAGGGAACCGTCAGACGCTAGATAGACAGGCATTGTGAGGCGTGGTTCCAAGGGTTGGAGGACCAGGGCCAGAACCCGGTCGGGTACACTGTCCAGCCCGGGAGCGGTGGTTATAGCGCGCATTCGCGCTACCGATGCCCATTGACGTCCTTGGCCTGATGGATGGCTAGCCTGAAGGCAGACCACGCACTATTGTAAGCCTTGTATAATCGGCCCTCCCACTCAGTGTCACTGTGATGCCGCCGAATGCCGGTATAGGCACTTCGAGCGCGTATACTTGCTGCCCGGATATCCACCAATACTGAGAAACTTGTATCAAAAAAAGGAAGTCATTTACGCAATATTTATAATAAAATTATTTCACTTATTTATTTGCTCACTAAAATATTTATAATAGCCACACCTGTGTGTATCGTCCCGAAGTAATATGTGACGAAGCTTCGTACGTTTTGTACGCTAAAAAGTTATCGCGATAATACATAATGACCTTTTTGAATCTCTTCATGGGTTCAGCTTCATAATAGTGTAAAAATTCTAACACCATTTCATCGCTCCACTCCACATTTATTGATTAAATGGAGATCCTCGAACGCGTCTAAACACATCGAAAATTTCCGCTGAAATGAAAACCGGTAGTCTGACCACGCTGGCGCGCCAAAACCCTTTGACTTATCGCCTATCAAGTAGACTTGGGTAGCTCCTGAATGAGAGATACAAATGAATTAGCTCCTTGATTTCAATCTAGCTCACATTAGCTCAGTAGCTCAGTTAATAGTTCAACGGCTCAATCGGCTCTTTTACTCGCGTCGTTATTTCGTGCGAGCGAGTAGTCGACGACCGCCGATCACCGCCGAACAGAAAAAGTATTGAGCATGTTCCGATATGCATTGTGACTATTGCGAGCCTAAACGTTATATGTTCAACAAAGAAAAAATGTTTGAAAAATAAAAAGTTATATTTAAAAAATTAATATTCATCTTTGAATAACAATATTCAATAATAATAGTTATCAGTGCAAACTGGACGCAGTCGATTTTGTCCACCCATATGCATTTAGTGTAAAGCTGTTTTTAACCATTTAAATTACAAATAGACCACTTTCAATTTTATTTATTTTTTTATATAAATATATTTTATATCTAATCCTGCGATCACCAATCAAAATTCTATACTAAGTATTCAAAAGAGTTAGACCCGTGAACGAGTTGAAATGAAATGAACTAACTCAATAGGAGAGCTAGCTCTCTTGATGAGCTAAATGAACACAGGATATATATGAGCTAAATGAACTAAAGAGCTAAAAGACTGATATAGCTCTTTTGATCAAAAGAGCTATATCTCTCTTTTCTTTTCAGTGAGCCGTTTTTCGCATGTCTACTATCAAGCGATAACGCAGACGAAGCCCGAATGTTCGACGATAGCCGATATTGACCGGTCACATCTCGTGTATCGTCTCATTGCACGAAGCTTCGTGGCGATACACGCAGGTGGGGCCCTAGCATAAGTATATTAATATTAAATGGCTTGTATAAGCATAGAGATATCAAATAGAATGGATGCGCTCTATTCTATTATATGAAGAGTTTATTATATAAATATATATGAAATGGACACATAAAAACCAAAAAGCATGGTCTCTCATTTTTACTAAACAATATTTGCGTGGAAGAAAAGAGACAAATATAGTTTGCTGATTTTGGCTGCACTTTCGTGTTGTGTCATGAGCTTGTCAATTCGTGACTACAACGCCATTTTAAGTACCGAGTATTGTGGTATATCTGTTGTCAAATTGTTATTGTTCAAAATATTTTTTATTGTTTTTATAAATTATACGTGTGTTAACTATTTTAATAGTTAACTAGGGGCATATCTCTCAACTGAGTAATCATGCCCGCGTGCTCTGTAAAGCAGTGTAATGTCAGAAAAACCATAAATCAACCAACATGAACCCTTCAAAGGTTAATAGTAAAGTTTTCACTGATAATGCTAAATATTTTAGGATTTTGTCGAATCTATTATTACAAGGTGTTATTTTTACATGCCGCAAATGCTTGCGTTAGTTATGTATTAGGTAAAATGTGTTTTCTTTATTTAAAATTATATAGGTGTAAACATACTAGTGAGATGGTAAAGTATAGTCGTAACGTAAAAAGATAAATTATATTTATGTTCTTACACGAATACATGGTGTATTATCCAACAGGTTTCCTGTAAATGAAATTTTGAACTAGAAATGGATAGAAATTATTGTTACACACAAAATGTGGTATATGTGTTCGATGCACTTTGATGAAACATGTTTCAATAGAATTCTCGATGTAACAAGATTACGTGACGGCGCAGTGCGCTTATCATCTCTTCTGGTTGGTATTTACTTCATACAACAATAGGAAAGTGACCTGCAGTGATGTATGTGTATAATGTAGACTGTAGCCATGAAGGCATTAGCCTTACTCGTACTTAATAAAAACTTCTAATAATTTGTATTAGATTGCTAATGAAACTAGAATGTGATGTGTGTGTATGTGTGTGATAGATGTACTGCATCAAAGTCAAAATATATCAACATCAATCTCCCCTAAGAAGTTTGAGTTACTGGATGATAATTCAAATAAAAATGCACTATTAGTAAATAAGGTAAACTGATCAGCTTTTACTTTTAGTACTTACTATATCTGTGGCAATAATAACTTCTCATTTAATACGTGTCTATCTTTTTAGTCTTTACTGTATAGTGTTGTGTTGAAATTGTAGAGTGTTGTGAATAATATAAAGTAATTTCAAAGCAAATCAGTAAAATAATCCTTAACACATTGTATAATTATTTTTTATCAATAGATATTTCTAAAATAATTTACACACTAGGTTTATATTAATTTAAAAGAGAACAAATATTCCCACAAGCAGGACTTGAACCCACGACCCTCTGTATAGTAAACATATTCTGCTCTACTTTAACCTTTGGGTGTATCACACCATCTATCCGACTTTTTTTGATTGCATGATATATATTTTTCATGGCAATATTATTATTATACTAAGAACATATACCAGTATAAGTCACTGCGAGATTTAGTCAATTAAATGTGAATATTTTTTTCAATTTTGCAGATACAGCCACATAATCTAGAAATAAAAAAACTCACAGAAAAGTGTGATTTGCTAACAAGGAAAATAAGAAAAAACTAAACAGTCCGAAGACGTGATGGAAAAGTGGCTCTATTCTTAGATATTATCAAAGATTTACAAAACAGAAAACTTGTAATTAATCACGAAACTATAATTTTAGAAGAAATACAAAAAAATAAGTGTGCAAGAGAGAAGTATGCAGAGGGTGTCCGAGAACGGCTGACGATGGTAAGCCAGCCGCAATCGGACATAGAAGAATCCTGGAGAATATTGAAAGAGAGTATGGTAGATACAGCGAAAGAAGTATGTGGAAGCTCAAAGAAGCATAGAAAAACAAATGGTGATGCTTGGTGGGATGCGGAAGTGGTAGCTTCTGTAGAGCGAATGAAGAAAGCGTGGCTGGACTATGTCTCTTCGTTGAATCTGAATGACAGTATGACTGAACAGATTAAAGAAATATATCGTCAATGTAAGAATGACACCAAGGCCCTAGTAAAAGAGAAACGTGATAGAGCCAATATGAGTGCAGAAGATAGGCTGACTAAAAACTTTGAGGGTAACACCAAACTCTTTTGGAGGGAGGTGGAGAAGTCTCGGGGTAGTTGGTCACCCTTCAGAATGAATAAAATAAGGTCTAAAGGTGAAGACATTCTTACACAAACACAAAACGTGTTAACCCGATGGAGTGAATATTTTGGCGATATGTATGCGGGTACTCGGGTTGGCGCCGGTGTTGCATGTGGTTTAGTAGATCAACATTCAGCACCGGCGTCCTCCGATCGCATCAGTATGGATGAAGTTGAATGGGTGATAAGAAGTTTGAAAAATGACAAGGCAGCGAGCATTGATATGGTATCTGCCAAGATGATCAAGCTTGGCGGCTCCTGTCTCCAGGAAGAGTTCCTGTTGCTCCTCAAATTATGGTGGAGCCCGGGAATGGTTCGCAGGGACTGGAATAGCGCAGTCATCATGCCTATGTTTAAAAACAAGGGTTCACGTTATGACTGCGCAAATTACAGAGCCATAAGCTTGACCAGTTTGGAAGCAAAAGTGTATGCTAAAATTATTGAAAGGAGAATGAGGATGGTGTCCGATGGTTTACTGTGTGAGGCACAAGGAGGTTTCAGGAGTGGAAGGGGATGCATGGATCAAGTGTTCTCTCTGCGCAACATTGTGGAGAAGCATCTGGCTCTGCAAGCTCTCTAGCAATGTTGGAGTCCAGATGGGCGACTCAGTGGTCAATGCTCTGCTCTATGCAGATGATGCAGTCCTGCTGGCGCAGTCAGCGACTACCCTGCAGGCCCTAGTCGACACGATGACAGAAGATTGTAAGAAAAGGGGTCTACGCATGAATGTGAGCAAAACCAAAATAATTGTCTTTGAAAGAGATGATGCCAGAAAAAATAGGTAATGATGTACTAGAGCAATTGAATGAATCTGTATATCTTGGATGTGGTTTTAGCCGAGACAGAAAGTACACCACTGATATAGAGCAAAGAGTGAATGCGGGAAATAGAGTGAACGGAGCGTTGGGACAACTTCTCGGTAGCCACCACCTCAGCTAGAAGGCACGTGTAGCAATACATAACGCAGTGCTTGTCCCAACATTACTATATGGAAGCGAGAGTTGGGTATGCAGAAAAGAGCATGAAAGCAAAATTAATGCGGTTGAAATGCGCTCTCTATGGAAAATCTGTGGAGTTAGGCTGACTGACCGCATTTGCAACAACGACGTAAGAGAGCGAGTAGGTGTAGAGAGTGTTGGTGTAAAGATGCGAAAGGGATGCTCCGATGGTTCGGACATGTGGAAAGAATGCCGAACGACCGTTTGGTTAAGATGATATACAATGCGAAAGTGGAAGGATGTAGGTACCGTGGGAGACCGAGAGTCACCTACCTTGACCAGATTGGTCACTTACCTACTGAAGGAAGGTGGAGTCAAGAGTTTCCGAAACCGGCGAGCGTGTATGAAAAGAATTATGAATGTCGAGGAAGCGACTGAAGTATGCAAGGATAGAGTTCTCTGGCACTCTTGTCCTCTCTGCCTACCCTGCAAGGGATATGGTGTGACGATATGTATGTATATAAATAAACATATATTTTTTTTGCTTTTTGGTTTTTATGTGTTGATACACTTGATACATGATAGACCTTTACAGTTCTACGTTATGGGAAGGTAGTACCAACTATTTGTTACACTCTTGAACCACATTTTGTTTGAATGCAAACTATCGTACGTACTGTCGACCCGATGCTATAACAAATCATACTTCGATGGTTTATGTAAATATCGATATCGATTATGGGAAATCAAGTCACAACCCTACAGGTAGCCATTTTGTGTGCCAATTACATAACACAACGCAAACAAAATATCAAATCGCTAATCAAAATCCCGGTCCATACCATATGTTTTTATGTCAACGTGTATGGAAGGTAGAAACTAAGGAATACCATCTTGTATGGGGGATTAGTCAAAAAAGTGTCCACTTGTAAACAGCAAATTATTGTTCGAACACTCACCGAAATAGCGCTAGTTTAGCAAGTAGAAATGATATGAATGTAGCAGTAATAAGCAGAGTGAAGTGTGCTGAGTTACGTAGTCAACTGTGTTTGATAAATAATAACCTATGAAATTTGTGGCGCTCTTTTGAAAATGCTTCCACTTGCTACTATAGCGCCACCTTGCCACCTTAATTTGCTCCCGTTCATTGGACACTTCTTAATACACTGAGATGTTACTCCTTACTCTATTCTCCATGGTCAACGTGTATAAGAGACTGTACAGATAATATATTTTTTTTTTAGCTAAAATTGAGCGTATTGCCTGTGGTATTGCTCTCTCTGAGTATATTGTTCTGTGGTATTGCTTCATAAGTTTATACGTGTAAACGGGTTAAAAATCAATTCATTTTATCTTGTCATCGTCTTGGAGTCTTGGGTTATTTAAAAGAAAGCACCTATTTTACAGCAATCGATGTATGTTTTCTCGCAATCTAAAAACAATTACATGTAGTCATAGTAGCTTTATTTTTTGTAAATATTTGGGTGCCAAAGTCAGTTTGAATAAATTACCATGGATTCTTGCGTCGGGGTTGAACAGGACTTGGACAAAGCTATTTTGAAGTTCAACAATATAAATGACCTCAAATGCAGAGTTCTCCAAGACATTATTGATCAAACTGAAAGTCTGAGACAAGAGTTAAATAGACGTAAGTGACTCTGCTATATTATATGTATACAATATATACAGTATAGTATATGCTAAGTTTATATTAATAACAAAATAGATAGATTGTATGTATTTATATTTGTATCAACCATCTCATTTGAATCTCATACCAAATGAACATTTTTTTCATAGTTTGTAAATACATTAAAAGTTGTTTGAATGACGTTTATGCTAATAGTTAACCTACAGTTAATACTAAAAAGCTTCTTGTATTTTTTTATGAAGATACCTGTCATAGCTGTAAATAAACATCGAATAAACACTTCACAATAATATCACATTAATTTAGATATTAAACATTTATTTCTGGTTATTTATTATCAATTAATGAATAGGTTACTAGAAAATAATATTTTCATTTATAATAATTAATTCAGGAATAATACTTTATAGTAACATTTTTATCATATTTGCAATTAAATACATATAAATATTGTAATTAAGTGCTAATACTACTCATAAAAAAAAAACAAGATAATTTAATGTACGAGATGCGGTTAATTTTGCCAAAAAAGAGATTTCTTTCATTTATTGAAAATTATATACTATCAAAACCGTTTACTACGACATCGTTTCGAACAACATACTGGTTATAATAACCCAGAAAAAAGGTCCCGGCTGAATGCTATATGACCGCCTTATCAAAAACACTGCTTTTTACGACATTGCTAATAACGACATACCTCATTAAACAACCACATTTAACTAATATTTCGGAGAATTAGTATTGTTAGAACGACCGGCTAAGCTGTATTGTAAACAATTTAAATAGATATCCACATCTGTCTTCAATGGCTATTAAAATCAGGAAAGAAAACAATAGGATTTAGTTTAGTGTAGGGTCTTTTCTAATTCTGAGAAACAAAACACGTGCATGCAGTAGAGTAGAGTCAAAGCCCGCTTCTTCAAATCTCTTCAGTTACTTTGCTACTTTTGTTGTTGCTGTTAGTGTATTAAGAAAGATTGTTCTTTTTAATGACCAGTTCCACATCCAGAGCAATTATGACAATACGTTAATTAAAATCCAACGTGAATTACAAAATATCTTTGCACAGAAGTGTTCCAAACAGAATAAAATTACCGATTTTATGCACACAGAAAAATAATATGCACTGTACTTATGTGTAATAAACAAAATGTACATAGTTGAATTTATATATTTATAATATTTTTCCAATAATTAACTATCGATTTGTTTGTACTACTACTACTTTCCACGATACACATTAAATATCATCGGTTGTTACGACTATCGGTTTTTACGACTGAATATGAGCAGTCCCTTCGATGTCGTTATAACAGATTTTGACTGTATATACATACATACATATCATCACGCCATATCCCTTGCAGGGTAGGCAGAGAGAACAGAGTGCCAGAGAACTCTATCCTTGCATACTTATATACAGTAGAATCCGGTTATAATGACATTGAAGGGAACTGACAAATTCGTCATACTAAGCGGACGTCATATAAAGCAGAAAGCCTCAGAAAATGTAAAAGATTCTAGTTTTGTTAGGTAGGCCAAGCACCGGGTCTTTTTTTTTTTTGCAACGTACGGGACCTGGTATTTTTTTTTGGGAATATGTTCAAGGTCGTCCCCTGAATGTAAATCCAAGTTGGCGCGGCGGGGGAGGGTTCACTTCAGCCGCCATCTTGGAAAACACGTTTTATTGAATATCTCGCGAACTGCGCATCGTACGACAAAAATTGCAGAGACCATTATTGTAGATAATAATATTTGCCATCTTTTTGATTTGTAACTTTTTTTTGTATAACACATAGGTTTTTAATTATAGCGAATCAAACTTTTTACAATATGGTTTTTACTAAATATTTATTTAATGGTCAATGATAAATTAAAAATAATGGTAACTGAATTGTAGAGCATGAAATTACCTATAAATTTTATACGAAACTTTTTCTCGTAGCATTTATAGTCTAAGAGCTTAGTAAAACTTGCACCTCGTACATTATCAGTGGCAATATTGCTCGCTGTATACGAAAACCATTTCATAACGCATAAAATGGCATAAAGTGTTCAAAAAAATGTCAATACAGCTGTGCAGCAAATCAATTAAAATTATAAATAATGTGGAGAACAACTAATAATTTGTCGATCTTTATTGTTACTTAAAACGGTATCATCATAAAAGATTGTCTATATAGCAAAAAACAATAGTACATCCCGCTACATCGTAAGAATTGTAATAGTTATTATTTTTATTATTATGTATCTCCAATTGTTATCGAAATCACAAAAATGAAAAGAATTTTACGAATGTTACTTCAAAAAAACGGAAAAACATTTGTTTACACAAACAAAAAGTGGCGCATTATTTTACGGTGCGAGTCTTATTTTTTTCGATGTCGAGAGAAGACACTCATCGTCTTGTGGATCTATCTCTTCTGCCTCCGCCATATCCGAAGGAAACGAATCAAAGGTTGGGTCTTCGGTTGGGATGGCATCTAATATGTCTGGCACGTTGTCGCATGTTTGGCCGCTGCAATTGGAGCAAATAATCGAACATTTGAGAACAGCTTTTCGGCATCCGCAGGCAGCTCCGCAATTTTTGGTGCATTTGCACGATATTATTTGCAACAAACTCGACGGTGCAGGAGCCATAGCAGTTCGAATTGGTTCAAGGCCTTGTGCAGTTCGCTTCCAACCCCATTTTTCAGCGTCGTGATAAAATCCAAGCCAAGTTTGAACCTGGTGGTACACTCTGAAAGAATGGTAGCGTGCCGTATCTTGTGTTGGAGATAGAAGTGATAAATTCAACCTTGTCTTACTCGCCAATTTCCCGAAGCATTTGTAGCGAAGCGAGTTAATAGAGACTTCCGATTTTGTAAAACGGTTGGGATTTATACCTGAATACTGTTGGAACGTTAAGAGGGAGAAATTCCGAACGACCCGAAATATATACTACAACTTATAGGGACATAATTGAATATACAGCATTATAATCTCATTTACAGCGTTATAGCTCTTAAACTATAAATGCTACGAGAAAAAGTTTCTTATAAAATTTATAGGTAATTTCATGCTCTACAATTCAGTTACCATTATTTTTAATTTATCATTGACCATTAAATGAATATTTAGTAAAAACCATATTGTAAAAAGTTTGATTCGCTATAATTAAAAACCTATGTGTTATACAAAAAAAACTTACAAATAAAAAAGATGGCAAATATTATTATCTACAATAATGATCTCTACAATTTTTGTCGTACGATGCGCGGTTCGCGAGATATTCAATAAAACGTGTTTTCCAAGATGCCGGCTGAAGTGAACCACCCCCCGCCGCGCCCACTTGGATTTACAATCAGGGGACAACCTTGAACATATTCCAAAAAAAAAATACCAGGTCCCGTACGTTGCATTACAAACCTACTTTTTTTGCTACGGCGCTTGGAGTAAGGTACATAACATTATATTGATTTAGTAAACAGTAAAACTGCAAAAATAACTACTGAATTAACACTTGATCAAAACGTTCTTGTCGTAATTCTTTCAAAGAGTCACAATAAGTGAACTGTCAATATAAGCGAGGTTAATATATCCATACATACATATCATCACGTCATATCCCTTGCAGGGTAGGCAGAGAGAACAGAGTGCCAGAAAACTCTATCCTTGCATACTTCACTCGCTTCTTCAACATTCATAATTCTCTTCATACACGCTCGCCGGTTTCGGAGACTCTTGACTCCACCTTCTTTCAGCACGTGACCAATCTGGTCTAGGTAGGTGAGTCTCGGTCTCCCCCGGTACCTACATCCTTCCACTTTCGCATTGTATATCTTCTTAATCAGACGTTCATTCGGCATTCTTTCCACATGTCCGAACCATCGGAGCATTCCCTTTCGCATCTTTACACCAATACTCTCTTTCTTCTCTCTATTACGTCGTTGTTGCGAATGCGGTCGGTCAGCCTAACTCCACAGATTTTCCGTAGAGATCGCATTTCGACCGCATTAATTTTGCTTTCATCCTCTTTTCTGCATACCCAACTCTCGCTTCCATACAATAATGTTGGGACAAGCACTGCGTCATGTATTGCTACACGTGCCTTCTGGCTGAAGTGGTGGCTGCCGAGAAGTTGCCCCAACGCTCCGTTCACTCTATTTCCCGCATTCACTCTTCGCTCTATATCAGTGGTGTACCTTCCATCTCGGCTAAAACCACATCCAAGATATACAAATTCATCCACTTGCTCTAGTACATCATTACCTATTTTTACTCTTATATCTGTTCTGGCTTCATCTCTTTCAAAGACCATTATTTTGGTTTTGCTTACATTCACGCGTAGACCCCTTTTCTTACAATATTCTGTCATTGTGTCGACTAGGGTCTGTAGGTCAGTCGCTTACTGTGCCAGCAGGACTGCATCATCTGCATAGAGCAGAGCAGTGACCACTGAGTCGCCCATCTGGACTCCCACATTCGTATCGTTCAACCTTTGGAGACATTTATCCAGATATATGATAAACAGCCTGGCTGACAAAATGCAACACTGCTTAACGCCGATATTGACGTCAAACCAAGGCGACATTCCATCATCCAGCCGCACACACAGGCTCTACAGCTCATGTAACTGGACTGCACAGCCTGTAGCAGTTTACCGTTAATACCATACTCCGGTAAAATGTCCCAAAGTTCCTTTCGTACAACCGTGTCAAATGCTCTCTCCAGCTCCACAAAACTGCAGAAAACCCTCTGACCTAGAGCCAGATGCTTCTCCACAATGTTGCGCAGAGAGAACACTTGATCCATGCATCCCCTTCCACTCCTGAAACCTCCTTGTGTCTCGCACATCAAACCATCGGACACCATCCTCATTCACCTTTCAATAATTTTACCGTACACTTTTGCTGCCAAACTAGTCAAGCTTATGGCTCTGTAATTTGTGTAGTCATAACGTGAACCCTTGTTTTTAAACAAAGGCACGATGACTGCGCTATTCCAGTCCCTGGGAACCATTCCCGGGCTCCAACATAAATTGAATAGCAACAGGAACCCTTCCCAGACACAGGAGCCGCCAAGCTTGATCATCTTGGCAGACACCATATCAATGCCCGCTGCCGCCTTACCATTTTTCAAACTTCTTATCGCCCATTCAACTTCATACATACTGATGCCATCGGAGGACGCCAGTGCCGAATGTTGATCTACTAAACTAAAATATATCCGTTTTTCTTATAAGGATTTAAGCTGAGAATAACGTCATATTAAACGGTTGGTCAATATAAGCGATGCCATAATAAACGGATTTTACTGTATTTTATTTATTTATATGGGAATTTAGGATGGTTACAAAGTTAGTATCTTTTCTCATCATTTTTATAATATTCATATGGTCTTTATTCTTCAACTCTGTGATTCAAATAATAACTTTTGCTTTACATGTATAATGTCGTAACATTAATAATGATTGGTACTACTAGTGGTAAATAGTAAACATGTACTAATCAAACACTTGATATGGCCACATTTCTAGATAACTTGTTTGTGAACTGAATATATATTTACCTACATCTATATTTTATTTGTATTTAAGTATGTAGTATTTTATGTATTTCTGAGTTTTTTTTTCAAACTGTATAGGTACTTTGTATGACATATTTAGTATTAGTAAATGTTTCAGAACCTGCAAATACCCCCCTCTCGCCTGCCCAAGCTATAGCTGTGAGTGCTTTAGCAGGATCGGTTAAACAAAGCGTCTTTCATATGTCTACTGGTACGTGCAAATTTATGATTTATAAATGAACTACATATTTATTTATTTTTAAATTTTAATATGATTATTTTAAAATGTTTTAAGGTGTAATTTCAAGTAGATATTAAAAAAATGTAGATATAAAGATTGAAACCAGAAAAGTCATTCTCAAGTTTGGTGTGACTCGGTGAAACCAATTAATTTTATGTAATTTAATAAATCATAGTGAAGTACTGCATCTCTTACTCAACTAATGGATTGTTGTGATACCCACTGGAAATAAAGGGAGACTGCTGTATTGTTACAAAGATTTTTTATTCGATCATCTCAGCTCATCATACACATCCTACTAGTGGGCTTGACCCTCCTCCAAACGGGAGGGATATTAACCCACTATAATACTCTGGTCAGGCATGTTGGTTTATGTTGGTATGGGGTTTTGTTTTGAGTTTTTCTTCACCTGTGTGGATGTTATTTGCCTTTTATATCCCTTAATTGTCTCTTCATCACTCATGGGTAAGATAGGGAATGGTGAATTGTATTCTTACTGACGGAGTAAATGCAGAGTAAAACGGAGGGGATCATACAAATAAAAATTTTAGTATATATGCAAAGATTTTTAGTAATGAACCAAAATTATTAATTTATTTTCTAAATTGTTTAATTCATAGATCACAGAGAGCTACATGCAACAGTATCTAGAGTCGGCAAGTCAATTGACAGACATTTCATTGCTGACTATGCATCAGTGGCTCCTAAAGCGGAAACATTTTGTAATGATACCAATAGACCAATAATGGAGCAGGCTATAGCACAACATCTATATAGACAGGTAAGCATAGTCAGAGAAAAAAAATATCTTAGTCTTTGGTTTCTTTTTTTTGGGGTGAACACTTCTTTAACAACGTTGTGAAAAGACAAAATATACAATAAACATAAATATATCTATATCTTTATACAATATAGTCTATGAGAATGTGAGGTTGAATTTAGGTAGTTTGTTTTTAAGACACCAACCACCCTTTTTTTTTTTTTTATTGGTGGGCTATGGATGCGTCTCGCTCCGCCGAATCGGTCCGGGGTTACGGAAAGGTGGCGCGTGACCCCATAGACCCACCGTAAAATCCTATCTCTTCGCCGTGCGAGCGGGCCACCGGTACCCGATTTTTGACTTCGGTGGCCCGCCCGGCAAGACACCAACCACCCTGCACTAAGGAAATAATCTCTGTATTGCAGGGACTTTACAAACATATACTTAACACAGACAAATTACATCCAGACTCAGAATAACGCTTTGTGGATCGCAAAAAGTATTGTCCTGCATAGGAATCGAACTACGGCACTGGCACATAAGGTCAGTATCTTAACCACGGTACAGTTAACTATTATTACTTTAATATAATCTTACTATTCCCACAACATTCATCTCATTTTCTCACTACTTATGAACGTATTTAAAACGTTGGAATATAAATGTCATCATCATCATCATTCTCCAACTCTTATCCCAATTACTTGGAGTCGATACAATATCTACTCTTCTATCATAGTACATATTGTAAAAGTTATTGGCAATAGTTTTATGACCGGCCGCCTGCCAGACGTCAACCCTGCTTGGAAATGTAATTGTTGACCAAACGGCATCAGATGGAGTTGGCCCAGGTCGCTATAAGGCTCATAGTCGTCTTTTACGACATCCACGAACAAAGTAAGGGTTGGTAATATTCGTAGCCGCTGCTACCAAATAGCAAGTCGGAATATAAATGTATGAACAAGATCAGGCGCGGCTCAAGCACATGTAGCGCCCGGGTGCAATCAATAACCTGACGCCCTCTTGTACCAAAGTGGGTGAACAAAATGGAATAGGTTGATGGTTACAAGCGGCTCTCGGTGCCCCCTAACACCCGGCGCCCGGGTGCACCGCACCCTCTGCATTATAGGTAAAGCCGGCCCTGAACAAGATTATACCTTTCCATAGGGTCTCGAAGATGTGGGTGATTCCTTCGTCGCAGAAGCAAAGATAACGGGTGTAGAACGAACATGTACGTTTGCATTGTTACAACGATGCGCCGTGGCCCTTGCCGAGGGCGATCCAGCGGCAGCACTCCACTGGGCCGAGAGACGAGCTCATGAGCTTCACAACTCACCGCTACCATTCACTTTACATAGAATGCAAGCGTTCAAGGTATGTTAAATTTCAGCAGTAATCAAAGGGATCTGAAAACCATCTTGATAATTTATTTTTAAACAACTTTAGCCAAAATGTCGCGCTTTGCTCATTTTATAAGATTTACTTTTTTATTTTTTTAAATCGAATGAGTGTCTCACCAGGAGAGTGGGTAGCACCTCTCTTTTGGGACACGTATAACATTTTTTCACTTCATTTTTGAAGGAGCCTCGCATCCAAAATTGAACGGATGAAAGCTGACTGATGATGATAATGTTATTGTCATATTCACATCCGTATCCAGATTATAAACTACGTATTCGTAACATTTCTAGTGATGACAGTACCTACCAATATTGCGTGATCTATTTTTTGCAATTTTGTACAGCGTTTGAGTATTTATAAAACCCGATTACGAAATGAAAAATGATGTTACAAGCGGGATTCGAACCCGCGCCTATTGGGATTCCGGCCCAATCGTGCTGCCACTACACCGCCGTGACTAATTGTAGGACATGCAAATTTCACTTCGTATCATATGTCGGAATCCCAATAGGCGCGGGTTCGAATCCCGCTTGTGACATCATTTTTCATTTCGTAATCGGGTTTTATAAATAATTAAGCATATTAAATGCTAAATTTCAGTAATTTAAATAACAAGGTTGTGTCATCGTTTAATACAATTCTAACTGTAAAGTTTTAAGTATTAAGCCTATAACAATGTGTAAACATTGTCGGGTAGATAGCATACCGTCACCTTAAGACGTAAATATGATACGAAGTGAAATTTGCATGTCCTACAATTAGTCACGGTGGTGTAGTGGCAGCACGATTGGGCCGGAATCCCAATAGGCGCGGGTTCGAATCCCGCTTGTGACATCATTTTTCATTTCGTAATCGAGTTTTATAAATAATTAAGCATATTAAATGCTAAATTTCAGTAATTTAAAAAAAGAGTTTGAGTAGTTCACGTGGTATGGGTACGCTCTCTATCTAACATAATCGGATATTAATGATGGTGATTTTATGACATGCTGATGTTTGTGATGTGTAGTTGGCTCGTGAGCAAGGCGTGCGCGCAGCTATCGAGTACGCTCGGCGACAGTTCCCGGCGCACGCGGCGCGACACGAGCGCGCCCTGCAGGCCGCGGTCTGCGCTCTCGCTTGGTGCACGCCCGGCGCCGGGCCGGCACCACAACACTACCAACATTTACTCGACCCTAAAGCACTCGGTGAGTACACGCTTGTCATACTGAGCTAATATGACGTGAACGTAAAAATAGTTGTTATTCAAATTTCTTACGTAAGTTTTCCCTCCTGATGGGTTCGCGCCTCTTGCAGGCTTGAACCCAACAGTCGGATATATTTAAAGCTGAAACGGGGAAATAGATTTGGTACACAGACTCTCAATATCTCAACTTTCAGGGATTGAGATTACGCAACATTCTTCTTTTTGGGCTCCAGTAAAAAACAATCTTAATATTGGCGCTGAGCAAGATAAGCACAATTAACTATGATTTAGTATAATTTCAACTGAAAAAGAGTAATAAATCGGAAAAAAAATTATAGACATTTTCAATAGATGGCGTGCTAAAATGTCTCTTGTAAATACAAGATGTGATTTTTTTTTGTGCGTGTTTAGTTGTCAGCCGCAGTTAGCTTTGACAGATTTACGCGGACTATGGGTGAGCGCTGAGTACTCTCAACCCGATTAAAGTAAGCTAAGTGACATCGCTCAAGAGCTTCCCCTGTGGGTAATGAACCTCGACTTGGGACGTCGCTGGTGGTGGTGGGCAACAAAGTGGGCGTGCCCACGTTTGGATTAATGACTATGGCGCGACGCGTTTTCGCACATCGACGGCGAGGACAAACCGCGGGAATTTATGTGTAATGGCATCGCGGGCCGTGACGGGTAATGTGAATTGTTTATTACTCATAACTGCCATATTAGCATAATTGATAAATCAGTAGGAACACATTTTCAATATATGGATACAGTTCAGTTTCGTAATCTCTTATACGACATCGATTTTCTGTGTTATACTAATACGAAATAATCTATCAATAATTATGGCTGTAAGCAGAAACCAGTCAGCGGCGTGGAATATCACTAAAAGTTTTTCTTTTTTAGGTGCGGAAGCTGCAGAACTGTTTATAAAGGAAGCGTGCGCGTTGCTCCGTCTTGCGCCTCTATCACCGTTGGCCGGCGCGGTGCTGGCAGGTTGTCGTGTTTTACCGGCGTTACATGATATTCGCGCAAAGATGTCTCACCCACATGTTATTGCCGCATGGTCTGATGATGAGCTGCCGTTTGAGGTAAGAGATGTCCTTAGGTTTTGTAGTATACTACTGGCTGTCTATTGTCTGGACATAAAGTACCGTCCGAGGTGGCGTATGACGCTATAAGCTGCCGTACTACTTCCGATCTTCATTTGGGCTGACCAATAGTACCCATAGCTTGACCTTGAGGGCCACCGGGACATAAGCCTCCCTAAAGGCTTACAATGCTCTAATCGCCGCTCTTAGTAGGCAGTTCAGTTATTGCAGTTGGTGTTAAAAAAATTCCAGGACTATGCTGCTGACCATTCTTTTGATGAGCCGGTCTTTTTGACGTGCAAATATAGTATTCTTAACCTCATGTAAGGTTTTCTTATATTGTTGATGACCTTCACAGGTTGACCTTGGCGAGGACGGCGGTGGCTACCACTCGGTGTTCGCGTGTCCGATTCTTCGGCAACAGGCATCTGAACAAAATCCACCTATGCGCTTGCTTTGCGGACATGTCATCTCTAGAGACGCGCTCAACAAGCTCGCCATGGGCGCAAAGTGTGTATTGATAGATCATTAATGTTTCCTTTATATTTTTTATACAGTTTTATATGTTCTTTTGTTAGACGAGGGGGAAGAAAATTGGTTTATTTCATACTAGCCAAACTGATTGGTGAAGGGCTTTGTTTTGAGATTTCCTTTTATTAATCCTCCTTATATTGGCTTATATGCTTACTGCTAAACTCGAGTCATCTTCTCGACTCTACTTCAATGGAAGAGAAAATTACTTAACATAGTTACTAATCTAAGCATACGGATTGGTATAGGGTTTTCCTTCTCTTGCACTGATATCAAAGGCGCGTGAAAGATATGGTGTAAAATATTGCTGCAGTCCACTACGTTCGACGCAATTACGATTACTCTTTATGTTAATTAAATATTATATTTAATAATAATTACATAGAGCGTGTGGGATGACACTCATAAATTTGTTCTTTGTAGGGTTCTATAAAAAAAATAAATTAAGAAGTTACTCATGTTTCTATTGATAAAAAAATCGTATTATTAATATGCAGAAACTTTTCTTTTGCACTTTTATGAAAAAAAAAAAACCGCTTTATATATATTTTTTCTTTATGCGTAAACCAATTGAAAGGAGCAAATTTGTATATAATTTTGTACTTCAGTATTGCTTGGGGTTCGAACTTGAGACTCTGCACTTACTGTCAATTTTATTTATGTACCCATTAATGGGCTGACTCGTTTTGATTAATATCACATTATAGCAGAAAATCGACGTTTGATAAGTTAACTACTTATTCACTACTGTACTAGGTATGGCGATTGAGAGAGCCAGAGGCGCAAATCTCATTTTTGTTCTGGTATTACAGAAATCCACGAACACCAGTTACCATAAACTTTAATTTACTTTAATAAAATTTACATTATCATTGCTCGTCTTCCTTTTTACTAAAGCTTAACGTTTGTCTTCCAGATTGAAATGCCCCTACTGTCCCATGGAACAGTCGCCGGCAGAAGCAAGGCAGATATACTTTTCGTGAACGGTAGGGTCCCGCTACGCTAACGTTATTATGATTTTGAAGTAACGTTGTATGTAGCAGAAGCACAACTAGCCACTAATAGTGGTGACAATGAACTGATATAATGATTTAAAATAATATAAAAGTTGAGATAAGGTTTGTTTTTTTTTCTGTAGTGATTTTTACTCGTTTGTGAACGAAAAAAGACAACCTACATCTATGTATTAGAAATCAATTGTAACAGCTTTATCAGTTAAGCTAATGTAGTAGGTAACCAATTTATCGTTCGCATTCTCTTGTTTACTATAGACGTTTTACTATATAGTTGTTCTGATTTATTTCCGGTCTTCTCAGTTTGTATACTTTCTATTCTTAGTCACGAGCCTCTTTTATAATGGAAGAAAAAAAAAATTTAAATATCACACCGGTCAAAATGTTGGTATAAGTTTTTGTTTCGAGTTTTTTCTAAGGATATTTACACCGTTTAGACGTATTTTAGACATCCGTAGGAAAGAATGGTTTGTGAATTTTATTCTCAGGTTATGAAAAAATATTTTAATTAAATTTATAATGTTCCGTTAAAGAAAATAATACTACCTATATCGGTAAATAATCTATCTGTCTTATATCTCATCATTTAGACTATCATTATTCGGCGACCGTAGTAGGGTGTTGTATTGTCTTTAGGAGATTGCTATTCCGGATGTCCAGGAATTGGCAGCCAAAATGGTGGTGGGGATGTAATACGGAAGGTTAGTGAGTCCTATATAGCTTTCAGCGCTGCTCTCATTTATCATATTATTCCTCCGTCAATTTTTATAACTGCCATAAACAAATAAGGTAGTGGCGTTGACTCAGGCGTGGAATATTTTATGTTGATCCTTATATAAGGTTATTTTTGAGCGACTTTGGACCTTTGTACTGATAGCACAAGATATTTAATTTTAAGTGTTAGCAGAACATTAATTTACAATTTTTTTTGTATATATATTTGAATTTTTATTGTTGCATGTATTATTTTGAGGCAACAAAAAAAAACGTTAATATCTACGCGCGTATATGTTCTATCTCAAAGGAGTTTTGTTTTTATAAAATATCTTATTTAATATTACATCAATGTTAATGTTTGTTACGTCATTTGAAAGATTATCGCCCGCTATAAATGAAGAAAAATTACGGCATACGTTAAAAATTATTGTTTTCTTATAAAAGTTGATTCCCTTGCGCGTATTAAACAATTTCTAAGAACGTATGTTTTTAAAGTGTTTAACAATACCGCTGTTAGGTTACGGTTGTATAGGCATTAAATCCTCACCTCTACTAATGATGGTTCGAATGAAGAATTCGTATGTATTTTCTATAGACATGCGCGAAACAGTACTTCGCGAAGTGATGTGATATGGCATTACATTTCGTGCCGAGTAATATTACATTTAACCATCACTTCAAACATCACACATGACATTTCATGTGTGATGTTTGAAGTGATGCGTAATGCGATAGCGCTCTATACATACGGCGGGCAGCGTCAAGAAATATAAGTCTTAACGTTCTGAAAATAAATATTGAATTGCCAGACACCGAACATTGCAGAAATGCAGAACAGTACACGGGTGTTCGCGTCATGTTTAATGTGATGTGTGATGTTTAATGTGATGTGATGTTTAGTCGCGTAATGTGTAATGGTCAGTACACGGTCGGGTAATATTACGTGTGATACATCACTCGCATTACTTATACATGTCTAACTTTCTAGTTAATTTTATAGTGTTTAGCTTCCCATTGCCGCTCCGGGCCTCCAAAGAGCTTACTTAAACTCGTCACACTGTATTTTTAGTCATTACACTGATAATAATATTATTTATAATAATGTAAAATATATCCATAGTGTAATACGAATATCCTTAAATGTCATATGTATATTCATGGAAGAGCCGATATCTGGTTTTGATCTATAGGTAGAGATCAAAATGAATACAACATAAGTTGGATTTATATTCCCGTATGAAAGTAAATAATTTATATAAATTTAAATGGGTTAGGAATGTAGTTTTGATCCGAATATTGTTTCACTAGTGAAAAATGTGAGGCAAATTAATAGAGATGTAGTATTTACAAGGATGGAATTGTATATTATGGATCACAAGCAGTAACTTTTTAAAACATCTCTAATTATTAAGAGTTTTATGTATCAATTAGCTTAACCAAAAAAACTATTCTGTACAAATCTAAAAAATGTAAATAGAATTTCTTGAAATCTATCGCAGCACCACCATCTTGTCAGATTGTTAATCTTAACCACTATAAAGAATCATAGACTTCAAGTATTAAGAGTATGATACCTTCAGACATTTCATTTAATCTAACCACTATCATTTCTATATTTTTTTTTACCATTTTTCTTTATAATGATAGACATTTCTATAAAATTTTTGTACCATTAACAATATACTATTATTTTTACTAGTGAATGGTTTTAATGAGTTAGGATTATATGCTCTTACAATAGAAAGTTGTACTGATAATAAATAATTTTCTAATAGTTGTAACAAAATTTAAATAAAATAAAAATATTGTAATAGCTAATGTTGTATAAGGTTGACTACAATAACTATACTGTAATTTTAAGACATTTAATTAAATCGTATATTTAATAGTGTTGCCAAAATGCAAGGTCGAGAATCGTCTCGTATTTGGACAACCCAAATTCCTACGTGTATGTACTGTTGTAGAACCTTTACTTCTCTTTTTTGTAATAAAATATTAAATTAAAAAGTGTTTGTTTTGTAATGTAATAAGCCTTTGTGATGAGATTTTATTAAAAAGGAGTTATTATAAATTGATGATTGGTTGCCCGGTAACCTAAATATATATAACTCAAAGGTGACTGGCTGACATAGTGATCTATCAACGCACAGCCCAAACCACTGGACGGATCGGGCTGAAATTTGGCATGCAGGTAGATGATATGACGTAGGCATCCGCTAAGAAAGGATTTTGATTAATTCTACCACCAAGGGGATAAAATAGGGGATGAAAGTTTGTATGAAACTTTGTCAATTTTAAACCGATCGGGCTGAGACTTTGCATGTATAAAGCTACTATGACGTAGGCATCCCCTAAGAAAGGATTTTGAGGTGCAGGCTATATAAGATTAGTAACTTTTCAGTTTAAAATATACAAATTTCTGTATGCTAGCGCCATCTACATTGAGATATTTTGGAGAGAACTTTGAATTAACCATTTTTGTGCATAGTACATAGAGAATATGTCTAGCTGATTTTTATTGACGACTAGCTTTTGCCCGCGGCTTCGCTCGCGTTAAGAAGTATTATTATTAATTAGGTATAGTTTTTGCGGCTTTACTTTTGTTTAGCGTGTGTAAAAAATAAGGATTAATTTTTGGGCTGTGCGTTGATAGAATGCTATATCAGTCATACTGTCATATGTCAGCTAAGTTTTCGTTTGGTTTAAGTGTAGGTTTTGTCAGTTAGACTTTTTTAAAATGGCTAAAGAAAATCTGAACGTTAATGGAGAAGTTGAAGAATGTACTGTCGTCCCTATTGTTGGTGACGGTGCATGTTTGTTTCGTGCTCTCTCTGATTTAATGTACGGAAAAAAAATACTGAACTTTAGGAAAGTAACTCTTTACGCGGGCGAAGCCGCGGGCAAAAGCTAGTTTGAATATAAAGGCAAAACGTAAGGTAGGTAATATAGTAAGGATTCGATCGTTGGCCTAGGAATTAAACAATGTGTGTACGATACGGCTTTTGTGAACGACACAATATCCTAATTTGAAATATGCTATACTGCGTTCCCTGTAGAATTAGTAGGCAGTCTAATGTAAATTTGCTCCCTTGATGTAGCTGCCAAAAAAACATACCCACTCGTTCTGAGAACAGTAGTAGTATGCCTATCGTGACCATTTATTTTTTGACTCAAAACGGGACACTTTAAAAATAACCGTAATGTTTAGATGTGCTTATATTTATCAGAGGAACAAATTTACTTTAAAATATCTAGTGAAAATTTTAAGTAGGAATGAAACTCTTGACACGTTTTTTATATTCACCTTAATTATCAATATGGCCTTGAGAACTGAAATTTGGGGTTAGGGTTTTCTTGTATGTCCACAATTTGTTCCTCATAGAAAATACTATTAACAAAACAAATATCTATCAACAAAGCGCGGGTGAAGACTCGGGCACCTTCGCGTCGACTGACAACGCTGTTGTAAACCGCTCGCGTCTGGCCGCCCGGGTCGACTACTCAAATTTTGGCGCGACTGGCGAAAACGGAATAATTTTGCACCCCAGAGTCTGGTCACATTAGGTATGCCCTAGGCATTTTACACATACATACCATCACGCCATGTCCCTTGCAGGGTAGGCAGAGAGAACAGAGTGCCAGAGAACACTATCCTTGCATACTTCACTCGCTTCCTCAACATTCATAATTCTCTTCATACACGCTCGCCGGTTTCGGAGACTCTTGACTCCACCTTCCTTCAGTACATGACCGATCTGGTC
This sequence comes from Lymantria monacha, assembly GCA_905163515.2. NCBI lineage: Eukaryota > Metazoa > Arthropoda > Insecta > Lepidoptera > Erebidae > Lymantria > Lymantria monacha. Next base: position 9,103,725 of record LR991094.1, on the reverse strand, counting down.
TAGGTAGGTTAGTCTCGGTCTCCCCCGGTACTTACATCCTTTCACTTTCGCATTGTATATCTTCTTAACCAGACGTTCGTTCGGCATTCTTTCCACATGTTCGAACCATCGGAGCATTCCCTTTCGCATCTTTACACCATTACTCTCTTTCATACCTACTCGCTCTCTTACATCGTCGTTACGAATGCGATCGATCAGCCTAACTCCACAGATTTCCCGTAGAGATCGCATTAATTTTACTTTCAAGGCATTTTATCACCTATATTTTTCGCAATTTTCATAAACATTTCTGATTACGTTTCTTACGGCAACAGATAACATGATTGGAAGATCTAGACTCTAGAGCATATGCTGTAAATATTCAAATTTATTCAGACTTCTTTAGCACAATTATTCGATATGGCGACTCTCAGGGATTTAGTATAGAAAATTGAGAGAATGGTTAGATTTCTCTAATGATTTTCAGTGATCAAGATAACCGTTAGCTGCTTCATATAGAATGGATTGTTTACAATGAACTCATTCGTCTTCGATTTTGCAAGACGGGACTGGAATGTACTTTTGCGGGGTTACTCAATAGTGCGAAGGCTTGCATATTGATACCAAAACTATATAAATACAGTAATCTCCCTTATAACAAGTTTTTATATTAGGCTATTTCAGACCCTCGGTATAACATGGGTATTAAAAAAGAAAGTTCAACGTAATCATTTGTACATTATGAGGTCATACAAGCACGTTATACGAGAGTACTCTTACAATGCGTTTCCTATAACGCAGAACCATATATTGTACTTGAACTAAAAACTTCAACGTCTCTAAAATCTCTAGATATTTTGATTCAATATAACCAGGGTTTTCAATTTCAAATACACCTTAAATGATTATCCATATCCGTAAGATATAGCCATAATACATTATTCTTTTATAAAGTCTACAACGTGGACAGAATCTACAATGCAACCAGCATGAGCTTTTAACACAGGTGGATAAAGAACAAAACAAGCTGCATATAGTCTTGGCTAAAGTCTCCTAGGAAAGGATTACGCGGCACTACGTGGAATTACCCAAGATCCAAATAATTGCCCAAGAATAAAATAAAATACGATACTCGGTACATCATTTATTTAATGGATATGTACAAAGACAAAAAAATTTAGGACAAATAAAATTTGGCAATAACTCTCAACAATAGCAATAATAAAAAGTGGTGTCGTTCAAAAGCCAGCAAAATATCAACAACAATAATTTAATTATATACTTAAAATATAGTTCGGACACAACATAGGGCTAGTTAAAACATAAATTATCATATCACCTCCAACATGAAACAACGTTTCACCTTTATGCTTAGTGCTTTACAATAATCTTGGACACGAATAATTTGCCCGTATTAAGAAAACAGATCTTTTGTCTTTTTATATGTGCTGAATAATAACACTTGACTTGAATAAGAAAATATGTATACACGAATTATATCGGTGTATCTGTTACCATCTGACCAGAAAGGGATAATTGATGACTTGATTGCACACAGTTTAAATAATAATCCGGCTCGAAGGACCATTATTTAGGTCTTCACTGGCAATCTGAGATAGAACAGTGGATTGTATCATATAAACCTGTAAATATATCTATACAGTTGTTTATAAAAATTGCGAGTATATCGTGAATATTAACGTGTCACGAGCGCAGTCTTCTTCCCCCTCATTTCACGTCGCTGGGGCCAGATGGTATTAGGTGCACTGACATAATATGAACGTGCACTTTTACTGTATTTTCAACATGTCCAAATATAAACCAATGATTTTTACAATGTTTAACACTTACTGCCGTTGATTATAACGTCGGTGACATGATAATTCTGTAATTAATAAAACGATAAATCTAAACAGATACCACTTAATTTAAAGAACTACATACACCTCGTTTAAAATACCGTTTTACAAATAAATAATAACATCATCATTAATCTAATAAAATAAATTAATCGATAAAAAACTTTTGACGAGCCGTAACAATTTTAATATCATATCGATATAACTTCAAAATTAATTTTCTGATCATAAACAACTGACTATATTTATATATTATGCTAACATTAATTAGCTGGCTTCAAAAGTACCTTCCTAAAATTATTTTAATTTTTTTTATAGATAGAAGCTTACTGGTCTGTGACCATCAAAATGGGCGAACCCAATATTGCTCGACGAGTTGCTTACGATCACAAAATTTAATCAAACACAGCACTTTATAAATTAATTGCGTTTTATCACACATAATATTATATATACGTAGCATCTACCAGCAAAGTACTACAATTAGGTACTAATTATTGCTGTAAAATTTCATCTACAATACCACCGAAAGAAAGGCTAGTGATTACTGTTAGAGAATGAAGTTCACGTCCAAAGCATTCCAAAATTAACCTTGTATATACACTTGTACGTTTTATAGACACGTGTTTCACACTGTCACCTGTTATATTAACACATTAGTACGTGCGATATTAAATATCAAACAGTACTAAATGGTACAATTAACCTCCCATCATATAGCGAACTTGTTTCTCTAACAGTATTTATCTAAGGGAAAACAATACGAGTAAGATGGAAGACGCTCCTAAATACAGCAAAAATGTATGTATTTTCAATAATTTAGCAATTTATATTACATTACTATAATATCACTTATGACCTAATCTATTTATGCATTACATATTTATTCTTTAATAATAATATAAATATCATATTACTGGTATTTGAATTTGCTTGATATAAATGTAATATGGTAATAATGTATTTATTTTCATAAACATTTGGCACACATAGACCATTCATTTGCCTATAAAATAAAAAATAATCAACCAAAAAAAAATACAGCTTGGCTAAATTATTTCTAAGCATTTCGCCATTGATTTCGAAGCACTTAAACTTTGGGTGGGTGACAGTCGTCATTTATATTTTTTTAGTATCAAATACTTATATCAAAAAACGGCAGTCACAAAAATGCCAATTATAAAATTATAGATAGTTTGCAGACATATTGATTTTATTCGAATTTAATTTTTTTAACTACGAATTATTTAAACAGTCCATTTTATTGAACGTTGCATATTTTTTACAATTTATGCAATGGTTAGGACATATTGTCGCAATAGTTCACGTTTGAAAACAATGCACAATTATTGAATTAACATAAAATTATATAAATTTCACTAATAAATAATATTGCTTCATCGTAAATCAGTCATTGCATCAGTCTAGTACTCCTACGCGTAAACACGACGAAACACCAATGAAATTGTACTAATCAAGCCATTCAAGTAAACATTGCTTAAATAATACATAGTATATGGTACACACCACAGATTACAGGCCATATATTTCCGCCTTAAAGATCTATATCAATATTTAAATAAATTATTTTAAACAAATCTATTAATTCATCTTAAAACGATCAGTTGGAGTCTGTGGTGTGGTTTATCTATTATTGAATTGTACATTTAAACCGCAAAACCCAATTAATATTAAACTAAACTGAAGTTTATATCACAATAAACACTATTTGGTGTATTCTTTCAAGGCTTTGCCACGAGTAGCGGATAGAAACACTTTTCAATAAATAGGAATATCAACGGTTTTATATTAAAATATTCCAAATTAAAATGTTTTTAGGTCCATCACAGTTTACTTATTACTATTTAGTAGTGTTATTCAACGTAGTATCTAAACGTTTCAAAAGAATTTCCTTTTATTGAAAAGTAGTTTATGCCAGCACTCTTCCCCTCTAATAACACTCCGTACTCCAGTTATTCTCTAACGATAGAATAGAAGCATTTTAGTAGGCACTTGAGAGAAAACGGCCACATATATTACATAAACACTGCGTAAATTTAAGTTCATTAATTCATTAGCTCTTATACCAAATATTAGGCATTCATACATTTTCTCAATATGTATATGAGCAGACATATGCAATGCGCAGCTTGACGCCATTTTGTTATTTTCAAAATTATAGAATTACAAAATGGCGTTTCCTGATGATATTTAGAGACTACTAATTACTAGAGATATATTTACGGTAGTGAATGATGAAGTTTAGAGAGGAAGCAACTACGCAAGTTATCGAAAATTAATTTATACTTATAAAATATTAATAAAGGCCCTAGGGGTATAAGCATAGTGAATTTGCCCTTGAAAGATATTGGCACGATACTGTGAGGATTTTTAGGTACTAATAAGATAATAAGATCCTGAAAGTTTCAGATCCCTAACCCAATTGGTATTCGGGAAAAAGCAAACTATGTAATAATCAGAAAAAATGATAATTCTCGGAAACGCGTGAATCGATTAATTTGAATTTTGGATATATTTTGGGGGTTGATAGTACCTTTTAGGAAAAAAAATAAGAGCTATTTCGGTTGATAAGAACCACAATAAAAATTACATTTTTGTTTTAATTTTGATTTTTAACTATGATACGAGTTTGGTACATTTATAAAACTATTTTTTTTGGATTCCTCATCCATTTTTCTATGGAATTATGAATTTTTAAGATTTTTAATAAAGGTACGCCATATTACAAAAAAATAAAAACCATTTTTTATACAAAAATTCAATTTATTTATGTGTTTTACGCTTAAGCCTCGGTTTTGTGGCTTATATATGTTCTTTTTAGAGATGGGTGTTTTCAGATTTTTAAGCAAACCGATACTAATTCGATTTCTGATATTGAAATCGATTTCAAAAACCGATTTCAGAAATCGATTTCCAGAGCGGTTGGCGGAGCGGATTTACTTAGTTTCGATCGATATTCGATGGTTTTAGTTATTTTAGCGTAGCAAACGAAAAACGCAAACGAACGTTCGTATTCAAAATATTTTCTTTAATTTCTTTGTTGATTGGATTTAGGTGTACGATTTTCCTTCATGCTTTATCTAGGCTTAACTAGAGTACTAGACTAGCAAAAATGTTTTGTTTTGGATATGATTCAAAACTTTCTGGCGTATTTAAAAATGGTCATATTTACAACGATTTTATGATTATATTATATTGTGGTGCCTACCTATGCAATTTATCTAGGTCAAATAATTATAATGTAATTGAAAATAAATTATATCTGGTTGTTTTATTTAATATATGACTCATTACACGTATCCACATAAACACAATATAATGTACATTTTTTTTCGTATGGTTTTTTCTTGCCATTTTACATTTAATAGTTATTTCTTATTTATCATCAAATCGTTTGTATGATACTAATATACGTTAGTATAGTATTGAATCATAAAATACCTATCTTATTATATAGTTCACGAGAGCACAAAAATAACATTACACGCACACCGCACGTGTCACCAAGGTTAAGTGTGCATTAAAACTCCAATAATTAAAAAAATCTATTTTACAAACACAAAACTTAAACTATCATTAAGTATTGTGTAATATTATCATGGAAGTAGTTGCATTCTGATATATATCTTATTCCCTGCCCCTTGTAATTCCGTTTCGTTTCAATCTTCCATTCATAGTTTCTTAGAAACCGTTAAAATCCAAAACTGATGACAATTCGTTTCATCTCTTTCACTACACTAAACGATCGCTTAGTTAGAAGGAAATAGGGATATTCGAAATACATCGATGCATCGAAAACATCGATGTTCACAATGCGATACATCGAATCGATCCGATGTTTTGTCTTCAAAACTATAGCTATCGAAATACTCGATCTATCGATGTTTTTCATAAAACATCGAAACGATGATAACCAGTAAATGCCACAAAAACGACCTTTTTTTTTTTTAGAAATCTGTTTTATAAGGGACTGTGGAATAGGTATAAATGCCACAAAAAGGACCTTTTTTTTTTAGAAGTCAGTTTTATAAGGGATTGGAATAAGTATAAATGCCACAAAAAAGACCTTTTTTTTTCAGAAGTTACACTTTTGATATGACTTTAGAAAAAGTACTCGATGTTTAAAAACATCGATGTTTTCATCCGATACATCGAAAGACATCGATGTACAGTTTCGATTTATCGAATCGAAAAAAACATCGATGTTTTTTCAAAGTGGACACCCCTAGAATGAAAGGAGGCGAACTAATATAAGAAATATATATAAGTGACAACATCGAGGCCTGAGCTTAAAACATACAAATAAATTGAATTTTTGTATAAAAAATGGTTTTTATTTTTTTGTAATATGGCGTACCTTTTTAAAAATCTTAAAAATTCATAATTCCATAGAAAAATGGATGAGGAATCCAAAAAAAATAGTTTTATAAATGTACCAAACTCGTATCATAGTTAAAAATCAAAATTAAAACAAAAATGTAATTTTTATTGTGGTTCTTATCAACCGAAATAGCTCTTATTTTTTTTCCTAAAAGGTACTATCAGGCCCCAAAATATATCCAAAATTCAAATTAATCGATTCACGCGTTTCCGAGAATTATCATTTTTTCTGATTATTACATAGTTTGCTTTTTCCCGAATACCAATTGGGTTAGGGATCTGAAACTTTCAGGATCTTATTATCTTATTAGTACCTAAAAATCCTCACAGTATCGTGCCAATATCTTTCAAGGGCAAATTCACTATGCTTATACCCCTAGGGCCTTTTCCTTATAATTGTGGCGATTGCCATTACTCTAAGTATTAATGCGAGATAACGGGAAACTGCCTCCTACTGTCTATTAAATATACCGGCAAAATTATTTGAGTACACTTTCGTCTACTAACGAATAAATAGGTTGATATTAGACCTTATTAATATAATAAATATGATATTTAAACACTGTATAGTATTGTATGGATTGGATTCCTTGGTTTATGAACACAAAATACGGTTTGCTTATGGCTAAGCGACTATATTCTACAATATAAATGTATGCATGTACTATCTCACTTGTGAATTTAACCACACAGTACCAATACATAAAAAATACATTTTGATCGCCCTGTATGCAATATTTGTATGTTCAGATCACAAGGTTATATAAATATTAATATAAACTATATTAATACAAAATTTATGATATATATATATATATATATATATTGCTCAATTTAATCGATAATTTGAATTAGAATTACTGGTGAACTGTTCCTTAAAAGTACCATCATAATAAATTAAAAAGATTACAGAACTTAATATCTATTCGCACCACACTTCCGTCATTTCATTATGCACAATAGCAACATTTTAAAGTAATAATTCGTACTCTGGCAACATACGGCATTAGAATCGAAATTTTGTCGACGGAAATACGGTACTAATATTACTTAAAAAAAAAAAAATTAAAACTATTAATAACTAATACTTAATTAAGATTGGTTTGACTATTAGTAAATGGAGGAAAACCTAAATGCATATAGGGAGTAACTATTCAACTATTTTCCATTCATTTAAACAATATCTCGTACTAAAAATAGTATTCGTAGTATCACATCTATCACTATCAGTATCTACTTTTATGTAAGTGTAATTATTTCTAGGCATCATGGTACACCAATGACGATAAATGTGATGTTTATAAAAACAATTGGAAATAATATCGAATGAGAAAATAGGTCTAATTAGACAGCCGGTGAGCGATTAATTATGCTCGCAATATTATTGTAGTTAATTGAATAATTTATATAAAAAAAGACAATTGTCTCAACGAGACAACGTATTCGTCTTTATTGGACTAGAGACTGGTAAACTTTTTTATTTGTCTATTTTTAATATAACTGAACGACAGACACTAACTTTCACATTTTATGTTCTATGAACTCAATACATATGTAAAGGATCACTGCAATTTAAAAGGGCCACGCCCCGATCTATTTGTTCTTGAAATGTATAATACATATTCATTAGCCGTCACAAAATATTTAGAAATAAATATTTCTTAGACGAAAAATTGGTCAGTTAAATGTCCTTAATAGTTTCTTTCAATGACATATTTCAATTAAACGTGATACAGATTTGTTGCAAGTGAAAGTAGGAAGATCGGTAATATGATGATAATATTAATACAAATATTATTACTTTCTGGATGTTACTTGCCCGTGAAGCCATAATTGTAAACAATTGTTTATTAAAATAGTAGATTCTGGTGAAAATATCATAAATATTATAATACTATCTCAAACTTTTTTAATTTGAGGATATTACATAAATTCATATTGCTATAAAGAAGTTTAAGAGTTTATTTGTAAGCGCTAAGTTGAGGAACTAGAAATTGACGCTTGGAAGTAAAATGGGAAGACGGGTTGTTTGATTGTATTATATATGAAATAATTGTGATTTGCGTGAGTTTGCATATTGCAAAATACCCAGTGACACTTTCATTAAGTGCCAACGCTATACCAAAGACACACTCTGGCTTAAAGAGGAACAATAAAAAGAGCGAAATCAATTTTAGTTAAAAATTCAGTCGACACAATGGGTCGTACTAGTATTTAAATATCAAAACAAAAAATAAGTTTAAGAAGAGAATAGTTGTTATGCTTCATGGGCAAATAATATCGATAAGTAACATAAAGAGGGACTAACACGCTCGTTGTTGGGCGCAGTAATTTGTTGGTCTTTTGATCCGAACGTCTCGAGACTACTGTTGGCATTATTATATGCATATTGATTAGTATAAGTACCGTCAAAATCGTGTTAACAATACAACGTAGGTTAATTTTTTATTGGCAATATTATCAATATTCATAGCAGATATATATATACAAAGAGTTTTCGCTTTTATAAATTATAAATCGCATCCCGGTCGTATCTACTCATATTATCATTTTTATTACATAGACAAACCTTGTGTTAAAGATCCCTTCTATTGTAGTTTAATGTACAAATAGTTAACGAACACGGTTTTCTACTCAGACTTGGGACAGTCACTCGTGGATGGTTCAAAGAATTGCATTGCGTGCTTACCTTAATTTTCTATTTATTTTTTTATTTTAATTCGTGTGATTACAAGAACTTTGCTTTCACGTAGTTATATTTTTTAAATATATAAAAGAATCTGGTAGAAATAAACTAATTAAATTCGGTTTCAGTAATTTTACAACCTAACACTAAAAATAATAATCCAAGTGAGATATCGAGTATTGTAAATAAAGAAATAAAAACCCATTTTAGAAGATCATATTACCATAATGGGGTGAATGAAGAAGCAGTATTTTTTTTATATTTGCCTCAAGTTAATAATATTTTAACCTGTAATTAGTAACTAATAAAGTTCAAAAATAATATCAAATTAGTGGTGATTAAAATCTATCATCGTTATTCACCTCATTTAAATTTGACGATACTTATTACATTTCACTTGCGGGGTATCGCTATTGCATTAGGCTCTGCATTTGAGACGCTCGATTTGAAAGACCATCTTAATGTAGGACAGTTGGGCCCCTAGAGCTGCGGAGCGGAGCGTGTGCGATTGGGCGTGGCTAGCTATGCGCAGAAGGCACGCCGGCCAGATTTAGCAATGCCTCGGCCGTGCGCCTTTCTTCACCACCGCTGTATGAGTGCTCGTCACGAGCACAGCGGGAGATCACCAAATGTGCTGCCGGTGGTAACTGCACATAGACACAAATTTCTCATCATCATCATTTTAGCTCATACATGTCCCACTGCAGGGCTCGAACTTCTTCTCCAATAATAGGGAAATTGACCGACTATCCTAAGTTAGTCAGAGTTGATGACACAGCTTCTATAGATATTATTTACATATATCCCTTATTCGTTTTTTTACGATATCCATGAGCAAGATAGGCGGCGATAAATTGTATTCTTACTCTTTCACCCCACAAAATTCTCATCAAACATACGCACAATTAATTTGTCATGTATTTAACAATGATTTAAACAAGTAAACAAAACTACAACAATTGTAATGATATATAACTTTTTAGAAAAACATGCTGTACTAACAAGTAAATCCTTATATAGCAGGGAATTTAATAATTATAAGTATAAATATAACATTCAGACACAGAACTATTTCTTATAATTACCAAGATTAAATTAAGGATGTTAATTAATTTATTTATAATTCACAATCTTGGTAATTCAATTAAATTTATTTAACTACATGTATTTAGATAAGAATACAATGGGTCACCAATCTTTGTTCGCCCATGCAAGTCGTAAAAACCGTCTAAGGAAATGCCCTTACTTCTGCTCCCTATTTCTGAAGATCCAGGAATGGGCAGCAGAACTTGCCCGAGATTTATAACACCAATTGAGATTGTTAAGCTACCTGCCAAGTATGGCGATTATTGAATTATTCCGCCTTGTGGCAGACTATATAGCATAATGTTCGGCAGACTTATAAACAGATAGATAGATATTTAATCAAATTGAAATTTCTAGAGTTAAAACAAAATATTATTCCAAAGTCTGACGTTAAATAATATTCTTAATTCATTATTGCCTGATCGATGCCCTTTGGCAAAGCCTATGTCCGTAGATGTTCATAAGCTAATCATCATAGACATCTTAAATATGAGTCACTGCCAAGCTCGAGCCTCCACCACAATAGGAGGGAAATTGACCTAATATAACTATGCTGGTCATGGGTGTTGGTATAGGGTTTTATTTCAAGTTTTCCTTCTCTTGTATGATAGGCTATGTTTGGCTAATTGATGGATGTAATTAAATTCTTGCTACTAAAACATGCAATTATTTAAGATGGAGAAAATATATTTTTCAATCCTAGAACAACAATATAAACCATGGTTACCTGATCAAGTACAGCGGGTCCGTACTTCATAGCGAGTACCGTGGCAGCAGCGAGGTACTCGTCTGCACCTGGCTCATTGTCAGCGAGACGTCGTGCCAAAAGCGATACGCGAGACCCAGGCGCGCTTTCTGTTGGCTCTGGGGCTTCAGCTGCCATAGGAATAGGTTGTCGACCAAATGCCTGCGATGGAATATAAAAAAGTTTCTCCTTTATACATTGGTCATGTAAATTGGCAAGGTAAATTAAACATTCCATCCAATCATCACTGAATGTTTCTTTTGCTTTACAATCTTTCTTTTTATAATCGCCAAGCTTCGCGAAAGCATTGACGCCTTAGCCGGTTTTTAAGACTCCAGCGAGAAGGGTTTTCAACATATTGCATCATTTTTAACTTGTTACAGATGAGGGACCTTGTATATTACACGCCTTGTTTCTAGTAAGGAATGACACTTTTATGCGGTTAAAGTGAAATCAACTCAACAATGAGTTCTATTGCTGTGATTTATCTGCATAATCCCTTAATAACACAAACGGCGAAAAGGTGGTAGTGATTTAATGACTTCTGATTTTTTACGCGAGTATTACATATTTGAAATAACACAATTTTTACAGATTCTATCGCGTTTGTATTTGATTTTTAATTGCCCGACGTTTCGAACACTACAAGGTTCAGCGTCCTTCCGTGACCATGATATCCGTAGCGACCGTTTTAGGTTCGAATAAGTTTCTGGAACGTATATTGCTACGAGAAATCAAATATTACTTATTTAATTTTTTTTTGTCTGTTTTTAGCTGTTAGCCGCAGATGGCTTTGACAGCTTTACGCGGACCATGGGTGAGCGCTGAGGGCTCTCAACCCGATTGAGGTAAGCTAAGCGACATCACCCAAAGGCTCCCCCTGTGGGGAACGGACCTCGGCTTGGGACGTCGCTGGTGGCAAAGTGGGCGTGCCCACGTTTGGATTTATGATTTTTGCGCGTCGCGATTTCGCACCTCGACGGCGAGGACGAAACCGCGGATATTTATGTGTAATGGCCTCGCGGGTCGTGTAAGCTCTTAATTGAGCGAGTGTGATATCGTCGTCGTCATCGTCGATGACGTGCCGCGGACGTCGGATTTTTGAATTACGAGAGGGCGTGCCGGAAGGAAGCAGCCGGAGGAGGAAGCCGCCCCAACCACTAGTGGGTTGAGGTGTGTCATGGCAGAGTCAAAGTCAAAGTTGGGGAGCGCGTTGCTTGTGACAATAACCGGTTTCGCGGTTTTACTATTGATTATGCCTTGAGGAGGCTTAGGATGGCCCTCGGTGGGCTGTCTATGCCCAACGGTTGGCGGTTTGGTTTTTGGTGGTTGGGATGGTGGTGGTGGTGGGATGATAGTTTGCCTCACGGGCAGGGTTGGGAAGGCCTCCTTGTTTGAGAGCAAGTGGCGGGCCCACGCGTTGTGGGTTGGAATGGGAGCGGGGACGAAGGCCTTGTTGTAGAACAAGGCTGGCTTGTTAGGCTTCCGGACTATCCGCCTCGGTGCTCGTGGGCAGCCGCGGTAGTTAGCCGGGTGGCCGTATTCTCTGCAAATAACGCACGCAGGTGGTTGCTCACAGAGTGTATGGTCTTTGGGACGCTCACACTGGCTCGTGTGATGGTCGCCTAAGCATTTCACGCACCGGGGGCGCGCGAAACAGTTGGTCGACGAATGACCATACATTTGGCACTTATGGCATTGTGCCAGGTTGCCATTTTTGTAGGGCGGCTCGACAAAAACGCCGGAGAGGCCACAGATTTTAGTGGTCTTAAAAATGCCCTTACCCTCAGGGGTTTTGTAGGCAAACAAGGACCATATTAAGGGGATATCTCTCTTTACCGCGGATCATACGGTGTACTTCGACGACTGGCAGGTTGTCAGCCTTAAGAGATTCTAGAATCTCTTTGGTGTCGAATTCGTGGGGCACGTTACGAATGACAGCACGTAGCAATTTCACCTCGGGGAGGGTGTAAGTATGGTAGGGGATCTGTTGATCCTCTAACATCTTAGAAAGGGTGCGGTCGGTGGTCATCGGAGGACCGTAGGTCGACTCGTATACCCTGAGGGGTAGACTTGGCCGCCTTGTAGGTTACGTGGTGTGTGTTACACCATGCGGATATTGCCAGCCACTTCTCCTTGTCCCTAATATATAGGGGAGGCGGAGTGAGCGGCTTGATAGGGCCCTGAGAGGTCGGGGTTGGTACGGAAGAGGATGTAGACACTACCGGGATGGCCGGAGTGGCAGTGGCGGTAGGCGCCGAGGTGAATGAAGCCGCTGTGTCCGGTCGGCTTGATTTTTGGGGTCTTTGACGGGGCCTCCTTATTCTCAGGAGCCTTTTTGCTCCTTTTGCGGGAGTGGACTGTTTGGAACTTTCCATCGTCCTGAGATGAGGAGTCGGAAGAGTTTCCATCCTGTTCTGTGGCGCTACTCTCTGAGTATTGTTCTACAATATCCATTGCCGTGGGCGGCGATGTATATGTTCGGGGAACATTCTCAGTGGATGTTGTAGGGGCGGGTGACGCGGGAGGGTTCACTGGTAGATGAACATTTTCCTCACCATGTAAAGCCACAAGAATGTCGCGGATAGCCGGAATATTTAGCAAGTACTCTAGCGAGTATTGGATCTTGCTATTGCATTCCATAGTCATTTTTTTGGGAAAGTGAAAGATGACTTGGGTGCAAGTTGATGCTTATCGCCCTGGGCGGGAATAGCCCCGGGTTGTTTATTGTGTGTGTCATGATTTCTAATGTTTACACAAGTATTACACATTTGAAATAAAACTACTTCTACGGATTCTATCGCGTTTGTATTTGATTTTTAATTTTCCGACGGCGACGTTTCGAACACTTTACGATGATCATGATGACGGGAGTTCTCTCGTGTGATCATGGTCACCAGTGTCCTAGTAAAACTAGTTTTATTTCAAATGGTATATACTTGTTTTTCATGACGAACATAATTAGTATTTTATAAAATAAATACTTAAATTAGTTTTGATAATTACATTTAAGAACGAATATTTCAACGTTCGAAATAATTATCATCATCATCATCATTTCAGCCTATTGCCGTCCACTGCTGAACGTAGGCCTCCCTCATTTTACGCCACAGAGTGCGGTCCTGTGCCGCCTGTATCCAACGACGCCCAGCAACCTTCACTAGGTCGTCTGTCCACCTAGTGGGGGGGCGTCCCACACTGCGTCGTCCGGTACGTGGTCGCCACTCTAGAACCTTTCTTCCCCAGCGGTTGTCGGTTCTTCGAGCGATGTGGCCTGCCCATTGCCACTTCAGCGTGCTAATTCTTCGTGCTATGTCGGTTACACCCGTTCGTCTGCGGATTTCCGTGTTTCGGATTCTATCTCGCAGAGAAATCCCGAGCATAGCCCGCTCCATAGCACGCTGAGCGACTTTGAGCCTGGTTATGAGGCCTACATTTAGGGACCACGTTTCCGTGCCGTAAGTCATCACTGGTAACACACACTGGTCATAGACCTGTGTTTTCAAACACTGAGGTATGTTGGATGAGAAGATCTTCTTAAGTTTCCCGAACGCTGCCCAACCGAATTGGATTCGTCGGCTGACCTCTTTCTCGAAATTGGATCTACCTAACTGGACTGTTTGTCCAAGGTAAACATAATGATCGACAATTTCGAGAATCGCATTGCCAACTAGGACCGGTACAGGAATGACATGGGCATTTGACATGACTTTCGTCTTGTCCATGTTCATTCGTAAACCCACTAGTTGGGATACCCTGCTGAGATCGTTGAGCATGGTGCCCAGGTCCTCCATGGATTCTGCCATGACGACAATATCGTCTGCGAATCGAAGGTGAGTGATGTATTCGCCATTGATGTTGATGCCGAGTCCGGTCCAGTCTAAAAGCTTGAAGACATCTTCCAGTGCAGTGGTGAACAGTTTCGGAGAGATGACGTCTCTCTGTCTCACGCCTTTCTGCAACTGGATTGGTTTCGTACTCTTATCCCGAATACAGACTGACATTGTGGCGTTCCTATACAAACACTTCAGCACTTCGATATAACGATGGTCGATTTGGCACCGCTGAAGGGACTGCAGCACCGCCCAAGTTTCGACTGAATCAAAGGCTTTCTCATAGTCCACAAACGCTATACACAGAGGCCGATTGTACTCCTCGGTCTTCTGTATAATCTGCCGAAGCGTGAGGATATGGTCTATGGTGCTATAGCCTTTTCGGAAGCCAGCTTGTTCGGGCGGCTGGAAGTCATCAAGCTTGCACGTGAGTCGATTGGTAATAACTGTCGAAAACAACTTGTAGACGTGGCTCAAGAGTGAGTTGGGTCTGTAGTTCTTTAGAAGAGCTTTGTCGCCCTTCTTGAAGAACAGCACCACCACACTCCTGGTCCACGACTCTGGAACGTCGCCCCTGAGGATAACGGAATTAAATAGCTTCTGAAGGGCTTTTAAGACCGGCTTGCCGCCTGCCTTCAGGAGCTCTGCCGTAATTCCGTCATCTCCCGGTGCCTTATCGTTTCTTAGTTGTTCGAGAGCCATTCTGATCTCGCACAAGCTATTATAATTATAATATTGATAAAATATGTTAACGATATAAAAACTGTATTTAAATGGTTAATTAAGATGAATTGTGTTGATAATTAGAACGATAATTGGCATGATCGTAGCGCGTCGATTACTTGCTAATGCAGACAGTGCATCGTATGAATTGTTCGGTTCGTTAAAAGCGAAAAAGGTTATATTTTCTGCCTGCATTTTATACTATTAGGAATTGCTTTATCCGTGTGGTGACGGAGTAAGAATACAATTGATCACTCCGTCTTACCTGTCAGTGATCATAAGCGACGACTAAGGGATATAAAAGGCATATAATATCAGCGATGCAAGAGAAGGAAAACTCGAAACAAAACCAACACGTCTGACCAGCGCTGTATAGTAGGCCAATACCCCCTCTCATTAGAGAGGAGGCTTGAGCCCAACAGTGAGACATATATGAGTTGAAGAATTGTATCCCCAAAATCACTCAGATAAGATATATATCTAATTAAACTGCCAAATTTTGAGTTTTGATTGATTTCCATCTCGGCTCCCACTGTTGGGCTTGAACCTCCTCCATAATGGGAGGGCAATTGACCTGCAAATACCACGCTGGTCAAACATGTTGGTATAGGGTTTTGTTTCGAGTTTTCCTTCTCTTGCATAGATGTTATACACATTTTATAAACCTTGGTCGCCTCTTACGATCACCCACGGGTAAGATAGGGGGTGATGAATTGTATTCTTACTCCATCACGACACGGATGATTGATTTATGATATATTAATTTAATGGAAATGATTAGATTTTTTAGCAATTTCTTCCTTTCAGTCCATATATATTATCAAGCTCGAGCGTCCTTTGCAATTCATCCAGACATTTTGTTCCCATCGTGGAGGAGACTGGAGACCAGCCGTACATCGTACATGAACTGGGATGATGTGTATCTTTTGTCACTTAGTCGTTTCATATGATATATGCAACATTGTGTGACAGACAGGTTTGATTACATTTTTATTACTCCTCACGGAAATAGTACTCTATTAGCACATATGATGTATGTGTGGATGTATGGTTTGGCAACGTCTGATTCATTCACATAATTATATTAACTGCAATATAGCTTAGTTAATTGTTATGATTCATTATTATAATTATATTTTACGTCACCTTTCTGTGTTTTGACTGATTCGTGTTTGGGATGGGTAGGTGAACCCAGTGTTCGAGTCTATGAAATTGATTGTTTTAGTCTAGGTGTAATTTACATTAGTCAACTGTGCGGTTTATATAGTACATTTAGTGCAGGTACCTTTTTTATAAAACAAATTAGTGGTGATATCATTGCAAGTTTTTATCAATCTTTATACTTTTTACTCTTCTGTTTTGCGTTTTAATTTTTTTTTATTACCTAAATTAATTGATCATATTATTTCTCGTAAGGCTGATAATATAATTTTCTTTGATTATAATAGTAGTCTGTTATCAAGCTGGAAAAATTGGTTCGTTTGCATGTTTGAAGCGCTAATTTTATCAAATATTAGTTTGATTCCGAATAAATATTTTTTAAACGGCCTGTTACCGATAAAGGTAATAAGGCTTTAATACATAACGCCGTAACAAATATGAGCAGGGTAATGGTAGATACACGTGGGATTAGTATAGCAACAATGGCCTACAAGATAATTCTTCGTTGTCATGACAACTGCTGAGATCACAATAATTGTGTATGATGTATTACAGATATAATGAGTGTAAATGTTTTTAGTATTATGAATAATATCCATATATACAGGGTGTCCCAAAATTCAACGATAAGCCGGCACCAGCAGATGGACCTACATATGACTACTCGAGAACAAAAAAGAAAAAAATTCTACCTTGATTTTTTTTTTCATTACGACAAAAAAACCGATTTCTTTAAAAATCGTCATCTTTTATTATATTATTAAGTGCCATTGCTACAATTTTACAAGTAATTCTGTGATTTTTTTTGTATTGGCAAGGTAAGTAGTACTACTATCGATCACAACCATTAAAAATTCCAGAATATCTATAGTTTTTACACAAAAATCAACCAAAACTATGTTTTTTTCATAAATTATGTAAGATTTTGACTTTCAGCTCACTTTCACTCATCACAGTGAAAAAAAAAAGTATGGACACTACTGTGGCAAATAGTATTAAAAATTGGCGCAACTAACTACAATTCTAAAATGGTATAACATTCTAGGCAAACTAGCCACAAAAATATACTTAGGTGTACTATTTCAAAATAACAACCATACTTCGAAAATTGTTAGTGTTGATAGTAATCACTTCTACTATGTAGCCAAAATGTTTTTGTTGCAAGTTCTCAGAATTTGAATGAGACATGTGCGTAGTCCATAAGATAACATAAGTTAGAAAGAGATAGATATAGAGAGATTAGAATTTACTATATTATTAAAATTACAATAAATGTTCGAATTGTTTGCCATTGGCAGTAATGCAGGCACGACATCGCCTTAAAAATGAACGTTTTATTTTTCTTGCATATCTGATTCTGTTCATGTGATCCACAGCCTGAATTATTTTTTGGCGAAGCTCGTCCAAGGTTGCAATGGGTTTTGAGTAGACTCTGTCCTTTAGACAACCCCAATAGAAAAAATCCAGGGGATTTAGATCGGGTGAACGGGGTGGCCATAAGATAGGACCAAGTCGCCCGATCCAACGCCCTGGGTACTCTTGGTCTAAGTACTCTCGCACAGGGCGGGCATAGTGAGCTGGGCAACCATCGTTTTGAAACCACATGTTTTGCAAATCACTTAAGGGCACGTCTTCTAATAATCCTGGTAACTCATTTTGTAAGAAGTTCAAATAGCTATTGCCATCTATGTTTCCTTGTAACTCAAAGGGCCCTATCACTTTTCCATTTATTATGCCCGTCCATAGGTTAACCTTAAATTGATATTGGGATTTGTCTTCTCTCACCAGGTGCGGATTTTCATTGTTCCAGCTATGAAGATTGTGAAGATTTAAATAGCCATCTTTCTTGCAGGTTGTTTCATCCGACCATAAAACTTTGTCTAAGAATTGGGGATCTTCCCTGTGTTTTTGCAGCATTACACGGCAAAATGCGACCCGCAGTGGATAGTCCCGCGGTAATAACGCCTGCACGCGCCTGTAATGATATGGATGAAACTGGTGAGGTTTTAAAATTCTATGTGCAGTACTTTTTGGAATTCCCCTTGCTACTTGTATGCCACGTACAGAGGTAGTTGTATCGCTTTCTATTTCTTTGAGAACTTCTTCATCGTGTTCCGATCTAGGTCTTCCAGCGTTTCTCCTGTCAGATGGTATACGACCCTCCGAAAATGCTTGATGCACGTTAATAAATACGCGATAATCCGGATACCTTTGAAGAGTAGGGTACCTTGCTCGATATAATCTGCTAGCAGCGTTGGCATTGCATCGGCATTCTCCATAAATTAGGTGCATATTAGCGTATTCTAACGCTGTATATGGTAGCGGCATAATGAATGCTAAACACTTGAAAATAAGGCAAAACTTCTTTAAAAAAACACAAAATCACAGTCTAAAATAATGCCAAGTCAGGTCAATTTCCAGGTCACTTAATTCAATCCAAAGTCGTTAGTATCAGAGCCACTTTAATTAAAACAGAACGGTGTGCAGTAAACAAAGAAGTAGAGCGTACTGACTTGCTGTGCTGCTGAGGACATTAATTACTTCTCTACCTGCATTAATGTTACTAAACAATTAGCATCTATCTATCTCCCTCTAACGTATAATCTCTCTATCTCTGTCTAACTTATGTTATCTTATGGACTACGCACATGTCTCATTCAAATTCTGAGAACTTGCAACAAAAACATTTGGGCTACATAGTAAAAGTGATTACTATCAACACTAACAATTTTCGAAGTATGGTTGTTATTTTGAAATAGTACACCTAAGTATATTTTTGTGGCTATTTTGCCTAGAATTTTATACCATTTTAGAATTGTAGTTAGTTGCGCCAATTTTTAATACTATTTGCCACAGTAGTGTCCATACTTTTTTTTTTCACTGTGATGAGTGAAAGTGAGCTGAAAGTCAAAATCTTACATAATTTATGAAAAAAACATAGTTTTGGTTGATTTTTGTGTAAAAACTATAGATATTCTGGAATTTTTAATGGTTGTGATCGATAGTAGTGCTACTTACCTTACCAATACAAAAAAAAACACAGAATTACTTGTAAAATTGTAGCAATGGCACTTAATAATATAATAAAAGATGTCGATTTTTAAAGAAATCGGTTTTTTTGTCGTAATGAAAAAAAAAATCAAGGTAGAATTTTTTTCTTTTTTGTTCTCGAGTAGTCATATGTAGGTCCACCTGCTGGTGCCGGCTTATCGTTGAATTTTGGGACACCCTGTATATAAGCAGATATTACTAATGCGAAACGCGGGTCTATAAATAAATGCGCCATAGATGCAAGCGAGTATGTTGGCTATTTGTTTAGATTCTTGAAAAAAAAAAATCTTATTGAATGTCACAATAACCGAAACAACCATCATGATGTCATTATTCTCAGATTGCTATATCGCCTCTGCATGCATTAAATAAAAATAATGCTAATATGAAGTAACTTACCTGCAATAGTGAAGCACGATGTTGTGGATCTACTGTCCACAGGGAACCTTTGCCAAGACCTGGCGCAGCTGCCACCTATAATAGGAAATATTATGTAATAAGTTCCATCTAAAATATTGGTTTGGTGTTCCTTTACCATCCTTATTATTGCAAATATTTGCTCTAAGTACTGGATTATTAAAATTAGACACATGAAATGTTTTAAAAACTGGCTCAAGGATCGCCAGGTAAGGACATCAAGCACTTTCCGGAAGAATTTACAACGCCAATTGCTATCACAAAACCACCTGGTAAGCGTAGTTATTAAAGCATTTTCCTCAATAAGGTGGCTTAATTCCCCTGATTCTTATAGAGTAATTTTTTTAAGATGCCTACGAGTATATAAAGGTTCGTAATACTTGTTATTCGTACCGTCACCATACGAGAAATTCGTTGTTATCGTCATTAATATCACGTCCCACTGCTCGGGCTCCGTTCTCCTATATTATAGGAGAGTAATTGCTCCACTATATCAAGTTGGGCAAACGGTTGGATAGTAATAATAACATCTTTTAGTCACTTTTTATAACACCCAGGGCAAAAAGGGGCGGTGAGCTGTATTCTTACTCCATCACCATACGAAGAATTGAGTATGAATAAAAAAAAAATAAGTTTTTAACCTTCAAATAGATAATGACAGAGAAAAAATAATAAATAGCACATACCTTATGGAAACATTTATTTAACGAAAGATTGTGCCTAACGGAATTCTTCCAGCCTTGAGGTGCATGTCTGAAATAAGGGAAATGTCGTACAATCCACGCGTAAATTTCTTTGACCGGTAGAGCCCTGGCTGGAGCCGCTTCTATTGCCATGAAGATGAGGCAAGAGAAGGAATATGGTGGTTTGGTGTGAGTGTTTATCGGTGGTGATGGCGGCGCCTTGCATGGTGTTCGCGGTGGAGACGGTACCCGTGCTACCGGAGGCGGAGTTATGTTTTCTCTCTGTGAATTAGAAAACACAAAATCATCAGTCTGCTACTACATAAGTGTTATTGGTTAAGTAGTGGTAACACCACGCTGTTGACAGTTTTCTGTTTACAATCGCGGTCCAACCCGTCCGGGGTAGTATCAATTGACCTCTGATTAGTGGCGATCTGCTGTTGCACTTCGTCCAGTGAGCGAGAGCAGGATGCCCAGCTTTCGGGTTGGATTTTCGTTGGTAGGTAGCAGCCTTGTTATGCCTCTTGTTTTGCAAAGGTCCATGAGCGGCGGTAACACTTGCCATCGGGTTTGCTGCTTGTTCGTTTGCCACCATAAACAATAATAAAGAAGTGATGAATTTGTTAGTTACAGAAGTGACAATGACAATTGAATATATTACATTTCATTAATTGAAAGGCATACCCTTCACAATCGGAGGCCAGCCATTGGTTTTGAGTATCCTACAATAGTGCCTTTTCTTTTCTCAATCTCATTTGACACCCACGGGATGGGAGACGGTGGCAAAACGAATACTTAATCTGTCATTATATTTATAATTTTGTTTTAATATTACAATATCTATCTATATTTAAAAATAAAGGCGGCCTGAATCGTGCGGTGAAGCACAGAATTGATGCGGGATGGATGAAGTGGCGGCAGGTCACGGGTACAACATGCGACCCCAGAGTACCCCTCAAGTTAAAGGGCAAAACATACAAAACTCTAATAAGACCTGCTGTACTGTATGGATCAGCATGATGGGCGACAAAAGCGATGGATGAGAGACGACTGCATGTAGCGGAGATGCGAATGTTGAGATGGATGTGTGGTGTGACAAGAATGGATAAAGTAAGAAATGAATACATTAGAGGAAGTTTGAAAGTTGCGCCAGTGACGGAAAAGTTAAGGAGTAAACGGCTGACATGGTATGGACATGTGACGAGGCGGGATGAAAGTAATATTGTGAGAAAAGTTTTAGGTATGAATGTTGAAGGCTTAAGGGGTAAAGGAAGACCAAAGAAAAGATGGATGGATTGCGTGAGACATGACATGGATAGTTTAGGGGTGACGGCAGAGATGACGTCTGATAGGATCGTATGGAAAAAGATGACATATTGCGTCGAACCCAAGTAATTGGGATAAGAGCAAGATGATGATTTAAAAATAAATTGTCTATACTTATTATATAAGGACACCAATTAATTTATTATATGTACATATGTATTTTCTACATGCCGGTGACAGATTCGTTTCTAATTAACGTTTTTGGGCATTTCTTCAATATTGAGTTAATTAGTTGATCGCTCTGGACTTTTCGAATACTGATATTTTATGAAATTCACATATTTTCTATTAAAAAAAGGATGCCTAAAACTTATTTACGTATCTCTTTTGAATAAAAAATATAAGTATTTGAAAAGTTCAGAGCGATCAACTAAACAACTCAATATTGAAGAAATGCCCTTTTCCAACACGGTTATTGTTCGATTTTTGTGTTTATTATTCAACAACAGTTTGGATATAATCTTAATGCTAATTAAGCATAGGTACGATCCCTTTAAATATATTTTAAACAATTAGTATAGATCGCCCTCGTTCTCATCAATTATTCTAATAATTACTTCTTTTTTATTGCTTATGGTGACAAACGAGTATGCAGCACACTTGATGGTAAGTGTCACTGCTGTCAAGGACCTTTGTTATACCAAGCGTATAGCTAGGCCGCTGCCTACTATTATAATCCCAGTTGGGCTGTCGGCTCTCTCGCTCACCGAACGAAGTGCAATAGCACATTGCCATTACTCAGAGGTGGATCTTCTGCGATAATGTGGTACTACTCCGGACGGACCGGCCCACAGCTGTAGACAGAGAACTGTCAACAGCGTGGTCCTACCACTAGTAAACTTAAAAATGCTAGTTGGAATTTTGAAATATTTTAAAAAAGCCTGCAGCTGTATGAAAATGATAATTCATGTACATAAGAGCCGAGAGTATTATTTATACGTCAGTGTCATTGTGGTTAGAGTATAAAAGAAGTTGGTTGCGACTTTAATAAATTTCTTTATCGGTACCTACTACATACAATTAAACTGTATTATTATATTTGAACAAGTGTAATAATTAAATCGTCACTACGATGTATTATTAAATGATAATAAATAATGACGTTGAAAATACGTAAGCCGACTACTGATACTACATAAAAAGGGTATTTTACACTCGGTTAATTTTTTTACAGTTGACATTTATTATAAAAAAAAACGAGGAGATCAACTAAAACAACTAGTTTTCGCATTCAATAAACTAGATATGTTTTACAAGTATTTCGTTATCCCCGAATGCGATAGCAATAACGTAATATACGCAAGACTTTCATTTTATAATCATGGATAACTTATCGACGTTTGATCGTCGATGTATATTTTTTTTTACTCTGTGAATTCAATTTGTTAATGCAATGTCATGGAAAGTAATATCCATGTAATGATGATAAAAAATACAATGTGTCAATTCATTTTTGTGTTAATAGAGAATTATAACAGACGCAATGAAGAAAAGGAAAAGTCCAATTTACACACGATATCAAACCATTTAGCGGATATGGTACATAGTACATTATTTCTTATTATATTGTGGAGGAGGCGTGTATCAAACACTGGGATGTAACTATATAGACTCTGAAGAAAAATGTGATAGATATAAAAAAAATATTAATGACTAATTGAAACGACGAAGATATGGGTTGATCGCCACAAGAGTGATTAAGCATTTCGTCCGATACTGAAAAAAAAACCATGTTTGATGCGTGAAAGTGACTTTAATTATGGAGATCCAGTTCTTTACATTCATTTAGTGTTATATATATATATATACATATATATGATATCTAAAATAAATATATGTACCAATAAGGTTAACCAACACCTGCACAGTTCGCGAATTGTGACAGCACATCGACTATAGTATCCCGAATGGGCAAACTTTACAGAGTAGGCGGTAAAGTCAAACACCCATTACACAAATAAAAAAGACGCTTGATGTATTTTCTATATTGTTGTCAGTAATTTACACCTAAACATTAAATTATGTCAAATATTAAAACTTGTACGTGTACATCATACTTTGATGAGAAAATAAATGCATTCTCTATTATAGATAACAATATATTAAAGAATCTAATATGCTAACCACCGAATCGTAACTCAATCAAATTGGAATCCTGTTATAAAATTAATTAAAATATTAAGCGGCCACCACAAGACTGCAAGATACAGAGTACTGATTGTATAGATCTGAGAGCTTAAAGTTTTAAATATTTAGTAAGCTCTCTCCTTACAACAAATCAAAAACTAGGATAATGCTCTCAGTTTTATTATTGGATCTTTCTAGAAGTGGTCATGTTTTGACCCTGTAGTAGCATATTAGATTTCTGATAGTTTTTATTTAATACATTTCCTATGATAATATTGTAACTTTTTTTATGACAGAATTTTGTATGCAGCAATTGGACATAGTTTGGTCTATTTTGAAAGTCTGTCTCATTGACGTCCCACGTCTCTTCGAATTACGAGAGTAAGGGAATGGGAAAATGTATCTACACACACATTCGTGCATCTATAAATGTTTTGCGCAGTTGGATGATGTTCGTTGACATTAAGCGAAATGCGGTCAGGACTTTCATTATAAATAATTACATTAACTGTGACGATGACTAAGCGACAAATTAATGAAACTTTAATATATAAAATGAGTATCGATTTCCCAGCTCATTAAGCACTTTTCGTTATTATAATACGCGTAGACTTAATGATTGTACTTTACTTAGTGTAGCGGCGGCTACGAACACTACCAACTCTTATATCGCCCGTGGGTGTCACGACACGACTGTCGTAAAAGACGACAAAGAGCTTACATTGTACCTGGACTAACTTTGGTGGAGAATGTTATTAATATTGATATTATTATTTATTAACGCCACGGGATGACCAGGGTGTTTAAAATAATAACATTAAATAGTTACCTTATCCACGCAAACGAAGCACGGCTATTTTTCAATAATCTTACAGAACGAGGAAAGGTAAATAGCTCAATTAATTGTCTATGTGACCTTATCATACATTCAGGTATTTTTACATTTTTCTCACAAAAAAAGAAAAAGAAATACCATTAAAAATTCATATTATGTCTATTCTAGATAGCAAAATAAATAAACGTATTGTTTAGAATTAGAAATATGGCCAACTGTGTGTTTTTGTAATAAGAATAATATGAGGCCTGAAAAAATTGCCACAATAATAAAAATTGCACAAAAATAGATGTCAATATAACTTTACATTCCAAATTATATGATAGCAACTCGGCAGGCCTGATAACTAGACCATTAGCGCGCTTTTAAAGTATGTATAAAAAATAGAGTGCGTATCCAGCAATATGGTCTCTGGACTGTAACGGGCTAATTTTACGATGATGACCTCTCGTTAGGATATCTTGTTGGAAACTTGGCCATCTCTAGTTAAAATAGTAATGTTCTTGTGTAGGCCTCTTTGAATGTAATAAAATGAATATTAATTTTGAGACCGAAATTAAAAAGTGTTACTTTCAGGAGTGGTACTTCGCCCAAGGATGCTGAGTAACAGGTTAACCCTTCTTATAGAAGCACGTTTAGTGAGCAACGAATGGGTTATTCCTTTGTATAATACAGTAATTCCCCTTATAACACAGTGCTCTTATAACGCGTTTTCATATTATGCAATTTCAGTCCCTCGTATAACACGGGTATTCCCCATATAACGCGGGGATTTCACAAGTTCCATGTACATATTTCGTTGATAACATAGTTTTTTCCTAATATTCGATTGAAATCACCCCATTTAACGGGAAAAGTTAAACATTTGTAGTTAACGCGTTGTATGGGGGCCATAGAAGCGCGTTATACGAGAATACTTTTCTACAATGTGGCAACAATGTACCCTGTTATAGGTATGGTGTTATAGGCATTACTGTACTGTACATCTAACTCATAAGCTAAATGTTTTTTTTTTTTTTAAAGACCTGCTCTAAGGAAAATAATCCTTGTATCGCGGGGGACTTTACAAACATGCAATTAACGCAGACAAATTACACCCAGACTCAGAACAATAATTTGTGGATCGCACAAAGTAATGTCCTGCGTGGGAATCGAACCCACGGCACTGGCACGGAAGGTCGGTATCTTAACCACTACGCCATCTGTGCAGTCAATGTGGATATTATAACTGCTCAGCCCCTCAGGCACAAAGCCGTTAATTGAAATGACTTCGATCGTAAATATAATAATGAACAATTACTATTTAGTAATAAAACTTTCACTTACAATTTAAGTAGGACCAAATGTTTACCTGTTTAAGTATATCATTAGTTCATAGCTATCTAAAATAGCAATTGTATTTATGCTATGTTTAACCCGGCAATGTTGCTCTTTTTTGCACTAAAAAGTCAGAAATATAGATATACGTACCTCTTAACACTTTTTTTACCCCATACCACAATAGTGGATTCGTTTTTAAGACTGTAATGTTCTCTCTATCCGCTAGGACAACTTTTTTTCTAAGGATGTAAGCAGATAATATCTCTGTGAACGAATGAAATCTCGAAACTAAACGATATCCCTACAGAGTTTAGACAAGGCTATGAAAACTTGTAGCGAGCAAGAAATTAATTTAGTATTTCATTTTAAATTGCAGAGTATTGTTTCGAATCTTCTCCACAAATGTTTTATTTGATACCCATATCATGTTTGTAAATAGGTGGACTGACGACATTATCAAGGTCGCGGGAAGCCGTTGCATGCAGATGGCGAGGGGCCGTTTTGAAGGGCATTCTCGTGGGGAGGCCTAAGTCCAACAGTAGACGTTTACGGGCTAATGGATAGACGGATGGATAGATGAGAAAATGTTAGTCATCCGTCTTGGTTCTTCTGCTATATAGCATACCCAGCGTTAATTTTCTCACCATTTCATTTCTCGTTTGCTTATTATTAGCAAATCCTTTAAATTAATATCCGCATTATAAGGGTACTTGAATTGTTAGTGGTCCGAAATCTTCGGAAGGCTGAAGGGATATTGGATTTAAATGAACCTTTCAGGACGACGGAGAATTTCAAATCAATAGGTTGGTGATAACCATTGTCAAATTCACTTGAACTATTAAGGAAATTTAAATAAAAACTTGTAAAAATGCGTACCTTTTAAATTTAAGAAATCCGTAATAGCGTATGATTTGGCTATAATCCTGTTCTACAATTTTGTTTCGCAGGTGTTAACGGAATGAATGCATAAGTAAGTTATATATTCGACTAAGGCTTCAGGTAAACACCATCAAATTATTATTTTAGCTTATTTGTTGTTTGGATATAGAAGCAACTAAGAGGATAATAATATCGCCAGATAGCAGTATAAGCGCCTCTTAATAATTGGATTACACAAGCTAATTCTATTGCAATTTGCAATCCAATCCATCTAGCTGTTGGTCATCCATTCAAATTACACCAATGCCTAATAATAGTAATAAGAATCTAACCAATAATAAGAATAGTATTACGACAATATCTCCGTTATAAGAAAAGTTACTTAACAGTAAGAACTATAATATGTTGAACCGTCAAATTTTCTTGATATACAGTAAAAGCTTTTATTCGCGGGGTATGTGTTCCATAAATATGCCGCGAATACAGAAACCGTGAATATGGAACGGTAATTTATATGGGATTATAGGGGATACGTTTTCCTAGGTGACAAAATAAAAAACAAAAATATATGAAAAACCAATTTAATTGAAGTTTTTTTCATTTCGATTATAATTATTTAAGGCTTCCCTAAGCCTTATGATAATTAATCAAAATGTTTAAAAACCATTGCCTAAATGGTTTGAAGAATTTTGTAATATTTTCTTGCTTGAGTTTTTAAAAGATCCTGCAATTCAGACTGATATGCAACAGTCAAATTAGCAATTTGCCTATTAAAAATAAGACTTCGTAGGCAAAATTATAATAAGATCTATTTTACTTTTTTATTAGTCCATTTGACGGCATTTACAAAGGATAAAGGGTTGGATACTTATTAGTATCCTTTTATTTTTATGTATGTACTTATTAGATCCGCGAATATAGGAATTGAGTCGCATTTTTATAATCCGCGAATAGTGAAAACGCGAATGAAGGAAGCGCGAATAAGGAGCTTTTACTGTATTCATAAAAAATATCATCAAATCCTAATCTTATCCTAATTACTTGAGGTCGATACAATATGTGCTCTACTTTCATAGTACATATTGTAAAAGTTATTGGCAATAGTTTTATGACCGGCCAGACGTCAACCCTCCTTGGGAATGTAATTGTTGACCAAATGGCATCAGATGGAGTTCGCCCAGGTCGTTATAAGGCTCTTAGTCGTCTTTTACGACATCCACGAGCAAAGTAAGGGTTGGGAGTATTCGTAGGCTACCAGCTACAGCTGTTTTTCATGAATATATATATATATAAATGCCTATATTTTGGGTCCTTCTAAGGATTAACAGTATATCTCGTATTACGAATTAAAGGTGAAAACAAAAACAAATGTCTTTATTTTCTCTTAAAATATGACACCTTTTTTTATGGCAGGCTATGTTCTGGACTCACGCCATCCGTCCCGTCCGGGACGACGGAAGCGCGGCGTTTGGCCCTATAACCCACCGTACTCCCTTCCCATCGCCATTGAGCCGATCACTGGTACCGCTTCCTTGACATCCGTGGCCGTGAAATATGACACCTGGTTGTAAATTTTATTTAACTAGTAAACAATCTATAATTGGGGACAACAGAAACATTAATTCATTATTTTAATTATTCTTTTCCTAGTATGAGACGACTACACGGTTCTAAAGTTGTCAAGCACATTAGCAACAAAGACGTGAGTATAAGGAAAAGTTGAATGTGAAGTTATGAAGTAGTGTAACTACTTTAGCAACTCGGATTCGTGAGTATGAACAATTAGCACACCACATTCTCTGGGAGTGCGATCTCTGGCGTAACGAGCGCAATATTATGTTAAATAGTTTGCAAGTCACGTCTTGAATAGTACTTATACGGACCTTGTAGTTACTCAGAAAATTTTCGTGTGCTTTAGGCATTTCTACCTTACCTGCTATTGGTATTAATGTTACGATCACATATAGCCATTGTTAAGCTCTGTCGCATCTGATATGCTGTACTGCTGCGCTTATCGTAGCTGAACATCTTTTATTTATTGGTTGACCAACCAATTTTGCGTCCTGCCTGCCGCACTTAGGAGGGACATGAAATCAACTTTTGCAACTCCTATTTGACTTTTCTATTCAAAATTGTTACGGGTCCCAAGACAATAAAAATGTCCCGTGATTGCCTGAAGGTCAAACCTGGGTGTCATCTATGAAGACAATTGTGGCTCCTGGCATACTGGAGCTACAATGGTGGGATTGTTCCCAATAAAAGAATATCAGATTCTAAAATAGCAAAATATCTGTAGATAATGTTTTAATAGTGGCAGAACCACACTGTTGACAGTTCTCTGTCTACAGCTGCGAGCCGGTCCATCCGGGGTAGTTCCACACTCTCGCAGAAAATCGAAGCCTCAGCAGTGACTTCGGGGTGGGTTTGGGATTATTGGTTGCCAGCTGCTTAGCTGTACCTTTGGTATTGCAAGAGTCTATGGGCGGCAGTAACAATTACCACCAGGTGTGCTGCTTATTCGTTTGCCACCAAGAACAATAATTTTTTTTCTTAACTCCTGCATTCCATTCTTGTGCACCAGTCTTATCTATCATTCGTAAACTATTTTTTAATCCACCACAGCGGCAATTTATAATTATTCATGGTCAAAAATCATATAATTCAGAGATTTGTATTGATATATTCTAGTTTACAATAATTATGGTACTATTTACTATTGATTGATACCCATTACGTATTTTTAGTACGTTTGTTAGTATGAGGAAGTCATTAATCTCATTTTTCATTCAACAATATATTTTAGCTAACCGTTATAAAGTTCAAAATATAAGAAATATAAGTTAAACACAAATAATAAGGTAAGTAGGTAATTCTAAACAAACAACCACAGCGTAGTAAAAACGGTAAAATGCGTATAGTAAACAAAATGTTAGCTCACCTTCATGATGATTTGATTGTCCACCATCTTTGTATCCTCCATGTCATTTTTTGTTAAATTAATACCTGGAATAAAACAAGTTTCTTTTTAATTTTAACTATTAATCATCTTAATACTAAAGATATAAAATACTGTAGCATCGTAAACAAGATTTTTTCAGCCGTCGATGGTTGTATGAAACGAATTTACAACCTTAGTTTTTATGAATTTAATTTACGGCTTTCGATTGAACTAAAAACTATGTATATATTTAGTATTTTTGTGTGTTCAGGAAAAACAGTGAACCAAAGGTTGGCTTGATGATAAATGTATCATCAGTGCCTGGATAAATTGTGTCCATTTAACTAATAGTACTAAACTGATACACTATATCAAGAAAATGCTAAACGCACGAACTGTATTTTCGTGCTATACGATTTTTTTACTCAAAGGAAGTATGACCACTATGAATATATTCTATAAATTCATAGCATTTAAATCGCACAGATAAAAATGTGTGGTTAAAAAACCACACTAACTTATTTTGAATAAGAGTCGTGATAAACCATTTTTGTGATACGACCAAACCAGCAAAATGCATAAACCAGTCAGTCCTCTAATTAAAAGAATCCTCGCTGTATGTTTTACGAAACAAAAAGTATTTCAACAAAATACTTAACTCTTTTCGAAATGTATTGACTAAAATTACTATTTTTTTTTAATGTCATAATCTAGTTACACTATCCAGTTGTGTACGCTGAACTATCACTAAAATTATCTAATCTACCTCTAAGTAAATTCTTGTCTTGGAGCCAGCTGAGACTGGTGAGGTCATCGTCGTGGTCTGCTGGAGGTAGATTGCCGGCGTTGCCTCCACAGGCCACCCTGATGGACGAGATAATAAAAATCATAGAGGCTATATAATTATATTAATTTTAGTTATTTAATGTAATTCAGAAGCACCACATTTACAGTTAAATTTTGGTATAATGTACGTTAATTATTATTTTTGTAATTATCAGGACAATAGAGGTGATGAATTTGCTGCATCATTGACGAGGCTTGTATGGATAGAAGCTTATACTTATAGAACTCTAGTCTAACTTACTGCAAGAATTTTAGAGAGTTTAAACTTATTCACTTAACACTGTATAGTTAAGAGATAATATAAAAAGAAACTGAGGATATATACAATCATTCAAAATCTATTATAACATAAAGGGCAGGCCCAAAAGCGGGTGCGGCCAGGGTACACGTGACTGAATTCAATGAACGCGATGTACGCTCAGCGCTCAACCGCCTCAAGCCTAAGCACTCGGTAGGGCCTGATGGTATACCACCTTATATTGTAAGGGATTGCCGCGAGGTATTGTGGAAACCATTATTACATATCTTTAATTTATGCCTAAAAATAAGTCATTACCCGGATATATGGAAAACCACTAAGGTAACACCAGTCCCAAAAGGTTGCGCAAATGATAATATTACTGGTTACAGACCCGTAGCAGTATTATCAACGTTTGCTAAAGTTTTTGAATCAGCTCTTTATTCAGATATTTATAAACAAATCAGCTCTCGATTGACTGATAATCAGCATGGTTTCCGACAAGGAAGAAGTACGAGTAGCAATCTGTTATCATTTATGACGTACCTAACACCAGTCATTGATGCGGGTGGCCAGGTAGACTGCGCTTACTTCGATTTTCAGAAGGCATTCGATACGGTGGATAACGACATACTATTATCGAAACTATCATTATTGGGTTACACGCCGCATTTGCTCAAATTCTTTGCCAGTTACCTTGCTGAGCGCCGACAATACGTAGAATACGCCGGTTACAAATCTAGGCCATATTATACCTTTTCAGGAATAAGCCAGGGATCAAATTTGGGGCCCTTGGAATTCATTCTTATGGTGAATGACCTGCCGGAAATCGTCCAAGATGCTGATTGTCTTCTCTTTGCGGATGATCTTAAAGTATATTTAACAATTAAGGATGCCTCGGATGCGGAGCGCTTGCAAAAAGATATTAACCGAATAGTGCAATGGGGTGTTACAAATAAATTGACTTTTAATATTTCCAAATGTGGCATAATGAGTTATAGCCGGGCAAAAAATCCACAACAATACACTTACAAAATTAATAACGAATCTATTCTGCGCTTAAGTCATACACGAGACCTGGGTGTTGAAATGGTGCCTGAATTAACGTTTCGTAAACATATTACCAAAATTTGTAGCAAAGCTTTCCGGAAATTAGGTTTTATTTTGAGAATTTGTAAAGATTTTAATAATATTTCGGCTATCAAAATTTTATATAATACTCTCGTACGCAGTTACCTTGAGACATCCGCAATCGTTTGGAATCCCCATGAGTCTAAATACATCCTTATGCTGGAAAAAATTCAAAATAAATTCACCCGTTTTTTATACATGAAACAGTACGGAGTATATCCATTTTATCCGCTTATGTATCCAAGTCTCTTTGTGCTGGGTATGGTTGGTTACGATCGATTGAGCGTACGCCGCGATATGTCATTAGCGTGCTATGTTTGGCGTGTACTATGTGGCCAGCTACACCACCCCGCCATACTGGCTATGCTAAACCTGTGTACACCAGCAGGCCATATGGTTATAAGGGGCCAGCGGCCCGCACTAAGCGTGCCAGCCGCCAGAACTAATATGCTCACTTACGCCCCCCTGACACGTGCTATTAAATTAATAAATACAATAAATTATACAGTAGATATTTACCACTGCAGCCTGCGTGAATTCACAGACGTTGCATACAAGTGCGTTGCGTATAATTAGTAAATATATTTAGTTAGTAGTATTGAATATGATAAAATATAATATTAAGCTATATTAATATTTTGATATTATGTTTTATTATTTAGTTTATTGTTATAATTATTTGTTTAAACATATTTTATTATTAATTTTAAAATTAATATTGCTTACTTACAATATCGCATTAGGTTTAAATCCTGTAAAGGTATTGTAATTGCTACTTCTCAATAAATAAATAAATAAAATAATTAGCTCTCTTATTCGCGTCTGTACTCAGTTCTTTCTGTAAGTACGTAGGAACTTGTTGCCATGTAGGTTAGGTCCGTATCCGCTTGTGTATAATAAATGCGAACTGCCTCTTTAATTGGATGGCTTCGCGCGTGTGAAATTTATAAACCATATCATGTCCCATGGGAACTATACATCATTTTGTGTTAAATATATAATGTTTTATTTCAAACCATATTTCGTCATCTACTATTGTATCTATTTATAATAGGTGCAAATTTTATAATAAACCATTCGTCATTTCTCAACTGCTCGTAAATGTATTAAGCTTCTAAGTTTTGATTTATCAATCACTATCAACAGAACTGGATTGCCTCTATCTTTTATTTTAGTAATAGAATGTCCTAGCTAGGCTTTTTGGTGCATAGTTAAGACAACTTTATACTCTATACACCAGGGCTACATATTTAGATAGTTTAAAATATTTTTAACGATTAGTTAACAATGATAAAAAGAAAACAAACTATTATAAACTATTATTGCTTAGTTTTCAACACGTATATTTTATAGTAATACTGATTTTTAATGATCTATCGGTACATTCAATTATCGATACATTAATTCATCGGCCAAGCAGTTTCACTTGATCTCTGAAAAACCCGTAAAGTATCAAAAAGATATTAAACTTTTTGATATTTATCGTTTTGAATAAGAGCCGGACAGCGACCCAGCTAGTTTAAAAAATCTTACGATGAGAGACAAAATTTTACCAAAATATGAGAAATATATACATACATACATATCATCACGCCATATCCCTTGTAGGGTAGGCAGAGCGAGCAGAGTGCCAGAGAACTCTATCTCTGCATACTTCACTCGCTTCCTCAACATTCATAAATCTCTTCATACACGCTCGCCGGTTTCGGTGACTCTTGACTCCACCTTCCTTCAGTACATGACCGATCTGGTCTAGGTAGGTTAGTCTCGGTCTCCCTCGGTACCTACATCCTTCCACTTTCGCATTTTATATCTTCTTAATCAGACGTTCGTTCGGCATTCTTTCCACACGTCCGAACCATCGGAGCATTCCCTTTCGCATCTTTACACCAATACTCTCTTTCATACCTACTCGCTCTCTTACGTCGTCGTTACGAATGCGGTCGGTCAGCCTAACTCCACAGATTTTCCGCAGAGATCGCATTTCGACCGCATTAATTTTACTTTCATACTCTTTTCTGCATACCCAACTCTCGCTTCCATACAGTAATGTTGGGACAAGCACTGCATTATGTATTGCTACACGTGCCTTCTGGCTGAAGTGGTGGCTGCCGAGAAGTTGACCCAACGCTCCGTTCACTCTATTTCCCGCATTCACTCTTCGCTCTATATCAATGGTGTACCTTCCATCTCGGCTAAATCCACATCCAAGATATACAAATTCATCCACTTGCTCTAGTACATTATTACCTATTGTTACTCTTACATCTGGTTCATCTGTGAGAAATATATAAATCATTATAAATAATAATACTGCTTTAGAAATATTTCGTGCGTGGGTTTATTCGATTTTCATAACGACGCTTCATCAAAAGGGCAGGAAGGCACGTGTTTGAAGCGAATACAATTTTAAAATTTTAACGAATGTCACAATGTATTCGTTAAAATAGGTACGTATAAAATTTTGCCATTCGACAAGCGTATTTTTTTATGTTACAATGATTTTATAAGTTTTAAAACTGAATATTAATTTTCACAAGGTGATCATACATATGTACCATAACAACATTTGTGGTCGAAATTTGTTCTTACAAACCTTTGGGGTTTATTAGCTCAGGGAAATCCACGGTCCTTTCTTTCTTTTTTAAATACACCCTGCATTAAGAAACTAATTCTTGTACTGCGGAGGACTTTAACAAACATGATTAACAGACAAACATTACACCCAGAAAGAATAACGATTTGTGGATCGCATAAAATATTGCCCGGCGTAAAAATCGACTTGGTGCGATAGTTCGTTATCGTAATCACAATGCCATCTCTGCAATCAGAATATTTTAGAACGTTCACATGACAATTCCACGTAATACAGTAATGTGCCGCTTGCATTTAACGATTACCAATGGCATAGAATGTTGTCAGTCCATTTCTTTTGTGGTGACACTGCGACTTATACGTTTAAACTATTTCATTAATCTACATATCTATACCAGATTGACAAAACCATATTATTGTTTTCGCGTCAATAAACTATCGACAATGTGTCAGAATCGTATGCGCAAATGGAATGAGTTTTTCTGATACCCCATAACATAATAGGTATATATTGGGCACAGTCTTTGATTGATGATTTTCTGTATATTTCTGGCATTGGAACGAATCTTTGATTGCTATGTTTATGAGATGTATTCCTAAAACAACCTCAATGCATGAATGTGTTTGTCACTGCGAAAAAACATATCTATCGACACTGTATCCGTTTCTGAACGAATATATTTGTTCACCGTCAAATAATGGTTCTCTTACAGTACTATTCACACAATGTGACGATTTTAATTATAAGGACAGCGCACGTTGATTGCATACGAGTATGTGGAAGGCGAGTCATTCGTCACTGGTCGGTGGTAATGCAAAGGCGTCATTCGCCTACGTAACGTTTCGACTGAGTCGTCTTGAGGCATCGCACGCGATTATCTAATGAAATTGAGCTGTTGAAGTGTAACCCTATAAGGTGTAGAGCATTTATCTATGATAATGTGATGCAAATTATTTACTGATTAATTCTTATCTGACATATAGCCGTGAAAAGCAATGCATCAGATAGGTAACAGAAAACTGTGACAAAAATATTTTTCAGTTTTAACTTGTAATAATGTTCTGTAATATTACCTTTTTAAAAAATCTCGATATTATATAGAAATATGATGGCACCCATCCCATCAGCTTATTCAGATCTAACATTGGGTGTAGATCTCCATTAGAATAAGTTGTAAATATCATAATCGCAATGCTTAGCAGAAACCTTAACGATTGTAGTAGGTGTTACAAGTCATCCTCAATATTGCTACTGCCTATTCTTCTAATGATTCCTTAACCAGATTTTACTTCTTCCATGAGTAAATAATGAACAGTAACAAATATAGAATCAGACTCCGTCCTACAAAAGCATTTCTCTAGTATCGAATAACAAAAATCGCCATGAGTTCCAACCATCGTTTAAACTGTGCTATCAGCAGTCTAGTCAAATGATCTGTGAAAAATTGTTCTCGAATAATTATCGAAGGTTAGACCGAACGTCAAAAATATCTAGAGCTTACGT
This sequence comes from Lymantria monacha, assembly GCA_905163515.2. Lineage (NCBI taxonomy): Eukaryota > Metazoa > Arthropoda > Insecta > Lepidoptera > Erebidae > Lymantria > Lymantria monacha. The sequence goes on along the minus strand of LR991094.1, from coordinate 9,067,362 downwards.
TATTTTGGTAAATCAGAGTAAATACTGAATGAACTATGCAGACAAGAATGTTTATCAGTTTTACTTTTGCTGCACAATCAGTTTTCTTAAAACGATTTACAGACAGCTTACTAATATCTACCAATTTGTAAATAAGCTGTTATTACGTGAATCTGTTATTAATATCAACATATATTTTGAAGTTAAATTATAACATATAGGTAATTAAATTATTTTATTAAATTTAATTGCCCCGTTTTTGTACAAGCATAATCATATGATAGTGGACTGTCAATTCTCAGCTTTGTTTCTTGGATTGGACAAGTGTTGTGTCGAATAAAAATTCTCAGCAGCAGTGTGCCTAATAAATGACAATAAATGTTCTTTCTACGTTGTAACTACGCATCTGCCTACCTCAAGATTGGGGTATTTAGTGAATAAATATTATATAAATAAATCTCTATTTAGGTTAGCATTTCTTGTCTTCTTTTAAATGTAAGCGCAATCATTAAGAAATAAGCTTGAATATAATATAGTAAATACTTTGCTAATACCTATAAAACTATCCCAATTTAATGGCACAATAAATATCGCTTATGATTGGACACATATTATATAATTCTAAAAAAAATTAGACCATATAGGATGTGTGAGGTCTGATTTTTTTCACACAATCCTTCTCCAAATGCGATAGGATTTTTACGTATAAATGTACCATTATTTCATAGTAAGGGTAGGCATAATTTTATACGTAGATTTACTTCTTTCAATAGATTAGAATACGTTTTTTATGGCAAAAGGACCACTAAGTAAACAAATCATATCTTTTAGACATAATTATTAAAATAATACAAAACAAGCAAAGTGCCTATTTTTGCCACAAGCCGGTCTTAACTCAGCAGTATGTTGGCTATAAGTGACCAATGCTAATCTTCCGTTAGTACAGGTATGTGGCACAATAGTATTATCTGCTTACGTCGCTAATCATCTTGATACTCACGAGAAAGGAAGATTTGGTAACATTTTGTATCCTCAGTCCATCATCACGTAGACGAAAAAATTTTAAATATGTTTTCATATTACATAATTATGCAATAGCTGGTATTTTGTAAATAGAATCACAATTGGCAAGCGATTTTATAATCAACTCTTTATCGATCACAGCAACTATTCCTGCTTATCACGTTTGTCTTACCCACTAACCTAGCCAAATGATAACAGCATTTATCAGTTTCACACTAACTACAGATGATTGATGACAAAGAATGCTTACCTAATGCGAAGATACCTAGATATAACAGCAAGTGTGTTAATTTTTTTCTGATAGCGTACAACCTTGGTACTTCGAAAGGGTGTTACGGTTTCTAAGGTGATAGCCTAAATAATATACGACCTTTGTTTTAGAGTGCCTAAGCAAATTTAAAAGCAAAAAAATATTAGGTATATTTTCAACGTTTTATTCTTAAAAACATTTCTTGAAATAAACTTTCAATCTACAGCTAAAGGTCCAAGTTAATATAGACGGCGGGCAGTATCGAGCATCCCGTTGTGGGACGGGACGCGAACTGCAGCTTGCAGCGTGGTAAGTTAAACGTTAGTACAGTCCAGCGACAATGAATATTCTTGTTCTGCTCTGGTCTATTTCAAATTAGTTTTAGGAATAAGGATCCTTTGCCTGAACTTAATTTTTTTTTAATCTGCCTCAATAATACGTTAAATACATTATTGCCTGTCAATTTCGTCATGGCTAGTGATGAAGTAAGAATGTCATACAACTACTATTCCTGTAGGTAATACTGATCTGGCAAATGATGTCTACGTGATTTAAGCAAAGAATATTACTGAAAGAAAGGGAACTCTAAGTAAAAACCTATATCTACCTTCTTTCTTTTTTTCTCCATCTTTTCTTCTTTATACTCTGCTTACCAGTTTTTTTTTCAAAAAAGGCACCACTGTGCGATAAGGAAATAGTCCTTGAATTACGGGGGACTTTACAAACATATAATTAACGCAGACAAATTAACACCCAAACTCAGAACAACATTTTGTGGATCGCACAAAGTATTGTCCTGCGTAGGAATCGCACAACCCAGGCAATGGCACTGAAGGTGGTGCTTTTTAGTAGGGATATTCGATATACATCGATGCATCGAAAACATCGATGTTTACAATGCGATACATCGAATCGATCCGATGTTTTGAAAAGCTATCGAAATACTCGATGTATCGATGTTTTTTCATAAAACATCGAATCGATGATAACCAGTTAATGTCACAAAAACTCAAGTTTATGTAATAAATTACAGTTTTATAAGGGATTGGAATAGGTATAAATGCCACAAAAAAAGACCTTTTTTTTTTTAGAAGTATCACTTTTGATATGACTAGCTTTGTAATATATTTTAGAAAAGTACTCGATGTTTTCATCCGATACATCGAAATGCATCGATGTACAGTTTCGATTTATCGAATCGATAAAAACATCGATGTTTTTTCAAAGTGAACACCCCTACTTTTTAGCTAGTCGAGACGTAGCATACTACCGCAAAACGCGTCGCGTACAGTGCCGTCGGTATGTAAGCTAAGTACCTAACTAAGCTGGTTGTAATCTAACTGATTATTGCGTTTAGTTTTCCACTGCCTGTGTTTGCATATATGCATATACGCAAATACAGGTAGTGGGAAACTAAACGCTTCTTCGAGGCTCAATACACGCATAGGAAATTTTCTCGTCTTTCGCGCTTAAAGGACAACGGCAATAACATGTTACTGCCTGAAAAAAAGTTGTGTTACGAGTTGTCTTCTCCTTGCAGTGAAGTTATTAGCTGTCTTTCAATTGTTGCCGAACTGGCAGAAAGTATAAGTAATCTTGCTATGACGTGTGTACTACTGTATTATAGACTCTAAATAGATGCATCAATAGAAAGCACGTTTATAAACATATTTAAATCATAATCGACGTCTTAAATTTGTAAATCCGGACGGACATTTATTTGTTCATTTTCTTATCTCACTATATCTTTAAACGAGCAATTCTTGTATATATATATATATATGTAACCTGAATCTCGGAAACGGCTCCAACGATTTTCTTGAAATTTAGCATACAAGGGGTTCCGGGGGCGATTAATCGATCTAGCTAGGTTTCATTTCTAGAAAATATCAATTTGTCAGTATATTTCGGCAACAAAAATATAATTTTTCGTTGTACTAAAACTATTAGAATATGAAGGAATTCAAATTTTGACGCTGTCATTAAGAATAGACATTTAGCTCAGTTGGAAAATCGAGTGGTCTAATCCAAACAAACCGGAGCTCGGTTCGGATCCTTACTTTTTCTTATTTACTTTTTGGCCTTATTTTTTTATTAATTTATTAATTACTATCATTTGCCCGCATTTTTACCTGCGTAGAAGTCGATAATGTTTTAATAGGAGTTTTGTTTGTTTTTTACGTTATTATTTTTGTTATTTATAGATAATTATGTATAAATGTTTGTATTCTTATATAGTATAACAATCTGATCCGTGTGGTGACGGAGTAAGAATACAATTCACCACCCCCCTATCTTACCCGTGGGTGATGAAGAGACGACTAAGGGATGAAGTGATGAAGAGACGACTAAGGGATATAAAATGCATATAACATCTATGCAAGAGAAGGAAAACTCAAAACAAAACCCTATACCAACACGTCTGACCAGCACGGTATAGTATGTTAACTTCCCTCCTATTATGGAGGAGGCCTGAGCCCAACAGTGGATAGTATATGGGCTGTGATGATGATGATAATAACAATCTTTGTTATAATGTCATCATCATCATCACAGCCCATATATGTCCCACTGTTGGGCTCGGGCCTCCTCCGTAATGGGAGGGAAATTAACCTACTATACCACGCTGGTCAGACGTGTTGGTACAGGGTTTTGTTTCGAGTTTTCCTTCTCTTGCATAGATACTATATGCGCTTTATGTCCCTTAGTCGTCTCTTACGATCACCCACGGGTAAGATAGGGGGTGGTAAATTGTATTCTTACTCTGTCACCACACGGATCAAGTTATAGTGTAGGGAAGGTTTAATAAACATAAAAATCAAATGAAATTTTGTTATATATTATGGATACCAGGCTTTTTCTAAGCAGTCCATGTTTTTAACACAACGCGCTCATTGCGACAGAGGCGACGGAAGGGTAGTGTACGGCCCCATAACCCCCACCGTCTTTTCCATCGAAATTAAGCCGCCCACTGGTACCGCTTCTTTGACATCCCCGCCCAACCGCGATTCAACACCTATTACAGTATTTCTTTGTAAACAATATCTTTTGTTTTCCTTTCGGATGCTAGAGTTACCAGGCTACTCTGTGAGCTTACTCTGAAGCATGTCACATACGACTGCCCATGGGAGAAGCAGCTGTCTCTCAAGTCTACTCCCGCTACCTTAAAAATATGACCTCGAGCTTTGTTTATGGTTATTGCAAAGCAGACTTTAATGGCAAACTGCACTCTCTGAAATTCGAAGGAGTAATTTGATGGTATTTGGAGAATCCTAGGAATAAATACAGAGCAGAGGCTCAAGAACAACCGATCAGTGTAGTTGACCCGATTTCATTGCAATGCAATGTTTTTCTTGCAAACTGGTGGCATTGTATAATTTTGGTGCGCCAGCTCTCAATTTTAAGATGTGAGTTGGTAGACCTTCAGAGTATTCACGAACTCGACTGGTTGTCGGACTCGGGGTTTATAACTTATTCGAAAGATTTATTTTTATATTCGACCCCTTCGAAGTATTTAAAATATTTGCAAGTAAATAATATAAAGAAATCAAAACGACCATAGAAGCGCACATAGGTAGGTCATGTCGTCTTGCGATCAATCTGATCAGCATTAATATCCTGTTTCCCTATCGTATCTTACTGATTGTTCCTAATATAACTCAGCCTTTCCGTCTCGATTGTTTCAAATATGTAGATTAAACCCTGACTAAACTGCGAAAAAAATATAGAAAATGACTATCTCTCTTTACTAATCATTATGCGGTAAAAACACCCTCGCCATAATAAAATTAAAATGAGTAATATATCTTATGAGTGATGGATGTCAGTTATACGATGCAATGTGTTATCATGGCTCTCAATTACAATATTCGGCTTAGAAAATTGCTGCTAGAAACTTTCAAATGCCGTGTTAATACAGTATTGTGACTTTTGAGACATTCCAATTTCAAAGAGTATTTCCATTGTACCAAGCTTTTATGTGAGTTCAACCTCTTCAGGGGTTCTGTACCAAAAGCGTAAAACGGCACCCTATAACTAAGACTTCGCCGTCCGTCCGTCCATCCATCTGTCTATCACCAGGCCATTGTATCTCATGAACCATGATAGTTAGACAGCAGTCAGACAGAAATTTTCACAGATGATGTGTTTCTATTGCCGCTATAACGTCAAATACTAAAAAACAAAATAAAATAAATACTTAAGGGGTGCTCCCATACGACAAACGTGATTTTGGCTCCTTTTTGCTCAATACATTTTTTTTTCTATTTTTGTACTTTTACCTTTTTAATTTTTTTTTTCTTTATTTTAGTTATATTTAAATATATCTTCCAAAACAATAAGAAAATACCGATCAAGGCTCGGTCTTCCAGATATTTTACATAAAATTACTATTATATATATACGCAATACTTTTTTGTTGATCCTTTACGATAAATAGCGTGAATTTAGTCTGTATTAACTCAGGTCAGTATGGATTATTGTTGCAAAATTTCAAGAGAATTCGTTCACTAGTTTTTGCTATATGGTATGCACCATATGATATGATGATGTATGCACTGCATACATCATCATTCTCCTACTCCTATCCCAATTACTTTGGGTCGATACAATATGTACTCTTCTTTCATAGTACATATTGTAACAGTCATTGGCAATAGCTCGATGACCGGCCGCCTGCCAGACGTTAACCCTCCTTGGGAATGTAATTGTTAACCAAACGGAATAAGATGGAGTTGGCCCACGTCGTCATTTGGCTCTGAACAGTGTATTTTTTTTTATATTTTCAATATTTTTTTTTTTTGATTCGGTCACAAGTTTTATTTTGATACGTAATTGATATGTAGGTAGGTATTGCTAAAATTTTAAATAATATAAACGTTTTTCATATGGCGATGGAATAATCAATGCTAACCTTCTTTCTCTTTGTGATGTGTCAACACGATTAAGAGATTGTAAGATAAGTAAAGCTCGCAATGAAAACCTTATAGGTTCCTCATCTGTCTGGTCAGCGTATTGTAAGATGTGGTGGTGATGAAGGTATATATGCTCAGAAATGATACATTTACCGGTTGAGAGGAATTATTTTCTTACATCATCGTCGTCTCAGCATATAGATGTGCCACTGTTGGGTTCGAGCCTCCTCGGAAATTAACCTACTACATCACGCTGGTCGGACGTGTTGGTATAAGGTTTTGTTTCGAGATTTTCTTCTCTTGCATAGATATTGTATGCGTTTTTATATCCTTATGTCATCTTTTACGATCACCCACGGGTAAGATTATAGGGTGGTGGTATTGTATTCTTACTCCGTCACCACACGGATAATATTTTCTTTATTTGTATACAACTAGTTGTTTCAAGTGTTTGCGTTAGATGTGAAAGTCTTTCTTACAACTAAAGATGCTACTTTATCTCTGATTACAGTAACGAGTGCTGTAATAATATTGTACCGCATGTATTACGTCAATGTAAAAACATATCGTAGATAACAGTTAATAAACTGTGAACCGCGAATATTACATCACAAAGCGAGTTTGATCGCACGTGACTAATTTTAAATTAAATATATACTGCACGTGAATCCACGGAGTCCGATGTGCGACTCTTATAAATAATATTTTATGTATACAGTAATTCATGAATGTGATATTTTCTGAATTTAATCATGTTTTTTTTAAATAGAATACGTTTATAGCCCGTGTGATGACTGAGTTAGTATATAATTCACCACCCCTTATTTTAACCGTGGGTGATCGTAAGTGGCGACTAAGGAATATAAAACGCATATAACATCTATACGGATAACTCGAAATAACCATATATATATTTTTTTTTGGACTAATCCCACCACACATGCCCAGCATTGTAGCTCCTGTAAGCCAGGATCCACAATGGTCTCCATGACACCGAGGTTAGACCATCAGGTAGGCCCGGGATATGATTTTAATTGAATTAGGCCACCCAACAAATTTAATTAGAAATAGTTACAGAGGAGTTGGAAATAATGATTTCACTTCCCTCTTAGGCAAAGCGGGCGACAGGAAAACAAAATTGACTAGACAGCCAATAAGTAAACCTGTACGGAAAAAGGTTACTAAATAAACAAATCATAACTTTAAAATAAATCTATTTTTATAAATTCTATCGCGTATGTATTATTTTTAATTTTCCGACGTTTCGAACACTTTACAGCGTTCATGGTCATGGTCATAGGTAACCAAGGCTGATCTTCCGTTAGTACCGGTATGTGACACACTGTTAAATACATATTTTTTGTGTTAGCTCAGGTTTTCTTTCTAGGTGAATTGATTTTGATGAATCTTTTTTTATTTAAAAGCTTCTGCTTCCAATGTGGTCCCATTTAAAGACCAAGATCTGACCAGTAGCTTTTCAGTTAACCTCAATAGTGTGTATTTGGTTGACCTTGGCTATATTATATTTCTTTTATAATTTAGTTATTTTATTCTTTTTAAGTATTTCTTGTTGTATTTTTTTTGTTCTATAAAACATTGAAGATATTTAAGATGTACTATGTGTTAGAATCATAGACATTTCTGTGATTTTTGAAGTTTCAGCAAACAGACTTACTTAAAAAGACCGGTTTACGAATTACGTTTTTTATTAACTACCAAGCCGTATTTATTATAATTTTGTATGATAATAATTTATTATACACAGTAACATAGATCATTATAATCATGTAATACTGTATCAAAAATACAATTTTGCTGAGAACGCAGTCGAACGCACAGCTACGTTTTGGCGCTTAATATGTAATTCGAATTGACCTGCGACTGAGCCAACATAACCCGTCTATGGAATTTTTAGAAAAATATATCATCCTAAACGATATTGCGGATATAATTAGCCATTTTTTTTTCGCAAGTTGGGATGGATGTGGTCGCGCCCAGGCAAATCGGCCCGGGGCGACGGAGGAGGCGGCGCGCAACCCCATGGACCCACCCTGCAAACACCTCTCTTCGCCGTGCGAGCGGACCACCGGTACCCGATCTTTGTCTTCGGTGGCCAAGGTTATAATTAGCCTACACTATACTATTATAAAGAGGTATGTATGTTTACACGTAGAAGTGGTAACTAATTTAACAAATTTCTTATCAGATATATACATTATACATGTCTGATAAGAAATTTGTCCCTTCAAAAAAGAAACAGTTCTCGTGTGCGGATTAGGACTACCCCAATAACGATGACCAATGAATAAAACCGCTTAGTTAAGCGTTAAATATTGTATTCTAACGCTTAATCAAGCAACAGCAAATTTACAAACTCAGAATAAAGATGCGTATGTCCTTTATATGACGCAAACTTCCTTATTTAAAGTTGTCATCCGTTGTTCTAACACTTGCGAGTAGAGCATATAATGCACTAACGATAGAAAAAAATAGTTTTAATAATAACCATTATCATTCTCAATAATACGTAGAGCAATAAGTACAATAAAATATGGAAAATACGAGTTCCTTTCCGATTCCGACCCCATGTCAGACCCCAAAAATGATTTCTTTAGTGCATTGCAATTTATCAACGGAGAATAAAATATTAAGTTTCAATAAACTATTTTTATGCATTCTTTCGAGTTTGTATTTAATTTTTAATTTCCCGACGTTTCACTTGACAACGTTCGAGAGGACCTCTCGTGATAATGAACGCTGTAAAATGTTCAAAACGTCGGGAAAATAAAAATCAAATATAGGTACTCGCGATAGAATCCGTAAAATATTTTTGTTTCAAATGTGTAATACTCGCGTAAACAATAAGGAGTCATTTTAATAAGTAAGGAACTAGTAAGTTTATACTTATATAATTATGCTAGAATATGAGCTATACTGTCAACAAGCCACTTAAAATAAAGGGGTTAATCTCAGTTCTGCACACTGACCTCGTGCGTATTACAGATTTTATAGAAAACGGTACTCAGGTTTCCTCTATAGAGAGGAAACCTGAGTAGGCTTTCTTTCATATGACCGTATTTGAAAAGAAAGCTCCAACTTATATAGTTTGATAGAGGAAAAATTGGACTTTATTACGTATACTCTATACTACGGCTTTTTAATTGCATATTTATATTTATACCACTTTAGGTATTTTTAGTATAAGGAGAAACTCTTTAGGTTATGCCAATGATCCGCAGATGAAGAGTTTATCCCGGAGTGTTAGTGCAAGTTAAGTCAAGTTACAAATGGGGGTCCAGCGGGAAGTTCATATGAATCATGATTTCAATCTGTTATAGTTCAAACATACGATTTTCTAATTTACGAATGTTACCTTCGTGACATACCCAAAACAGAGAAAGCATATACATAGTTTGATAAAATACTATTACAACTACTGTAGTAAAAACCATTTGTTAGGTTGGTTTGTAAAATATATTTATATCATCAATCCTACGGTAACCGTTTTAGTTGGGGCAGGCTATGGTATGTTCACATCTCGCCCGAACCGTTCAGCGCGACAGAAGGAACGGCGAACGCCATAGTCTACCGTATACCTTTCAACGTCATGTGGGCGGACCACCGGTGAATCATATTGTAATCCTAACACACAATTTTAATATGTATGATACTTCCATTGACATATTAAGTTGGAGGCTCTTGATCTAAATTTCCAGCGCTCTTCTAGACTACTTATTGCTAGAAACTTGTTTCTAGGTGAACTTATACTATTCATTTCTCTGCCTCCAAAATTTAGTTTAAAATACCCATTAAATAATACAAAAAGCAATTAATACTGGACTAGGTAGGTTAGAATTTTGCAAATCAATTGATACGCATAAGTTATTATAGTAAAAAAATGCGCTACGATTTGTTATTTCGGTTTCAAATCTAACAAAAGTATTACTAGTTCCAATCAATAGAGATAACGAAACAGTGCCCACTGTTTCGTTATCTCGAGGTTTTGTATCACCGTGAAATTATTGATTGCATGCACTTAAGCAAGCGTCATGTAGGTGTTTCCTAGTATGTATGTATTATGAGGTCAATAGACACATGTTTATCTATGCAGTGTAGAATGCCTTGAGATTGCACATGCAAACTGCGTAAATAAAATCTTACGACATTTATGAACACTTTCAATAGATATTTAACATATAATTCTTCTAGATGTTTTAAATTTAAAAATCCTTAAGCCCATAGCATTTCAGATATGGGAGAACGCACTGAACTCGCGCGATCATCACGTGTCACGCACGTGAGAGCCCAGCCCTTGATGTCACCCATAGTGACAAGTAATCAATAATTTCGACCGTGATATATCAAGTCGCTGTAACTGAATGGCATAAGTCATCACCTATATTTTATCGAGCTTCTCACCCTGGCATTATTGCTTGCCTCAACTAGATGTGTTTTTTCTATTTTCATATAAGTTTGTACTTCTCCCTTTGTTTAAAAAGCCATGACTATTGGGATGGTTAGCATATTTCAGATTCAGATTTCTATTTTTTAAAGGAAAAATATTCAGTTTTCTATTTCTTATTATTATAAATAGAATACAATCGCAGAATTAATATTATATTAATATGTAATATTTAAGCTAATAGACCGACAAAAGATTATGAAAAAATATTACACAATAAAAAAAAAATATAAATTCGTATTGTATAGATAATATTCATTCTTTTTTTTTCTAAAACACCATAAATAGATGCATAAATAAACGCAATAAATGAACATTTTAATATTACACGTTGTTAAAAATAATTCCTAATGAAAATACTTTCCAAGGAATATAGAATGTTTCCACACTTTTTAACATCTGATATTTTTTTTCGTTAGATATGTCGTAAACATTCCGCCTTGTCACGCGACACTTACCATCAAATGTGATGGTAAGTGTCGCAACGGTTACCTATAGCCAACATCAAAGTCACACTTCCATGTTAAGTGTAGGAAAGGTACAGGGGCGCAACTATGAAATTCGAACGAAGACGACTTCGATAACGGATTATTGGTATTTGTAGTACTTTTAATAGTGGTACATAATTGACAGTTTCTTATCTATAGTCGCGGGCCGTTCGATCGGGGGAATAAAACACTCGTACAAAATCGACGCCTGAGCAGTTAGCAATGTGCTGTTGCGCTTCGTTTGGTGAGCGAGAAACCTGGAAGCCCAAATTTCTGGGTGAGGTTTAGTTGGTAAGCAGCGGCCTAGCTTTACCCCTGGTATTGCAAAGGTATTAGCAGCAGTAACACTTTTTACCCGACTGCAAAGGAGTGGTATTGTGTTTAACAGTCTATGTATGTATGTATGTATGTTTGTATGTTCCTTTGAAGCACTATATATACCAAACGCCTGGGCCGATTTTTATGATTCGCACGTCAATCGATTCCTCTTAATCCGGCGAGTGTCACTAAAGATATGACGTTATTGAAAATTCAATATGGCGACTACTGGACGCCATATTGTCAAGATTAAAAAAAATAAAGTAAACCAACTATATCGAGTGGGGTATCGTTAAATAGGTATTTAAAAATCATTATTAGTTTTCTCTCAACATTTTTCGATTTGACTGGCCGTTTAGGATCTATATCGATTTAAAGTTTCGTAACAACCTTTCTCACAAATAGGTTTTTTAGACAGTAGAAATTTACGATGAAAAGACGAAAAATTCATATAACTGGATGTGGATGGACATATACTGAAGTATCTAGTAGGTATAATGTCCAATATACCATAGGTAGTCCTACCTAAAGTATCTAATGTCTGATGCGGTCGCCAATCTCCGATTTCTAACGATTTAGTACTCAACTTCAATCGAAAAACTATATATAGCTAGGTACTTACCTACTTATTAATAAATAAGATAACTATAGCTACTTAGGTATTTATAACTAAAAAGTATAAAATAAAAAAAAATGATTAAAAAAATCAAAAAACCCGACTGCGTAAAAAGTCACCAAAACTACGTACATAATAAAAAAACTGAAAAGAAAAAAACAAGCACTTAGATGTCCGGTGGTCTAGAATTCCATAATATATTATTGAATAAATACTATTGCAGAAAATGAAATATATTTTAATAATAGAACATGACAACTGAACAGTCGGGATCCATTGAAAAATTAGATTTGCTGTCGAATAAAGGATCCCGACTGTTCGACTGCAAAGGAGTGGTATTGTGTTTAACAGTCTATGTATGTATGTATGTTCCTTTGAAGCACTATATATACCAAACGCCTGGGCCGAGTTTTATGGTTCGCACGTCAATCGATTCCTCTTAATCCGGCGAGTGTCACTAAAGATATGACGTTATTGAAAATTCAATGTGGCGACTCTTGGACGCCATATTGCCAAAATTAAAAAAATTAAAGTAAACCAACTATATCGAGTGGGGTATCGTTAAATAGGTATTTAAAGATCATTATTAGTTTTCTCTCAACATTTTTCGATTTGACTGGCCGTTTAGGATCTATATCGATTTAAAGTTTCGTAACAACCTTTCTCACAAATAGGTTTTTTAGACAGTAGAAATTTACGATGAAAAGACGAAAAATTCATATAACTGGATGTGGATGGACATATACTGAAGTATCTAGTAGGTATATTGTCCAATATACCATAGGTAGTCCTACCTAAAGTATCTAATGTCTGATGCGGTCGCCAATCTCCGATTTCTAACGATTTAGTACTCAACTTCAATCGAAAAACTATATATAGTTAGGTACTTCCCTACTTATTAGTAAATAAGATAACTATATCTACTTAGGTATTTATAACTAAAAAGTATAAAATAAAAAAAAATGATTGAAAAAATCAAAAAACCCGACTGCGTAAAAAGTCACCAAAACTACGTACATAATAAAAAAACTGAAAAGAAAAAAACAAGCACTTAGATGTCCGGTGGTCTAGAATTCCATAATATATTATTGAATAAATACTATTGCAGAAAATGAATTATATTTTAATAATAGAACATGACAACTGAACAGTCGGGATCCATTGAAAAATTAGATTTGCTGTCGAATAAAGGAAGGCCTAGCTTTACCCCTGGTATTGCAAAGGTATTAGCAGCAGTAACACTTTTTATCAGGTGTACTGCTGGCTTGATTGCCACCATAAACTATAAATAAATTATATAATATCTTTTATATTCATCGACCGATGGTGACAATTTGACACATTAGCTTACGGCGTCTTTTCGAAACATGTATTCGAAATAAAAGCCATATAAAATGTTTTAGTGATAGATTTTGAACGATGAACGAGTTTCATTCGGTCCGAAACGTTCGCCTTCGAATTTTGAAATGGAACTACAGAGTTGGCTATATGGCTTCACTTGCAAAAACATTAGTGATTGACAATGAAATGACAGATGCCGAATTGTATTTTTTACGTATTTTTTATGTAATGCGATGCGCAGGAAGTACTGAGGTGTAGTGAATATAATATAACAGTGCCTTACATACGTTTTCGTTATCCACTAAAATTCCCAAAAGATACCATAAACAGTGTGGGATCTGACTTATTGACGGACGATGACCTTAAATGAAGTTAATTTATAGATAAAGTTTTGGCTTAAAGTTTAGTAACCAAGCCATAAACTCTAAGAAAAAAGAACTTGCGCGCTTTGTCGTCATTGTATTTCAATGTTGACTAGAGAATATTGGAATAAGGCAACAACTGGTAGCAACAAACATCATGCTGGAAATTTAATATTTTAAATAAACAATAATAACACATCCATTGCTCATTGGTAACACAGTTTTAGATTGGAAAACACACTAGTTTTAAATTTACGTCTCTACTAGTATTACGCCGGAAAACGAATATCATATTTGACCCTATAGCTTTATTAAGTGGGAGCCGTGCGGCCTTAATAGTGGGGTTAGGTCAGGATGGATGTACAAAAGTCAAGGTCATATTATCTTAGTGTATAAACAGGAAATAGGGGCGTTGTTCTTAAACTATTTTCGGGTCCATACTGTTATTCCTTAGGTTATGCTTTGTAAATCGTAACTAACATATTAACTACGTCTGAATAAACAGTATTAAAACATAATAACAGATTTATGAATAGCATCGGTTTGATTTGTTTGGTGAGCGAGAGAGCCGGAGGCCAACCTCACCTTCTTTTCTGTCCAATTAGAGCAGGTATGAAATGGAATTACGATGCCCTTCAATCCTGCGCCTACAGTAGACAGCGACTTGGCTGTAACGCTGGTATTACTAGTCTATGAACAGTACTTACTAATTGACACCAGGCGGGCTATTTGTCTGACACCCAATGACGGACTAAACTTTAACGGCGTGGGGTGGAAATGCTAAATGGGCCACCCTGTATTGTCGAACCGTGGGGATAAAGCATAGTAAAAGTATAATGAATTACACGATCAGGTTTTGATATCGTCATAAGGACATCAACCTATTATTATAGAAATTATTACCATGCAACAATTACCACTGCAAATTATAGTGTCTTAGAAACCCATATTAACTGTGAATACCCATATGAATATATTTTCACCATGTTGAGAAACAGTTTCAACAACACGCATCTCGCCATTTGAAGTCGCCCATAAATTGGGGAACTTTGGTTGCCACTGTTTCCACCAAATTCAATAAAAGAAATCAGCATTAGATTTTCGTTTCAGATATGATTTAAGAGGGAATTAACGTATAGGTAGTTGTGTTTACAAACCTTACCTACGCTTTGTTTTAGACATTGCAGCAATATTGCAATGTCATTTCATTATAGCTAAATACTTCAAAATAAAACCATTGTTCTTTCTGAATTTGCATCATAATATAATAACGACTGAGTCTAAAATAGATATGCTGAGTTAATTTAGGCAGGAAAAAGAAATAATAAAGAGTCCAATGCTTATTTGGTATGACTCTCTGAATCACCAATAGATTTAAGAACAATGACCATTTATCATCGTCAATAATGCTAATTAGTACTTACTATTTTAACACTTACAACACTGTTATTTACACTGTTTTTAAATAAAAACATTCTACACTTGCATCACAATTATCAAGTCGTTCAATTCAAATCTAAGTTTAAAGAGGCTTTAAGAAAAAAAAAGAGAACGAGGAGTCAAAAAAAAGAGAACCAGGAGTCCTTCAATTCATTTCGATTTGCAATTCAACTGTTAATAAACTTTCCAGTAAAACTTACGCAGGCTGCGGTTGTTCCATGTCGGACTCGTCGGACGCGCCTTCAATATCGTCAAAATTGTCAATGACCCTGCCGGATACTTCGAGGCGGCGCAGAGAGCGGCCGCTGGATGCAACGTGCCGAGCGATCTGTCGGATCAGCCGTCGCGGTAGTGGGAGCGATGCGCGTGCGCCTCGCGCCGGTGAACCACCTCGCTCGCCACGCATCGGCGCCATCTATTCATAACAAATAAATTAAAACAAATCAGAAGAGACTATTGTCCAAAACACATATGTGTTAAAACAAACAAAATATGTGAGGTCTTCTTATGTTTATTTAACAATCGGTTACCTACTTAACATCGGTTTCTAGATATCTCCATTTTATCCTATCGCTGAACTTGCTATTTTGATTTATAGATTAACTAAATCAATAATAAATTAGTAAGAGAAATGTAATGGCTTCACTAGCCGATATGATCGCTAAGCGACAAAAACAGTATAAATTAAAAAAATAAATAAGAATCAAAATAATTATTAGTGGTATCAGGGACTTTATTTAATAGAACTGTAAAGTCACCTCTTAATTAGTTAAGTACTTGCAATGTCTTAATTATATGGATTTTTCGCATATTTTTTATAACGAGTGCACAAATAAAGAGCTATCTATCGAGTGATTGCTGATGATAATGCTCAGAATGGACTTTGCTCCATGTTTAAACGGTTGTAGCATATAAAAGCATTTTGATTAGAGTATAAAGTATGTCACAGAGTTGGATAAGGAAATTACATTGAAACTAGGATATATTCATTCCTATAATAACTATTAGGTCTAGATTGCTTAGCTTGGTAATACACTGAGCTGGATGGGTACTTTAATTTACAGCTGTTTAGAACGCAGTTTTCACTGTTTATGTACCACCTACTTGGGATGTGTAGTGAGTCTAAGGGGCCGTCCATTAATCACGTAAGGTTTGAAAGGGGGGAGGGGTTTGACAAAAATCACGAAGTCCTAAAACTTCACCACCTCACCACGTATCATCAAGGGGGAGGGAGAATTAAAAATGCTAAAAAAAAAGATCACGTGATTAATGGACGTCCTCTAATTAATGTGGGTTTATCTTTTTTCTGTCATTACCCAGATTGTTGTTTTATGTTTTTCCAAGTTTAAGTACAATTTTATATGTATTGCATGTACTTAGTGTTTATTATTACTCTAGTCGAGAAAAACATCCGACAATAATTTTTATTTATGTAATAAATGACTTCTGATTTTAGCGTGAATATTACAATAAAACTATTTTTACAATTTTATCGCGTTTGTATTTGATCCTTCTATGATCACAAACGCTGAAAAATATTCAAAACGACGAGTAATTAAAAATCAAATACATACGCGATATAATTCGTAAAAATAGGTTTATGAAGTACATATATGAATTTATGTAGTACCTACCTAACTTCCCTGTATAAAAAAAAATCCTAGAGATATTAGCTGATGTCGAATAAAATTAATTATAGGTTTATCATTATGAAAGATTAAGAATGTGTCTTCAACTCTTGATTGCCTGTGCGAGTCATAAACTGCAACTAAGACTCTTTGAGACAATATCAATACAAAAAATCTTAGAATAATAATACATAGAAACCAATTCGACGCACAATATTTGACGCCACTAAATTGGTGTCAGATGTGTCACCCTACGCTGGCCCGTTCAGTAGTGTACAAGGTCATTGTTTTCCATTTTATAGTAGTGTGCGTGGAATCGCTTGGACACTAGCAGGATTTTTGACTTCACTTTTTAAACTCTTTAAGTTCCGAACTATCCTTATATTTTCTTTAGTTATGTTTATTTTCATTAGTTTTTAACGAGAACAAAATAAATGTTTTTCTTTCTTCTTTCTTTCTTTTATATTATGTGTTTATATTCTAAGATAAAAAATTATAAATTTAAAATAAAACACGAGACCTATGCGGCTGGTTATATGGTAAGTAGGTTAAAACAGACATCCTTCATCATTATGAAATTTCTCTATCATTTAGAGAATGTCATTATGAAGGATCTCTGTACCCAGCAGTGGGACGTGTATGGATTGAGAACAATAAATGTTAAAAAACACAACCCAGTCATGAGAACTGCCGACAGAAGTTAAAACTTAAAAACCAATACAAAAAAATAAAGAAGCGTGCCCTTGGACTGCCTACATACTGATGTACTACAGCTAGCGGTCAGAAAATAACCATTAAAAACTATATATAATTAATAATAGCAATTATTACATATAAATTGAATATAGTAAACACAGCGAAACAGCAGCATCTTTCCCGCTTGTGTACATTCGGCGGTCCCGAGTTCACCCGATCGAGTCTTTCACCTCAGAGCGTGACGGATCAACCTCACTTATAGCCTACGAAAAAATCTGTGTGCGGTGCACCAAAAGAAATTTTCACTTCAAAACAGACTACGAAAAACAAGCAAAATAAATACCTCGCACAATGTATGAAGGTTCTTATTATGAGGAATAAAAGTGAATAATGTGAACATGGTAATGTTTGTTGACGTTGAGGTATTGTTTAACAGTCCGAAGCAATATGCGTAGCACCGGCCACGAATCTTCCATCGTAAGCGATGTTAAAATCATTTAAATTATTTATGTCTACTAGCGAGCGTAACCTGCGCAACTCGTTGGAAATTGTTTACTGCGGTAGGTACAATCTTTGACATAGCAAATGTATTTTGAAGACAACGTTCAGTTGAGTAAATATATATTTTTTTAAGCCTTGTATATATTGACGTGCCAAGATTAGAAAAAAATTGCCTATATAATATTTTAATGAAAATGAGAACCAAATTTTGGTTTAAATAATCATCTGTATTAACAGATTTAAAATTTTCTCTAGTCTTTTTAGAGAAGTTGAACTTTTAACCTTGATGCCTCTCACTCTTGGGCCCGAGCCTCTTCCACAATAGGAACGAAATTTATCTATTGTACCACGCTGATCAAACAGGTTGTTATAGAGTTTTATTTCGAGTTTTCTCGCATAGACATTATTTCATAATATATCTCTTAGTCGGTTTTTACAACCATCATCATTATCCCGCTCTTATTTGGGGTTAACGCAAAATGTACCCTTCCATTGTACATATTGAAAAAGTATTGACTATAGTTTTATAATCGGCCGTCTCCCTGATGTTAACCCTATTTGGGAATGTAATTGTTGACCAAACGGCATCAGGTGCAAGTGGCCTAGATCGATATAAAGCTCTCTAGCTTTATATATCGATATATCGCTCTCTAGCTAGTAGTCACGAGCAAAATAAATGTTGGTAGTATTCCTAGGCGCTACCACATAGCACATCGTATTTTACGACATCCGCGGGTTATATAGGGAAAGGTGCTTTATTTTCCTAATCCTTCACCACACAGAAAACATTTTTAACCTCACTTTGGGTACCTTCACTCACAATTGATTTTATTTTATTATCATTGTGATTATTTTAGATAAATATTTTACATCAGTGCAATTTGAGACTCCTGCACACTTTTATAGAGAAAAAATAATTAAAAGATTTATTAAATTCACTATTACCGGTAAAATGTGATTTTTTTAACAACGTCTTATGATTGGACATTTCGATTGGTATAGCAAAATTGCAGTGATTTCGCCTCACATTTGAATAATAGCCTCAGATGAGCTAGGTAGGTGGGTGCTGAGAGTAATGTGTCCGATGAGCGATTGAACACAGATCTGAACGGCACTCGTGGTCCGGTCAAATACGAGGAGATAGCACGACGTGTTAGGAGCGCTGATTATAGATATATAGGTTAACTTTTACATTCACGTCAAATCCATTATAAAAAAGGGAAAGTAAAAAAAAAAGAAAACGACCGTCGAAAAAATGTGAACTCAATGATGACTAGAAGAAGATCACATTGTTTGGGTTAAGGGCATTTTCAAATAAAATTGGCATCGCCAAGTAAAAAGTTCCCTAAGCCGTCGAGTACGCGTGAAGAACGAAATTGAGTGTGTATTATAAGCGAAAGAGGTAAGTCGGGATCATGAAAGTCTAATCTCTACTGAATTATTCCTCTTCCACTAAAGTAAGAACTCCGTAAATACTTGACTTGTTTTAACTAAAAACTTGAGTAATTAACAATTTATCAAAGTAGAAATAGAAATATGTTTAGTTGCTAATGTAGAAATATCTTAAAGGGAAGACTACCAATACGAATTTCTAGCTTTAATCCTCTATGGAACAACACAATTAGGATTGTAGCAATATAGTGGGAATTTGTTATGCGGGAACTAGACCCAATCGGTTTCATCGACTATTTTACTGTCTTATAGAGCCAAGACCGCTAGACCGGCTAGTTGAATTCTAAAATAATAGATGAATATGTTAATTTAAACTCCAATACCCCACCGTGAATGAATAATTTCGTACTAATTTGATATAGGTTTGATGTGATGTGAGGTAAGATGTCGAGATGCTTTCTCACATACGAAATAAAAAAAATGATTAAAAAAATCAAAAACCCGACTGCGTAAAAAGTCACCAAAACTACGTACATAATAAAAAAACTGAAAAGAAAAAAACAAGCACTTAGATGTCCGGTGGTCTAGAATTCTATAATATATTATTGAATAAATACTATTGCAGAAAATGAAATATATTTTAATAATAGAACATGACAACTGAACAGTCGGGCTCCTTTATTCGACAGCAAATCTAATTTTTCAATGGATCCCGACTGTTCAGTTGTCATGTTCTATTATTAAAATATATTTCATTTTCTGCAATAGTATTTATTCAATAATATATTATAGAATTCTAGACCGCCGGACATCTAAGTGCTTGTTTTTTTCTTTTCAGTTTTTTTATTATGTACGTAGTTTTGGTGACTTTTTACGCAGTCGGGTTTTTGATTTTTTTAATCATTTTTTTTATTTTATACTTTTTAGTTATAAATACCTAGCTATAGTTATCTTATTTATTAATAAGTAGGTAAGTACCTAACTATACAGGGTGTCCCAAAATTCAACGATAAGCTGGCACCAGCAGGTGGACCTACATATGACTACTCGAGAACAGAAAAGAAAAAAATTCTACCTTGATTTTTTTTTTCATTACGACAAAAAAACCAAAATCTTTAAAAATGGACATCCTTTATTATATTATTAAGTGCTATTGCTACAGTTTTACAAGTAATTCTGTGATTTTTTTTTGTATTGGCAAGGTAAGTAGCACTACTATCGATCACAACCATTAAAAATTCCAGAATATCTATAGTTTTTACACAAAAATCAATCAAAACTATGTTTTTTTCATAAATTATGTAAGATTTTGACTTTCAGCTCACTTTCACTCATCATAGTGAAAAAAAAAAGTATGGACACTACTGTGGCAAATAGTATTAAAAATTGGCGCAACTAACTACAATTCTAAAATGGTATAACATTCAAGGCAAACTAGCCACAAAAATATACTTAGGTGTACTATTTCAAAATAACAACCATATTTCGAAAATTGTTAGTGTTGATAGTAATCACTTTTACTAAGTAGCCAAAATGTTTTTGTAGCAAGTTCCCAGAATTTGAATGAGACATGTGCGTAGTCCGTAGATCCACAGTCTGAATTATTTTATGGCGAAGCTCGTCCAAGGTTGCAATCGGTTTTGTGCAGACTTTGTCCTTTAGACAACCCCAATAGAAAAAGTCCAGGGGATTTAGATCGGGTGAACGGGGTGGCCACAAGATAGGACCAAGTCGCCCGATCCAACGCCCTGGGTACTCTTGGTCTAAGTACTCTCGCACAGGACGGGCATAGTGAGCTGGGCAACCATCGTTTAGAAACCACATGGTTTGCAAATCACTTAAGGGCACATCTTCTAATAATCCTGGCAACTCATTTTGTAAGAAGTTTAAATAACTATTGCCATCTATGTTTCCTTGTAACTCAAAGGGCCCTATCACTTTGCCATTTATTATGCCAGTCCATAGGTTAACCTTAAATTGGTATTGGGATTGTCTTCTCTCACCAGGTGCAGATTTTCATTGTTCCAGCTATGAAGATTGTGAAGATTTAAATATCCATCTTTCTTGCAGGTTGTTTCATCACGACGACGTGACGTTTTAAAATTCTATGTGCAGTACTTTTTGGGATTCCCGTTGCTGCTTGTACAGCACGTACAGAGGTAGTTGAATCGTTTTCTATTTCATTGAGAACTTCTTCATCGTGTTCCGATCTAGGTTTTCCAGCGTTTCGCCTGTCAGATGGTATACGACCCTCCGAAAAAGCTTGATACACGTTAATAAATACGCGATAATCCGGATACCTTTGAAGATTAGGGTACCTTGCTCGATACAATCTGCTAGCAGCGTTGGCATTGCATCGGCATTCTCCATAAATTAGGTGCATATTAGCGTATTCTAACGCTGTGTATGGTAGCGGCATGATGAATGCTAAACACTTGAAAATAAGGCAAAACTTCTTTAAAAAAAACACAAAATCACAGTCTAAAATAATGCCAAGTCAGGTCAATTTCCAGGTCACTTAATTCAATCCAAAAGTCGTCAGTACCAGAGCCACTTTAATTAAAACAGAACGGTGTGCAGTAAACAAAGAAGTAGAGCATACTGACTTGCTGTGCTGCTGAGGACATTAATTACTTCTCCACCTGCATTAATGTTACTAAACAATTAGCATCTATCTATCTCCCTCTAACGTATAATCTCTCTATCTCTGTCTAACTTATTTTATGGACTTATGGACTACGCACATGTCTCATTAAAATTCTGAGAACTTGCTACAAAAACATTTTGGCTACATAGTAAAAGTGATTACTATCAACACTAACAATTTTCGAAATATGGTTGTTATTTTGAAATAGTACACCTAAGTATATTTTTGTGGCTAGTTTGTCTAGAATGTTATACCATTTTAGAATTGTAGTTAGATGCGCCAATTTTTAATACTATTTGCCACAGTAGCGTCCATACTTTTTTTTTTCACTATGATGAGTGAAAGTGAGCTGAAAGTCAAAATCTTACATAATTTATGAAAAAAACATAGTTTTGATTGATTTTTGTGTAAAAACTATAGATATTCTGGAATTTTTAATGGTTGTGATCGATAGTAGTGCTACTTACCTTGCCAATACAAAAAAAATCACAGAATTACTTGTAAAACTGTAGCAATAGCACTTAATAATATAATAAAGGATGTCCATTTTTAAAGATTTTGGTTTTTTTGTCGTAATGAAAAAAATAATCAAGGTAGAATTTTTTTCTTTTCTGTTCTCGAGTAGTCATATGTAGGTCCACCTGCTGGTGCCAGCTTATCGTTGAATTTTGGGACACCCTGTATATAGTTTTTCGACTGAAGTTGAGTACTAAATCGTTAGAAATTGGAAATGGATGACCGCGTCAGCCATTAGATACTTTAGGTAGGACTACCTATGGTATATTGGACAATATACCTACTAGATACTTCAGTTTATGTCCATCCACATCCAGTTATATGAATTTTTCGTCTTTTCATCGTAAATTTCTACTGTCTAAAAAACCTATATGTGAGAAAGGTTGTTACGAAACTTTATATCATCGATATAGATCCTAAACGGCCAGTCAAATCGAAAAATCTTGAGAGAAAACTAATAATGATTTTTAAATACCTATTCAACGATACCCCACTCGACATAGTTTGTTGACTTTATTTTTTTTTAATTTTCACAAAATGGCGTCCAGTAGTCGCCATATTGAATTTTCATTAACGTCATGTCTTTAGTGACACTCGCCGGATTAAGAGGAATCGATTGACGTGCGAATCATAAAAATCGGCCCAGGGGTTTGGTATATATAGTGCTTCAAAGGAACATACAAACAAACAAACAAACATACATACATACATACATACATACATACATAGACTGTTAAACACAATACCACTCCTTTGCAGTCGGGTAAAAAAGGATGCAGCGGATAATTCCTGATAAAAATGCATATGGCTTTCTCTGTTGAAAGTTTGGATAGTACCTATCTATTGTCAAAGATGTAAATAGGGTTATTTAAAATTGATTTCGAATTCACACGATGCGAATATCGGTACGGTTGCCGTGCAAACGGCGAGCGACGTACATCTCCCAATAGGTACCTACTTAGCAACTTAGTTTTAATTTATTTGATTGACTTATAATAGATTACAACGACAATCAAAGATCTGTATTATTATGAAAATATAAGTGAATAAACTTAAAATTCTATCATTTTATATCCTCGATTTATAATCATATCATTGTGAATATATCAGAAAGTATCTATTTAATTTACCTATTAGGCAACCAGGAATGCGTGAAACAAAATTTAAAAAGTATTTTTATCTGTAATTTATCGTTTGAAGTAGCAACACAATCACATAATATCTCTTGACCTTGGCATAGTAACAAACAGCTAAAAGTAATAGCGTAGTCGACGTACCTAATATCGTGTCCCCTTGTCATCAACGAAGACAACTACAAACGAGATGTCACGCGGCTTTTAAAACGCGATTATGTAGCAAGTTTATAAATAATGCACTTCCCATTGCGAAAACTATCCCTTTTATAACAAAAATTGATTAGGTTTCATTAAACAACAAATACAGACTCTCACTGTAGTGATAACAGATTAATTTCTGATTGTAGTGGTTACTCCTTGAATCTGAAATTTTCACTATAGTTTTAATAATAACATAGGCACATACATAGGTATTTATCATATAGATAGAGGCATAATGGAGTTGAGAGTATAATTGGCTCACATGAATCCTTATAAATATGGAAATTAGTATTGCTTTAATACAAGAAGTAGCATTTGTTTTAAGCATTTAATATAGTGTTTACTAATATCTAACAGTCCCTTAGAAGGAAAAACAATGTGTAGCTCTGTTGATTAAGGTAATAATATTATGCAAAACCATGCCAATAGATTTACAATGAAACACTAACAGGAAAATATATTGACAAACAAATTTTAATAACACTTTCAATAATAACTCATTCAGTTGGTAACTAGATTCTTTTTATTGGACAATTAAGTAAGCCTGAAATTTGTAAAGAATAATGATTAAGAATAAATCTATTTGATGAATTGGTAAAAACTATATAGTATAAATAAAATAGATAAGCATTTAGAAGAAATTAACAATTGGACTGTCTTGAAATATAAAATTATTTACTGTTTATGACTTCAATCTTAAGTGTTATCAATTCTATAGCTGCCAAATTAGTAGCAAAACAACAATTTATTGGAATATTATGACTGTATACTATAATAATAACATAATTAAATTAAGATTATGTCAATTAATTATGTTATTATTTATTTATTAATGTTATGATATCATATAATTAACATCACAAATAAAAAAATATTTTTTGAAATTTAAATTTTGTTTAAAATATCTCTTAGATATATTAAACTTATATTAGAAGTGGGTGCTTCTAGACAAAATATTTGAAACTAAGATAAGGTACATATCTACATATAAGGTGTAAAATTTATCATTTTGCTAAAGATTACATAGCCTTGAACATTTGTAATGTATATAGAATTTATAATTTATGGTGTTAAATAAAGATACCTATGAATATAAGCAACAACAACTGGTATAATCAAACATGTTTGAGTTATTGTAGGTAAAACAAAAAAAAAATGTATGTTCTATTTTTGGATGTTTGAAAAGTAATCCACCTTGTTATTAGAGATTATTTAGAAGCAAAAGTAACAATAGGACTTTGTAACTAAATACTCATTGAAAATTAGAACACTTGTCTATATGACACTTAAAATTAGAAACCCCACAGGAAGTGTGTATTGAAATTTAGGTCATGTAAAGGTCTAGACTCTATTTATAGATGAACAAATACAGGTTCTAGTGGATACACTAATAGACTGAATTAACTTGTTATCAGATAAATTAGGATAAACTATATAAAACAATTGAGTAAAGCAAAATTTTAAGTAGAATTAATATTTTAGACAATACTCACTTAGGTAATTTGTTAAGTGACTTTCTTGATATCAGCACAAGTAAATTTTACTATGGCTAATAAAAAACCTAGCAACGAAAGCAGCAAAATATGTGATTGTGAGGCAATTGAAGTGTGATGTAATAGTTAATTTAAACATGTGTTATTGTGTTCGTTGGGTCAGCAGTAGCATCAACAACATGTTGCTAGGAAACTGGTGTATGGCCAGCGCGGCGACCGCGTGCGCGATTGCGTCGTGCTCTAGCGTCGTATACTTTACTTCCGACGTGGAAGTGTCGCGGCGTGCACTTTCCTATGCACGTGCCCACGCGTACTTCCAAGGGCCGTTACATAATCGTAGGTACTGCCACTGACACCATACCGAGGACCACACATCGTTCACTAACAACCGTTCCATATTTAGAAGGAGCGCCACCAATGCGTCTCGACGTATTCATGCGTCTAGTCACATTTTTAGAACCGTATGTAAACGATACTTCTGCACACCAAAGTCTACATTTTATTGTAACAGTTCTGAAGTCTATCATTGCTTTATTTGGAATGCATATTATGAAATGCGTAATAATTAAAACTAAGAAACGGATGTAACTAAGATGCAAAACTATATCAGGACTTGGTTTTTCGCAAAATCTAGAAAATTGTGTCGATTTTTAGTATACACACTTACCTTTAATCTATGAAGTTTGGGGGATGCACTAATTATAAATAATATAACAATAAATAAACAGCATTCCGCGACCTCCGTAAGTACTTGCAATCAACACTTAACAAACACCTTCAATATCCAATCAAACCATAAACTAAAGAGCTATCTACATAAATAAACATATGATTTCTAAACCTCTATGGTCTCAATTCCGTTTCCGGCTTTAATAGAGGTGAGCTAGTTGTATAGTTTTAGTAAGTTTTATTTTAATAATTACTAAACTTCTTTTGTCTGATAACTACACGTGTTTAAAAAACAAATAACATACAGAAATCCCACTTGTATTTCCATTTACATATATAATAATTATTTGATAAATATGTAAGCACAATTTTTTTTGACGTATCTACGTGGCTGAACAGTCTGGCAACAATGCTAGTAACCAAAAAGAAGAAAACACGTTAAACTTGACGTGGACTAAAGTAGCTGGTTCACTGTAATGAAATAAATTATAGAATATTTCCATTATTCCATGCTGTTATAAGTGAAACGGCAAAAGAAATTATTATTCTAGATGTTAACTTTATGAAAAAAATGTCTATCAGTTTTGTAAGTATATACTTTCTTATTAAATTTAGCTGACAACCTAATTTTTGGAATCGCTGATGTGTTCGGCACTTGGGATTTTAAATCCATTTCATTTTTACCGTTTTTATTTTACAGAAAATGTTTGGTGTTTTGACCATAGCACTATTACCATTATTTCTTAGTCATCACACGGAGGCAGCAGCCGTAATCTCTATTGATTTGGGATCAGAATGGATGAAGATAGGTATTGTGTCGCCCGGTGTTCCTATGGAAATTGTATTAAATAAGGAGTCAAAGAGAAAGACACCAGCTGTAGTAGCACTCAGGGATAATGTTAGAACTTTTGGAGAAGACGCTGTCACTGTAGGTGTTAGATTTCCGAAAAATTCATATAAGTATCTGTTGGATTTACTTGGAAAACCATATAATCACCCTATGGTACAAGCATATAGGTAAGTTATTTTATAGCCATCAAAATATATTGCCAAAAATTTCATAATTTTTGAAGTGTGTAGCACTTGAGATTTAAGTTAATTATTTTTGAGAGTATATAATTAATGGATTAGCATTTGTTGCACTATATTTTAGTATGCTTACCTTGTAGTTATTCTTATTTTAAAAATTAAAAGAATGCAAACACAACATACAATTTATATAATAATACATAATAAGTTCAAAAATTCTTATTACCTCGTTCAGATGTTTTACTGTACACTTGAAATTGTAAAATAATAACTATCAATTATATATATTTGTGTGAGTTAATTCACCTAAAATGTAACACATGTACACTCTCTTTACTTGAAGTAAATTAGATTGCATTCGCTATTTAGAACTCTAAATATAATTGTTAATGAATGTAGAAATATATAGAAGGCATCAAGCTGTATCTTGTGGTTTGCCTTACTACCGTATTATGTGTAAAATTAAAGCAATTTCTTTGTACTAAAGTTAGTTTCCACTATTTTGTTTCCCCCAATTGGAATATATTTGTGAAATTTAACTTGGCTTCTAGTACTAAATGCAAAAGTAGACTAATCTACTTTAACAGATTTAAAATCTCTTGTATTATACTTTTTTTTTTATTGTTACAAAAGTGAAATAAAGATGGGCGCTTTGCCTATTCAAGTCTGTTGGATCACAGTTGTAAAAAGTATGTCAGATTCTTAAGTTCTGTATCCATGAAATCCATTTTAATTAATTTATGATGATCAACAAATCTGTTACCATGTAAAAAGGTAGATGATTAATTTTTAATAAAGCAAATAGTGAGTTACGTGTTACAGATTGTAATTAGTTTTGTATACAACTCCATGGCTCATAATATGAAATATGTTTTTCAGACTTTTTCCTAATAATTACTATTACAAATAGGGCCAAAACAGCTACATTTTATTGTTATATATTCTATATAACATATAGTAAATTCAGTTTTTTAGATTCTTTATATTCTATTTATAATCTAATTTGAAAAAAATACACAAACATTTATTAGCATTGATTGGTTGGTAATTTTGTATTACATATATATACAAATAAATTTAAATTTATTTTCAGAACTCGCTACCCATATTATGAAATAGTAGAATCAGATAGAGGCACACCACTATTTATTCATGATGAGAAAACAACATTCACACCCGAGGAGCTCGTGGCTCAACTTCTAGCCAAAGCTAAAGATTTTTCAGAGATCACTCATGGTAAAATTCTTCTCTTTTTCCTTACAGCTTATATACATCCCAAGGTCAAGTATGAGCTTTATTCACAATAGGAGATCATCATTCTCCTACTCTTATCCCAATAACTTGGGGTCGATACAATATGTT
This sequence comes from Lymantria monacha, assembly GCA_905163515.2. Classification (NCBI taxonomy): domain Eukaryota; kingdom Metazoa; phylum Arthropoda; class Insecta; order Lepidoptera; family Erebidae; genus Lymantria; species Lymantria monacha. The sequence continues at coordinate 9,038,900 of LR991094.1, read as the reverse complement.
TCTTTCATAGTATATATTGTAAAAGTTATTGGCAATAGTTTTATAACCGGCCGCCTGCCAGACGTCAACCCTCTTCGAGAATGTAACTCTTGACCAAACGGCATCAGATGAAGTTGGCCCAGGTTGTTATAATTTTCTTAGTCGTCTTTTACGACATCCACGAGCAAAGTAAGGGTTGGTAGTATTCGTAGTCGCTACCACACAGCTATTCACAATAGGAGATCAATACTCTTATATTCATTGCTTGTTATACAAACCATTATAGTCTATCTATTCTAAGAAGTGCATTTTGACAGCTGTCGAGTAAGTTGTCTAGATATGTGAACCAAAAAATCGCTAACGAAAATATCCGATTTTAGTGAGAAATCGATATTGATTCTTTTTAATTAATAATCAGTTTATTTATTTTTTCAAATGAATAAATTAAGTGCTAAATGATTGTTATAATGCTAAACAAATTTATTATTATAATACTAAACAAATTTAATTATTCAGCATAAAATCTATGCATCATTTCTAGTAGGATTAGGTTAAGTATAAACAAAAACTGGATCTGAAACTAGCTATTTATTCAAAATAACTACTATTACTTGAATTATCATCGTCGCGAACATTAATAATTATTTCTTTATCAATAAAATTGTCGAAACGTACAGCTCTGTCAAAATCTCTATTCGATTAATTATATTATTCTAATATTTTTACCGATTAATTGGATATTCGTGAATTGGAAGTTGTCATGCACTACTGTATAGAATGTGATGACGGGACATTGTAAGATCGTCATTAATAATTACTATTTACCATGTTATTTTTATTATAAATTAGTTTTACGAGTTTAAACATTAGATTATTGTACAAGAAAGTCACCCGCAACGTTAATTATGTAAATAACTCAATAATTTTTTAAAATTTCAGATTTATTATTTGCAATCACGTGTATACGTCTGACCAAAGTTATTGTGTATTAAAAAGTGCGAAACGTCAAAATGCACTTCTTAGATTAGACGAACTATAGTTATATTAATACATATTGATCTTTCTTATACCGTTTATGGTCACGTAAATATTAACTTTTCTAAATAGAGAGGAAAATCGAAATTACTGAAGTTTAGCATTTAACATGCTAGGTTATTTATAAAAACTTGATTATGAACGACAAATTATGTTATACGTGGGACTGAACCCACCGCTATTGGTATTCCAATATCCATCCATTCCAATCGTCCTACCACTTACACAAGTGTGAGCTGTCGTATGACATTCAATTTTCGGCTCGTGTTATAATTTTCGTCTTTATGGGAGATGTGTGGGTAGATGACCCAGCAATCATCATCATCATCTCAGCTCATATATGTCCCACTGTTGGGCTCGAGCCTCCTCCATACACGGAGGGAATTGACCTACTATACCACGCTGGTCAGACGTATTGGTATAGGGTTTTGTTTCGAGTTTTCCTTCTCTCGCATAGATGTTATATGCGTTTTATATCCCCTAGTTGTCTCGTACGATCACCCACAGGCAAGATAGGAGGTGGTGAATTGTATTCTTACTCCGTCACCACACGGAAATGCCATACCCAGCAGTGTTTACACATTATACAGAGTTTAATATTCTAACTTTGCAGTTAGAATTGTACTATATTAAACAATGACACAACCCTGTTATTCATTCATTACTGTAAGTTCAGCACTTAACATGCTAGATTATTTATAAATTCATTTTTCGCTTGTAACCAAGTTTTTAGATAGTAAAATGTTTATATAGATTTATATTGTCATAACAGAGGAAATTGATAAATCCAGCTGGCTGAGATGATAATGACTGCTTTTCATCTCAGCCTATATAGGTCCCTCTGTGGGGCACAATCTGCCCCAGATACGGGTAATTAGCCTACTATGTGATGCTAATACGACATGTTGGTTTAAAGTTTTAATTTGAGGTCCACTATTATGTCAATGACTTAAATATGTTAATCAATATTTACTATTGTACAGGTAAAGAAGGGATGGAAAGATGATTACCAATCATTATATTTTACACATACATATATATCATCACGCCATATTCCTTGCAGGGAGGCAGAGTGAACAGAGTGCCAGAGAATTCTATCCTTGCATACTTCACTCGCTTCCTCAACATTCATAATTCTCTTCATACACGCTCGCCGGTTTCGGAGACTCTTGACTCCACCTTCCTTCAGTACGTGACCAATCTGGTCTAGGTAGTTGAGTCTCGGTCTCCCCCGGTACCTACATCCTTCCACTTTCGCATTGTATATATTCTTAACCAGACGTTCGTTCGGCATTCTTTCCACATGTCCGAACCATCGGATCATTCCCTTTTGCATCTTTACACCAATACTCTCTTTCATACCTAATCGCTCTCTTACGTCGCCATTGTGAATGTGGTCGGTCAGCCTAACTCCACAGATTTTTCGTAGAGATCGCATTTCGACCGCATTAATTTTGCTTTCATGCTCTTTTCTGCAAACCCAACTCTCGCTTCCATATAGTAATGTTTGGACAAGCACTGCGTTATGTATTGCTACACGTGCCTTCTACGTGTTCGTGCTGAGGTGGTGGCTACCGAGAAGTTGTCCCAACGCTCCGTTCACTCTATTTCCCGCATTCACTCTTCGCTCTATATCAGTGGTGTACCTTCCATCTCGGCTAAAACCACATCCAAGATATACAAATTCATCCACTTGCTCTAGTACATCATTACCTATTTTTACTCATACATCTGTTCTGGCTTCATCTCTTTCAAAGACCATTATTTTGGTGTTGCTCATATTCATGCGTAGACCCCTTAAGGTTCTTACAATCTTCTGTCATTGTGTCGACTAGGGTCTGCAGGTCAGTCGCTGACTGCGCCAGCAGGACTGCATCATTTGCATAGAGCAGAGCAATGACCACTGAGTCGCCCATCTGGACTCCCACATTCATATCGTTCAACCTTTGGAGACATCCACATATATCATAAACAGCCTGACTGATAGAACGCACCCCTGTTTAACGCCGATATTGACGTCAAACCAAGGCGACATTCCATCATCCAGCCGCACACAAGGTCTACAGCCTATGTAACTGGACTGCACAGCCTGCAGCAGTTTACCGTTAATACCATACTACGTACAACCGTGTCAAATGCTCTCTCCAGATTCACAAAACTGCAGAAAGCCCTCTGATCTAGAGCCAGATGCTTCTCCAAAATGTTGCGCAGAGAGAACACTTGATCCATGCATCCCCTTCCACTCCTGAAACCTCCTTGTGTCTCACACAGTAAACCATCGGACATCATCCTCATTCTCCTTTCAATAATTTTATCGTACACTTTTGTTGCCAAACTGGTCAAGCTTATGGCTCTGTAATTTGCGCAGTCATAACGTGAACCCTTGTTTTTAAACAAAGGCACGATGACTGCGCTATTCCAGTCCCTGGGAACCATTCCCGAGCTCCAACATAAATTGAGGAGCAACAGGAACGCCTCCCAAACACAGGAGCCGCCAAGCTTGATCATCTCGGTAGACACCATTTCAATGCCCGCTGCGTTACCATTTTTCAAACTTCTTGTCGCCCATTCAACTTCATCCATACTGATACCATCGGAGGACGCCGGTGCTGAATGTTGATCTACTAGACCACATGCAACACCGGTGCCAACCCGAGTATCCGCATACATATCGCCAAAATATTCACTCCATCGGGTTAACACGTCTTGTGTTTGTGTAAGAATGTCTTCACCTTTAGACCTTATTTTATTCATTCTGAAGGGTGACCAATTACCCCGAGACTTCACCACCTCCCTCCAAAAGAGTTTGGTGTTACCCTCAAAGTTTTTAGTCAGCCTATCTTCTGCACTCATATTGGCTCTATCACGTTTCTCTTTTACTAGGGCCTTGGTGCCATTCTTATATTGCCGATATATTTCTTTAATCTGTTCAGTCATACTGTCATTCAGATTTAAAGAAGAGACATAGTCCAGCCACGCTTTCTTCATTTGCTCTACAGAAGCTACCACTTCCGCATCCCACCAAGCATCACCATTTGTTTTTCTATGCTTCTTTAAGCTTCCACATACTTCTTTCGCTGTATCTACCATACTCTCTTTCAATATTCTCCAGCATTCTTCAATGTCCGATTGCGGCTGGCTTGCCATCGTTCGTCCAGCCGTTCACGGACACCCTCTGCATACTTCCCTCTTACACACTCTTCTTGCAACCTTTCAACCTTTATTCTTTCAAGCCCTCCACGTGGACACGCTCTCGCCAGTGCATCCACTTTCTGAACAGACCACTAAAGCTTGCAATAACGAGATAGTGGTCCGTATCGACTGTGGGGGCTCTTGCGTCCAATATTTTGCTTCGGAGGCGACTGTCTACCAAAATTAAATCTATTATACTTTTCTGTTCATTGTTTCTCCATGTATACATATAACAATAAGGTTTCAGGTATGCATACATCCGCAATGAGCCTACCTGCGTCGTTCACTCTCTTATCACCAAATGGACCAAGTACGTCCTCATAGTCGGGACGCTTGGTACCCACCCATCCGTTCAAATCTCCACATACAATCACACGTTCACTGGTTTCTGCTATATCCAGAACTTCCCTAACATTATCCCGAAACTTCTCTAGGTCTGATGCCACCGAGGATCCTACGGGAGCATATGCTACAACCATGAATACCTTGGTGACACCTAATTTTATAAGGACACAAAGAAGTCTGGGATCATACATTCCGTAATCCTTCATACCTGAGGCCAAGCGAGAGGACAACAGCACTCCTATCCCCATGCTGGCTCGATCGCTCTGTGGTACACCAGACCACAGAGCCATCCCGCCACCAGGGAGATCGCAGGCGTTGCTGCCCCTTCGCTTGGTCTCTGTTACACAGAGCACGTCTAGCTGTTTGTCCGCCATGACGGTTATCAGCTCGTGCAACTTACCTTCCACACAACCACTTACATTCCACGTGCCCACACGGCACTCTGCTCTCCTCGACTTGGCTGACTGGGCAAGGCATGATGGGTGGCGGACCCCATCGCCGCAAATATTTTCTTCTTACCAAATGTTGCAAACAATGTTGCAATGCATTGTTTTCTTATTGGACCATAAAATACTATATTTTTCCTTGTTTTCAGGTCAACCCATCACAGAATGTGTCATAACAGTTCCTGGTTACTTCAACCAGGCTGAGCGCCGTGCATTAAAAGATGCAGCAGCTCTCGCTGGTCTAAATGTACTGCAGTTGATTAATGACTATACTGGCATTGCTATTAACTATGGCATATTTAGAAGAAAGGTAAGTAAACATTAATACTTTATATTATAATTTCACTGTTGTAATATCACAACTGTCAAAATCAGTACCATCCTTGCCAAGAGTCCATATGGCGCCTATGCCTAGGGCTCTCAGTCGAGGGTCCATAGAATTCTCTTACACTATGTATTTTTTTTAGATAGTATTAATTGTAACCAATTCAATTCATTGGTCAGTTGCTAAATTTAGCCCAAAAATTTTATGGTAGATTGTTTTGTAATAAAGGATTTTAGCCTCTACAGAGAATGCTACAGAGTTTTCGGACTCTATTTCAATTTCGGTGGAAACCGATATTTCTTTAGCCATGTTAAAATTTTTGAAGTGTTCAGTATATGTTAAAAATTTTAAATGGCTACGAAAATTTAACCATTCTAGTATATTTTTTATTCATACATGGACACTTGCTCTTGTTAAGTGAAATATAAAAACAGTGGGAGTTTTTCCTTGATATTAATATCCTCTTCCTCTTCTCTGGTTGATAAAGAAGACGATCGTGAAGAGGGAAAGAATAATATAGTCTCATTAAAGGAAGTAATATAACAACAATGCTACTGATCTAGTAAACATGCTTCATATTGTTATGCGTTAATAATACAATATACCATCATCACTTAATTTCCTGTGGGTCTTAGAAACAAGCAGTTACTCTGCTTGTTCCATTAAGAGAATGGGCAGCCACAACCTTCTATGAAACCTAACACAATTTGCCATTGCCAGACCGCCTACCAAACATGGCATTTGGCATTATCATTCTTTTTGGGCTGTCTATAATGTACTACAGTGGATGTCGATCAGGTGAAGGATACATGAATGAAAATTATAATTAACGTTATTGTTTTAAATCAGGAAATAAATGAAACGGCATGGTATGCTTTGTTCTTCGACATGGGCGCGGCGTCGACTAAAGCGGCGTTGGTCGAGTACAAGAACGTCAAGATAAAGGACAAGGGTTATGTAGATACTGTGCCGCAGCTGCAAGTGTTGGGTGTTGGTTTTGACAGGTAAAGTATCAAGTGTTCCACTGACTGAATGTACCGATGCCGGTGGCCCTTTTAAAGGGCGGGAAAGAACGCATGCCCCGCTTTTTGAGAAGGTCATTGGGTTATGGGGCTTCACATTGCTCTTCTGTTCTCCAGATGGCTCAGTGGTGTAATGACACCATAGCCAGGGCAAAAAAAGAAGAGCATCAAAAATAAACGAAACTAAAAGAAAATTAACTAAACTAGCACAATTATTGTAAAGTATCCTAAAGTATTTGATTCCTATACTATTATTGTTGAAATGAGATGTCTGAAATTATGGAACTTTTTTTTAGTGTATTTCCGAGTTGCAACTGCTGCAGTTTGCTTGCTGCAGCTTCTTTCTTTCCTCTAAGGTGGAGAGGGAGTTTGGAGCTTATAATGACTTACTAAACATGTTGTGTACAATTTTATATAAAAAAGTTATTTAAAAAAATAAAAGTCAAGTACGCTGAGCTTTTTGCCAGAATGTTGATTAGAAGCTTGTATAATAATATAGATTTATGATTTCCTCTGTAGAACTTTGGGCGGTCATGAAATGACTCTCCGTCTTCGGGAGCACCTGATCAAAGCATGGGAGGCGAATGGTGGTGGTGACGTCAGAGCTTCACCGCGTTCTATGGAGAAACTTCTCAGAGAAGCTGAGCGGTTAAAGATTGTGTTATCTGCAAATACTGAACATTATGCACAGATTGAAAGTTTGCTTGATGACAAAGATTTTAAACAGCTGGTAAGTTTATCTTTTACTTATAATTTGATTTTTGTATAAATTTGTCACATTAGTTAAGTTTTTAATTACCTTAGTTATATACAATTATTGTTTCCAGCTACTACCAAATAACTCATAATTTATGAGCACAACTCGGTCTAGGGAAATAAATACGCTTACCTATTGTATTATAATGATTAGATGATAATTTTGCTGTTGGGCTTTAATCCCGCCATTAGAGTCACATTGCAGTACAATATTGATTAGAGCCAATACAGCTCACAATTTTTGGTCAATTCATATTTGGTAAATATGTATATCTTTGATTTGATGATATAGTCCAAGAGCCTAGAGCTTCCAGCATTCTTCAGTCTTTCAAGTCTTTGCTTTTTTAGCAAAGCAAATTTGCTTAGTCAATCAATGCAGTAGTAGTAGGTCCACGCTGTGGAAAGTTCTCTGTCTACAGCCGTGGGCCCGTCTATGCGGGGTAGTACCACACTTTCGCAAAAGATCGATGTCTGAGTAATGGCAATGTGCTATTGCGCTTCGTTCGATGAGCGAAAGAACCGGAAGCTCAACTGGGTGGGTTTGGGGCTTGTATTGGTAGGCAGCGGCCTAGCTATATCCTTGGTATTGCAAAGGTCTATGGGCGACAGTGACACTTACCATCAGGTGTACTGTCTTCTCGTTTGCCACCATAGGCAATAAAAAAAAATGCACCCACATCTTAGGGGAAAATGACCTGTGTGTATTAGTGACGTACTAGATCATAAACAACCTGCTCTTATCCCAATTTATTTGGGGTCGACGCAATATGTCTTCTCCTTCCATACAACTCTATCAGACGTCATCTCTGTGGTCACTCCTTGTCTATCCATGTCATGTTTCACGCAGTTCATCCATCTTTTCTTCGGTCTTCCCTTACCCCTTAAGCCTTCAACATTCATACTTAAAGCTTTCCTCACAACATTACTTTCATCCCGTCTCATCATGTGTCCATACCATGTCAATCTTTCACTCCTTAATTTTTCTGTCACTGGCGCAACTTTCAAACTTCCTCTTATATGTTCATTACTTATTTTATCCATTCTTGTCACACCACACATCCATCTCAACATTCGCATCTCCGCTACATGCAGTCGTCTCTCATCCGTCGCTTTTGTCGCCCAACATGCTGATCCATACAGTACAGCAGGTCTTATTAGGCTTTTATATATTTGGCCCTTTAATTTAAGGGGTACTTTGGGGTCGCATGTTGTACCCGTGACCTGCCGCCATTTCATCCATCCCACATCAATTATGTGCTTCACCGCACGATCCACGTCGCCATCGCTTTGGATAAGAGAACCGAGGTATCGAAAGTTCGAGCATACTGGGATAGGTACTCCATCTAGAGTTATGGGTGTAAAATTGGAGAGACCGCCGAAATAGCAGAATATGTATTCTGTTTTTGGTCTGCTGATTTTCAAGCCTACATTCTCCAATTTATAGCGCTACTTCTCCAGCATGCTCTGTACTTCAAGGCTCTCTTTCCCGACGAGAACAATGTCATCAGCGAATAGCATGCACCAGGGTGCCTCTTCCTGTATCTCCGATGTTAATGCATCCATTATCAACAGGCAGAGGTAAGGACTTAACGCCGACCCTTGGTGCAGACCTACTTCGACACTGAACTCGTCGGAGTCTCCAGCCGCTGATTTCACGTACGACCTAGATTGTCGGTACATGGCACAGATTAACCTAACATACTTCACAGGCACACCTTTCTCTTTCAGTAGCCACCACAAAACTGTTCTCGGTATTCTGTCATAGGCCTTGTCGAGGTCAACGAATACCATGTGCAAGTTTTTATGTGCACCACGATATTTTTCGCACAGTTGGCGCAGTGTAAAAATGGCATCCGTTGCCCCGCGGCCCGACATAAATCCGAACTGGTTTTGGGTGATCTCACTTTCTTCTCGCAATCGTTTCTCAATCACTTTTTCCCAAAATTTCATACTGTGTGATATAAGCTTTATTCCTCGATAACTACCGCAGTCCTGAACATCCCCTTTATTTTAAAAAATGGGCACTAGCGTACTATTGCACGATTCATTGGGGATTACTTCATCACGCAGCAGCTTATCGAAGAATAAAGTTAACCACATATACCCATTCTCTTCTAAAATCTTCCATACTTCAACTGGTATACCATCGGGCCCAGCCTTTCCATTTTTCATACTTCTCACTGCTTCTCTTACCTCATCTATTGTAATTTCCCTTACTAGGCCGACGTTCTCTGATACATCTTTTAACACTCCACTCCATGAATTCTCTTCGTTCATTAACCTTTCAAAGTACTGCTTCCAACGATCTTTTATTTCCTCTTCTTTTATCAGCACTTTATCTGCTTCATCTTTTATACACCTGACATGCCTAATATCTTTTGATCTTTCTTCTCGGGCTTTAGTTATGCGGTATAGCATCTTTTGACCTCGAGGCCCATTTATCGATTTAAAAATCATGTCTTCGGCCTGTGCTCTCGCAATAGCTATTACCCGTTTAGCTTTTTTCTTGCATGCCTTGTATTCAAGCTTTTTTGCTTCCTTCAATCTTTCATTATGTTCATTCTGCCATTCCTTAAATACATTCTTCTTTTCTTTCACGATCTTTTGCACATCTTCATCCCACCACCACGTATCCCTATCAATTATACCTTTTCCTTTCGTTTCTCCTAGTATTCTTTTAGCTGTATTTCTAATACAACTAGCCATTTCATTCCAACATTCATTCACAGATTTATCATTCATTTCAATCATTTTATCTATCACATATTGTTTAAATCTACTTGCATACTCTTTCCTTTCAAGCATACTCCATTTTACCTTAGGAGGGGGTCGGGTTTTGGTCTTAATGGAGGGTGTTCTTTGCTCCATCACTAGTATTAACGGACGGTGCTGGGATACTTGTGCTTCACCTGGTAGCACCTTACAATCCTTTACGCAGACCAACTTACTTCTCTTAACAAGAAAGTAGTCGATCTGCGTACAGTAGTTGCTACTTTTATAGGTAATAAGGTGCTCATCTCTTTTTTGGAACCACGTATTACCGATGGCCAGGTGAAACGACGAAGCCGCTTGAAGTAGCGTCTCCCCACCAGCGTTTCGCATGCTGTACCGCCATCCTCCATGCACTGTTTCGTAACTTTCATTTCCTGCTCCTACGTGTCCATTAAAGTCACCTCCTATACATATCTCTTCACTTTCTGGTATACCTACCATAATTTCATCAAAATCCTGACAAAACTTTTCTTTCACTTCATCTTTACATCCGGCTTGGGGTGCATACGCGCTAATGACATTCAGGATGACGTTCTCCCACACTATTTTCACAACTATTAATCTATCATTCATTCTTATTACATTCGTCACACATTCTTTCAAATTCTTATCTAACAATATTCCTACACCATTCCTTTTTCCATCGCTACCACTATAATAAAACTTGTATCCTTCACCAATTTCTCGAGCTCTCATTCACTTCCATTTTGTTTCTTGCAAACATGCAATATTTACTCTTCTCCTTTTTAAGAAATCTGCCAATTCCCTTTCATACCAAGAGCTTGCTTCTTACGTTGCACCCGCCCGTGGTGCAACAACCCTTGTTCATTTTTCGCAGGACTGCCCCTGCGCGTCGCTTGCAGGGTACGCCCTAGCCCTAGCGTCATCTAATTTATTCCCAGACATATTGCAATTTGTTTTGGCTATGGTTTTATGACCGGCCGCCTGCCTGACGTCAACCCTCCTTGGGAATGCAATCGTTGACCAGACGGCACCAGATGGAGTTGGCCCAGGTCGATTAAGAGCTCTTAGTCGTCTTTTACGACATCCACGAGCGATGTAAGGGTTGGTAGTATTCGTAGCCGCTACCACACAGCAAGTGACGTACTAGATATCATATCAGAAATCCATATTTGGAGTCGTATCAGCTGATATACATGTATGACGATTTGGCACATTACTAATATTTATATACAAAATACTTCGCATTACAGGTAACACGTGCGGAGTTCGACGAACTGTGCGCAGACCTGTGGCCTCGTGTGTCCGCTGTGGTACAACGTGCGATTGCGGCGAGCGGTGGTGCTGGTACAGGGGCACGACTGGTGCTCGCAGGTGGAGGATCACGAGTGCCCGCAGCCCTTAACGCTTTGAAGGAAGCCGTAGGTCATGATCCTTCCAGGTCTATCAATGCTGATGAGGCCGCTACGATGGGAGCTGTTTACAGGTAAATATTAATAATAACATTTTGTCATACTAAATGTGTTATATGTGTTTGCGGCTACGCTATACATCTTTTTGGGGTAGACTATGGTCACACACCACCCGATCCGTCCGGGGCGACGGAAGGGACGGCCCGTCGACCCCAAATTCTGCCGTACAAGTATCTCACAACGCCATACAAGCGGGCCACTGGAACCCGGTCATGACGGCTACGAATACTACCAACCTTTTCATTCTTCGTTGGATCAATTAGAGTATCTTTTACAGGGCATGGGGTTCTACAATAAAAAAAAACGCTCTATGGCAGATCGGAAGCTTTCATTTTATATATTTTCAACTCAAGATCTTAGGGTGTGCACTAAACCCTACTAGAGTGAGCATCAGACCATACTTAGGCACATAGCCCACCTGCCCCCCTTTTATATACACTATGTTTGGAGTCAAATGTTATTATTATCTTCATATAAGCTAGCTTCCTTAATTGTCGGATTTTTCAATCGCTGCGGTCTTTAGTTGTTTATAAATAAACTTATCGGTTCTAAGATATGTTGTAGATGTATGATTGAGTATGTAGTATTTAAGATACTGACCGAATGTGCGGGTTCGATACGCAAGCAGGATAACACTGTGCGAGCCACAAATTAATACTCTGAGTTTGGGTGTAATTTGTATATGTTTTAATTATATATTTGTAAAGTCCCACGCAATACAAGAACTATTTACTTAGTGTAGTTAACTATAAAAATCCTTGCCCAAATATCATAAAACATATGTATTGATTGATTTGTTTGTAGGGCGGCGTCTCTCGCTACTGGTTATAAAGTGGCACCATTGAATGTACGTGATGCAGTGCTGCTGCCCATACAAGTTACTTTCACCAGACATGTTGATGGCAACGATAAATTGGTAAGGCATTATGATCTTTTATTATATAGTTCGTTACTAGTAGAGATTGCAAACCGGGCCCGGCCATTCTTACCGGGCCCGGTCACCGGACCCGGTAAGTAAACCGCGGTGCGTTTTATGTTACATTTCTATACAAGTTTGGTTGTTTACAGTTACAATACAACCTAGCCTATAATATTTCGCTATATGCTTAATTAGTAATAATAACACTCACTAGTCTTAATAACCAAAGTTTAAGAAAAAACATATTACTTTACTTTTAGCAAATAAGAATTTGTTTTGTTTATACCAAAGCTACCAAAGTTTATCTATCTATGTAATCTAAGTTATTATGACACGTTTTTTTAAGCGTTTACTTTAAGCTGCGTTATTAGTTTCTTATTTTAATACTATGTTTTCAAATAGACACTATAAGGAGTAAAGAGAAAGACCCGCTTGTTTAAACTTATAAAAATGAATAATTACTAATACTAATGTTACTTTTCCGTCCATAAGTAAAAGTAATCAATTCTGTATTAAGTGTGATTTTGAGACTTGAGTGAGACTGATTATTGTGATAATTGTTCATAAGCCAGTTTGAAATAAATATAACCTTGAATCATTGTCTTTTTCCATTCACATATTTAGCCGATTTAGCCGAGATGGAAGGTACACCACTGATATAGAGCGAAGAGTGAATGCGGGAAATAGAGTGAACGGAGCGTTGGGCAACTTCTCGGTAGCCACCACCTCAGCCAGAAGGCACGTGTAGCATACATAACGCAGTGCTTGTCTCATACATAACGCAGTGCTTGTCCCATACATAACGCAGTGCTTGTCCCATACATAACGCAGTGCTTGTCCCAACATTACTGTATGGAAGCGAGAGTTGGGTATGCAGAAAAGAGTATGAAAGTAAAATTAATGCGGTCGAAATGCAATCTCTGCGGAAAATCTGTGGAGTTAGGCTGACCGACCGCATTCGTAACGACGACGTAAGAGAGCGAGTAGGTATGAAAGAGAGTAATGGTGTAAAGATGCGAAAGGGAATGCTCCGATGGCTCGGACATGTGGGGAGAATGCCGAACGAACGTCTGGTTAAGAAGATATACAATGCGAAAGTGAAAGGATGTAGGTACGGGAGGAGATCGAGACTAACCTACCTAGACCAGATCGGTCATGTACTGAAGGAAGGTGGAGTCAAGAGTCTCCGAAACCGGCGAGCGTGTATGAAGAGAATTATGAATGTTGAGGAAGCGAGTGAAGTATGCAGAGATAGAGTTCTCTCTGCCTACCCTGCAAGGGACATGTCGTGATGATATGTATGTATGTATGTATATATAAAATTTTCATAAAATACTTTAAAGGTTTCATCGCTAACACACAACCGCCAACCCGGCCGGGCCCGGCGGACCCGGCCGGGTTGGCGACGAATGCCACCGGGCCCGGCCGGGTTGAGGAACATACCGGGTTGCAATCTCTAGTTACTAGTATATACTATATTACGGGTATATTTATAGTATGTAGGGGTACTAAGGAAAGCAGTTAGCGCACTAGACTATGATAGCCAATTTTGTTTTGAATTTCTTTATCTATAAACAGGCAGAGAGGGCCTTATCATGCTTACGTAGCATATAACGGATGCCTGTTGGAATGACATCTGCTCGTCCTTAGAAGAAACTAGAACCAAGTTTGACAATCACTCACGCTGTCATGTTCCAAAAAGACATACGCGCGTCATTCTATCCTAAACGTCAGATCTGATACTATATACTCTAATCGTTTAATTATACGACATTCGCGAGAAAAGTATTGGAAAGAGCATAATTTATTTTTCATTGTTATACGAATATACATATGTATCAATGAAATTTAATGTATTAGTATTGATTAAAAAGTTAAGGCTCTTTTTTTTTCAGGAACCGGTAATTATGATTTCTTTTTTATTTATTCTAGGACCGCATCTGCGTGTATCGTCACGAAGCTTCGTGCAATGAGACGATACACGCAGATGTGACCGGTCATTATCGGCTATCGTCGAGGACATTCGGGGTTCGTGTGTGTTATCGCTTGGGTGGCGATAAGTCAAAGGGTTTTAGCGCACCAATATATAGCGCTCTGTGGTCAGACTAGCGTTTTTCATCCGGCGGAAATTTTCGATGTGTTTAGACGCGTTCGAGGATCTCCAGTTAATCAATAAATATGTAGTGGAGTGATGAAATGGTGTTAGAAATTTTTACACCATAATGCAGCTGGACCCATGAAGGGATCCAAAAAAATCATTATGTAATTATTAGCATAATATAGCTGTAAAAATAATGCAACTCGTCATCCATAGTTAAACGCATGAAAATTATTTCGGCCATCTTTAATTATTGCACGATACTTCGTGTAAAATACCGAAGTCGCTAATGTGACCACAGTATTATCGCGATAACATTTTAGTGTACAAATCGTACGAAGCTTCGCCACATATTACTTCGGGACGATACACGCAGGTGTGGCCCTAGCATTAGAATTATATCATTCTACTTAATTTGTCTGAGGATTAACTATGGTTGGCAATGGGGAGGGATCACGGGGTGGTTTATAGCGTCACACACTGCCATTCGCCTCCGACGTAATGTACGAGATGTGTCCAGACCATAACCTGTCTGTGTATGAGCTGAGATGAATAAAATATATTAATTTGAAATTTGTACTATGGAATTCTTCCGTATGAATTCACTGCGGCTATTGTCAGAGCAGTGATATTTTACATATTGTTTCGAATAGTATTAATATTTTTAAATATTTATATTTAAATATATCTGTTGTTTATTGGGTTTCTACTTCTACTTTTCTTGTTGCTGGTGTGTTGTTTAGTTTTATTAAAGTTTTTAATATCATTAGTGTTTTTGCTGCCTGGTGGCGGGCATGTAAACCGGGCGGGGTATGTATACATACATACATATCATCACGCCATATCCCTTGCAGGGTAGGCAGAGAGAACAGAGTGCCAGAGAACTCTATCTCTGCATACTTCACTCGCTTCCTCAACATTCATAATTCTCTTCATACACGCTCGCCGGTTTCGGAGACTCTTGACTCCACCTTCCTTCAGTACATGACCGATCTGGTCTAGGTAGGTTAGTCTCGGTCTCCCTCGGTACCTACATCCTTCCTCTTTCGCATTGTATATCTTCTTAACCAGAGGTATCTTTATCTATCTATCTATCTCTCTCTCTCTCTATCTTCTTAACCAGGGTATGTATATCAACCCGTAATCTACGGGTACGATTCGTGGGGTCGTAAAAGATGACTAGGAGCTTATAAAAGCGTCGTCTGATGTAGGGGCGGCTTTACCTATAGTGCAGAGGGTGCTGTGCACCCGGGTGCCGGATGTTAGGGGGCGCCGAGAGCCGCTCGGGACACATAGAGGAGGCTCTATAGAGAAGGCACTGTAACACTCCACACGGAACGGGCGCACCGTACGCAGCGAATGCCTAACCATTTATAAACATTGTGGGTGCGTTATTTGACAAGTTTGGGTAGGTTGCATTGTCCCCTTGCTCACTGTAACATCATAAGCCGATCGCGTTTACCTGATTTCGTGTCAAAACAACGAGACCAAGCATGCGGCAACGCATTCCAGCGAGGTTCGGAATTTAGTCGAACGTGTTGTAACTATCAACCTATTCCATTTTGTTCACGCATTATGATTCAAGAGGGCGCCAGGTGATTGATTGCACCCGGGCGCTACATGTGCCAGAGCCGCCCCTGGTCTGATGAACATTTACATTATCAAGCAGGGTTGACGTCAGGCAGACGGCCTGTCAGTAAATTAGTGTAAAATATTTTCTTATTGCTTGTACGATGGTAGAAGAGTACACTTTGAGTAGAACCCAAATAATTGGGCTGAGAGCACAATGATGAGTGATCAATATGTTCTATAATTAATATTCACATTGCTTGTTTCAGATTAAAAGAACTCTATTTAGTCCAATGAATCCTTATCCACAAAAGAAGGTAATTACATTCAACAAACATACAGATGACTTTGATTTCCATGTCAATTATGCTGAATTAGACCATATACCATCTAAGGAGCTGCAATATATTGGCTCTTTGAACCTTTCTCAAGTTGTTCTCAGTGGGGTAGGAGCAGCATTAGCTAAACATACGGGTGACAACGTAGAACACAAAGGCATTAAAGCACATTTCAACATGGACGATTCTGGTATACTTAATTTAGTGAATGTAGAATTTGTAGCTGAGAAAACAGTTACTGAAGAAGATGGTGATAAAGATAGTACTTTATCTAAGATAGGAAGTACGATTAGCAAACTTTTCGGTTCTGACTCCGAAACTCCAGAAAAAACTGAGGAAAAGGC
Organism: Lymantria monacha; assembly: GCA_905163515.2. NCBI lineage: Eukaryota > Metazoa > Arthropoda > Insecta > Lepidoptera > Erebidae > Lymantria > Lymantria monacha. Next base: position 9,022,327 of record LR991094.1, on the reverse strand, counting down.
TGAAGAGAAACCTCAAGAAGGTGAAGCTAAAAATGATACCAACAAAGCAAATGAAACAGCAAGTGAAAAACAAAATGCTACAGATTCAGAAAGCAAACCAAAACCCAAGATTGTCGTACTCAAAGAAACAATTAAATCTGAAGAGCTAGTTATAAACCTGCCACATCTTTCTCAAGAACAGTTTAAGACATCGAAAGCAAAAATTGGAGAACTAAACGCCATTGATAATAAACGAATTGAGAGAGAAACGGCTTTGAACAATTTGGAGGCATTTGTTGTTGACACTCAGATGAAAATTGACATGGAAGAGTATTCTGAATGCGCCACTCCAGAGGAGATTGAGGAAATCAGACAACTGTGTAGTTTGACCTCTGAATGGTTATATGAAGATGGTTACGAGGCAGCTACAGAATTGTTTGAAGAGAAATTAACAGCTTTGCGAGAAAAAACCAATATGATGTACTATAAACACTGGGAACATAGGGAAAGACCTGATGCTGTAGCTGCAATCCGTAATATGCTTAATAGCTCAAAAGAATTTTTGAAAATGTCCAAGAACTTCACAAAAGAAGCAAACCCAGATAAAGATATTTTTACTGACGTCGAAATCAGTGTTTTAGAGAAGAAAATTGATGAAACAGAAAAATGGGTTAAGAAATCAATTGAGGAGCAAGACGCTTTGAAGAAAAATGAAGATATTAAACTCACAGTGGAAAGTATAAGAGAGAAAATGCATAATTTGGATAGGGAAATGAAGTATTTATTAAATAAGATGAAGATATGGCGTCCCAAGAAACCTATAAAAAAAGATACAGATAATAAAACTGAAGAGACGGTCATAGAAGCAGAGCCTGAATTGAAAGAAGAGAAGGAAGGGCAGGAGACACAAGAGGAATCGCCAGAAGAACTAGAACCAGTAAAAGACAGTAATGATGAGAGCACAGAACCTCCTCTGCAATTGTCCGACGGCCAAGACGAACATTCCGAGTTATAATAATTGAATGAAGTAACTTATTATAATAGTTTAATTTATTTTTTATAATTATGTCTGCGTGGCTTGTTTGTTTTTTGGGTGTATGATTGTTAGATAAATTGCTTGTTAAAAAAATCGCGTCCTTCCTACCTTCTAAGATCTCAAAGAGGATTTATATCAATATATATAATATAATATTAATATAATTTTTCATTGTCCCTTTTTCCAAATTCATCAATTGCCATTATATAATTATCAAAACATTTATAATTAGAACCTTTTTTTCTGATGGCATTTATTATTGTATAGAAATATAGGTTGGAAATTACTAACTTATATTCCGTAATTCGTAACGCTCCCACAAATATCAGAAATAATTTCATCGTGATTTAAATATCATCAAATTTTTCATAAGAGTTAAAAGGCTCTCTTTATTTTGTTGGTTATGTTAGAACTCTAAGAAAGTAATAACAGTAAGAATGTGCACTGAAGTTTGTTGTTAATTTGTGATTTTAGCACAGCTTAGAAAATGTGTGACAACAGCACGTACAGTATTAATACACGTGTTGATATTGGTATGATTAAATAAATCTATGAATTCTTTTAGTTTCGAAGAAAACCTGATAAGTGAACGTACACAAAATAATACTTAAAACGAACAAGCCATTTCAGAGAAACTTACAATTCAATCTCAATTGAAAACTGTGGCCGCCTCCTTTTTATTTCGCATTTAAATTTAAAAATATTTACCTTGTTATCTATGTTCGTTAATTATTTACATTTCTGAACGTGCGGCTTCAAAGTTTGCAATGGCCCCAGTAGTGACGTTGCGAGAACGTATTTATTGTTGTAGTACCTAAACTTTATGTGATATATTAAAAGGCTATAAGTTTGTGCGAGTATTAAACTGTTTTTTTTTTCTATTACAGACACAGTGTCGCACAAATTGTATGGCACAGGTTTTCAAATGTTATGTTATAAGTGGTTTTTGTATTATATGTAATTGGACACTGATGACGTTTTGCAATAGACTTAGTTGTATATTTGTAATACTCCTCTATAATATTGAAACGTGATGGTACGGACTTATCATTAAAATTGTAATCAGAATTAAATCTAGTTTCTAATTAAAATTAGCTTCGCTTATTTATTTTTGTTTGTTATTGTCTCATATGTAAGGGAATGTACCCGCACTACCTGACCTGTTAATGTCCTTAAAAATACCACGTTTGTCACGTAGTCGAGCTAAATTCACGCACATATATCAGGAAATGATCTGATTTAATTACAATTATAAGCATATAGCGTATATGCTTATAATTGGCTCTTGGCGTCGCGCCCTAAACAAGAAATTTCAGCTAAATTATTTATTTTTTTAACTTCTGTTTTATAAAAAAATATTTAAAACCCTATCAACTAATTGCAATAAGATCACTAGAGGGTTGTCTCTGTTGAGTTGTGGTCACCGAGGGGTGGGGGTAAAATGGGTCTCGTAGTATAGGTACTTTCCCTAATAGAAAAAAAAAAGGTTATCATTCGGCATGATTAATAAAATAATATCTTAAAATATTAGTCATACTCAATAATAATAAAACAATCTTAATTTATACTATATTTTCTTTTTTGCTATGGAATGTTCAAGAATTATTTTTAAGTCCATGCATTTATAGGTCATTTGTATCGGAGTGAGGCTAATAATTTACTTTCATATATTCCCAAACTTAACATAACTAACTATAAATATATGCGATATAAATAATGGAGTGTTTTATGAAGTATATGCGATGTTATTTTATTGAGTTTGTTTTTGCTAGGTATGTTTTATAGCGGCTGTACACACTCGACGAGACACCCCGAGACGGGCCGAGAGCGAGTATGTACATGGTACTCTCGTCTCGTCTCGCACTCTCGTTATCGCCTCGCTTAGTCTCGGTTACCTGTCGGTTTTTTGCGCCCAAGTTAAAGGGTCTCGTTAAGTCTCGCTAGGAAAACGAGACTGAGCATGTGAGCATGTACACACTCGATCGTTTAGTTGTCTGCTGACAGTGTTTTACCTGTTTCTATTGCGATGCATAGTAATCATCCAGCATCATCTTTATCTCCATGGCTTACGAATTTTCTTGTTAAGTAAATGTTTAAATAATTATAATAGCTCATGGCACAAAGACAAATAGCACCAGCAGTTTCCACGTCCATTGTCTCGGGTGTTTACAGTGCAACTGGCATAATGTGTGTACAGGGCGTGCTCTCGCCTAGTACCTCTTGGACGAAACTCTCGGCGAGAGGCTCTCGTTGAGTGTGTACAGCCGCTATTATAAGTGAGGTAGGTCTGTACTATTACGAGATGTACCAGTGTCGTGTGTAGCAGCGAAACAGCGTCGATTTATGTCATGTAACAATATAAATAAGTGAGATTCTTTTACCCCTGTCGCAAATGGTAATAAAGTATACAATGAATATATTGTTGTTTTATTTGCTTATGTACTACTACTTTTAAATTTACGTGTCTTGACAATTAGAATACAATTCACCACCTTATATCTTACACCTGGGTGTCGTAAGGTTCAGGGAAATGGCTCAAAAGAATGGAAACTCGAAATAAATTGCCCCACTAGGATGGGTTTTGGTTGGTAGGCAGTGGCCTAGCTATAACCCTAGTGTTGCAAAGATCCATGGGCGGTAGTAACATTTACCATCAGTTGTACTGTTTGCTAGTTTGCCATCATAAGCAATAAAAAATACCAAAGATAAATTTCAGGTTGTGGAGGACGCTCCAGACTATCAGTAGGATGTATGCGGATTAAGATGATAATGATGAAGTGTGATTGAAAGATTACAGGGAGATTGGGCAGATACGGTCTCCTGGTAAACTTATTATAAACTGTGATTGCCAACCCCTCTTTTAAGCGCTGGCGTTTATTTACATTAAGTGCAATAAATACAAGCATCTTTTGAGTAAATCACAGTGCTCATCACAGGAGTAAGATTTCCTTATATCCTATTCTTCCTTAATCCCACCCCGCATTCCTTACTTTCTTGAGGTGTACGGTATGTTGATTAACCGTGGAAAAGTGGTGGGTCTTCCTTCCTCTCCTCCATTTTATAATAATAATGGATTTCTGCCATGTATCGCCTAATTCAATCAATTAACTCACAATAATGTTCGCTTACGTCACAATCGTCCCCCACGAAAGAGAAGTGGTTAAGAGCGGATTCAGCCTGACAGGGATGACGATTTCTGCCCTGTCATTATCATCCTAATTAACTAATAATGAGTTTCTTGTAGTGAGAGAGCCGGAAGCCCAACTGGGGTGGGTTTGGGATTTGTATTAGCTGGCACGGCAGTGGCCTTGCTACACCCTTGGTATTTCAAATGTCCATGGGCGGTGATAACATTTACCATCAGGTGTGCTGTCTGCTCGTTTGCCACCATAAGCAATAAAACGGAAAAAAACGGGCAAAGTTTGAAACTTCTAGGACGCTTTTGAAAATTTTACATGAAAATAGCTTCAAGAATCGAGGCAATCCATAATGTGCTGTTGTATAAGCATTACCTAAAATACTGTGGAAGTATATTAAAAGCTGCATAAACTCACTAAGTGGAAGGATGTAGGTACCGGGGGAGACCGAGACTTACCTACCTAGACTAGATTGGTCACGTACTGAAAGAAGGTGGAGTCAAGAGTCTCCGAAACCGACGAGCGTGTATGAAGAGAATTATGAATGTTGAAGAAGCGAGTGAAGAATGCAAGGATAGAGTTCTCTGGCACTCTGTTCTCTCTGCCTACTCTGCAAGGGATATGGCGTGATGATATGTATGTATGTATAAACTCACTATTTGCTGACGGGAAACAAGTACTGGTATCAACGCAATTTTATGGTACGTGCTTCCATCGAAGGCTTACGCTTTTATTTTAAGTAAATATTGACGCATAACAATCCGTTTTTCAAGTACAACTTGTACTTTATAATTATTTAGATTTTATCCATCTCATCATCAGCCTGTCGAAGTTCATTGTTGGTTATTAGACTTATTAGGCCTAATTCAAACTTGGCAGACGGTTAGATCGAGACAGCAGAGTGCTGCTGCAAGTCGTAAAAATCGGCTGAAGAACTAACAATAGAATTACTGTAAGCCCTTCAACCGTTTTTACTACTTCCACGTGAAAGAAAACGGGGTGAAACTTTGTTCTTAGCCTCACAACATGGGGATTTAGTTATTCAGATTAGTATTTCGTTTATAAAAATATTTTAATTATTTTCATAATCGATATATGTCTTAATGATCGCCACAGGCCTTTACCAAAAAAATAGATAAATTGAGGCTGCTAGAACCATAGCGGCCTAACTACAAGAACCATGTTTTACAATACAAAGGGAATTATATTTCAACATAAATCGAAAATGTACTTGTAGTGCCATCTATTGTTAAGACCTTGTAAACAATTTTAGGCCGCTGTGGTTTTGTAGATTAGATTATGAAATTGCAATTAGGTTAAAGATGCAGTTAGGCCACTTTATGTTCTAGCAGCCTCAATTTAGCCTATCATATGTTTTATGCAATGTTGCTAGGGGTTTACCGTCTAACTAAAGAATGAACTTCCGAGTGAATTGTCAAAATGCCGCTGAAATCAGATTTAATCAGTTAAATTATAACCATTCTATATGATAAATGTAAATACAGCGATCATATTATTGATATATAGATAGACATGTGGGTATGTATTTAAATAATGGTATTTATCATTTGACAGATTAAAGCGATTTCGTAGGCCATTTGACAGGTCATACACGATAATAATACGCGATAAGGGGGTGGGACAGACGTGTTGGCGTTGGTTTTCAATTTACATCAGTGTTGTTATTTGTTACGTTGGTTATTTTATGACCTCCGTGTGAGAGAGATGCAATGGTAACGCATTTTTTTCGACAGCAGCGACACTATTTATATTTTGTGAAAACACGTCTGTATGTTTCTTAATCAGACATTATATATAGACGCAGGATGAGTTTTGTATATCGTTCGGGTAGGGAGCCCTCAGCGCTCACCCACAGTCCGGGTAAAGTTGTCATAGCCATCTGAGGCTAACAACTAAGACTAAAAAAACAATAAAAAAATTGTATAAACCGATATCTCTAAATTATATTTTAATTATACATTATTCATGCTATCCGTGTGTTGACGGAGTAAGAATACAATTCACCACCCCCTATCTTACCCGTGGGTGATCGTAAGAGACGACTAAGGGATATAAAACGCATATAACATCTATGCAAGAGATGGAAAACTCGAACAAAACCCTATACCAACGCGTCTGACCAGTGCGGTATGGTAGGTTAATTTTCCTCCCACGGAGGAGGCCCGAGCCCAACTGTGGGACATATATGGGTTGTGATGATGATTATTCATGTTTCCATCCCATTGTGGTGAAAGCTTTAGAATGAAATGTGTCACCATTCCATAATTTATCGTTGAAAACTGATAAATCGCATGAGAGAGCTCTAGGGGAATGAGCAGCAATTCTAGCTGCTAAACATGGTGATTATGGAAATATCTCATCTTTGGGAGGTCTAAGTGCAGCAGTGAAAGTGATAGATGGAGAGATTGATTTCTGTTTTTAACATGCTCCCTGTAGCGACCGCAAACAAGCAATATGCATTATGTGGAATGTGAAACTAAATCTGGATATTTGTAACTCAATCATTTTCGAACGATTAAACAGATTTTCATAAAATTCGGTAGGTACAAAAGGCATAGTGTAGAGCTGACACATGAGAGTACATTATGTAGAGAAAGCAACATATGTTAGAAATTAACCTCCCGGGCCGGCCATGGATGTCAAGGAAACGGTATCACTGGCCGGTCCGATGGCGTCGATGGCGATGGGAATGAAACATGGTGGGTTTAAGCTACACACCGCCCATCTGTCGCTCCGGACGGAATGGGCGCAGTGTGTCCAGACCATAGCCTACCCAAAAAAATGGCAGAAATTAATAATAAGAAAATTTAATTTAACGTTCACTTTATTGTTTGGGTGAAGTATATTAACAATATAATGCTTCCTCATTGCAATGGATTTTCATAAAATTCTTAGTGGAGAGAGTTAATACATTGGTCATTTTTTAGTAAAGTGAATGTTCTTAGATAAGATATGTTATCCGATCCGATAATAAATTTATTTATTTATTTATTTGCTTAGGATATGGTACCTACAATAATTATTAAATACCTATTATTAAGTTCAGCACATCCACCTTTTTAAGGCATGCAAATATTATATTATACAAACTTATTTATTACATACATATCATCACGCCATATCCCTTGCAGGGTAGGCAGAGAGAACAGAGTGCCAGAGAACTCTATCTCTGCATACTTCACTCGCTTCCTCAACATTCATAATTCTCTTCATACACGCTCGCCGGTTTCGGAGACTCTTGACTTCACTTTCCTTCAGTACATGACCGATCTGGTCTAGGTAGGTTAGTCTCGGTCTCCCTCGATACCTACATCCTTCCACTTTCGCATTGTATATCTTCTTAACCAGGCGTTCGTTCGGCATTCTTTCCACATGTCCGAACCATCGGAGCATTCCCTTTCGCATCTTTACACCAATACTCTCTTTCATACCTACTCGCTCTCTTACGTCGTCGTTACGAATGCGGTCGGTCAGCCTAACTCCACAGATTTTCCGCAGAGATCGCATTTCGACCGCATTAATTTTACTATCATACTCTTTTCTGCATACCCAACTCTCGCTTCCATACAGTAATGTTGGGACAAGCACTGCGTTATGTATTGCTACACGTGCCTTCTGGCTGAGGTGGTGGCTGCCGAAAAGTTGCCCCAACGCTCCGTTCACTCTATTTCCCGCATTCACTCTTCGCTCTATATCAGTGGTGTACCTTCCATCTCGGCTAAATCCACATCCAAGATATACAAATTCATCCACTTGCTCTAGTACATCATTACCTATTGTTACTCTTACATCTGTTCTGGTTTTATCTCTTTCAAAGACCATTATTTTGGTTTTGCTCACATTCACGCGTAGACCCCTTTTCTTACAATCTTCTGTCATTGTGTCGACTAGGGTCTGCAGGTCAGTCGCTGACTGTGCCAGCAGGACTGCATCATCTGCATAAAGCAGAGCAGTGACCACTGAGTCGCCCATCTGGACTCTCATATTCATATCGTTCAACCTTTGAAGACATTTATCCAGATATATGATAAACAGCCTGGCTGACAGAACGCACCCCTGCTTAACGCCGATATTGACGTCAAACCAAGGCGACATTCCATCATCCAGCCGCACACAGGCTCTACAGCCCATGTAACTGGACTGCACAGCCTGTAGCAGTTTACCGTTAATACCATACTCAGGTAAAATGTCCCAAAGTTCCTTTCGTACAACCGTGTCAAATGCTCTCTCCAGATCCACAAAACTGCAGAAAACCCTCTGACCTAGAGCCAGATGCTTCTTCACAATATTGCGCAGAGAGAACACTTGATCCATGCATCCCCTTCCACTCCTGAAACCTCCTTGTGTCTCACACAGTAAACCATCGGACACCATCCTCATTCTCCTTTCAATAACTTTTCCATACACTTTTGCTGCCAAACTGGTCAAGCTTATGGCTCTGTAATTTGCGCAGTCATAACGTGAACCCTTGTTTTTAAACAAAGGCACGATGACTGCGCTATTCCAATCCCTGGGAACCATTCCCGAGCTCCAACATAAATTGAGGAGCAACAGGAACGCCTCCCAGACACAAGAGCCACCGAGCTTGATCATCTCGGCAGACACCATATCAATGCCCGCTGCCTTACCATTTTTCAAACTTCTTATCGCCCATTCAACTTCATCCATACTGATGCCATCGGAGGACGCCGTTGTCGAATGTTGATCTACTAAACCACATCCAACACCGGCGCCAACCGTAGCATCCGCATACATATCGCCAAAATATTCACTCCATCGGCTTAACACGTCTTGTGTTTGTGTAAGAATGTCTCCACCTTTAGACCTTATTTTATTCATTCTGAAGGCTGACCAACCACCCCGAGACTTCTTCACCTCCCTCCAAAAGAGTTTGGTGTTACCCTCGAAGTTTTTAGTCAGCCTATCTTCTGCACTCATACTTGCTCTATCACGTTTCTCTTTCACTAAGGCCTTGGTGTCATTCTTACATTGCCGATATATTTCTTTCTTCTGTTCAGTCATACTGTCATTCAGATTTAAAGAAGAGACATAGTCCAGCCACGCTTTCTTCTTTTGCTCTACGGAAGCTGCCAATTCCGCATCCCACCATGCATCACCATTTGTTTTTCTATGCTTCTTTGAACTTATTTCTTATTTATTAATCATTACAATTTACTTAAGTTTACACATATTTAATATTAAAAAAATCATTAATTGTGTAGAAGCTCTTTTCAAGTAGCCAAGATTTTAATGTTCATTTAAACTTTAATAAAGGTAGTTCTCTAAATTGTTGAGGAATATGATTATAAATTTTTATACACATTAGAAAGCTATTTTTGAGATGAAGAGTGCTTCTACAAAATTCACTCTTTAATTTAGTAGGATCCCTTTTCATAAATCTACTATTTTCACTTACTTTAGTGAATGTATGCGGGTTGTTTCTTACAAACATTCCAATTTCTAGGATATACAATGAAGTTATAGTCAGAACATTTAGCTTTCTGAAAATGGGCCTATAACTTACATATGGTGCATCACCAGTTATTGCTCTTAAACATTTTTTTTGAACAATAAAAGCCCTTTGCACATGAACAGAATTACCCCATAAGAGAATACCATACCGCAAAGTAGAGGCTACATAACCATGATAAGCAGTTAATGCTGCTTGCTCACTCGTAGTATTACGTAACTGTCTTAAAGCAAACACAAATCTATTAATTTTTTTACAAACAGCATCAATATGTAATTTCCAGCTACAGTTTTCATCTAATGTAAGTCCTAAAAATTTAACATTATCGTGTTTGCTAATACTTTCGGTATTGTAAATCAAGTTGATTTTACGAGGTTGTTGTTTATAATTTGAAAATTGAATATATTTGGTTTTTGATAGATTAACCATTAAATCATTTTTTGTTAACCAATCTAATATATCGTCTATAGTTTTATTAGTCTCTTTATTATGAAATTGTTTATTAGTCTCTGGTATAGCTACCGATACATCATCAGCGAATACAATTCATCATGAATAATATACAATCATGAATGCAGTTTTTGTTCCTACTAACATTTTAAAATATCTTGCATTGATTTGTTCACGAAAATAACAATTCAGTGTTATAAGAACATGGTGTCACCATTTTAAGGGTCGAGCAATTTTTATGTAGCATCTAAAGCTTATTGTATGCTTTGGTGGAAATGAAGATGGACGTCTGAAAAATGGCAATATGCTGCTGTGCTTCGTTCGGGGAGCGAGAGAGCCGGAAGCCCAACTGGGTGAGTTTGGGATATGTAGGTAATGGTAGGCAGCGGCCTAGCTATACCCCTGGTTATGCAAAGGTCCATGGGCGGCAGTAACACTTACCATCAGATGTGCTGGCTGCTCGTTTGCCACCAAGAGCAATAAAAAAAAACATAAGTTAGGATTAGGATAATACCTCAACGAATACTTTTTTAGTACCAATTTCTTAGATTTTAAATTTTAGTACTTACATATTTAGTCATTTTAAAAAAAGTTTTCAAATTTACCTTTTAAATGTCGTTATTTTAAGATTGTAAAAGAAGCAAAAAATGTTTGTCTTACAGTTAATAAAAAGAACCATAAACCAACCAAAAACTTAAATAACATCAATGTTATGACGGTTTGTCATATCACCGAGAATATTTTTTAAAGATTTTTTTTGTGTAGCCGCAGATGGCAATGATAATTTTATTCGGACAGTTAGTTGAGCGCTGAGAGCTGTCTACCTGATTTTTTTAAAGAATTGAAAGATGATTATTATTTATAAACACAAAATTGATGAAATCATCGTCACGAGAAGATAGAGAGGTAGTCATTCCTGGCAAATAATTAATAACATTTTAATTAGCATACATATATTAATTAGCATAGTATGTAATTTTCACACATTTACGTTAGATCCTAGATTTCTGAGACGAATTTTAATATTAGGTATATTATATATATATTATTGGTTTAATGTTTGACACACATCGTCATGCAGGATTGATTCTTGATTTTTTTTTTAAAGAAGATATGTCTTTAGAGAGACAAGTATCGCATTGTCACATCACATTTCTGAAGCATGCAACTTCTCAATAACTATTAAAGAAAGTCATGTCCGGGTGTTGATCATATGACAGATGATATATAGTTTAGCGTTGTATTAATAGGTTTAGTTCAATCATTTTGGGGATTAGGATATATTACGCAGAATATTAGATTAAGAGATTGACTTTCAACATATTGTGTTAAGAATATAACCAACATTTTACTTCTAAGTATACAAGGGTTTGTTTTGATGACGACGTGTTGCTAAGTGTATTTAGGTATATCAAATACCTTTGATTGATTAATATGATTAGGTAGGTATCTAGTCAATTTAGGAAGATATTCATTTTTATTATTATGTTCGGATGGTGACCGTAAGTCCTGGATGTGAATCCAAGATAGTTGATATTGGATTTTTGCTTTTGGTTAGTAAATTAGATAGTATTCGTATTTATATGTCTCTATAGATAATACTCTTCAGGTTGCAGCTCTTTGTATAAAAACACCATTCGTCAGTGGAAAGACTAGTTGCTTGATGGGATCTCAACCATTTTTAAATCAGACAATATCTTGACAAGCACCTACAGCCCCATTACCGGTAACTTGTTTCAAAAGTGTTTTTGTTTTTTTTCGAGACCCGAAGGAAGAAGTCGGCGCTCGCGCCGTGCACTGGCGCCTTTCTTTGGAGAGTGAGACAACTATATATATTTAGTATAGAAGTTAAAAAGAGACAAAGCAATAGCATTCCGCGTCATAGCAGACAAGCCAAATGAATCCAGTTTACTTGTTATACGCCGGTAGTTCGGGTGTGTGGCTCTTTTGTATTTTTGACAGTGATGTAAACAATAAAACTTGTAATTTTTAATGAATTAATGCACTCTTGTGACACAAGTGACGATAAAATCATGCGTTGATAATTGTTGTGCATTGTTTTATAAGGATTCTCGCGGGATTTTTGAGTATAAAGGTAAGAATAACTAAGAATGCAACCGATTCCCTCTCGCGTCCCTCTTGGAGGAATGCAATTCACCTCACTGTGCCTCAGCGCACCTTGCGGCTCCATTGATTTACAGTCTGATCGTAACATTAACTACATGTATTAATAAAGAGCGTTGTTAGTTACATTACAAAAATTAAATACGCTAACAAAAAGTAATGCTTTAAAAAGGTAGGGTTTGTTGACAATTCGGTCGGTTGGCATGTATTGTTTTGTAAATAGGTAGGTAGATGCGCTATTCATTTATTCTAAGCCATGTGCTAGATCATTAATAACCACGAATGAATAATGCCGGTCATTAATTTGATTGATTATTCAAAAGTAGGTACATATTAAAGTCTATTATGTTCTATTGAAGATTTTTCTGTTATTTCAAATTATCCCGAGATTACGGCTCGTGTGTTAGGAATACAATATGACTTAATCCTGGAAAATGGGTAGCAGTACTTTCCTGAAAATTTATAACCCTAATAATTGTGATTACTAACCCACCTACCGAGCGTGGCGATTTTAGCATTATCCATCATCTTGAGGATTTCCAAGTTCAAAAGTGGACGTCATAATTATGCGTAGATGGATGATATAATTACTTGGTATAATCCAACTTGCTTTACACTGTCTTTCATTGGTAATCAAAACACTGCAGTGTGTGGGTTAGAGGTCAAAGACGACGCCAAAATAGCGCAAGTTATCAATCGATTTTTGTACATAATAATCAGTGTATTCAAGTTATTGGTAAATAAATTGTATTTATAATAGAAACCCTAAACTCACCTGCGTTCACCTGTTGGGCTCAAGTTTCCTCTGCAAGAGGAGGGAATTTGACCTACTATTGGTATAGTGGTCGTAGCGTGGTCGCTGTTCAGGCGGGATGGTAAATAATATGGTTTTATTTCAAGTTTTCCTATTCTTGCAGTGATTTTATCTGCTTGAGTCCCGTGTGAACGAAAGGTGGGAATTGTATTCTTAGCCCTTACCACTTGGGAACATATGGACATACACATAAAATTATGTTTTTTTCTATTGACAACATACTGCGGGTAGAAATCCTTGCTTAGCGACGGATTTTGCATAGTTACATGCAAAACATACAAATTAGTCATGAATTATCTACACTCTGGCACAACAGTTAGGTATTTGTAGATAGTCCAGAATATTACCCTGCGTGGGAATAGAACACTCGACAGGAGAGTTACCGATCTCTCCCGAGTTCTCGATACTCTACATTGCAATTATTGCAACGATGAAACTATCTTATACGACTATTTTTAGACCAATTTAATCAATACCTATAAAATTTTGATATTCTGCTCGCTGACTGATGTCATCCATTTCTATTTGTAGAATTCCTCGTAGAAGCGATAGAAACATTAAGGCTTATTAAACGTAAGTGCTATTATTATTAGCCGTCATTTTACACAAATGTGTTACGCCTTGCGAAGCAGTAATCTTCCGTCGATAACAGCATCTATAAGAATAAATAAAAAATTTTAAAAAAATCCGACACAAAAACGTACTATTTTCTCTAAAGTAAAAGAATGTGTTTTTCCCGGCCTTTTGACTTCGTTAAAAGAACCTATTCATATTTTTAAGATGAGTATCGCCGCGTCAGGGGACCGTCCTGTTTGAAAGTAAAGTAAATACCCATTATGCATCTAAGATCACTACGGCAGATAACAAAAAGATATGATGACCTTCAAACAGATATTCATAAATTGTAGCTAAGAATCAACTCTATCTCTAGTAGTGGTATGACGTTTAGTAGTGGTAGGACCAAGCTGTTGACCATTGCAATTGCATTTGGCTCCATACCTACTTTGTGTAATGCAATCACAGCAATTCGGGTCTCTTTATCACCTCACTCCATTTTAATATCGAAAAATATTGTACAATGTATTGGCGCCAAAATGAGAAAACACTACTTCTTCTTCTTTTTATATATTGGCAATCAGCTACATATACGAGCTATTGGTGCCAGTGTCAAGTTATAAATATTTTCACGTTTTTAGTCTTTCAAGTCAGTCATTGTCTAAGTCAAATTGTTGCCATTAACAGTGTAATGGACACACTGTTAATGGTATCTTGTGGGAATTTTGATGGAAAACGAAAACGTTGTAAAGCACTTTTATATGATATTCACTTCATCCCAGTAGTTCCGCAGCTTCATATTACATAAAATGCCATCAAAATTATCTAATATAACACGTTAAAACACTAAGATATCGAATATAATACAAGAGCACCACATGACGTTTTCAAATTCCTGTCAAAAGTCCTCAAACAATCATATAAAAATGACAGATACCAAATTCATATGTAATATTTTGTTTATTTTTAATTATAACAGTATTTATGGCCAGACTAAATACACCACACACACACACACACTTACTAGAAAGTAATCCATATTACATTTTTTACAATACAGTATAGTAGTAGTATACACCAAAACGTGAGTGAAGAAAAATTGACGAAGCAAATTTACAGAGCAAGTGTGAGTGAGACGATTATAAAGGAAAAACTAAGTCGTACGTATCTGGATTAAATTGGTAACGTGCTGGCGGGAGATTAGATTAAAAGAACCCGTAACCGTAGAGCATGCATGAAGACTGTGATGAGTGTGAATGAAGCGAAAAATGCCAGAATCAAGCTTGTGAAAAATCAGTAATATTTACCTTCCCTCTGGGAAACAGTAATGATAGTGAATCTATGTTTATGCTATATTATTTAGCTGTATACCAATATATTTAAATAATCACTAGATGTTTTGAGAAGTTAGTTATATATTATATACATACTACAAATATACTCGTACTTTCCTACACTGTTCTAAGTAACTAATTAATAACTTGTTCTGATTTTTATAACTATATGCTCCGAAGTTGGTTATTATGCAAATGTTAATTATATACCTACCTATTCTATAAATTAATTCTTTTACAATTATGTATAGTTAATAAAAAAAACTGAGATCTTATGGCGTTGGTATCAACAAGTTCGATCAATTTACTTCCCTAGTGGATTGAATCTTTTTATATTATACTCTATAGTTATATAGACAGCTGCGGTGTCCACGGTTCGAAAACAACTCAGATTACACTGCTTGTTACTTCATTTAAGAACTCTCATGTAATTTATACGATTGCAGTTGCATTTATTTCCAATTTCTCGTCTCCATTCTAATAATATATATTATCTATTTAATAGTTTCGTTTATATCTCGTTTGAGATGGCTGAATATGGCTTTGAATGCCGGATATCACGCACGGGATGATTATTACCCATCTCAGCATTTGGCCATTACAAATTTAGAGGTTAAAACGTGGAGTTGGGTCAAAGAACTTTGAATATTAAGGAAATGGTGGAATATAAACGTATGTGCATCACGTACGTGTATAACTTTGGCTACTTTAGCTTAGATACTGTTAATTTTTGTGACATGGATGTCTGTAGTATTTTTATTTCCTTTTTTTCCTGGTTTTGTGAGTATGTACTTTATTAAACTATAAAAATCACAATGAAACTTTAAAAACATTAATGCAAATTGACATTTAAAATAAATACATGATTATGTATATTGGTCTTTTTATTTTTATGGTATAGTATTATTCTGATACTAGCTTTCGCCCGCGACTTCGTCCGCGTGGAATAGGTACTTTGGGCTAATGTTAACTTCATCTCGCGAATTCGTTGACGTAAAAGATGGAAATATTTTAAATAATACATACGTTAAAGTTGTTTTAGGTACCTACATGACGCTTTTATTAGTAAGAGTGGAACATTAAACCTTAAGTAAAAGTATTGGGTCTTATCTATACTTTTTATAGATACATACATACATACACTTACGCCTATTTTCGATTACGCATACTTTTAATGCGTATGACCTCGCTGTGTGGTAGGGCTACGAATACCTACTACCAATCCTCACTTTGCTCGTGGATGTCGTAAAAGACAACTAAGAGCCTTAGAACGACCTGGGCCAACTCCATCTGATGCCGTTTAATCAACAATTATATTCCCAAGGAGGGTTGACGTCTGGCAGGCGACCGGTCATAAAACTATTGCCTATAACTTTTACAATATGTACTATGAATGAAGAGTACTTATTGTATGGACCCCAAGAGTAGGAGAATGATGATGATGATGACCTCTCGTGAACAAATCTCCAATTTGGTCCAGAAAAGTATGACGTGGTCTACCCCTTGTATTCGTCGCATTCATGATTGCTTTATATGTTTGCTTCGCCAACCTCTGCCCACTCATTCTTTCTTCCGCTTCGAGTCCAACCCACCTCAGCATACCAGCGCTCTTTTATAACATTATACCTAATTTTATCTTTCATACTTACGTCACACACGTTACGAAGAGCTGTCAGCTCTACGGCATTTATTCTACTTTCATGTCTTCCAAATGTCTTCAAATCTAACTTTCACTGCCATACATGAGGGCAGGCACTAATACGTCCTATACTCATTATTATTATTTAGGATGTGTAAAGCCGACGGAAGGTCATGAGAAGAAAACAAAACTAAAAATGTAGTGTGTGTGCAAAGTACTATGAAATAACATTAGTTTGAGTTTTTTTTTAATATAAGATTATAGGACCCAGTATTTTTACCATAAATGCGCGCTCAGTACTTGATCATTATTTTGCTGCGATGTTATTTTTAAACTGCGATATTTCCTAAGATATTCATTGAAATCAAATAATGTAAAGGGCAATTTTGTTTTAAATTAAATACTTGTGATGAATAACTTATTAATTTAGATAAGGATTAATATTATGTTTATAAAAACACCTTCGAAAATATCATATTATTTTAAAACAAATTTGATTAGTATAAAAAAGGTTATAGTGAGCCAATCTTAAAAGATAGACATATGCTCTCGCGGACTTTTACTTAGAACTTTGAAAGGAGAACAATTATGTAGTACATAATTTTCACGCAACTTTAACCGTTTACGCAGCGGAAGCTCTCAAAAGGAAACAAAAACCCGATTTTGAAACATTATTCACTGTTACTCTGCTCCTATTAGTCTTAGCGTGATGATATATAGCCTATAGCCTTCCTCGATAAATGAGCTATTTAACACTGAAAGAATTTTTCAAATCGGACCGGTAGTTCCTGAGATTAGCGCGTTCAAACAAACAAACAAACTCTTCAGCTTTATAATATTAGTATAGATGTACAAGCATTATCAAGACGTGCGAAAGTGGAAGGATGTAGGTACCGGGGGAGACGGAGACTCACCTACCTAGACCAGATTGGTCACGTGCTGAAAGAAGGTGGAATCAAGAGTCTCCGAAACCGGCGAGCGTGTATGAAGAGAATTATGAATGTTGAAGAAGCGAGTGAAGTATGCAAGGATTCAGTTCTCTGGCACTCTGTTCTCTCTGCCTAACCTACAAGGGATATGGCGTGATGATATGTATGTATGTATTATCAAGACACCGCAAGTAAACTTTCTGCTAAGTAAGTTGTATAGATTTTGCCTAAAACATTAATAGTTGAATAGAGGCAGTGTTCTTTTTCTAATCGAACCACATACGCTCGGCAGCTGGGCACGAGCCTCCTCAAGGGAAGAAAAATTATCTTATGACATTACGTTGACCAATCGATTTGGATAGGGTTATACTTGAAATAAAAACTATTTACGGATCCTATCGCGTTTGTATTTGATTTTTTATTTCCCGGTGATTCGAACACTTTTACAGTATTCATGGTCACGGAGGAACTCTTCCGTGGAGGAGGTGTAAAATTACTCTGTATTCACACAGTTATAAAATATCTATCTAATACAGGCACACTGTATTTCTGTAGCTCTAATGATATTTGTCCTTACTCTTATCCAATTAGATGTTGGTTTCATCTGCAAAAGACGTTGCAATTACGGTTACTGCCCGCTTCAATGGCCACAGTTACATGTAATTAACAGTTTCTGTGACCATATTCCCGTGAAAATAGCGTGAGGGATATTTGGAGGAATTGAATTACATAATAATTCAATAGATAATTGGAATCGTTAGTTTTATTTCAAACGTTTGTTCTGGCAATTGAACTAAATTATTGATTGTATATACCTACCCCCCTGACTTCCAGCCGCCCGAACAAGCTGGCTTCCGAAAAGGCTATAGCACCATAGACCATATATCTGTCTAACCAAACCTACTGCAGTATTAATATATAATATTCCCGGATGACTCTTTAAAAATATGTTGAGTCAACATTGTTTATTTCCCCGTGGGAGTCGTAAGCTATAGCGAATGCCAAAATACCTGCCAAGGGTGCCGATTATGATATTACCCCTTTTACCAAAAAAAACAGTTTTTTTACAATACCTAAAATATATTTATAAAATCCGATTACGAAATGAAAAATGATGTCGCAAGCGGGATTCGAACCCGTGCCTATTGGGATTCCGGCCCAATCGTGCTGCCACTACACCACCGCGACTAATTGTAGGACATGCAAATTTCATTTCGTATTATATTTACGTCTTAAGGTGACAGTATGCTATCTACCCGACAATGTTTACATCGTCAATGTGTCATCGTTTAATACAATTCTAACTGTAAATTTTGAAGTATTAAGCCTATAACAATGTGTAAACATTGTCGGGTAGATAGCATACCGTCACCTTAAGACGTAAATATAATACGAAATGAAATTTGCATGTCCTACAATTAGTCGCGGTGGTGTAGTGGCAGCACGATTGGGCCGGAATCCCAATAGGCCCGGGTTCGAATCCCGCTTGCGACATCATTTTTCATTTCGTAATCGGATTTTATAAATAATTAAGCATATTAAATGCTAAATTTCAGTAACCTAAAATATATTGTTAAAAAAAAACAAGCTTATTATTACCGGGTTGGAACAATATTTTTTGAGATTTTTCTTGTTTTATTTTTGGTATCTCTTTAAATAAGTGGGTATTTACGGACACATTACGGAGGATCTAAATATTTTATGCCTGGTTTGATAAATTGTTGTTTGAACAAAACTTAGGTTGTTTTGTTCAAAGTCTCGGAATGACTATATAATTTATTGCTGTTTTACAAACTGTATCACGATACTAATGGTATAATAAAACATAAATTATTGAAATCTTCTAGTTGATGTCACAGTCCTCACTGATCATTTCTCTTTTACAGCCGTGAGCAATAAAATAACTTCCTTAAATTACACTTATAGAGTTTAAGGCTTTTTTGACCGATGACTGAAGTGTTACATAAAATTTAAGTTGTAAGTTCATTTGTGAAAATTGATATGGGTCTATTAATTGCAATGACCTAAAAACTCTTTTGCCATTTCGATCACCATTGCAATTTTCTACATCATCATTCTCCTACTCTTATCCCAATTACTTGGGGTCGATACAGTATGTACTCTTCTTTCATAGTACATATTGTAAAAGTTATTGGCAATAGTTTTATGATCGGCCGCCTGCTAGACATCAACCCTCCTTGGGAATGTAATTGTTGACCAAACGGCATCAGATGGAGTTGGCCCAGGTCGTTATAAGGCTCTTAGTCGTATTTTACCATATCCACGAGCAAAGTAAGGGTAGGTAGTATTCGTAGCGGCTACCACACAGCAATTTTCTACATACGATAATATTTTGTTTTTCAGGTAAGTAAACAGGCAATGAACATCTCAATACTATAATTATACATACATACATATCATTACGCCATATCCCTTGCAGGGTAGGCAGAGAGAACATAGTGCCAGAGAAATCTATCCTTGCATAGGTACTTCACTCGCTTCCTCAACATTCATAATACTCTTCATACACGTTCGCCGGTTTCGGAGACTCTTGACTCCACCTTCCTTCAGTATATAATAATATAATTATCGTAATAGTTAATAAGCTAATTGGTTATATAAGGTTTTCTGGTAAATAGCGATTGAAATATAATTTTTCCTTCCATATTTATTATAGCTTTCCCTGTGCTGATGGATTAAGAATACAATTCACCATCTTCTTTCTTCTATTTGATTACCAACATCGGTAAGAGAAGGAAAACTGGATATTAAAAATCAAACAGGTGCTAGAGCAACTCCTCCGCAACGGTCTACCATAGGTACGAGCCTAGATGTGTGACCTATATAGCTTGAGAACGTCACTTCGATATTGTTGTTCATGAAGCTTTGTAATGTGCATATATTAGTAAACTTTGCCTGAAGTAGTAATAGTTTTTTTTTTCCTGGAGGCCACGCAATGGTATGGTCACATTTCGCCCGATGTTGGGGGTGGCAGTAGGGACGGCGCGCGACCCTATCGTTATACACGTACCTCTAGCCGGGCCACCGGGACCCGTTTCTTGTCATGGTTGGCAAGTAGCCTAAAATAATATAAACATTGATAGTATTATTATATCTTTATACTGTAATTTGTAAGTGAATAAAAGGGTAGATAGTAACCCTTATTAACTGTTTTCTGAAGATGAAAGTATGCCATTCAATTGTTATTTTAGTAACACTCAAAGGTTTGTTATTGTTCTTCAGTATAGTTCAGGTAGTCATACGTATACGTCTATTAAGTGTTTACTTATGACCCAATTATATTATGGAGTAAGTATACAGCTGGACTTTCGGCGGGAACGTGAAAGTGTCATGTGGTGGTCTTGTATTATATTTAATGTTTTAACGTACGATATTAATTAATTTGATGGCGTTTTATGAAATATAATGCGGAGGAACTGCTAGGGAGTTATGAATATGATTTAATTTTGGTAATAACTATTATAGTTAAGGCAGTCATATTAAAGTACAGAACGACGGCAGGGCGGCTTCGGACCTCATAACCCGTCGTATTTCTCATCTCCATCATCGGAACCGATATTGATTTCGTTAACTATTATGTAACCCTCAATTAATGTATACTAATATCATTAATGGGACATATATTGTATATGAGCTGTGATGATGATGATGATGATGAATATCGTTAGTGTCACGAAGTTTATATATAACATAAATTCATCATCATTCTCCTGCTCTTATTTCATTTAGTTGTCGTCATCACCATATGTACTCTTCTTCAGTCGTATATATTGCAAAAGTTATTGGCAATAGGTTTATGACCGACCGTCTGCCTGACGTCAACTCTCCTTTTGTCCAGGTCGATTAATGCTCTTCGTCATCTTTTACGACATGCACGACCAAAGTAAGAGTAGTATTCGTAGCCGCTACCATGCAGCATAATAATATAAACCCTTAAAATTAAAGGTAATAATATAATATAACATGTCGGTTAAATTATAGTTTGATTAAAAAAAAAAACGTAATAAGAAGCCACATTGTCCTTAAATATAGGTGCATAAAAATATATTATCCCTATGGGAGAATATTGACGACTTCCCGTAGGAATCAAACCAAGCGTGTAGAGCAGTGAACCAAATCCAGTGTTAGATTCATATCTAGGCATCAACAGTTTATTGATAACGGACAATGTGTTGTTTATAGCGCAGGATCTCTAAATAGCAATTAATCCACTGCCCATAGAAACGACGTGCCTGGTAAAAGTAACCTGCCTGGAACCGTTACCGGTGGCCCGTTCAATTGACGGAAAACGATGTGAATACAGCAGGACACGGAACAACGCCGCCTCAGATGGGTTGCGGTCAAACAAAAATAAAATAGCTTAATCTATAATACCTATCTTAAACGACGGATCGATTGAAAACGATCTTAAATCAACGATACAATCCTTTAAGATAATGTAACTAATTTAGATAGAAATATTCTTGTCTTGTACATAGCACAATTTGAATGGCAATTCTTTCCAATCAAATTATCTTGATGTTAATTTTATAACCTAATGAACCTTACTAATTTAAAGTCAACAACTTTGATACGACATCTATGACATTTGTAAGAGATACCGTGATACTAAAATAAATTAGAATATAAAATGTAATTTCAGTGGGTCAAAGGAATATGTTTTCTTGTGTAAGTGCAAAGTGAGTGTTGTATATGGAGTAAAATGGTCTGCAGTCGTGAGTGCACTGGGTGACATTAAGCCAGGCCAATGTACCTATGAATACCTACCAGGTTAACCTAATTTGACCACCGAAGACAAAGATCGGGTACCGGTGGCCCGCTCGCACGGCGAAGAGAGGCGCTTTGCAGGGTGGGTAAGGTCGTTTTGTGGGGTTGCGCGCCGCTTCTTCCGTCACCCCGGACCGATTTGGCGGGGTGTGGCTACTCCATACCCGCCCACCGCATGTAATTGTAATTTAGTACAGTAAAAGCTCTTTTTGTAATTTAGTACAGTAAAAGCTCTTTATTCGCGGGGTATGTGTTCCATAAATATGCCGCGAATACAGAAACCGTGAATATGGAATGGTAATTTATATGGGATTATAGGGGATACGTTCCTATGTGACAAAAAAAAACAAAAATATATGAAAAATCAATTTAATTGAAGTTTTTAAACATTTCGATTATAATTATCTTAAGGCTTCCTAAGCCTTAAGATAATTAATCAAAATGTTTAAAAACCATTGCCTGAATGGTTTGAAGAATTTTGTAATTTTTTCTTGCTTTGAGTTTTTAAAAGCTCCTACTCAGACTGATACGCAGCAGTCGCATTAGCAATTTGCCCATTAAAAATAAGACTTCGTAGGCAAAATTATAATAAGATCTATTTTACTTTTTTATTAGTCAATTTGACGGCATTTACAGAAGATATTGGGTTGGATACCTATTAGTATCCTTTTATTTTTATGTATGTACTTATTAGATCCGCGAATAAAGAAATTATTAGCCGCGAATATAGGAATTGAGTCGCATTTTTTTAATCCGCGAATAGTGAAAACGCGAATGAAGGAAGCGCGAATAAGGAGCTTTTACTGTACATACATACATACATACATAGCCTCACGCCTGTTTCCCAGAGGGGTAGGCAGAGATTACGGATTGCCACAAACCATGATCCTGACATAACTCCATCGCTTCATTCACGCTCATCACATTCTTCATGCAGGCTCTACGATTACGCGTACTCTTAATCTGACCTTTCACTAACACATCTTCAATTTGATCCAGAAAAGTACGACGTGGTCTTCCCCTTGTAATCGTCCCACTCACACTCTCTTTATATACTTGTTTAATCACCTTTCTTCACTCATTCTTTCCACGTGTCCAAACCACCTCAGCATACCCTTTTTTATCTTTGTCACAACTTCTTCATTCACACCACAGCGCTCTCTTATAACTTAATTTATGATGTACTAATTCACATCTTTGGATAGTGACGAGTTAAAAATATGGAACGCCATCTTTTACTTTCATGTGGGATGCATTAAAACCAAAGGAAGCATAAGAAGAGTGATGATCAGTAATCACCTGGACAATTAAAATACTAACTGTGACCGTTAACTTGCATGCAAAGCTTGGCGGCAGTATCCCTTCGTGGGGAGGCTCGTGTAGGGGTGTCCACTTTGAAAAAACATCGATGTTTTTTTCGATTCGATAAATCGAAACTGTACATCGATGTCTTTCGATGTATCGGATGAAAACAGCGATGTTTTTAAACATCGAGTACTTTTTCTAAAGTCATATCAAAAGTGTTACTTCTAAAAAAAAAAAAAAGGTCTTTTTTGTGGTGGCATTTACACCTATTCCAATCCCTTATAAAACTGACTTCTAAAAAAAAGGTCCTTTTTGTGGCATTTATACCTATTCCAGTCCCTTATAAAACAGATTTCTAAAAAAAAAAAAAAGGTCTTTTTTGTGGCATTTACTGATTATCATCGTTTCGATGTTATGAAATTATAATTATGAAAAAACATCGATACATCGAGTATTTCGATAGCTCTTCAAAACATCGGATCGATTCGATGTATCGCATTGTAAACATCGATGTTTTCGATGTATATCGAATATCCCTAGGCTCGTCTAACAGTGAGGCTGATATATATTAGACAGATTACTGCTTTTTGAGTGCAATCTATATACAGGATGGAAGTGGAACGCTCCCGAAAACAAAGACAGGTGACCCTACTAGTCCTACTTGTAATGATAGGCTAGAAAAAAAATCGATTCGGATGAAAAAACATTTTTTTTTTTCACAACGAATTTTAAGTTTTTTTTTCACTTTTCATCGTATTAGTGCCATGTAACGATAATTCCATAAAAATACGTACCTTTACTAAGATGAGAAAAGACGCAATCTATTCAAAACTCACGATCATATGTTCAAGAATTCTACGACCTCGAGTGGTGAAAAAAGAATTTTTTTTTCATCCAAATCGAGAATTTTTCTAGCCTATCATTACAAGTAGGACTAATAGGGTTATCTGTCTTTGTTTTCGGGAGCGGTCCATTTCCACTCTGTATATTTTAACTCATCATTGGGTACTGGCCTCCTTCAGAATGCAAGGGACATTGAATTGAGTTTTCCGTCGATTGTAATAATGTTCTGTTTAATTCCTTTAGGCCTTTTAGGATATACCCAAAAAGGTACTATGTACATAATATTCTTATTCCATCATCACGTGAAAAAGTCATATCGTAAGACGTTACATGGTTTTTTTTTTACTTAAGACTTATCATTATATCATATGACTTCA
Source organism: Lymantria monacha (assembly GCA_905163515.2). Taxonomy (NCBI): domain Eukaryota; kingdom Metazoa; phylum Arthropoda; class Insecta; order Lepidoptera; family Erebidae; genus Lymantria; species Lymantria monacha. The sequence goes on along the minus strand of LR991094.1, from coordinate 8,997,526 downwards.
TTATTTTTGTCAAAACTAATTATGTATTGCAGATAATATTACATTAATTATAAACATAGTTGATAACAAGATGCGTACGTGATTCGAGAGGCAGCGGCTTCTATTTATATAGATAGGGTGACAATTAAATAATAAATCAGAAATGAGGAATTAATAGTTTATAATAGTTCCAATAGTATTCAAATTACTGAAATTTAGCATTTAATGTGCTTAATTATTTATAAAAACCCGATTACGAAGCGAAAAATGATTTCACAAGCGGGATTCCAACCCGCACCTATTGGGAGTCCGGCCCAATCGTGCTGCCACTTACGCCATAGTGAACTATTTATTGTAGGACATTCACGATTGCACTTCGTAATCGGGTTTTTATTCAAATAGTATTCTAATTTATTATGAATTGCATGTTATATGTATTTTCAGACCACCAAAATTCAAAGTAGAAGAAATTTCTTGAATCATTCCATTCCCTTAACTTATTGTTACTGTTAAACTAAATATTGTTATTGTAAGAAGAATTTAATTATTTCATCATCATCACAGCCCATATATGTCCAACTATTGGGCTCGGGCCTCCTCCGTAATGGGAGGGAAATTAACCTACTATGCTGGTCAGACAGCTTTTGTTTCGAGTTTTCTTTCTCTTGCATAGATGTTATATGCGTTTCATATCCCTTAGTCCTCTCTTACGATCACCCACGGGTAAGATAGAGAGTGGTGAATTGTATTCTTACTCCGTCACCACACGGATGTAATTATTTGCGGTAACTTTAATATACAGCTTCGAATAACTTATGAATCTACTATCTAGAAGCAGGCATTAATGTCTTATAACCTTGTGGTCGTTACCACCAACGAATCTTAATTTTAGGTCTAAGTCTAACACCTAAGCCAAAGTAAATGATACATAAAGTCAATGTTACGTGAAAAATATGTCGTCATAAAGGTTATCTAAAACTTAAATAATTATGATATACATAACATCAAAAAAATTATATAAATCAATGTTACGTGTCATTTACATTGCCTTAGGTGTCACTTAGATTTAGGGATTGACCTTGAAAACGGGAATTAAAGTAGTCATGAAGCAACCACCACATTTGCTAAGCGGATCATGAATTGATAAATAATTTTTATTTAATATACGAGGTTGCTTTTATGAAGGCATTACGCAGTTATTGAAAATACCAACAAAGAAAGTTTGTCGTTTAAATATTGGTTAATCGGAAAACGTAATAATGACTGCAAAGTGAACGTTGAACATTTAAAGAATGCCTAAATTGCGCTCAGTTTTTGTAAGGTATTCGATAGTGAGACACTAAATACTGGTTTTACTAACTTTTAGGAGCTATTTAGACTTTGTTGCAACTTACATTTTCCAGTCCAACTGCTAAAAAATCCTATAGTATTTCTATCCTATAGGCTCATAATAATACAACTGTCTAAGTATCAACCTTCTCTTTCGCTGATGTACTAAAAGACAGCTAAGTGGTTTATACAGGTAACATCACTGTAAAAGAAGAGAAAATCTCATATTAATCTATTGCCAGCTTGGTATAATAGGTCAATTTCCCTTCTTTCCAATATTGGGACTTAAATGGGCTGAGAATAATATTGAAAAGTTCAACTGAAGTCTTTATAGCCCCATTAATTATCTTTTTTTTTCTGACAAGTTCTCATAATAATAAGATAAGAAATATTTGTAACAAATTATTTGACAGATACAGAAATATTACTCAAGATTATGTTAATTTAAATAAAATGCTTATAAAAGATCAATGAATTATGCAAAACGTGTAATGAATTGTCCCATTATGTAAATTTTCTTATAATCTTGTTTAAGTAGTTTTATATTATCGAAGAATGATATATAATTTTTGACAGTTCAATTTAAATATTAAATGGCGTATTTTTTCATGTATCTTAACTTTTAACATTTTTTGGTCATTTTATAGAAATTTCCCCATGACCAACCGTAATCATGAACGCTGTAAAGCGTTCGAATCCTCCCGAAATTAAAAACCAATTACAAACGCGTTAGAATGCGTAAAAATAGTTTTATTTCTAATATGTAATACTCGCATAAACATTAGAAATTAAAATTTCTTTATGCTATTATGAATATAAATGGTAATTAAAATTTTTACATTTATTTAGCAATATCCTAAAAACTGATACAATTATGGTTTCCCTTTACATTCTCTCTGACGTATGAGTTGTTTGATATCGAAACTATGAATGACAGTCAACTCTTTTGATTACAAATTTATATAAAGGTGATTGTTTTTTTTTATTAACATGCTTATATTGACTTGATTTGTATATAACTGAATCTTTAATTTTCAACCTCTTCTAAACGTCGGGATTAATTTGAAACTACATATCAAGGATCAATGAAAATGTAATAATTTTAATAACTTGTGCCATCATACGGCAAGATTTTTATGTCCGTGACGTCCGAGTGCATGTGGCATGCCTCGACAGACTTCGCTATCCCTATTTTCTAACCTTTTAACCACATGAACAAAATCGATTATCTATTTTGAATTGAAATTGTACTAAACAGTAAAAAAATACTTATTTTTTACTGTTAGTACAATTTCAATTCGTTTATTTATTATTATTTATTAGTTTAAAAAAAAAACAAGCTTTCATAGATAATCAAACTAAAAAGTAGAAAATGATTCTTAATTAATTTCTTTTAAGAATAGATTGATTCATAAAAATTCTATTTTATTGTAAAAAGGTGTACTACAGCAGCATTTTAAGATATTTTCAACATCTGTCAATAAAAAAGATACAACAATTGACGTCAAGCATATTAATTTTTTTTTTTTTATTAATCTATTCTTAATTTGAAATTGTTGAAACTTATTTCCTAACTTTTAGGGTGCCGTACCCAAAGGTTCAACGGGACACTTTCAACCCTTTGTATGCAAGTTTAACTCGCACTTGGCCGGTTTTATAAGTTTGGTTATCTACAAATGCATGAATTTTAGTTTTTTTTTAAACTATTATTAAGCACTTGCTTTGTGGTAGCGGCGATGAATATTACCAACCTTTACTTCGTTCGTAGATGTCGTAAAAGACGACTAAGAGTTTTTTACCGACCTGGACCAACTCCACCTGATGCCGTCAACAATTACATTCCCAAAGAGGGTTGACGTCAGGCAAGCGGCCGGTCTTAAAACAATTGTCAGTAACTTTTGCAATACGTATGATGTAAGCAGAGTACTAATTGCGCCAACCCCAAGTAATTGGGGTAAGAGCAAGATGATGATTAAACTATTATTAATTAAGGGTTGATTTTATAAGTTTTGCTTTCACCTCGCCCAGTTATTCAGAGCGTTAACTAAGTCGTTAGTTTAATATTTATTGTTTTCCATTTAAGATTTCGGCTTTGAACGCAGGTGAACTCAATATCCCAGTAATATATCTCTAGAGGAATGGCTGCAGCTTAAAAACTACTAACAATTACTCGATTTCTAATATGAGAATCAATGTCAACTTTTACTATGATATTCAAAATATGATGTCTATTTTTAACAACTTCCTTAGAATGAGATATTACTTACATATCTTTAAGCTCGAAATAAGAAATTTATTTAAAGAAGCTAGAATTTATTAAAGGAAATGTTGAATTTTATTTGAAAATTTTCTCGATGATGAGGAGTTGGTTAATCTAACAATCTTGAGAACAATCTCAGTAGCTGGTCAATCTATCAATATTGAGAGCTATGTCCAAACGAGTTTATCAAATAGATTGTTGAATAGCGTTGATGATTATGAGAAATACAGCAGCCGATATCGAATTCGGAGCGGTTTCAACTGCAGATCCAGTTCCGAAAAATTCGCCGCCGTAACATCCCTACTATATACATATTTCTATATATCTATAGGTTTTTTTTTAAATGAAAACGTGTTGCGAGTGACAACTGATGACGTTTTTTCAAATGTCAAATCTGTGTCCTTTCATGTCACAGAGTACTGAAAATAATCATAGAAGTCGGAACAAGATCGAGGTTTATTTATGTCCTCTGTAATATATGTCACGCTTCACATGATCGAATCATAATCTGGTATTCTTGGACCCTTCAAGCCTTCGGAATTCATAGCTAACTTTCCTAACAGCATTACTCTTTAGTGTCTCATCACATATCCACGCAAGACGCTTACTCTTTAACTTTACGGTCACTGGCGCAAGTTTTAAACTTAATGTAATGTTTAAATGTTTTTCTAAAAGAACACATCTCGTATAAGAAATAATTTTATCTTAATAGGGACATTACTGTAGGAGGTTATGAACAAAAAACAGTTTCAATATAACGTATATTATCGATGTACCTACTTGGAAGCTAAAGCACGTCTTTACTAGTACAAGCTCAGAGCTCGAATGAAGTAGTAAATATTGTACTAAAGAATTAGACTTTTACAAACGTCATAATTTAAATATTAGAATATTTTTCAATATTTTTTTCCAAATTCAAATATTGGTCAAATACAGTATTACTAATTTTAGTACAATAGTATATTAATTATATAAATTCAACAATTACAAACGTACAGTTAACTAAAATTACAGAAAAACTCAATAAAACAAATAATGCAAATAGCACAAAGAGTTCTTTTGCGTAGAAATCGAATCAGAACATACGGCACGGGAGCTCGCTGTTCAGGTACACCATCTTTGCAAATGTTATTATGATAATGCCATAATCACAGGAAAAATTGCCTACTTGCTAAATTGGACATAGGCATGCCCATAAACAATTTGGCTTTGCGGAGACTGGTTGCCAATAGAATGCGGTCCATATTTATAGTGAGTCTTCAGCCGGTTTTTACGACTCCCATAAAAAAATAAGGGGTGGTCATATATTATTAACTCTTCACGTCTTCCGTCGGTACGAACATTGGCAGATGCGGCGATGGGGACCGCCACCCATCACGCCTTGCCCACCCAGTCAGGCGAGTCGAGGAGAGCAGAGTGCCGGGTGGGCACGTGGAATGTAAGAGGTTGTGTGGAAGGTAAGTTGTACGAGCTGATAACCGTCATGGCGGACAAACAGCTAGACGTGCTCTGTGTAACAGAAACCAAGCGAAGGGGCAGCGACACCTGCGATCTTCCTGGTGGCAGGATGGCTCTGTGGTCTGGTGTACCACAGAGCGATCGAGCCAGCATGGGGGTAGGAGTGCTGTTGTCCTCTCGCTTGGCCTCAGGTGTGAAGGATTACGGAATGTATGATCCCAGACTTCTTTGGGTCCGCATAAAACTAGGTGTCACCAAGGTATTCATGGTTGTAGCATATGCTCCCGTAGGGATCCTACGGCATCCATCGGATCTGTGGCATCAGACCTAGAGAAGTTTTGGGATAATGTTAGGGAAGTTCTGGATATGGTAGAAACCAGTGAATGCGTGATTGTATGCGGAGATTTGAACGGATGGGTGGGGACCAAGCGTCCCGACTATGAGGACGTACTTGGTCCATTTGGTGATAAGAGAGTGAATGACGCAGGTAGGCTCATAGCGGATGTTTGCATGGAGGGAAACCTTATTGTATCAAACACATTTTTCTAACATAAGGATATCCATATATATACATGGAGAAGGAATGAACAGAAAAGTATAATAGATTTAATTTTGGTAGACAGTCGCGTCCGAAGCAAAATATTGGACGCAAGAGCCTACAGGGGCCCCACAGTCGATACGGACCACTATCTCGTTATCGCAAGATTTAGTGGTCTGTTCAGAAAGTGGAGGCATTGGCGAGAGCGTGTCATAGAAAAACAAATGGTGATGCATGGTGGGATGCGGAAGTGGCAGCTTCCCTAGAGCAAAAGAAGAAAGCGTGGCTGGACTTTGTCTCTTCTTTGAATCTGAATGACAGTATGACTGAACAGAAGAAAGAAATATATCGGCAATGTAAGAATGACACCAAGGCCTTAGTGAAAGAGAAACGTGATGGAGCAAGTATGAGTGCAAAAGATAGGCTAACTAAAAACTTCGAGGGTAACACCAAACTCTTTTGGAGGGAGGTGAAGAAGTCTCGGGGTGGTTGATCAGATTCAGAATGAATAAAATAAGTTCTAAAGGTAGAGACATTCTTACACAAACACAAGACGTGTTAAGCCGATGGAGTGAATATTTTGGCGATATGTATGCGGATACTACGGTTGGCGCCGGTGTCGCATGTGGTTTAGTAGATCAACATTCGACACCGGTGTCCTCCGATGGCATCTGTACGGATGAAGTTGAATGGGCGATAAGAAGTTTGAAAAATGGTAAGGCAGCGGGCATTGATATGGTGTCTGCCGAGATGATCAAGCTTGGCGGCTGCTGTGTCTGGGAGACGTTCCTGTTGCTCCTCAATTTATGTTGGAGCTCGGGAATGGTTCCCAGGAACTGAAATAGCGCAGTCATCGTGCCTTTGTTTAAAAACAAGGGTTCACGTTATGACTGCGCAAATTACAGAGCTATAAACTTGACCAGTTTGGCAGCAAAAGTGTACAGTAAAATTATTGAAAAAAGAATGAGGATGGTGTCTAATGGTTTACTGTGTGAGACACAAGGAGGTTTCAGGAGTGGAAGGGGATGCATGGATCAAGTGTTCTCTCTGCGCAACATTATGGAGAAGCATCTAGCTCTGGGGCAGAGGGTTTTCTGCAGTTTTGTGGATCTGGAAAGAGCATTTAACACGGTTGTATGAAAGGAAATTTGGGACATTTTACCGGAGTATGGTATTAACGGTAAACTGCTGCAGGCTGTGCAGTCCAGTTACATGGGCTGTAGAGCCTGTGTGCGGCTGGATGATGGAATGTCGCCTTGGTTTGACGTCAATATCGGCGTTAAGCAGGGGTGCGTTCTGTCAGCCAGACTGTTTATCATATATCTGGATAAATGTCTCCAAAGGTTGAACGATATGAATGTGGGAGTCCAGATGGGTGACTCAGTGGTCCCTGCTCTGCTCTATGCAGATGATGCAGTCCTGCTGGCACAGTCAGCGACTGACCTGCAGAACCTAGTCGACACACTGACAGAAGATTGTAAGAAAAGGGGTCTACGCGTGAATGTGAGCAAAACCAAAATAATGGTCTTTGAAAGAGATGAAGCCAGAACAGATGTAAGAGTACCAATAGGTAATGATGTACTAGAGCAAGTGGATGAATTTGTATATCTTGGATGTGGATTTAGCCGAGATGGAAGGTACACCACTGATATAGAGCGAAGAGTGAATGCGGGAAATAGAGTGAATGGAGCGTTGGGGCAACTTCTCGGTTGCCACCATCTCAGCCAAAAGGCAAGTGTAGCAATACATAACGCAGTGCTTGTCCCAACATTACTGTATTTAAGCGAGAGTTGGGTATGCAGAAAAGAGTATGAAAGTAAAATTAATGCGGTCGAAATGCGATCTCTACGGAGAACCTGTGGAGTTAGGCTGATCGATCGCATTCGTAACGACGACGTAAGAGAGCGAGTAGGTATGAAAGAGAGTATCGGTGTAAAGATGCGAAAGGGAATGCTCCGATGGTTCGGACATGTGGAAGGAATGCCGAACGAACGTCTAGTTAAGAAGATATACAATGCGAAAGTGGAAGGATGTAGGTACCGGGGGAGACCGAGACTAACCTACCTAGACCAGATCGGTCATGTACTGAAGGAAGGTGGAGTCAAGAGTCTTCGAAACCAGCGAGCGTGTATGAAGAGAATTATGAATGTTGAGGCAGCGAGTGAAGTATGCAAGGATAGATAGTTCTCTGGCACTCTGTTCGCGTTATAGGCGCGACTAGAAACGCAATGAACGAGTAATTCGAGGCGAATATAAGCAATAAAAATATATGAATTAAATTGTGAGAAAATGAGATTTTAGATTATATATTTTATTTATATCTTACAAAAATATCAAACATCAAAAAAGCTCTATAATGATTTCTGATGTTTATAGAGATTTCCTTCGGCGTTCCGATCCGATGGTAGCTGAATAGATTTGTTAAGTTGTAAGTTTGTTTAATAATAACTGATCATAAACAATTTAAAAAAATATATGTATAGAATCATTTTATTTTTGGCAATGTAAAAAAATATATATAAAATCATTTTACTGGCAATGAATTTGTATTGAAAATGTGGATCTGTAGTGGGTAGATATAAATCTCTGTAATAATGATGACTTGTTGGACGTGAGACAGCTAGTTCTCCTGTGACCATGAACGTTGTAAAGTGTTCCAAAGATCGAGTAATTAAAAATCAACGTTTGTATTAAACGTTATAGAATCCGTAAAAATAGTTTTATTTCAAAAAAGGTTTATGTTTTTCTGTTAATAGAATGTGTTGTATTTCATTAAAAAATTATTAACTGGCTTAATATTTTATATAAAATTTGCTGGTGCCAATTCACAAGAAAATTCATTTGCATTGTATATTATAATTATAGTATAATTCAAAAACATTGACACAATATAATATAGTAGTACATTTTTTTAAAATTTTTAGTTATTAACACGGAACATTCTTTAGAGGCGCGATATTAACCGACTCATTTGATATCATAATAAGTAATTTGCATTATCATCATACGTAAGTAATTTGACGATTATCATCATTAGTAATGTATTTTGTATGCCTATCGGATAATATTGGTAATATACCTACCTCTCAAATAGCGAAGTTGATGACCGGATTCCGGTGGCCAACTGGCACAGCGTCGATAGGTACGTTGTTGGGCGGGTTTACGGTGTCGCACGCCGCTTCTTCCGTCGTCCCGGAAGGATTAGCGGGATGTGACCACACCGTAGCTCGCCGCAAAAAAAAAAATATGCTGGCACATACATAATCACATACTTGCCGTATGTAATATTAGTCAAATATGTAATTTATGATAAAAAATAAGTATACTACAAAGCTTAATGCTATAGATTTAAATCACAGGTAAATGATGTACAAATATTTTTCATCTCCAACCATAAACGAAAAAAATATCAATACTAAAATGAGAAATAGAAATCTTATGAATAAAATACTACCTTACTTTCGTATTGTCTCTTTTGTATTTATATTTTGTGTATTTATCAGTTTAGAATAAATACATATGTATGTACCTATTTGGTGAGAGGAAATAAAATAGATGGTTAGATATCTATTTTCTTTTTACACACTTATCGTCTTTTTCTACGAAAGGGGTAGGCCATGGACACTTTTTGTGTAGATGTAATATTTTAATGTCGACTTTGTAAATTTTAAGATATCTGCTTAATATGGAATTAGTTCTTTGTCACCTGGCAGCATATTTTTTTTTATTGCTTATGGTGGCAAACGAGCAAGCAGCACACATGATGGTAAGTGTCACTGCCGTACATGGACCTTTGCTATAACCAAGACTAGGGCGCTGCCTACCATTATAAACCCGATCGTCGGACAGACGTCGATCTTCTGCGGGAGTGTGGTACTACCCCGGATGGACCGGCCTGCGGCTGTACACAGCGAACTGTTAACAGCGTGGTCGTACCACTAACAATAATAATAGCATAATATCGAGGCTCCGTCCTGATACTGAAAAGTATTTTGATCTGGAAATCTAACAATACCTAATTATCTTCTAGAGAGTTGAATCCAGGTCACATTAGGACACAATATCACAATATCTGCTATTAATTTAATCTATACATATAATAAAAATGTAACGGATCGCTGTCTGTACATGGAAGATATATGAGAAAAAATATTACTGGGACCTTTATCAACACTAATAGAACCCAAAACAATGATTTTTAAATTTTTTGTCTGTTTATCTGTTTGTCTGTGCGTTTGTGCACGCTAATCCCAGAAACGGCTTATCCGATTTAGACGCGGTTTTCACTAATATATTGTGATAAGCTTCACTTAACATTTTATTTTATGTCAATTGGTTTATAAATAAAAAAGTTATGTCAATTTAAAAAATGTTCGGAGAAAAAAATCTTTATTGATTCTTTTCAAATTACGTACAAATATTCTCCAGTAAAAATAAATAAACACGTGTTTCAGTATTTGTTGATTTTCACCCTCTGGGAGTATAAATTAGGCCTGCAAAGTGGGTTGGACGACTCATTAAATCATTAGCGCCAAGCCGATATTATTGAAGCTGGCAACTTGAAATGTTGACAGTGGTTTCTTTATATGACGTAGAGATTTACTAAGAATTTTTTTTTACGAAATTATACCCCTAAGGGGGTGGAGCAGAGTGGCAAAGTTTGTATGAGGAGAAAAAAATCTTTATTGATTCTTTTGAAATTATGAGTCGAATCAAATATTCTAGGGTAATATCCGGCATTTGTCAATTTTCACCCTCTGGTTGTGTAAATTAGGTCTGTGAAACGGGTTGATCGACTCATTACCGCCAAGCCGAAACTTTTAAAGCTAGAAATATTAAATTTTGAAGCACATTTTTATTTATGACATAGAGATTCAATATGAAAGGATTTTAAGAATTCCGCCCTTAAGGGGGTGTAACAAAGCAGTAAAGTGTGTATGGGGAGAAAATTTCATTATCGATTCTTTTCAAATTACGTACTTCTTCGGTAAAAATAAATAAACACGTGTTTCTCTCCCCTCTCCATCAACCCCGCACCAGTGCCTTTGTGGCGACCAGTGCCGGCGTGAGAGCTCACACGATACACATAGTGGGTGGCAATAGGTTCTTGCCTAATGGTTTAAGATACAGGTTAAGTTTAGCTTCAAAAGTGTTCACTCTATAACTCAAATAATAAATCATATCTAACGAGGTCGCAACTCTGCTGGTGAAACAAAACAGTCAAATAAATGGTGGCGATAATTATGTTTTTATCCCATGGTCATACCGTAAATAGTATATTAATGGCAATGTAATTTGTAGAATGAATAGATTTTTGAACCACCTTTTTCTCAGTGACCGGCTATGGTATATAGACACACGCGCGCCGTACACGTACATCTACGTTGTGCGGGCGGGCCACCGCAACCGGGTATCATCTCGAGTCGAAGCTCTCATGCAGTGAACCTCAATACAGATACTTACGCTTGCGCCGCCCAAAGCACCGACGATAGAGCGTGTCAACCTAGAGTATTTTCTCTCGAACCCACCCTATAGCCTAAATCCGTTAGACAACTAACTCGCACAAGGCGGCGACCGCATCCCAGTTTCTGACGCTGTTGATTATCGTCCTAGCGATAAACCTTCAACACCTTGCATTGCTTTTTCTATTTAACTCTGCCAGAGATGACTTCTGCGTGGACGAAGTCGCGGGCAAAAGCTAGTTTTGTTATAAATTTGAAGTTGTATTCTGATTTAAGTATGTTATTTTTTGAGATGTTTTTGCCTTCTCGTACTAAAGCTTTATGCTATAGCTTTATGGTCTGGATTCAAAGATTTTATTTTATTTTAAGGTACTGTATCTTAAAATATAATAAAATAAATATAATTAAAGAATATTCCTCATTGCGTTACTTTGTTACCTCTTTTATTGACATTCCAGACTTTGGTTGCTTTTCAGCATGTATTGATGTATGCTAAAAACTATCTCAAAGGTTGGCTAAAAAAAGAGTTAATTAACTGAAACCCAAAGCATTTCTTATTTTTCTCAGTTCATAGCTATTTAAAGCGTTTGCCCTAGTTCAGGGAACAAAAATATTCTCTCCTTTCATCATTTGCTAACAATTTTTACTTATTTTTTTTTTATGATTTTGACACCTTTTATAGACGACGAAAGATGTTCCCTGCGGCAAACTTTAATGCTTATTAAAAATACAAACAATGGAGCTTTGTTATCATTTTCTTTCTCCATTTTCTTGTTGGCAACAACAAGAGGATGTGTTGTAGTGCAAAATGGCAGGCGACAGGTTCGAGTAAACGCAATGAAAGGATTTTGTGTCATGTTACCGTACATATACAAAGCGCGAGTGGTGGTTAATCTAAGTACTAAATAGCCTCTTAATAGCCACTGGCGCTGTTAAGTCACCCAAAGCGGTCTTCACTTACTTTAAGTAAAAAGTATCCAACCAGTGGAGGGTCGTCCTACGTCCTGCCTTGGCCGATTTGTAATCGCCGCTTAAGAAACCGCCCAACGGTTATCGTTTCGATGAGCGATGCTGCCTACCCATTGCAACTTCAGAGTGCTAATTCTTCGATCTATCTCGATTACACCCGTTCTTTTACTAATTTATATTATTAATTATTTTTTTGACAATAATTTTACCTAGGAAATTCTCTCCCACGGTTAAATTATTATTTATAAATTTTCCGTGTGATTTTTATTGCCTCTATCACGGAATTGTGTTTGCACAAATAACATCTAATTCGTCTAAGTGTCGACCGGAGTATAAGACCGTATGAAGTCTCGTAAGAAGAGACCGTTAACAGCATTTTTGGGCTTTCCTGCGCAAAAAACAATATTTATAGGGTATAAATATTGTTTTTCTTCTTGTTAATCTTCGAAATTGGAACACATTGAAAAAGATTCATTTATTGAACTAAATAATTTAAAATAGGTACATCATCTAAGATATATTTCAAACAAAAAAATATTAACTGCTAAACTGCTACAGGCTGTGCAGTCCAGTTACATGGGCTGTAGAGCCTGTGTGCGTCTGGATGATGGAATGTCGCCTTGGTTTGACGTCAATATCGGCGTTAAGCAGGGGTGCGTTCTGTCAGCCAGGCTGTTTATCATATATCTGGATAAATGTCTCCAAAGGTTGAACGATATGAATGTGGGAGTCCAGATAGGCGACTCAGTGGTCACTGCTCTGCTTTATGCAGATGATGCAGTCCTGCTGGCACAGTCAGCGACTGACCTGCAGACCCTAGTCGACACAATGACAGAAGATTGTAAGAAAAGGGGTCTACGCGTGAATGTGAGCAAAACCAAAATAATGGTCTTTGAAAGAGATAAAACCAGAACAGATGTAAGAGTAACAATAGGTAATGATGTACTAGAGCAAGTGGATGAATTTGTATATCTTGGATGTGGATTTAGCCGAGATGGAAGGTACACCACTGATATAGAGCGAGGAGTGAATTCGGGAAATAGAGTGAACGGAGCGTTGGGGCAACTTCTCGGCAGCCACCACCTCAGCCAGAAGGCACGTGTAGCAATACATAACGCAGTGCTTGTCCCAACATTACTGTATGGAAGCGAGAGTTGGGTATGCAAAAAAGAGTATGATAGTAAAATTAATGCGGTCGAAATGCGATCTCTGCGGAAAATCTGTGGAGTTAGGCTGACCGACCGCATTCGTAACGACGACGTAAGAGAGCGAGTAGGTATGAAAGAGAGTATTGGTGTAAAGATGCGAAAGGGAATGCTCCGATGGTTCGGACATGTGGAAAGAATGCCGAACGAACGCCTGGTTAAGAAGATATACAATGCGAAAGTGGAAGGATGTAGGTACCGAGGGAGACCGAGACTAACCTACCTAGACCAGATCGGTCATGTACTGAAGAAAGGTGGAGTCAAGAGTCTCCGAAACCGGCGAGCGTGTATGAAGAGAATTATGAATGTTGAGGAAGCGAGTGAAGTATGCAGAGATAGAGTTCTCTGGCACTCTGTTCTCTCTGCCTACCCTGCAAGGGATATGGCGTGATGATATGTATGTATGTATGTATAAGAAAATATTCATTGATTGGCACTGCAATGCAAGCCTTTTCTCGACCGATTTAAACAGGCTTGAAACATGAATGAACAAAAGGATATATTGTACTTACATAAAATAACTTCTATCGACATTGGTTTCTCGTTCAATCAAACTTGAAAGCAAAAAGCGACTATACAAGTATTCAAGATCGAGTTGAAGGATGCAATCCCAGTTATTTTTTGTGTCGACTGTTCTAAATTATTCTTTTATTACATTACATAAATATTTATCATCACGATTGTAAATAACGTCTATTAATAACAAGTTTGGACCTGTTCGTAAGCATTATTTATTATATAGTTGAACCGTATAAATAATTAAATATACAATGTTATAAATTTTCATTTGCTCGCTGAATCGAATTTAAATGTTATTAAATAGAATTATTTGATAGTTATGATTATATTTTGCAATAGGTATGATTATATTTTTTTTTTCTTAAAATTTTTATTTTCAGTCTATGTATAATCAATCTAATGCCCACTTTATGGCCGCGATCCTCGATATTCAGGCGTGTTGATAAATGGTTTTGTTTCGAGTTTTTCTTCTTTTGTATGGATGTTATATCAAATTATATGCGTTTTATATCCCTTAGTCGTCTCTTACAATTATCCACGGGTATGATAGGTGGTGAATTGTATTCTTACTTCGTTATCACATGCCAAATATGTAAATGAATATTATACAATAATGTAAATAAACAAATGAATGTTAAATACAATCTACATTATTCAAAAGAGATGGACGAATAATTTTCTGGCACTCTGTTGTCTCTGCCTACCCTGCAAGGGATATGGCGTGATGATATGTATGTATGTTTGTATGGACGAATAATTAAAATGCTTTCCATGTAAAACAAAAAAATAATTTCTATCGCATTTTTATGAAACGATCGACGATAGATCTTGTCTAGGTTTTTTTTTGTTGCTAACTTTTTTAACAATACTAGTTTTTTTTACCAACCTGTAATTACATATGATAATGTGACGCACCATCTTATAGTAGCTTAAATACAAATTACGAAAAGGAAATAATCTTCTGGTACAACATACCTATGTACCTCATTATAAAAAAAACTCGTCTCAAGTCATTGATACCCGTGATGACTTGGGGCTATGTGATCATATACAATGGTTATAAAAACATGTTACTTCATAAAAAAATATTGTTTACTGTCAGTCTTTTAGCTTTTATTTTTCTCAATTATATTAGCTAGGTCTAGGCTAGGTCAGCTTTCTAGCGTATCTAGTCGTTGGATCTCTATCTCTATGACCCTTACGCTCCGAAGGGATTATGATAACTTAGGATTTTTCGCTTTTTAAGGCTTGTATTTATGACTCCGAGATAATAATTGTGCTGTTAGACGCATTTCTCACAGTATTTTTCTTTTTCACTAAAGCTATTTACAGAACTTTTGAAAGTTGTTAAATGCGACAGCTTTGAAAGCGAGACCTTTACATGTTACTTTTACGACTGTACAGATGGCGTAATGGTTAACATACCGACCAACCGTGCTAGTCTCATAGGTTTTACTCCCATGCAAGCCAATAATTTGTGGGTGTAACTTGTCTATTAACTAGGTATATGTTTGTAAAATCTTCTGTAATATAACGATTATTGGTATTAAAAAGGGTAGGGTGTTCTAAAAATAAAGTTGTTGATCTCTTCCCTAAAGTTCTATTATTCCACCCATCTGATGATCGAAAACTTTTGTAGGATATAGACATCTGCTAAGGTGCCATGCCATGATCGCCACGCTTGGCAGGGTGTGTTGGCCATCGCACTTGGTGTTTGTAAAATTTGCAATAGAGTGCCTATTATTTCTTATATCTATTATTTTTTATTTTCTTATTGCTATTACTTCTTCTATTATTGCCTATTCTCCTGATGATCCCTCAGTCGGTTTTTACCACTCCCACAGAAAGATTAAATTCATGATTCATTGTATTAAATCTGCTTTTTGTTATATGCTAAAACTAAAACTATTGCCAATAACTTGTACAATATGTACTATGAAAGAAGAGTACATATTGTATCAACCCAAGTAATTGGGATAAGAGTAGGAGAATGAATGATAATATATGTTACTGACTATAAAATTTCATAAATAATTCTCCAAAAGCAGTTTCAAAATCTAAACTGAAATTATAAAATTTGTTATTTATTTCGAATTTTCGTAAATACATATCCTGTTTTCCATCCGCTTAATATATCTTTCGGATCTATAAAACATGGAAACTACACACACGTACGTTCCATTTTTTAACATTATTCTTGTAAATTTTGTAGCGCTTTTATTAAACACGTGTTCACTTAAGCGCGTGTTCTGATTGAAACAATAGTTTGCGAGATCAGTATCAAGTATTCGACAAATAGTTTCCAACTTCATGGTGGTCCCGTAACAAGCGGATTTAAGTACTTTGAATAGGTGTTCGACCTTCCGCGTCCACCTGCCGGCTTCAATACAAGCATTTAATATTTTTTTTTACTATATTGATTGTAGTTTGAAACGAGACGTGATTGATTATAATATTATTAGTCTCAAAATAGTTTAATAAATTATAAACGTAGTTGTATATAAATTCAATAAATTATAAATAAATGTAATGCTGTGTGATATCGGCTACGAATACTACCAACTTTTACATTGCTCATGGATGTCGTAAAAGACGACTAAAAGCTTAATATCGATTTAGGCTAACCCCACCTGATGCCGTCTGGTCAATAATTACATTCACAAGTAAGATTGACGTTAGGCAGGCTGCCGGTCATAAAACTATTGCCAATAACTTTGCAATATGTACTATGAAAGAAGAGTACATAATGTATCGACCCCAAGTAATTCGGATAAGAGTAGGATAATGATAAAGATGTTGATGTGATGTGAATGTAATTGTTGACCAAACGGCATCAGATGGAGTTGGCCCAGGTCGTTATAAGGTTCTTAGTCGTCTTTTACAACATCCACGAGCAAAGTAAGAGTTGATAGTATTCGTAGCCGCTACCACACGGCATGCAATGATAAAGATGTTGATGAAATTATAAATAAATGTCATCAAACAATTTCCATCACCACCATTGTCAACTTAGTATGTATACTCAAATCATACCATCAGTAGCTAAAGATATAAAGTATATATTAACTAATAGTTATTAAATGTAGATTATATACTTTTTTTAGTCTTTCACTCAAGGACAGTCCCTTTAACTCCAAGGTTATAAGAAATGGATAAAAGGTTCTATGTTAATACGTTTTACTCTTTTCTGTTACCCAGACAACTTATATATGAAATTTATAAGACGACATCAAAATATTCGTATTTATAACATTAGTTTGTATTGTTTAGATTTTATAATATTCTGTTTGCCATCGTCAGTGATATCATCAAAGTACGAGCTTCAGAGTAAAACGTATTTTTTATAGCCTCATCATACTTTAGGCCTTGAAGGGCATATATTCTTTATGGAATATTTAATCTCCCATAATAGTGAGACGTGTTGGTGACACCTAATTTCCTTTAATCAAACAGGGTTTTCGACTAAATTTTTTAATACTTTTGTTCGCCTCAGGAATCTAACCCAAGAAGTTCACAGTCAGTGGATAACAAAGGCTTTATTTTATTTAACTAAGGTTATTCATGTTTACACATATACACAAATCCAACTTTCGATTTATTAAAACTAAGTAATCTTTCTTATAGCTTTTCTCTAACACTTTAAAGTCTATTAAACTACCATTAAGAATAAGCTTATGTCTAAAAAAAAATAGTCCACAACTTTCTTCTATTCTGTAAACCACTGTTTTTGTTTCATCTCAGCAAGTTATAAAGTTGTGTTGAAAAGAGCCTTTGTATCTCGAAAGATCTTAGTCAAGAAATGTGAAAATAAACGTAGAAAAATACAATACCACTCATCGTAAAATACTATGTAAATCTTTGTAATACTTTTTTTGCAACGCTTTAACGTTTATCTTTTGGCGAGATCATTATCATTAAATTGTTGATAACGAGTCTCGGTCTCCCTCGGTACCTACATCCTTCCACTTTCGCATTGTATATCTTCTTAACCAGACGTTCGTTCGGCATTCTTTCCACATGTCCGAACCATCGGAGCATTCCCTTTCGCATCTTTACACCAATACTCTCTTTCATACCTACTCGCTCTCTTACGTCGTCGTTACGAAGACTGGTTACCGAGACTAACCTACCTAGACCAGATCGGTCAGGTACTGAAGGAAGGTGGAGTTAAGAGTCTCCGAAACCGGCGAGCGTGTATGAAGAGAATTATGAATGTTGAGGAAGCGAGTGAAGTATGCAGAGATAGAGTTCTCTGGCACTCTGTTCTCTCTGCCTACCCTGCAAGGGATATGGCGTGATGATATGTATGTATGTATGTTGATAACGAAGAATGACTATGGCGAATACCTGTTGTTAGGCTTTTGTGTTGTATTCTTTAAAAGTATTGAGCGTATTACTTTCATTGTGGTGACGAAGCAAGAATACAACTGGCCACTCTCTCTTGCCCGCGGGTATCGTAAAAGACGATTAAGGGATATAATATGCATATGGCATCTGTGCAAGAGAAGGAAAACTGAGTTGTCTTTCTCTTACACTGATAACACGCGGAGAGAAAGGGTGATACATGGTATTTTTTACTCCGTCACCATATTTCCATGTACCATTAATGGAAACATATTTGACCCAAACTGAGACTATTTCTGGATATCATAAAGAATGTTCTTGTCTTAGAAAAAAATCACTTCGTCTCATTCTAACTCATAATAAAATTCGATACTAACCTGTCTGACTGGCGTGATATAATAAATTAATCTCCATCCCGTTCTCTTCATCCCCATTTGTTGTCCAACAGTGGGACGTACAAGAGCTCAGATGTATACATTATACATATAATTTTAATATTTTCTATACACATTTAAGAACTTACGTTACAGTGAGTACTAAACCGTGTTGTAGTTACTTCATATTATATTCTTTGAAGCAATTTCACTGGATACCTAACTAGTTTATCACAACAAATAAATAATGTCCCTACTTAAAACAAACGAAGTACTTCGTTTTAACGTAGGCAAGGAATTCTATGTATATAAAAAGTAAACTTAACAAAATGTTAGAAAATTTTAACTAAGATTTGAGTTGAGACGGCAAATAAACTGGTGCAAGCACCGGATCAAGAGTCAAACTCGTTCCTAGTGAGTTATTTCCCCTTTGGTATTACATTTATGTAGATGTAAAGGCATGCCTTAAGTGTGGCTTTCTAACAATCGTGTTAGTGAAAGGTAACTAACTTTCCTAATATTATTAACGTTGTTCTTATCTGGCCTTTATATCTTTGCCCTTTACTAAACAATAAATAAATTTAACGAAGCTTCAGATATAATCGTTTATCTACAAATATGACTTCTCTCTGTTTCTGTCCTCGTTGTCCACAAGTATTATTAGGTTTATGCGGTATTTGAAATCGCAAAGCATTATTATAAAGAGTAAATTTATTTATATTATAGAGAAGACGAGATCGATTTGTAAACGAAGAAATATTGGTTTTATTCTTCTTCTTCTCAGCTTATAGTCACACTGTTATGCATGAGTCTCTTTTATTATGGGAAAGGAGTTCGCCAATTTCTTAGTTATGTGCGAATTAAATTATTATGGATATGTATTTCGAAATATGAACTTAACAGTCTTTTTTTATAACTTTGTAAAACAAAAACACAATGCATATTTAAAGTTTTAGCTATTTATTGATATTAGTAAGATTTAATGAAAATATAGGCGTTGCATGAATCAAGGCGAACGAAAACGACACAAAATGATGTACCTACCGTCAAATTCACGCAACCGTATTCGTCGTATTGTCTACATTAGCAAAATGCAAAACATGTTGAAATAAGAATGATATTTTTTTATTTGAAATGCCAATAAATCTGTCGAAGGCATTGGAAACTATTCATTCATGTTTGTTCGTGCGCGTGTGACATCCCTTACGCTTCACTTACAAGTTACAACATTCATTCAATTGTGTTCATTCGTGCTCTTTTGTTAGATGCGGAACGGTATTAAGATGTAATTTTGGTACTGATCCGATTTAAATTATTTCACTAATAGCCAACTACGTTCTCATTGCTATAAAGGTTGTTTTCACAAAAGCAAAGGAGAAGCAGCTCGTGGAGCCATGGATAAAAGCCAGCTGTTTAAAGTAATAAAACTTCGAGTTTTACTGTCAAGAAATTCTCAACAGCAAGGGTGAACTATGGAAGTGTACGCGCTAAACTGTAATAAATTCATTCGCTATTACTTGGATCTATATGTGAATCTAGACACGCGGCAGCTTATAGGTATCCAATAAAGCAAAAAATAGAGTTTAATACTTGTTCATAATTTTATTTTGTTTCTATAAATACATATTTGGATTTTGCATCGAACTTGGTACTCATTTAAATATCCATTCTTATTACGGCGAAGCCCGCAGCCAAGCATAATTTTTGTATTGAACTTGGCTCTGTTTTTTTACATTTATGTTTTTGGTGGGATAAATATATTTAGATGACAAAACAAGAAAAGAAAAATAAAAGGTCACCTATCAATGATTGTGTTCGTTTCGTTTCATTGTAGAATTACAAATAACTATCTGCTCTAATAAGGATTATTGTATGTCGAGCTTTCTACCAATTAATTGTTACAAACGCTTTTATTAGACTCGTTAGTTAGTTTGACAATCTTGTTATACTAATTTGTTAAACGTATTGTTTGGAAATTTGATCACGTTCCTACCGATAATTGAGTTTACTATACCTTTGAAATGTTTTTGTTCTTAATAAAGTGCCTACGGGATTTCTAAAAGTATTAATAAAATATTGTATTTTATGGAATTAATCAACGAAACTTTAGATAGTTAATGAAAGTTTGTATTACATTTGGCTCTAGATTTATTATGTCGAATTAGCTACATTTATTATGTTGAAGACAATATATTAAAGGTTTTTAAGTTTATAATTAATATTTGACTTAAATTATGTTATTATATGAGTATATCAATAGATTAAAACGTATTTCAATCTAGACAAATATTATAATGATTTTTTCAAGGTCAAACATTGTTCTGCCGGGCGGGCCACCGAAGGCAAAGATCGGGTTCCTGTGCCCCGCTCGCACGGCGAAGAGGGGCGCTTTGCAGGGTGGGTCTATAGGGTCGCACGCCGTCTCTTTCGTCGCACCGGACCGATTTGGCGGTGCGTGACCACCTCCACAGTCCGAAACAACAAATAAAAATGGTAACATTGTTCTAATTTATGAAATGCCATAAGCTTGTGATTAGATGTAATAGATTCATCATCATCATCATCATCGCAACTCATATATGTCCCACTGTTGGGCTCGGGCCTCCTCCGTAATGGGAGGGAAATTAACCTACTATACCACGCTGATCTGACGTGTTGGTATAGGGTTTTGTTTCGACTTTTCCTTCTCTTGCATTGATGTTATATGCATTTTATGTCCCTTAGTCGTCTCTTACGATCACCCACGGGTAAGATAGGGGGCGGTGAATTGTATTCTTACTCCGTCACCACATGGAAATGTAATGGATTATAATACCACTAATAAGCATTAGTAAAATAATCAATATACCACCAAAAAATGTTTGTTTTGAAATTGAATCGGCTAGTCATCGATTTCCATGCACCCTTCCAGGACCACACAATATACAGTTCCGGGTACTTACCCAGTTCGTATTACCCACATTGTAATTAGGGTTGTTTCATTATTAACATCGAAAGTAAAAGTGGTGTCTGATATTAAACATAGAATTAGAATGACTTACCTATATGATAGGAAAAAATATCTATTAATATTCTATTATAGTTATCTTTTTAGTTTAAATACATGTAAGTTTCAGTATTAATTTGTGCTAGCTATGCAGGTAAGCTAACTCGCGTTATTTTGTTAAACAATCTCTTCCAACTAAAGAATAGTATTTCTCCCAGATAAACACAATCAGGTCACTATATTTTTTGTCCTGATAAAACTGAAAGAAGGAATAGTGAAATTATTTTTGGTAAGTATAAGGTTAGATAAAACACGCTTGTGAAATAATAGAAATGAAATATCCTAAATGGTCCTGATTTATTCTTTGTTATCATTTAATCTTTTGGTAAACCATTCAAAATGCCTTAGGCAATTGAGCTACCATGAAAAGGCACCAAAATTAAAGATTGCTGTTTTGGTAAGCGACAACCCTTAAATGCGACACGCACAGCTGATCGATGCGTTCAGTGTTTTTGTATTTAGAAACCGCCAAGTGACAAAAGCAAGTGTTCCACATGATCCAAATACAGTGTAAGGACAGTACAGCTAAGTGATGCTTTGGCTAAGACCTTTTATGAACTTTAAAATTGCTTGATATGTTCTTATCAAACGCACCTGCTGTATATTTGTTTGGGGCTTACATATACATACAACAACAGATACTATTAATTATCGTCTATTTAAACTCTGTACGTTTCATTGTTGAGTTGTCAGATTTAATTTAATTATATTACATACGAACTATGTTGGCGGTTTCATCTACATTCCTTCGCCCTGGCCGGTTCTATTTTTTCTTTAAAAGAGACCATCCAGCAATAAGGAAATAATACTTGTTTGTCTTTATAAACATATAATTAACGCAGACAAATTACACCCAGACTCAGAACAATACTTTCCGGATCCCACAAACTATTGTCCTGGGTAGCAATTGAATCCACGACACTGACAAGGAAAATCGGTATCTTAACCACTACGATATCTATGCAGTCATATTTTACTCAGAGAATATGAAGATACAATTGCATACTTTTTAAATATATATTTTTTTTTATATTTAAAAAAGCGTCAAAACAAACATCTTAATTTTATAACAGAAATTTCATATTTAAAGCCACTGTATAAGTACACAACAGGGAATTGATCCCACACACAACGAGGCGTAGATAAGCGGGTTCAAATGTAAACCAACAACTGCATAACACAAGTAACTGTCTCATATGTCAAATCTCATAAAAATATAAAAGTAAGTCTTTAATATAAAGTGCTGATAAAAGTACTATGCGCTCAGAGACTGTGTACAAGTATGTACTTTCGATAATTATATGTTATATTGATCTTCTTTAAAGATGTATTCTTTATATTTTATCTCCATTCTTGGTTCAATAGTATGGGAATGTACCCATACCTGTTCAGGGAGGGTCTTCAAAAATACTAAACAAAATTGGACCATTTTCTAAACTACGAGTGGTCACGCAGAGGGGAGGGGTATAAAAATTGCATAAAACCAGTCAGTATAAGAACGTTCGAATTTCTAATTCGAAACGAACGAACTACCCTCATTCATGTTTTCAGTATGGTAATGGAGTAAGAACAACTTACTGTCTTGCTCGTTGGCGATTGAGGAATGTAATATGTAATAATATCTGTGAAAGAGAAGGAGGATATAAAACCCTTTACCAAACCATCTGACCAACGAGGTGCAGTAGGTAGATTTTTTCCTGTTATGCAGGAGGATCGAGCCCAGCAGTGGGGATATACATGAGTAGATATTGATGATGATTATATTAATAACCGTAATAAAGTGTTACGACTATAATGTGTACAAGGTATTGTTTCCTTTTCGGATTTTTTATTGTTTTTGGTGACAAACAAGCAAACCTACTTGTAACAAGTCACTTGGTGTTCGCTAGGTGGGTTGGGGCCTCCAGCTCTCACGCTCACTGAATGAAGTGTAGCAAATTGCGTCTACTCTGATGTCGATTTTCTACAAGAGTGTGCTACTAACTCGGACGAGCCGAACCATTTTTATGACTGTTGGCTAATGCCAAAAGACCCCTCTCCCCCACGGCGGCGGCGTTTAAATGCCGACTAAGGGTCAACGAGAGATTGGAAAGGAAATTTTTACGTATTATTACGTCGTCACCAGGATTCTAGTATTATACTAGTTTTGCTCGCTGCATTGCTTACGTTGATTATTCAAATATTTATTGTTATTTTGTTCTAGAGGATTTTTTTTTCAGTTACTTTTTGTTTTTTGGGGTATGGTATGATCACATTCCGTTCGATTTCTTTATTATTTTTTATTGCTTATGGTGGCAAACGAAGTAGCAGCACACCTGATGATAAGTGTTACTGCCGCCCATGGACCTTTGCAATACCAAGGGTATAGCTAGGCTGCTGCCTACCAATGTAAACCCAAACCCACCCAGTTGAGCTGCCGGCTGTCTTGCTCACCAAACGAAGCTCAACAACACATTGTCATTGCTCAGACGTCGATTTTCTGCGATAGTGTGGTACTATCCTGGAAGAACCGGCCTGCGGCTGCAGACAGAAAACTGTCAACAGCGTGGTCCTACCACTATTAAAATCAATTCGTCCATTGCGACAGAAGGGACGGTCTGCAGTAGAGTTACCTCTTAATACCATATGGGCGGGCCATAGGCACCTGGTTCTTCTCATCTGTGGCCCTTCCGGCGGGTTACTCTTTCGTTACCATCTTGAGCGGACGCCTCGACAGTGAAAACTGCCGGCTTTTCTGCGAATAACAGATTAATTCCGGTCCGTTTACTTGCAACCTCGTGGAGAATATCTTCTCTGATGCGCTCCGCCGCCCATTCTACCGACTCCTCCGAGATACCTGCCTCGGAGAATGTGGCGACCGAGTCTCAGTTTCCTGACGCTGTCGACCATCGTACATCGGTCTGTAACATTTTTATTACATGTATAAATAGGACTTTAACTGCCATTTCCATTATTTTACATTTTACATATATAATATACATACAACTGCTATAATCTTTTAATAACGCAATGATGTAGGTAGAATACAATGCACTGTTTGAAGATTCAATTTATTTGGAACTATTTTCATTTAACGTTAAGGTAGGCACCGTTCAGCTGCCACATTCAACAATAGCTACCGGAAATTGTCTCTGCTAAAGTCGACAGGTGAAGTGTGAACGTTCGTAATGGCAAGCTTTGACAAAATAGGGACCGGGTGGCCATTATTACTGATGATATATTGATAAATATACTTTAAGCTATTACATTTTTAGGCTATAAAATGAATCAATAGAGATAATTGCAGATTGACTAATGCGTATTTTAATGATTATGTTATTTTAATTGTAAATTTATATTGATATTATATTATTATATTATACTAGCTTCTGCCCGCGATTTCGTCCGCGTGTAATAGTTGTAAGTTAGCGTTAATCTAAAGTAACTATTCCTGCTACAATATTTCATCCCCGTTTTCAACCCTTTACAACGCTTTTTCCAATTAAAAAGTATGCCTATGTCCTCTCAGGCTTTAGACTATCTGTGTACCAAATTTCATTTAAATCGGTTCTAGTTTTGCCGTGAAAGCGAGACAGACAGACAGACAGAGAGTTACTTTCGTATTTATAATATTAGTAAGGAAGTAAGGATTGACATTGATTTGTATTACAGTATAATAAAATTAAATATTTCTTAATAATTTCTGACGTTTACGCGAGTATTACACATTTGAAATAAAACTATTTTCACGGATCCTATCGCGTTTTTATTTCTTTTTTAATTGCCCGAAAGTTTTTTAAACGTGGGGACGGAACATCGGGACTTTACAACGTTTCATAGGGACGCTGTAAAGTGTTCAAATTGTCGGCAAATGAAAAATCAAATACAAACACGATAGAATACGTAAAAATAGGTTTATTTCAAATTAAGAATTTCGCTTCGGGCGATAGATCTTGATCAACTTTATGGCCATTTTGTTTGCCATATATGTCTTCTAGTCAACAATTATATCCCAAGGAGGGTCGATGTTAGGTTAGGGCGGTCGGTTATAAAACTAATGGCAAAACTTTTGGAGTTTTATATAGAGTTTTCCTTCTCTTGCATCGGTGTTACCTCCCATATATCCCTTAGTCGTCTTTTATTACAACCACGGGCAGAAAAAGAAGTGGTTAAATTGTATACTTACTCCATAATGAAACGAAAATTGTTAAATATTATGGGATAATAATTTATAATATCAATGTGTGTTTTTTTTCAAATACAATACAAATCTGTATTGCGTGGTAGCGTATAGAAATACTACCAACACACGTATTTGAAAGAAGAAATAATTGGAAGAGCAGAATGATGTCGATGTTGATAATGAGTATATTTTTTGAAGTGTACTCCTTAAGAATCGATTTTCATATAAGGCGCCCGGTATGAGAAAAATTCGAGGATCTAGTGATCGAATGACCTCGTTACGTTTTTGGTGCGCAACCTATTCTGCGCACCTTTCACTTTCTGACGTGAGATAATACTTCACACTCAACAGTTTTAATAAATGTAAATAAAAAAAAATATTATTTTTAGTCAAATGAGCTTTTTTTGCGCCTGTTTTGATAATCGTACTTAAGGAGTAAACTCCAGTCGTGCGTCGGAGCTGACACACACACTTTTTTTTTGAAGTGAAACTTCTTTAGAATCGTTGTGATTTCAAACTCGAGAGTACACGCTAAATAGTTTGCCAAAGTTTCACTTCTGATATGTGTACTTTGTACGCACGCATATTTTTTTAATAATCGATTTGTCATGCAGTTTGCGTTGGATATCCACACAGGATAATTCTAGGTGCGAATCAAAAATAATTATTCTGAGTTTAGGCATAATTTGTGTGCATTGATTGCATGTTTGTGAAGTGCTCCACATCACTAGAATTCATTCCTTGGTGCAGGCTATTCATTGGTTTAAAAAAAATACAACGAATATCTGATCATTTTAAAAACTGCCACAGGTAGTACCATAAACTTGTGTGAAAGGCTCCGTGTTAGTGTTTGTTTCAATAAATAACGTCGGCTAGTATGAACGTAATAATTATTTATTTATATTACTTCGATCCTTTGTTATGTTCTTAATTAGTGTATAATCTCACGTCGTTAGCCATTTTAAAAGCAAACTTCAATTCTAAACATCAATTTTCAGTGCAATTTCCGTTTTACCGTTATCGTTACCCAACTATTTAAAATTATATTTTTATGATCCTACGTGGGATATTCATGGAAGTATCAAGTTTATGCGAAGTGCGGACTTTTTTAATAACTTGTGAAGTTTCTAGAATGCTTACGTGTCACATTTCACCCTCACGGAGTAGTTTTTAATATTGGCTTATAAAATGTTTTTTTATTAGTCTCGTTTATATTTTAATTAGTCTCGCTATATTAATTACCTTAAAGAGCCAAGCAATGACGTAAAAAGATATTAAATCAATTAAATCTAATTTTGATATTTCAAGTACTCTTTCCAATAGTTATATTATGGAACTGGATCTATGTCCAGCGTAACACAATCGCGAGGAAGGACCAACGTCACCCCTCACGTCATCGGCCACTGACGACAAGTTCACGCTGCTCCGGTGGCCGGTCCAACGACGAAGGCGAGGTTCGCGGGTGGGTTATGGGTGTGCGTGCTTACGCCCCTCTGTCGCCCCGGACGGAGTGGTACGAGGAGTGCGCCGACCGTAGCCCATCCCCCCAGAAAAAAAAGCGTATCACAATAACCTTGCCATTTCATCATAAAATTATTTCATCAATTATTTTATTAAACTTTAAATAAACAGTTCATATATTTTTATATCGATAGGATATAAAAATAAAATCCGAAACTCAGTCACAACCTTTCAATATTTAAATATATTTTCAAAAAAAAATAATTTACCAAAAAGGCTAAGTGATCCAGATATTGATGGATATTTTTATCATTATCGGCACAAGTAGAGCGCTTACATCCCAAATAATTTATAACTTATGAAAATTAACACGTTAATATTGCTTCACAATAAAAACACGTGTAGGGTAGAGCGGGGCTAAAAGGTCCAATTTGACTATTAAGAACTATACTGTGAAAACGGAATCTACAATATCAAAATATTCAACAGTAATCAAACCAACGGTTATCGTACCACGTTTAACCAAACTTTTTGTTAATTTCTCGTAATAGAAACATGAAATTTTTCAATTTTTCTAAACTTTATCGTCTGTCTCTTTTTGCCCCAAGGTAGGGGTAAAAAGGAACAGTCGAGGGGCAAAAAGATCCAGTATGTGGATAGTTTTAAAAAGGTTTTATGATACAATAAACACAATAAGATTTTTCTTCTTTAATTAATAATAGATATTAAAAGTGGTAAAACAACGTAAATTATTATTCTTAAACATCTTTAAACACAATAATATTATACTTCTTTGATTGTAAAGATATATTAAATGATTTTAAACAAATAACTTTTTCCAGAACATCTTTAAACACAATCATATTCTTCTTCTTTAATTATATTTACCACATAGTAACTTAAGAATATTTGTGATATCTCTATATCTTAATCAGACTCATCGTTCTCTTAATCACAATTATTACAAATGAAATAAATACAGCCTCTGATTGAAAGACACATTTCATGAGCCCAGTTCTTGCAAAGATTGCATTGGATCCAACCTTCACCTGGAACACTGTCACTGTATTTCTCGCAACAAATCAAACAGAAGTAGTCATTGTCATCAGAGCTGTTAACCTCTAGTAAAATATGTAGTTCTTTTGACTTTCTTAACTTTTCTATTTGCTTTGCTTTTTTTGTTTATACTTTTGGCTTGGCCACGTTTTCGGAACAATTATTTCATATTTAATGGCACAGTCATAAGCCATGCGACGAACTTCTTTAGGAACTATTCCGTGAAAACTTTGTGCAAGTTTGAGCAAGTATTCTATGATATTAGCTTCTTGATCTTTATTAAATATCTGCCTCGGATTATCATAGCCAAATCTCAAATTGACAGGATCATTCTTCATTCGTTGAATAAATGTTGATAATGGAGTTTTGCTTAATTCAAAGTCACGACATATTTGGCTTAATGATTTATTTTCATTATTAACCAAATCTGCTGCACGTTTCATCAACTCGACAGATTTAGTGCCACGATCAGATTTTCTTTTATATAGACGCGCATTCTGAAATAAAAATGTTTTTAATAAGTAATGTGTTTATAATGAGGGGAAATAATACTGTGGGCTAAAAGGTCCATATTGGACCTTTTAACCCTCATCGCGTGTAAGCGTTTTTAGAGGTTTTATAAAAAATACCGTTGTAAGTAGTTTAAAACTAATAATAAATCTTGTTAAACAATTAAATAACGTATGCTAATAAACGGTGTTTACACATGGTATACGAAATAACACTCATCACAACTAAAAATTATAGTAACGAGAAAATTTACTTACGTTACAATTTTGAGACGCAGTTCTTTATCTCCTGCCAGCGTCGTCGCTCAGCTGTTCACGATACCTAGTTTCCCTCCCCGCTACCTCTTCTGTCCGCCCGTATAATGACAAAAGCGACACATCACTAGTTTTTTAGTTATTGTTGGTGGACCTTTATACCCACGGACCTTTAAGCCCCGCTCTACCCTATATATTTTACCACCACATATTACCACCATATACAGTTTAATATTAGCACAGAAATAATAAATAACACGACACCCAGTATACGGCGAAGCAGTAAAAATTCTGCTAATGTTGGAAACGATATAATATTTACCGCAAGAATTATATGAGGCTCTAGCAACTTTAATTATGACTATTCATTAATATGTACCACCAGACGTGACCGATTAGGAACAGAATGTGTTAACACTGCATGATACTTATGCAAATGCCTGAGAGATTACCAGGAGAGTAACCAGCCAAAATGTTTGGAGAAATTCACACTATTTTTTTCGTATGATGACGGAGTAAGAATATTCACCACTCCTCTCCCTTATCGTTGGTGTTGTAAAATACAACTAAAAGATATAAGAGAAGGAAAATTCCGAGACTCACCTACCTAGACCAGATTGGTCACGTACTTGAAGGAAGGTGGAGTCAAGAGTCTCCGAAACTGGCGAGCGTATATGAAGAGAATTATGAATGTTGAGGAAGCGAGTGAAGTATGCAAGGATAGAGTTCTCTGGCACTCTGTTCTCTCTGCCTACCCTGCAAGGGATATAGCGTGATGATATGTATGTATGAAAATTCTAAATGAAACCTTATACCAACACATCTGACTAGCGTGGACCGTGGTATTATAGATCAATTTCCCTTCCATTGTGGAGGAGAGGAACCCAGCATTGGGACATAGGAGCTGAGATTCCTAAGCGAAATGATTACGGCATTACGCCACTTCGTTTGAAGGCTATACCAACAGTGGATATCTGATAGGTTAATTATAGGATAGGTTTATTATAGGATAGGTTAAGTTACCGACCAATACAATTAAAGTTAGCCTCGAAATAAAGCTCGTCTACTAGCGTGATATTGTGGGTCGGTTATCCTCTTATTTTGGAGGACACTTGTGCTCAACAGTGGGACACAAAGAGCTGTAAGGGAAGAATATATCTTGTATAAGGAGAATCACTGTCCGGACAGTCCTCCCGTGACCATGAACGCGGTAAAGTGTTTCAGACGTCAGGAAATTAAAAATCAAATACAAACGCGATATAATCCGTAAAAAATAGTTTTATTTCATATGTGTAACACTCGCATAAACATCAGAAATCATTAAGATTAATTACATCACGGCAATTTCATTGTGAAATTAAAAATCAATTACAAATGCGATGAAATCCATAATATAGTTTTATTTCAAATGTATAATATTCGCGTAAGCAAAAGATCGTTTATACCTAGAATAAATCCTGCTTCGCTCACTGGATGAGGTGGGTATTAATACTCTTCATCCGAAGTTTAATACCACACACTGATGTGCGATATAAAAGAGCTGAATGAAGGACTTATTTCTTTATGCGATTTTTAAAATACAAGTTTAAAGGAATGGAGATGGTGACATATTGTTAGTACCATTAATACATGTACATAAAAGAAATATTTTATAAAATCACGTTGAACTTGGTATGCGGGCTTATTCTATTGTTTTATGAGCCGTTTATTGACAACAATGATGCCTTTTATATGATCCTTTTAACACTTATTCTGTCGAGACAATAAAAGCTCAGGATTTTAAATGCGGTGTCCATTTCATAGATCAATTTGGAACGTGAGCGTGTAAGAATATTTAGTAGATTTTAATGGTGGCTGTAAAGTCAGCTGCGATTAAAATGTACTCAAACAGTTTACAGTCAAAATTTACAATACATTCGTAAAAATGAGGTTAAACCTCCCTCGTTTATGACCAAGGCTTTTATTATTTCAAATTTGAAAAGAGCTCGTGTTATTCAAATGTTTTACTTCAAAATGGTGGCATGAAAATTTAATGAACATATTTTGTGAGAGGATAAAGAAGCCATAGGGAGGATGTTACGAGGGAATATTGCCAGCTGACGTCACACCAAAATTCTCACACCCGCTTTGTGAATAAAATGAAGATTATATTACGAAGTTTATCCATCACTTAAAAAGTTTTGTAATGCCTCGATGAAATAAAGTTATCTTGAGACATTTAAAGAATTAAAGTTACATGTTTAAATAAGTCTATACATATATTGATTATTGTTCCATTTATTATATTCTTAAGGTTTTATCTCTGAAAGGACATATTCACAGCTTGTCTGAATATTTTACTTAAATTTGAAAGTGCCGTGTAATAACATACGAATCTTGCCATCTATTGAGTACGTTCTCGCACCCTTTGTGTGTTAATACAAAGATTTCTTTTTATACAGATAAATTAATGAAATTAACTGTATCAGATCATAATTTGTTTCGATCGACGTTTTAATGACTGGTCAAATAAATACAATGATAAATCTTTATCATATTGATTATATGTTTTTTTTTGATAGCTTATTTGTGGTGTTTTTTGCCTAAACGACATAATGACAAAGATGATATGGTGCAAACCCGTTGGTTTGTTTGTAGAAGTCAATATATCGCAGTGACACCTGGTGGCGAGTCACATCAATGGGAACACATAAACCTTCTCCTTAAAAAAATACATATACACACCAATTTTCATAATGATCGGTCAAATTCTTCCGAGTTTAGCGATGTCATATATACAAACATACTCTTTTATAAATATAGACTATTGTTATGGAGACACGAAGTGTGTAAAATTAGTGTGTAAGATTCGTAGGGAGGACGTAATATCGCTAATCCAACTGCCAAATGTAACGATAATGGCTTTTGTACGAGTGAGGTACTCTCGTCGATGTCGTCGCTAGGCTGTTGAATCGATGGAAAAAAATTACATTAACATAATCGGTTTGTGTTATTCGTTGTCAGATGTTTTATTTACCTCCTAGGTTATAAAAAGTACGAGACTATAAAAATAATAATTGTATCATCGTCCCCTTGCTAAGAGCAACAACAGAGCGTATTGCAAGGGTTTTGTAGTTTTTACGATCAACTGAGGCTGACGTGAACCATCCTTGGGAATGTAATAGTTGCCCAGTCGGCATTAGGCCAAGGTCGGTGCTTTTAACGCCCTTTATGACACCCAGGGGTTATGTTACTCAAGGTAGTACTGCGATCTTTACGGTGCGGCGTACAATAGTTGTATATTACTTATTACAGTGACTCTGTGAGCTGTTGAGCTCGCAAGCCGGTCTTTACGTATTTTAAAACTATTGC
Organism: Lymantria monacha; assembly: GCA_905163515.2. Taxonomy (NCBI): domain Eukaryota; kingdom Metazoa; phylum Arthropoda; class Insecta; order Lepidoptera; family Erebidae; genus Lymantria; species Lymantria monacha. The sequence goes on along the minus strand of LR991094.1, from coordinate 8,965,249 downwards.
TACATTTTTCTAAATAGCTGAAATTTATATTTATACATTTTCAACCCCTATATCTCTGTCATTTTTATAATCTTCTTAATGCTCTTCAATATCTAATTGTATATTACTTTTAAATTGATTATTTAAAAATAATATACAATTAAATAAACAACAAATATACAATATTGAAATCATGCACACCAACTTTAGACGGCAGTGTATCAGTCAAATTTGGATAAGGAGGCATTATCAACGGTTAACCTTTAATTATAGCCAGGATATATAAAGGTTAAGTACATATTAGTTTATAATATTTTTTTTTTATTTTTAAATATAGACTTTTTAAATTAACAAATGAATGAAATAACATTATTTTTACGAATTTTGTTGCGTAAGTACCTGCCCCTAATGCCGTCTTAGCCGAGTCCGCGGGTGACTGGACCGGCGATTAGTCCGCCACCCGCAGAGAGGCTGACCGCGTGAGGGCGGCGTCGACAGGGATGGTACCCGAGAGGGTAACCCGCCGGGCTGGCCACGGATGTCGAGGAAGCAATACCAGTGGCCGGCTCATTGGCGATGGCCGATTCACGCGCCGCCCTTGCGTTGCCCCGAATGGATCCGACGGCGTGTGTCCAGGTCATAGCTTGCCAAAATAAAATGATCACAGGAGTCTTCTCCTAACCGAATTAAATAGTTCATAAAATAATCAAAAAATAATAGCATAAAAATAGTTTTATATGATATGTGTAACGCTCGACATCAGAAATCATTATTTATGACAAGTTCTAAACTTCTAATCCATATAAGAGAACGTACTTACACTACTTGACACACTTATTACAATTTTGAACCCCGTGCCTCCACGGTGACCACTTACATTATGTGGCAAAAGTACAATTTTGTTCAAGCGTAGTATTTTTAAAGACCCGCTCCTACCTGAACAGTTCAAATAGAATGGGTAAGTTCCTTAACATGTTTCTCTCTTTAGCAAATTAAATCATAATAATGATAATACCTACCTATCTAAATGTAGTTCTAAACTTGAAATTTTGTCGAAATAAGGGAGGATAAAATGATTTAGAACAATATGCTAACACTAGCTAGTATTAGCCATTTAGTACAATTTGTTGCTACTTAACTATGTGAGAACAAAACGAGGATTATGATATAATTGGCCAGTTAGGTCCTTGTTAGAAGTTATAATCGGATTAGCGTACCCTTGGTAATAAACTTTCTTATCTAGAGCTATCGCAAAGCCTGCCCCGATTTCCAGTGCTAAAAGTTTGTTACTGTGATCGTGAGATCTTGGGTTTTTATAATATTCTATTATTTAGTATCTTAACTTATTCGTATTGTATAAGGTTACATTAATTATATACTTGATACTAAGATTTGTCTCTTGTTTTAAAAGTTTAACATTGGTCAAACCATTTGTTTCAATCCAAACAATTGTTGTAATTTAATTTAGGATGATTCGTTTCTATACGATAAGATATGGTTTAAAGTCTGGGCCTATAAAGAAAATAAGTTATTTTCAAACCAAATAGGTAGATGCCCGATTTAAGAGTGTTCAAAAAAAGTTCACATTATTGGCTGTAAGGTAAATTGAAATTTACCTTGTAGTGTCGGAGTAAGAAACCAATTCATCGCCCACTATCTTGTCGGTAAGTATTGTAAAAGATGACTGAAGGATATAATATGCGTATATAGAAAGAAATAAAAGCATTTATTTTGCTCTCATACATTATATCTAAAACATTTGGAAGAAAACAGGAAAGTAAAAACAATGATAACTTATGTACTAGTAAAACTAAAAGCTAATATATTCTGAGAGACAAAAAAGGATCTTAGCTCAGCTTATGCTACTTCATTTCGTTGAAGCAACGCTGGTATTCCGCTAAGACCTAGAGTGGAATCACGGACAGTTAGAATCACAATAATATACGAAATACATTTACAAGTAGTGGGATCTATATATAATAACTGAGTGTATTGTTACAATGAGAGTATTGTTACAATCATGAGTGGACACATACATATATTTATTTAATTACTATATCTGTGCAAGAGAAGGAAACATTGAAATAAAATCCTATACCAAACCGTCTGTTTAATGTGGCATAATAGTCCTATTTCCCTTCTATTTTGGTTGAGGTTCGAACCCAGTAATTGAACTTATATAACTTGAGAAGGAGATGATTAAAATTAAAGGCAATTGTATCGTCGTATAGGTTATGTAATTGAATGTCGATATATAATTAATAGATTATATTACAGAAGCGAGTGAAGTATGCAAGCATAGAGTTCTCTGGCACTCTGTACTCTCCGCCTACCCTGCAAGGTATATGGCGTGATGATATGTATGTATGTATTATACTACATATTCATTTAAATAAATAAATATCAATCCGTGTAGTGACAGAGTAAGAATACAATTCATCACCCCCTATTTTACCCGTCGGTGATTGTAAGAGACGACTAAGGGATATAAAACGCATAAAACATCTATGCAAGAGAAGGAAAACTCGAAACATAATCCTATACCAACACGTCTGACCAGCGCGGTATAATAGGTTAATTTCCTTGCCATTATAGAGGAGGCCCGAGCCCAACAGTCGGACATGTATGGGCTGTGATGATGATGAATTACTACATATTAAATAGATTATTCAGATTATTTATAAATGCTCATAGAATTATTTCATTATTAACGATGTAACATTCTTAAAATAATCGTATCGTATACAATATTCATATTCAATATTCGTTAATAATAATCATGTACGTGACATGAAACTACATACTTCGAAATCAACTACAGTGACGTAAAAAAACAAAGTATGTAACACAACGATCGAGTGACATATTTACAGTCAACGAATACCCATCAATTAAATGGTTATAAATTCATATCAATAATCCGAACGCGATGTGTACAGTTGACGAGGAAGCATTAAACCATGTTCAAAATGATTTGAATTTAGCTAGGAAACGTCAACGACGTGTGCGCCGGTGTTGCCATAACGAGTGACAGTTATTATTTTAAATTGCTAGGGTTAATAAAATGTTGTTATATAGTGATATTTCTTTGTAACTATTAATAAAATTCATTTATTGTAAATAAATGAATTAACGAGGTGTCCATATATATAACAGTTAATAAAAGCTAGTTTATTTTGTTTTATTAGATGATTTTATGACTCTTATTTTAGAATTTTGAGATATGTTGCTGACCATAAAACAATAAGTAATGGATTGACCATGAATTTACCGTGAACCTGTTTGAGCATACAAAATCTTATTTATTAATCTGAAAATAAACAATGCCATGCCTTTGCATCCGAAGGAATAGAGAGCGGCATAACACATTGATATAAATTCAGCATTATATCTTTTTAATATACATATTCGTCTCTTATTACTAAATACTCGTAGCATTCATAAGGTTACGAAATGTGGATACTGTACTTGCTATTGAGAAGTTTCTATGCTTGCTATTATTTAGTGATTTCCAGTGTGGTGATGATGGGTTATGGATACAATATGTAGCCACCCGTTACCTTCGGAGTCAAAAAAAAAACGGCGCCTGGATACCTTATAACACTAAGATAAACTTTATAACACTGGCATCCCGCTTTGAAGAGGTCGCTATCCAATCGTGGACATTAATAATCTGCACGAATTACTTGCCGATTTGCTTCTTAAGTTTATCTAAACCAGTATCATCTGCATCAAAACATGCTTTTACAAAATAAAGTCATGTGATGTTCCGTCACTCATGTACTGTATGTATAACTGGTCTCTCTTTAATATTCTAAGGTACCACTATTAGTACATCAGGTATACTCATCTAAATGTAAACGTAAATCTTGTACATCGTGATTGACACTACCGATGTGCGTAGACGTTGTCCTCGACGTATTACACGCGTTGAATATCAATGAGACACTAGTCTAACTGTTATGATATGTTAACACAATGATTAATGTGTCACCATTCAATTGCGCCTTCTGTCTGTTACGATCAAAATTCTATCCATTCATTCTTTAAGTCACTACGTAAAGAATTCACGATGATTTATTATGTTTACTCCTATATCTTAATATATATATAAATTACGCGTCACGTTGTTTGTCCTAAAGTACTTAACAGATTTTAATCAAATTTGCACAGCATGTGTACTTTGATCTAATTTAAAAGATAGGATAGCTTCCATCTCAATTTATAGTCGTAATATTATTTTATTGCAAATTATTTGTCTATTATTTGACAGTCACAATTATCTGTTATCTCCAAAAGATTCGAACAAATGGCAGTATCTGTTGACTGGATTGAGTAAGTATTTAATAGGTGGCGCTATGTTAAACGTACAAACGTTTCATATAAGCTACAATTTATTAGCATAACCACCACGTGTTACTGAGGCTACCTTAGCTACAGCAACGCGTGGCTGCTAGTCGCGGGTCTGCTAGTTACATATATAAAATCAAATCATTTATTATGCATAAGCCCCGTAAGGGCACTTACATATTGTAAATTTTACATTTTGTTTGATATTAATTCAAATTAATCTACTACTAGATCGGAACGCAGCCGCAAACTGAGAAAATCCAACAAGAAACTGCTGCTCTTATATCAACCAACTGGGGTCGATGCCATATCTACTTACACATATTGCAAAAGTTATTGGCAATAGTTTTATGATCGCCGCCTGCCTGTTAATCCGCCTTGGGAATGAAGAACTCTTACATAATTATAATATTAGAAATAATAGAATAGAAAATCAAACTCACTAAATTATAATATATACTAGTAATGACTAATAAATTGCCCAGTAAATAGCAAAAGGCCCCTAAAAGCGTTAGTCTTTATGAGACTGAAACTTTTTTATTCGCTTTCTTGGCAGACGAGACCACCTGATAGTGGAAACTGCTGCTCATGGACTTTTGTAACATTAAGAGCATAGCCAGGTCTCTTATCGAACGATTTGTAGTAGCAAATTGTTAGTATTAAGATCCGATTACGTGTGAAAAATGATTGTCATAAGTGGGATTCGAACTCACACCGTGAAATTCGTTCCGATCGTGCTGCCACTTACAACACCGTGAACTATTATAGGACATTCAATTCGAGAATTGAATGTCCTATATATAATATAATACGATGCGAGCATCGTATTATATTTTCGTCTTTAAGGAGACGTGTGCCATCTACCCGAGATTGTTTACACATTGTACAGGCTTAATACTCAAACTTTGCAGTTAGAATTGTATTAAACAATGACACAACCCTGTTATTCAAATTACTGAAATTTAGCATTTAATATGCTTGATTAATATCTCGCTCGTAATCAGGTTTTTATAAATAATCAAGCACATTAAATGCTAAATTTCAGTAATTAGTATTAAGACCTCGAGTTTGTGCGACAAAGCGGCAATTTTTTTTTTTTTTTTTTTTTCTCCACCCTGCACTAAGGAAATAATCCTTGTATCGCGGGGGACAAATTACGCCCAGACTCAGAACAATACTTTGTGGAGCGCTCAAAGTATTGTCCCACGTGGGAATCGAACCCACGGCACTGGCACGGAAGGTCGGTATCTTAACCGTTGCGCCATCTGTGCAGTCAATATTCCGGAGGAGTCTATTTATTTATAAAATAAATAAAAATAAAGCACACCACACTGCACTAAGGAAATAATCCATTACAAACATGCAATTAACGCAGACAAATTACACCCAGACTTAAAACAACACTTTATGGATCGCACAAAGTATTGTCCTGTGTGGGAATCAAACCTACGGCACTGGCATGGAAGATCGATATCTTAACCACTACGCCATCTGTGCAATCAATTTATGACTGCAAATAGAAAACTATTGGCAACGTAGCCCTACCGTTAGAAACTAGACCACTAAAATTTTAATCGAGGAACTTGGTTGTTATAACTCTGAAGTTCCTGAACTAAACTGTGTGTAAGTATTGCATTTATCAAGTGATCTACAAGGATTACGATGGTGTGCAGATATCCTTTAAGCAATATTAAACCACAGTAGGTACTATTATCCCGGAAAAGAAATTGGGGTCGTCTTTAATAATAATAACCAAAGTAATTCCAAAACCCCAACGGGGTCGTTGCTTAGCGACCAAAAGCTGGCGGTTCTTAATAAAATTTTATTGTAATTCAGATGTGAGATAACTGTTTTTATATTTTATAACCTACATAATTTCATGGTTGAAATTTTTTTTCAAGCCATATAATATATTACGATTTCAAAAGACATTTTGATAGAAATTATAATGTTCTAATAAATTGTTGCTTACCAGAGAATATTGTTCTCTTTATTATATTAAATTGTGTAAAAATTATATAGACGTGAAGTGGTGTCCATTAATACATATTTAACTTCTGCTAAAGTTTAAAAATATATTTATTATAAAACCCGATTACGAAGTGAAAAATGATGTCACAAGCGGGATTCGAACCCGCGCCTATTGGGATTCCAGCCCAATCGTGCTGCCACTACACCGTGACTAAGGGCCGATTGGGCCGGAATCCCAATAGGCGCGGGTTCGAATCCCGCTTGTGACATCATTTTTCACTTCGTAATCGGGTTTTATAAATAATTAACCATATTAAATGCTAAATTTCAGTAATTTTAATATATTTATTAGTTATGAAGATCTGTATTTCCGTGTGGTGACGGAGTAAGACTACAATTCATCACCCTCTATCTTACCCGTGGGTGATCGTAGAAGACGACTAAGAGATAAAATATGTGTATGACAATATCTACGCAAGAGAAGGAACACTCGAAATAAAACTCTATATTACAGCGTCGTACATGTCTGATCAGTGTGGTGTAGTAGGCCAATTTTCCTCGTAGTATGGAGAAGGCTCGAGCACAGCAGTGCGACATATATAAGCCGAAATGATGTATGACCAAGTTAGTTCGGTATTTTTTTTGGTAATTTGTGTTTTTATGACAAATACATTTAGATATTAAAGAGTTATTACGAAATTTCGGCGTATATTGAGACACAAATTATATATTGATTAATTAGATAAATTATTTTAATAGTACGGTTACGGATAATTTGTCTATAAATATAATTTAAATATACCTATATTATATATATTTAAGTTATATTTATAGATAGATTTCCGTGCGGTGACGAAGTAATAATACAAATCACCAACCACTACTTTTCTTGTGGGTGATCGTAAGAAACAACTAAGGGATATAAAATGCATATAACATCTATGCAAGAGAAGGAAACCTCGAAACAAAACCCTATACCAACACGTCTGACCAGCGCGGTATAGTAGGTTAATTTCCTTCCCATTACGGAGGAGGCTCGAATCCAACAGTGGAACATTTATGGGCTGTGATGATGATGAATTAGGTAAAATTAAATAAATGAAACCTAATTACGTCGATTTATCGCTCCTGATATTAAATTTCATCAAAATCGTTGGAGCCGTTGCCGAGATTCATATCATCATCAGATTCAGAGAAATTAATAAGGATTACCCGTTTAAAGGTATTATTAAATTTGTAATCTCCCTAAAGGTGATAATGCCACAATCGCCATGCTTGACTGGGAGGTTGGCGATCGCAGTTGTTTTAAGTTTTCCAGGAGAGTACTGCTGGCCATCCTGTTGGTGACTTCTTAGGTAGCTTTCACAAGTCCTATGGGAGTAGTAAGGAGTTGATTTTCTTAGTTCATTATATTAGACATTTCAATGTAATTGAGTGAAGTTCAGAGTGGAAATAGTTCCATTATTCTCAGTGTTTTGACTAAACTTAACACTATCCGCCTGTCTAACAACAATCTTCTTTAGGGGCCCTATTGCATGATCACGTAGCATAGTGGGATAGTCCAAAGCCGACTTAGCACTTTTAGTCCACTTTTACGACACCCGTAAGTGATGTTAGAGGCGATAGTTTCTGTTAGATTGTTGTCCTAGCTTAGGGTGTTGGTTGGCGGATGTGGATTTGTCCACCATACGTAGGGAGTCCAATCGCGAGAGGATGACCTCCATTGGTAATCCGTTCAAATGACGGAGAGGGTTAAAACAGCGGGTTATGCAGTCTCGTGCCTGCTCTTCCGTTGCTCCAGATAGTTTGAGTGAGGTGTAACCAATCCATAGTATCTGTAAAAAAAAGTTATACTTGAATATATAATTTCCAGAATAACAAGTTCTTAATAAGGTTTGTGAATGAAATATTTATTTAGTAGATTCCTTCTGTTATCTAATGTAGCCGCGTAGGAACGAGGATTTACAATCGCATGTAAAGTGTCAAGGCAAGTTTAGCTTAACCGTGACTTAGACCACGATTGTTAGTTCGGTGACTAGGGAAACCAAATTACATGAAATGTTGAGATATTATATAGTTTTATATTTTCACACTACAAGTGAATGCGTTACTATAGTTTTTGTAAGGGCTACTCTAGTAGTAGATCTGGAGCGCTTGGATCTGGATATTTTGAGTTATATTTTGAATAAAGTATATATTTTTGATTCGAAGGGTATTGAGCAAATACTTAACATGTTGTATATAAAAAAAGTAAATTAAAAAAATAAGACGATCCCGCTAAGTTCTTGCCGTACCCCAACAGTTATGTTCAGTCCCGGTGGTAGTTAATTTTGGACTAAATTCATCTATTCATTCATTCTCCTACTCTTATCCCAATTACCTGAGGTCGATACAATATGTACTCTTTTTTCATAGTACATATTGTAAAAGTTATTGGCAATAGTTTTATGACCGGCCGCCTGCCAAACGTCAACCCTCCTTGGGAATGTGATTGTTGACCAAACGGCATCAGATGGAGTTGGGCCAGGTCGTTATAAGGCTCTTAGTCGTCTTTTACGACATCCACGAGCAAAGTAAGGGTTGGTAGTATTCGTTGCCGCTACCACACAGCTTTTTTTTTGCATTTTGGACTAAATGTAAAATTTATAATTATGTTGTACCTGTCTAAGAGAAGGAAAATTTGAAACGAAACCCTATACCAACAAGTCCGACCAGCGTGGTATGGTAGGTAAATTTTTCCATTATCGAGGAGGCTTGAGTCCAACAATAGGACATATATTAAATGAGATGATGAGTAAGTGTCTTTACGAGAATTGCCGATATGATCACCAGGTGAATAAGTAGCAGTACTGTCTTGGGAAATTTAATTACTTCAACTGCGATTGCCTATCAAACTGCGTGGAAATCGGGAATTTTCCATGTGATGTCTATAGACTAATAAAAGTGGCACTTGGCAACTTCTACATATAATTCATTATTAGATAAATAAGAACAGTAGTTAAAATCTGAAAACTTTAACAAGATTCGACGAATTCTCATCTCAAAAGTCCCAAAGTATGTACAAGTTTTTGGATCACCTTGACACGATTATTTACACTTTTCATTTCACTTAACCACAGAAGCTACGTACGTAAATAAACGTTATTTACCCAGGCTCCTTTGCTTTATTACTGTCTCGTATAAGCCACGTTAAATATTATGATCGTATATGATAATGTTAATATGACCTCTGAACAAAATATTTTTATTAATATGCTCTTAATTTAAAGATGCTCATTGACCTAATCATTTTCATCATCATCATCACAGCCCATAAATGTACCACTGTTGGGCTCGGGCCTCCTCCGAGGAAGGAAATTAACCTACTATACCGCGCTGGTCAGACGTGTTGGTATAGGGTTTTGTTTAGAGTTTTCCTTCTCTCACATAAATGTTATATGCATTTTATATCCATTAGTCGTCTCGTACGATCACCCACGGGTAAGATATGGGGTGGTGAATAATATTCTTACTCCCTCACCACACGAAAGATTTTTAATTAAAGTGAATGATTTTGTACTTAAAAGTTTTTAGAGAATAAAGCTTATTTATAAAACCCGATTACGAAGCGAAAAATGATGTCACAAGCGGGATTCGAAGCCGCGCCTATTGGTATTCTGGCCCCATCGTGCTGCCACTACACGATTGGGCCGGAATCCCAATAGACGCGGGTCCGAATCCCGCTTGTGACATCATTTTTCGCTTCGTAATCGGGTTTTATAAATAATTAAGCATATTAAATGCTAAATTTCAGTAATTTGAATATAGCTTAATTGCGACTGCTATACAGCACATCATAATACACGTAGTATTTGTCACACAGTGAAGGGTGAAAATCTCAGAAGAATATGCATAAGTACGCAATATAGCGGTCGCTTAAGCTTTTTTCCTTATACTTCAAAAGATTGAGACATATATTCTTCTTGTAATTTATAATTTCATGTAAATAAATTAATGATTACTACTACTGTGCTCCTAATCGTTCTCCGTGTGGTGACGGAGTAAGAATACAATTCACCACCCCATATCTTACCCGTGGGTGATCGTACGAGACGACTAAGGGATATAAAACGCATATAACATCTATGCGAGAGAAGTAAAACTCGAAACAAAACCCTATACCCACACGTATGACCAGCGCGGTATAGTAGGTTAATTTCCCTCCCATTACGGAGGAGGCCCGAGCCCAACAGTGGTACATTATGGGCTGTGATGATGATGATGACTACTATGCTATTCAAAAGTGATTGATAAATGTAATACAAAAGTTTTACTACTATTGTGTGTTTTTACTACACATCTTTTCTAATTTTATTTTATGAGCGGTATATTAGTACATACATACATACCATCACGCCATGTCCCTTGCAGTGTAGGCAGAGAGAACAGAGTGCCAGAGAACTCTATCCTTGCATACTTCACTCGCTTCCTCAACATTCATAATTCTCTTCATACACGCTCGCCGGTTTTGGAGACTCTTGACTCCACCTTCCTTCAGTACATGACCCATATATTACCGGTATTAACGGTATATTAGTTTTTCTATAAAACTGATTTCTAAAAACTAAACTGAAACAACTGAATAAAATGTCTCGCATAAGAAGAACAAGTGAACGAGAAATTGGTTTCTGTACATAAGAATGGCTTTAAAATTAATTGCAAAAGCTATAAAAATGGTTTACTAATAGATGTGAGTTGAAATTTCTCATGTGGTAATCTTATTTCTTTTGTTTCACAATTTAGTTCGAATTTAAGTATTATTGTTCTTATTCGTACTTTTTCGCTCACTCTACTAAGCACAGCAATAAATTCCAAATAGTCAAACGTCGAGTTTTTCCAATATTGTGATATACAAGTGAGATAAATTAAAAAAAAAATGGATACGGGACTCCACAATTGGACTCCTTCTTCTTCTTCTTTTTATGTATTGGCAATCAGCTACTTAAATGAGCCATTGTTGCCAGTGTCAAGTTATAATTATCTTCAAGTTTTTAGTGTCTTCAGATTAGTCATTGTCCGTCAGTAAGTCAAATTGTCGCCATCAACAGTGCTATGGCCACACTGTTAATGGTATCTTGTGGGAATTTTGATGGAAAACGTAAACGTTGTAAAGCACTTTTATATGATATTCACTACATCTCAGCAGTTCATTCACATCACATTACATAAAATACCATAAAAAATATGTAATATAAGACGTTAAAACACTAAAATATCGAATATAATACAAGAGCACCACGTGACGTTTTAGATTCCCGCCCAAAGTCCCAATTGGACTCCTCCTGCTAGGGCGTGTTGGCAAGTTGTTAGAGAAATATAAAAATTACTACTATATCCTCCTTTTGTAGTGATGTAATGTTAACGGCTTTTTCTTCTTCTTTTTTATTCCTTTTGGTGGCAAACGAGCAAGCAGCACACCTGATGGTAAGTGTTACTGCCGCCCATGGACATTTGTTATACCAGAAGTAGCCTATATGCCTACCAATATACAAAACCCACCCAGTTGGGCTTCCGGCTCTCTCGCTCACCGAACGAAGCACAACAGCACATTGCCATTGCTCAGACGTCGATCTTCTGCGAGAGCGTGGTACTACCCCGGATGGCCCGGCCCGCGGCTGTAGACAGATATCTGTCAACAGCGTGGTCCTGCCACTATTACATCTCTTTGCTCTCATTTACGACCCTTGCACGAAAAGAAGGCATCCTGAATATTATATTCATATACCTATACCATAGCTTTACACCCAGTATACGTATTCGTTTACCACGAATACAGAACCTATATGCATAGTTTAATATAACACCGACTGGACAATTATATTTATATATCCTTACTAATATTATAAATGCCAAAGTAACTCTGCCTGTCTGTCTGCCGCTCTTTCACGCCAAAACTACTGAACCGATAAAATAAAATTTAATACACAGATAGTCTAGACTTCTAGAGCCTAATAAAGGACATAGACTACTTTTTAATGCAAAAAAAGGGTTGTAAAGGGGGATGAAAAGTTGTGAGAAGTATTCGTCATTTTTAAAGCCAGAAGTTTGATACTTATTTTTAGGCTATTGATAAGATATAAATAAATATGACATTAAAATTTTGTAAAAATTTACCATTAGAGATAAAATAAAAATAGGCGATGAAAAACTTGAGGAAAGTAACCTTTTACGCGGGCGAAGGCGCGGGCAGACGCTAGTATAATATAAATGCATATAAAATTTAATTTGTAATTGGAATTCACAATGAGGATATAACTAAAGGGAATATTGAATGCTAACATTTTAATACCCTATCGTGTAGTACGAAAATACAGCTAAAGCACGCGTAACCAATTCCGCAGCTGCCTACAGTGGCATAACATGTTAAAGCTCCTATTGGAAATACGAACTCGGCTTGTTTCATTGAACTTTAGAAAGCGTTGCACTATGGCGACTATGGTCGACTAATTTTAAGCTGCATTTATAATATTAATTTCTAATACAATTAAGACTATGAAATAGAAATTTATACTAAAATATCAGCTTATACCAGAATCGTAGAACATTAAATATGCCGTTTGTAATATTTCTAAATATTGCATTTTGTTATATGTGATTATATTTTGTATTTAGCGTCTGCCCGCGGCTTCACCAGCGTAAAAGGATACTTTCTTAAAGTTTTTCATCCCCTATTTTATTTTACCCCTTAAGGGTAATATTTTTACGAAATTTTAATGTCATATATATTTATATCTAATCAATAGCCTAAAAATAAGTCTCAAGCTTCTGGCTTTAAAAATGACGATAATTCCTTACAACTTTTCTTCCCCATTTACAATATTCTTTTTTTGCATTCAAAAATAGCCTATGTCCTTTGTCAGGTTCTAGACTATCTGTGTACCAAATTTCATTTAGATCGGTTCAGTAGTTTTGGCGTGAAAGAGCGACAGACAGACAGAGTTACTTTCGCATTTATAATATTAGTAAGGATTAGCTCTCTATTTTTTTTTTTTTTTGGTAGTCTGGACGTGGTCGCGCCCCGCCAAATCGGTCCAGGGCGACGGAAGAGGCGGCGCGCAACCCCATAGATTCACCCTGCAAACACCTCTCTTCGCCGTGCGAGCGGGCCACCGGTACCCGATCTTTGTCATCGTTGGCCCGCCCGGCGGTTTACCCTCGCGGGTTCCTCTCGTTTCGAAGGATTAGCTCTGTCTGCGGTTTTGCTAGCTTTAATGAGCATTTTGTAAATCTTGTTTTCGATCACTTGTAATTAGTATTTTTCCTTGGATGAAAGGTACTTTTTTTGTATGCCGTAAGGAACGCATACGGAACGTAGGCACATTAGATAACTGCAGGAGAGACAATATGATATATTGTGATAAATAGATGTTAATTGCCTTCATGTTATCTTAGAGCTTTACCACAGATTACTTAATAAATAAGCTTCACACCCAATAAACGCATAGGAAGAAGACACATAATAATTATTGTATAAAAAACCCGAGGTGATACAACAACCAAATACATAAAAGGTGATACAATAACCGTATATTGATAATAACCACTTTAACACGGTCCGTCCGGGGTACAGGAGTACCACACTTTCACACGAAATCGAAGTCTGAGCAGTGGCAATTCGTTCAGTGAGCGGGAGAGTCGGTAGCCAAAATTTCTGTGTGGGCTTGGGGTTTTCATTGGTAGACAGCGGCCTAGCTGTACACTTGGTACTGCAGAGTCCACTTAGGCAGTTGTAACACTTACCATCAGTTGTGCTGCTTGCTCGTCTGCCACCAAAGGCAATAAAAAAGGTTATGGGCAGACATAGATATATACGTACACGCACAGAACTCAAATTCATAGTTTTTTTTTCTGTACTTCGCTACAGTTGGCTAAAAGCGTTGACTGTAGATATATTTCAGAGCTAACGCTAGTCGTAGTAGTTAGGGCATAGTTAACTATTCTCAAATTACGCTCTAAAGAAACTTAACGCCTAATATTACTTAATTAAAAAGGTATTACATAGTTAAGGCGATAACACTAACGATTGTCCACTCTAAGATATTTACACAAGATTCTCTTGAATTTTGTTATTGAAAGGCTCATATTCCTAAATGTTATGATTTTAAATAGGATTTAATAAAATTTATTTTTCTTAGCTCAGTTGTTTAACTAGTTTCTGTGTGGTCTTGGTTTCCTATTTCCAAATGTGGCAATGTGTTATTGCGTTGTTATACTGCATGTTTTTTAAAAATAATTTAGTGGCACGAAATAGCGTAGTACTATAGCAGATAGTTTTTTTTTGTGTGTCTTAGTTGTTAGCCTCAGATGGCTATGATAACTTTACCCTGACTGTGGGTAAGCGCCGAGGGCTCTCAACCCGATTTACCAGATAGATGACAATAGGCTTGCTTTATTCTTCTTATACGTCACCTTGACGACGTAAGATATAATACGAAGCGAAATTTGCATGTCCTAAAATAGTTTACGATGGTGTAAGTGGTAGCACGGTTGGGCCGGATTCCCAATAGGTGCGGGTTCGAACCCCGCTTGTGACATCATTTTTCGTTTCGTAATCAGGTATTTATAAATAATTAAGCATATTAAATGCTAAAAAATTCAGTAATTTGAATAACAAAGTTGTGTCATCGTTTAATACAATTCTAACTGTAAAGTTGGAAGTATTAAGCCTATACAATGTGTAAACATTGTCCGATAGATGGCATACGTCACCTTGAAGACGTAAGATATAATATGAAGCGAAATTTGCATGTCCTAAAATAGTTCACGATGGTGTAAGTGGCAGCACGGTTGGGCCGGATTCTCAATAGGTGCGGGTTCGAACCCCGCTTGTGACATCATTTTTCGTTTCGTAATCAGGTATTTATAAATAATTAAGCATATTATCAATGCTAAAAATTTGAGTAAGTTGATTAAGTCCATCATTTTAGAATTAGGGATTTGTTACTATAGCCAAAATGTGTATAGATATTATATTAATAAGTAAAAATTTGAGAGCAGTCGCCGAACCCAGGCTATGATTAAAATTGTCACCGAATGAAAAAGATAATCAGCACTGCATTGTTGGCGAAACTCCAATACAATTTGTACAAAATTAAACATTCAGAATTCTGCCCAGGTATTATAATCAAGTGTCCAACATTCTTTGTAATATACAGTTACGTAGGTACTGATAGAAGATTTTTTTTTTTTTTTAAGAAATCATTCTTGTATTGCGGTGAGCTTTACAAACATATAATTAACGGACACAAATTATACCAGGATTTGGGATAACAATTTGTGGATGGTTACAAAGTATTGTACGGCATGGAAATCGAACCCATGACGGTATCTTACAAATTAGCTGTGTGGTAGCTGCGAATAATACCAACCCTTACTTTGCTCGTGGGTGTCGTAAAAGATGACTAAGAGCGTTATAACGACCTGGGCCAACTCCATCTGATGCCGTTTGGTCAACAATTACGTTCCCAAGCAGGGTTGACGTCTGGCAGGCGACACTTGACTATTGCCAATAATTTTAATATGTACTATGAAAGAAGAGTACATATTGTATCGGCCACAAGTAATTGGGATAAGAGTAGGAGAATGGTGGTGACGGTATCTTATAAATTACATCCACACTAAGCACAAACATTTGTAGATATCACAAAGTATATAGGTAATTTGGTATCTTAACCGCTAAGCCATCAGTCAAATTACAGGTCAGTCAGATACAGTCCACCTTTACATTGTTTAGTTTTAATTCGTATATGTATGGTGACGTAGTAAGAATGTAATGCCCCACCTTCTTTATTATTAGTGTCCGACCGAATGTTTGGTTTCGGTCAAGTTTCGGCAAAAAAACGAGTTTCGGTTATGTTTCGGTTTCGGCAGAAAACCTGCCGAAACTAGGACCGAAACCGAAACTGCATTCGGGAGTTTCCGCGCTGTGCTCGGGTCGGGTGTGTTCGGCTCGGTAAATGACATCCAAGCGACGATGACTTTGGCCGCGTCCACGTGCGTAATTATGTCGTAACCTGTTTGTTTGCAGTGCAGGTAACAACATAAATAAGTATTAAAGCTGCCTATGTGATTTAAAGAAAAAGAATAAATCTGACTGATTATAATACATTTTCTTTATTTTTCTCTGAAAACATGATCTTTATAAGAAAGTTTCGGTTTCGGTCGAAACTGAGACCGTTGCCGAAATTAGGTTTCGGTCGTAAAAACCAGTTTCGGTCGGACACTATTTATTACCCATTATTGTCGTAACTGACGTCTATGGGATATAAATATCAGATAACATCACATAAAGAGAATGCTAATAAGTTATATGAAGGCATTGCGGTGTCTGCGTCAGTGTACTACTACGATACATACATACATATATATCATCACGCCATATCCCTTGCAGGGTAGGCAGAGAGAACAGAGTGCCAGAGAGACTCTATCCTTGCATTCTTCACTCGCTTCCTCAACATTCATAATTCTCTTCATACACGCTCGCCGGTTTCG
Organism: Lymantria monacha; assembly: GCA_905163515.2. Classification (NCBI taxonomy): domain Eukaryota; kingdom Metazoa; phylum Arthropoda; class Insecta; order Lepidoptera; family Erebidae; genus Lymantria; species Lymantria monacha. The sequence continues at coordinate 8,948,419 of LR991094.1, read as the reverse complement.
GAGAGTCTTGACTCCGCCTTCCTTCAGTACGTGCATACGTACCAATCTAGTCTAGGTAGGTATGCTATATAAATACTACTAATAAATAGTATTACTACTACGATGTTATATAAAAAATCAGACAACGAACGTATGGCGATTTTTTTAAGTAACATTCGGTAGGTCCACTACTGAATATAAAGCTGTACCAGTTGGAGGAGATCCTACTATGCTACCCTGGCTGCTGTATCAAAGCGGTTGACATAAGGTTTTGTTTAGTTTTCGTTCTCATGCAGTAATGTTATCTGTATCCTTTACTAGAAATAAAGAAAAGGAAAAAAAAGTAAATAGTACAGTAAGTCGATTGGAATATAGGTCGTGTAACAGAAGATTAAAATAATAGAAAACCTAACTACACTTTACAAGTAATAAAATAATAAGTGCCAATAGGTTGCTCATTCGTCAATAATGTTACAGTGCAAGCATACGCTAATTGCAATGCTGATTTTCAATAGTTACCTTAATGATATACGGATTAGCCAAACAAAAGCAACGTAATTGCAATTGCTATATATAATAGCAAATGCGTTATAATAGAAAATTGATATAATGGTGTCTCATGTTTACGCGAGTTTTGCTCATCGAAATCTATAACAGAGGTTGTTTGTATATATAACATCGAACATAATTCATAACTCAGAAACTATTTGATCGATCATTATGAAAATTAGTATGTATTTATATGTATTTTTATATATTTTCTTTATTTAAGTTGCGCCAGTGACGGAAAAGTTAAGGAGTGAAAGGTAGACATGGTATGGATATGTGATGAGACGGGATGAAAGTAATTTTGTGAGGAAAGTTTTAAATATGAATGTTGAAGGATTTAGGGGTAAAGGAAGACCAAAGAAAAGATGGATGGACTGCGTGAGGCATGACATGGATGGACCGGGAGTGACTGCAGAGATAACGTCTGATAGGACTGTATGGAGAAGGATGACATATTGCGTCGACCCCAAGTAATTGGGATAAGAGCAAGATGATGATGATGATGTATATGTATTTTTTCAGAGAGAAAGTTTATATGTTATCCCCATTAATTAACTCGCCACCCGGCGGCGCGATATATCGACTTCTATAAACAAACCAACAGACTGGGGTTTGGACTGCTAGTTTCAAATAAAAATTAAGCTCTCTCAAAAGTCAATCATTAGTATGCCCTCTGAGTTGTTTGACGAATATTTTTTAGTGAGGTCAGGTTCCGATTTGGTGGTAATTTATTAGATTTATTGGCAATGATTTAATTCCTATAATAATCACAGGAAAGTAGACTATTACTTTACCACACTGAAAATTCCATTCAACAGTTTAACATAATGCAAAGCGGTCTAAATATGCTGTGAGTAAATATAGAAATCGATTGCGCTTATAGTTTTACCCTTTCTTATCCCGAATTGTATTGGAGTCCGTTTTCTAGACTAACTGACTTCGGCATAATATCAATTTCCTTATAGAGCGATTTTCATCTGACATCCGCTACCCAAAGGGATAAGAATATACCAAGGTTAGATTAAATGTTTATCCGTGTGGTGACGGAGTAAGAATACAATTCACCACCCCCTATCATACCCGTGGGTGATCGTAAGAGACGACTAAGTGATATAAAACGCATATAACATTTATGCAAGAGAAGGAAAACTCGAAACAAAACCCTATACCAACATGTCTGATAAGCGCGGTATAGTAGGTTAACATCCCTCCCACTACGGAGGAGGCCCGAGCCCAACAGTGGGACATATATGGGCTGTGATGATGATGATGATGAGATTAAATGTCAGGATATATGAAGGTACAATATATGGGTACGCAACTGTCAAATATATATGCTTAAGATAACTGGGACTACTAGATAACGTATTTAAAGAAGTATATTATACATTTAAATAATAGTTTTTATTTTTATAGAATTTATAATTATGTAAGAATGAAAGGCAATGTGGTCGTTAGTTCCAACTGGAGGATTTTGATTGATTTCCTTTCGTATATGTATTGTTGAGACACTGTATACTAAGTGTAATTCACTTCGAATTTTAAAAGAGCGCTTTTTAGTTAATTAGAATTATTTAAAATAAAATCGGCCAAGTGCGTGTTGTACTCGCGCACGAAGGGTTCCGTAAAACTAAAAAAATATTTATGCAGTCGTTTTTTTTTTGATATTAAATCAAGTTTTTTTTTGTGCTGTGTGGTAGCGGCTACGAATACTACCAGCCCTTACTTTGCTCGTGGATGTCGTAAAAGACGACTAAGAGCTTTTAACGACCTGGGCCAACTCCATCTGATGTCGTTTGGTCAACAATTACATTCCCAAGGAGGGTTGACGTCTGGCAGGGGGCCGGTCATAAAACTATTGCCAATAACTTTTACATTATGTACTATGAAAGAAGAGTACATATTGTATCGATCCCAAGTAATTGGGATAAGACTAGGAGAATGATGATGATGCATTCAAGTTTCTTTTTTCTTTGATATTAATTCAAGTTACACCTAAATTAGTAGTAAATAAAAATTAGTAGTTTTAATAAATATTAAAACTACTAATTTTTAAAACATTTAATGAACACGTTTTTAAACAATTTTATTTATAATATTATATTATTAAATTATTATAAATAAATAGCAAAAAGAGCTCGGCGGCGGTGAGATTCGAACTCGTGCCTACGGTGTTTTAAACCAGCGCCTTAGACCACTCGGTCACGCTGCCTGTTCATTGTCAATGCAAAATTAACTGCTGCTTGTTAACCATACATGTTCAGTTGAAAAGGGGTAGTGAGTTTAAAATGATTATTATTTTTCCTTTATTCGACCTTCGATCCTTTTTTCAATGGATCCCGACTGTTCAGTTGTCATGTTCGATTATTAAAATATATTTAATTTTCTGCAATAGTATTTATTCAATAATATATTATGGAATTCTAGACCACCGGACATCTAAGTGCTTGCTTTTTTCTTTTCAGTTTTTTTTATTATGTACGTAGTTTTGGTGACTTTTTACGCAGTCGGGTTTTTGATTTTTTTAACCATTTTTTTTATTTTGTACTTTTTATTTATAAATACCTAGGTAGCTATAGTTATCTTATTTATTAATAAGTGGGTAAGTACCTAACTATATATAGTTTTTCGACTGAAGTAAAGTACTACATCGTTAGAAATTGGAGATGGGCGAACGCGTCAGACATTAGATACTTTAGGTAGGACTACCTATGGTATATTGGACAATATACCTACTAGATACTTCAGTATATGTCCATCCACATCCAGTTATATGAATTTTTCGTCTTGTCATCGTAAATTTCTACTGCCTAAAAAACCTATATGTGAGAAAGGTTGTTACGAAACTTTAAATCGATATAGATCCTAAACGGCCAGTCAAATCGAAAAATGTTGAGAGAAAACTAAAAATAATTTTTAAATACCTATTTAACGATACCCCACTCGATATAGTTTGTTGACTTTATTTTTTTTAATTTTCACAATATGGCGTCCAGTAGTCGCCATATTGAATTTTCAATAACGTCATATCTTTAGTGACACTCGCCGGATTAAGAGGAATCGATTGACGTGTGAATCATAAAAATCGGTCCAGGCGTTTGGTATATATAGTGCTTCAAAGGAACATACAAACATACATACATACATAGACTGTTAAACACAATACCACTCCTTTGCAGTCGGGTAAAAAACAGGGTAGTGAATTGTATTCCGAATCCCCAACCACATGGGGAAAACACATTAATATTTAGTGAATCTTTATCAATGTTGAGACAGTCGAGGCAGTAATTCTTTGACATTAGTGCCTGAATCCTCAATGATGGAAGCAAAAAACTGTATGACTAAGTAATGTGGTTGGGCTACATACTTCGGCGTCGTCGCAGGAAAATATACATTCATTGCGAGATTCCAACTTAGATGAATGTGCCTGTACTGGTTTATTTTACATTTTAGACAAAAAGAGAAGGATGAATTGAATGAAGTATCGTAAATAAATGGTTTTCGTTTAAAGAAAATATTTTGTAGTGTGGAATATATCATTGTGTCTTCGTATTTTCAAACCATACAAAAAATAAATTTCGTCGTTGACACAATATATGCTTTTTCCTGCTTCCATAGCGCATATTGCAAAGTTATTAGCAATACTTTTATGACTGGCCGCATACCTGACGTCAAGCCTCCTTGGGAATGTAATTGTTGACCAGCTGGTATCAGGAAGAATGGCCCAGGTCGAAACGAAGCTCACCTTAGAGGTATGTCCCGCCTAGAGGCCTCAGCGCAACGACCTGTTGGCGGTCATAGGAATAGTACTGTCGTTGTTGACCATCATTTTTAAGATGCTTGACAGCGACAGGTGCTGATCGTCGATGATCTCATTCTGCGAGGTCGTTGGGGATTGCGAGGCATCTGCATCCGCAGGCTCGCTCCGCAGGCGGCGGCTAGGAAGGGGGAGGCGCCGTTACGCGTAGCTCCTCCCACCGCCTAGACGGTCGACTGGATGTGGCCAGATGGCCTAGCGTTGGGGTGTCAGGGATAGAATGTCAATAGACGATCTCTCCGGCACCCCGTAAAAACGTGGAAGAGACCGCTGTGGTTTTAGTTGGTATTTCGGTCGAGGAGTCGGCCGGCGAGTCCCACACACACCCTCGTCTGTCACCGGCGGGGTATAGTGCGTAAATGCATTTCCACAGCGTGAACAAAAAAAAGGTGGAAACGAAGCTCTTAGTCGTATTCCTAATAGCTGCCACACAGCAACATTTTAAGTAACCCTGGAGACAAAGAAAAATCTTTAGAAAGTCAAAATATATTATTTTTTTCCTTTTTATTACAATGTTTTAATATATAATTAAAGTAAATACCGATTACTCGTTTAAGATTCGTACGACAGCTAATAATAAGTTTGATGACATTGAAACGCCTGAAGAGATTCATAAATTGTAGTTAAAAACCATCTCGATCAAGTCAGCGTTTAATTAAAAAGAAAATACATTATGATCATACCCATTAGAAAGAAATTAACTTACACCATCATTGATCATTAAGATAAAAAAAAAACTCACGAATATAAACACAATAAGAAAATATATTCTGTTTTACTTAACTAAATTAGATCAAGTGGTGCCTACAAAAGAGCATACTTAACATAAGCCTAGCAAATATCTTTAAGTACAAAACGTTCAACCCAATTAGTAGTCTAGGCAGCATTAAGCAACTCTTTATAGATAAAATGAACTGGTAACTACTACTTTGTTTGGTTGATATCAAGGTCAGAAGAAAGTCGGTACTAAAACGGTATATATGTATGTAGTGTGTGGGCGAAACTAATTCCTAAAATAATGTTTACGTTCATAGGACTATAACATTAAGAGCTACATATATTAACTGGCAATACCAGCTGGTTTCATATCAGAAATTTCTTCAATTTTAACTAATTACCGGGTGATTACGATATATTATGATGCTATTAGATGCGACTTAATGCTCTCTGATAAACATTCTACTAAAACATAATGACAGTTTACAAATTTATTAATTATCATAAATTAACATCCCAGTGGTTCATTCATGAAAGCGATAACGGGTATTTTATGATCAAATTTGTGTCTTCTAATGGATGTACAAATATTCGAAGCTTTTCGCGTTGCCCGGGTAATGGCCAGACAAAATATCAACACATTCTTGTTTATGGTACGACCGATCGAGAATTTAACGTAGTTATGCAATAAAAGATACATTCATTGTTGAGTTTGCCTTTTTTGTTTATAAATAGCAGCATATAACGGTTAGCGTGTTATTCGTGTGAATGTATATTTTGGTTTATTGGCACGCTTCGGTTTACAATTTCAACAACTCGTCCTATTTATTTTTATTTTTGTAATTTGTTTTTGCTTTTTTTCATTTGAGTTATGAACTTTCGACAGATATATACATTGACTAGCTGGGCTCGCGGTGTTAATTACAGACCATTTTTTTCTTTTATAGTCGTGCAGTCTCGTGTCCAATAAAATTGCAGTGTAGACCTTCAAATGTATCTATCGTTCAGCTCGTTAACTTTTAATGCTTGATAATGAAATTTCAACGTGAATACGAAATCGAGCTCTGCTCTGCGGATATGTAGTTTTGGATCTGGATGGTGATACGCATTTTACAATAACATATGGTTTCGGATATTCGGCTACGAATATGAAATAATTTCGCATTATCGGATTATTTCGGAATATAACATAATTATTTATGTCATTCGGTAAATGTATATGATTTAGATTCTATGTATTTAATGGCTAACTGTTATGAATCATAAAATAAATCAATCTAGATAGATATAAAGCTTGTCAGTCCAACTGTAAGTTAATATAGACCACTCACACTTAATGCACTCAGTGCACTGATTTATAATTTGGAATGTGTTGTGTGGGAAGCAAATATTTGTTTCTAACCGTCGCTGTCACAATTTACGATTATTTATCTAACCATCGCTTTGGTTAAGAAGTTGGAAAAATTAATTGCCCAATATATGTAACATACGAAAGCATACGGTATGCATGTTACAAATATTATTATATTTTATATCAATAATTATGACATCAAGCCAGCATTGGGCGTTACAATCACGCTGCGACAGTTCTGGACTACTACTACTGTACGTATTTCATTTTAGTAACCCGACTGGCAAGTTACCCGTTACTCCGATCGGCGGGCTCCCCTTCGATGTACCCCACTGTAGCCGGTGAACAGGGTAATCCACATAATTATTACTTAGCAATTTAGCAACAGCAATGTTATAACTTGTAGTGAGAGATTAATAATGTAATTTATCACAACAGAATTCTTCTCACTGGTGTTGTAAATGACGATCCAGATATGTATTTTTAAGACTAGAAGAGAAGAAAACTCGAAATAAAGCCACTCATGGCAGTCAGGCTAGAACTATTTACTCTATGATACCATCAGGTCTATTGATCTTTTATTATGGTGTAAGCTCGTGACTTGCAGTGGGAACATGCGGGTAAAAAAAAGTGGCTGCACCGTTTATAACAATGTTTAAATAATTTTGGAATAATTATTTTACAGTTTAACACAGTTCCGCTGGTGAAACTGTCTATTCTTAGCTTAATATAGTTGTTCCGCTGGTGAAACTGTCTGCTCTTAGCTTAATATAGTTGCAGAAGTTGACATACATTCCTACAAAACATAAAATTTATTAAATTTCAAAAGATAGCCTCACTAAAGATCATCATTCTTCATCATCATTCTCCTACTCTTATCCTAATTACTTGGGGTCGATACAATATGTACTGCTCTTTCATAGTACATATTGTAAAAGTTATTGGCAATCGTTTTATGACCGGCCGCCTGCCAGACGTCAACCCTCCTTGGGAATATAATTGTTGGCCAAACGGCATCAGATGGAGTTGGCCCAGGTCATTAAAAGGCTCTTAGTCGTCTTTTACGACACCCACAAGCAAATTAAGGGTTGGTAGTATTTGTAGCCGCTACCACACAGCCTCGCTAAAGATATTTTCATACTTCTACAATACTATTTTACTTTGTAACTGAGTATAACCTGACCTGTTTTCTTTTCAGGCCGCCGAAATGCTTGGACCGATGTATATTCAGCTGCTTTTATCATTCGCCGTGGCAGCAATAGCTCGTGAGTATTATAAATTTAGTATTGGATTAATACATAAATATGAAATAAATAGCTGCGTTTGCAGTTTCGCTTGGGTAGATTTAGCATTTATTGCAATTTATTACACTGAGCTTAACGACTTTTGCTCCGACTCGACTGCCGTCCCGCCTTTGCAATCTGCGTAGCTTGATTATACCTGATAAAATATGCAAGTAATAACGATGTTTACTTTCTGTGCATTAATTTGTTATTTTTACGCGTCCTATTTATACAATTATCTACTACTCACTGTAATATCAGTTCTCAAAAACTATCAACAAAAAGCTGTATTCCGAGGTCTAAGCTATAATTACGAAACATTTTATTAATATTCATCTTGATTTTTATAGATTCGATATAGATGTCATTTCTATTTTGAATATAAATATATACAGATTTATTAATTGAATATCCATAGAATGTTGAAATCTGAACTATACGAATGTAAATACTTAAAGAGACGGAGATCGCAGGCGGCCGCCGGCAATGGTACTAATTTCAAAGTTTACAAAATAAAGATTGAGCAAAAACTTACTGTGTTCAGCTTGGTGCGTGGAGAAAGATTATATTACGCGAAGACAGTATCGCTATATTAATATAATAGGATGATAATAATAATAAGCTATTATGACTCTGAAATTTAATAGCGTACGTTAAATCCTAAATAAAAAAAGATAACAACCTATACTAAGGAAATATTCCTTGCGTTACGGTGGACTTTACAAACATTCAATTTAACGGACACAAATTACACTCAGATTTAGAACAACAATTTGTGGGTACGTAAACGACACTGTAGCACCGTGGCACTGTGGATCGGTGTCTTAACCACTACGCCATCTGTGCGGTTAATGATTGCTACCAACGTTTAGTCCGAAATATGCGTTTAATTAGTATCAAGAATTACAATTGTTATTAATTAGTGCACACATGCAAACTGTTGCCTATGTTGCATATAAAAAAAAAAAAAAAAAAAACGACTAACTATTAGAGGTCTATGAAAGGATCTATGAAATTTTTGTATTGCTTGAGATTCAAAATGTATATTAGTTATATTATCATTCCATGTTAGGTAGAGTAGAATTTAGTGTTAAACGAAGATAAACGATAATGAACGAGGTGTAAAGAGATATATTTTTTGTCTATTTTAGTAGTAAGAGCATAACAGGCGCGACGGGTAAGCTCCCGGATACCGCAGGTAGCTTTTGCACCCACACATTGATGGAGAGCTTAGAGCCGCCGGCAATAAGAAAAAAATATTTAGAGAATAATGATTATGGGGTCCTGACGTCGACAACTGTGATGTTGCATGTTCTGATTTATATTGATGTAATATTATTTATATTGATGTTATAAACGAATGTTCTAGAATCACTTGAAAGTGTTAATGAAATTTTTTTTAATAATTTTTTTTATAACTTAACCCTCTAAAATTGCGCAAATATATATAAATATGATACTTTTATATATATTTATTTTATAATGTTTTATTTTTATTTATTTTATATAAATAACATCTCAAAGATGAGGTAATATATTTGATTAATTTCCGAACCTTTATTTTAGAAACTTTATTGATGACTTTAGTGGTAATACATTATTATTTTTCATGTAAATGTGATTAATACTGTATTTTTTTTTGGATAAAATATATTAATAAACGAAGAACAATAGTTAAGGTACGTAGCATAATGGCCGTATGTAGATCTATTACAGGGTGGAAGGGGACCGCTCCCGAAAACAAAGACAGGTAACCCTACTAGTCCTACTTGTAATGATAGGCTAGAAAAAAAATTGATTCTGATGAAAGAAAAAAAATTTTTTTTCACCACGCGAGGTCGTTGTACTCTTGAACTATGATCGTAAGTTTTAAATAGATTGAGTCTTTTCTCCTCCGAGTAAAGTTACGTAGTTTTTATGGAGTTATCGTTACATGGTACTGTCCAAATACGATGAAATGTGAAAAAAACTTAAAATTCGTTTCGAAAAAAAAATTTTTTTTTTTCATCCTAATTGATTTTTTTTCCAGCCTATCATTACAAGTAGGTCTAGTAGGGTAACCTGTCTTTGTTTTCGGGAGCGGTCCACTTCCACCCTGTTATAGATCTACATACGGCCATGCTGAAGATTATTTTAAATAACTATGTAATTAGTTTAAATATTACTTACATTAAACTATTTCATATGCTAGTTTAAATATTTATTATACGAAAGAATAATCCAAATATATATTTGTTGTTACATAATATAGGTGGTTTTTAAATGTACACAACATTAAATGCAAATGAATTAAAAAAAAAACCATTTGAGTTGACAATTTGAAACGAACAATCGATCTTTATAAAATTTCACCAATTCCAAGGGAACCCAAAAAAGTTTTTTGACTTGTTTGTGTGGGTGTGTACCGAACAAATTTTACGCTTACTTGTCATTTATATTGTCCCAAGTATTTGTGTGAAGTCATTAGTAACCTCCTACTCTTTGCGGGGTTTGTTATATTTTATTTTTTTCTTTACATAAGAAATCCGCTCCCGAGTTCCGATAATTGTATCTACAGTAGATCTTTTATTTAGAGAGTCAATCATTCTTACTTTTCGCCTTCTTTATTTGTTTAATATAAGCCTGTGCTTAATTATATTCAGTATAATGATTACTGTAAATGTAATGTTATACGAAGAGACCTTTGCAAGCTTTCTTTATTCATTTATTCTTACTTCAAAGGCAGCTCATTTATAACAGGTAGATTTTTCTTTATTAGAGCGTCAAATTCTAGTGACCACAACGTTTTTATACTCCTACGTAGAACGCCTATGTATTTAATCATTACCCTGCTTTTATCTGAATTTCTAGGGGTTGAAGCAATATCTCATCATCATCATCTCAGCTCATATATGTCCCAATGTTGGGCGCGAGCCTCCTCCATAATGGGAGGGAAAATGACCTACTCTATACCACACTAGTCAGACGTGTTGGTATAGAGTTTTGTTTCGAGTTTTCCTTCTTTCGCATAGATGTTATATGCATTTTATATCCCTTAATCGTCTCTTACGATCACCTACGGGTAAGATAGGGGTGGTGAATTGTATTCTTACTCCGTCACCACACGGATATGTATTTCATCATTATCTTGCTCTTATCTCAATTACTTGGGGTCGACGCAATATGTACTTCTCTTCTATCGTATTACATACTGCAAAAGTAAGGTTATAGTTTACATTAATTTCCTTAAATATTTACATACATACATATCATCACGCCATATCCCTTGCAGGGTAGGCAGAGAGAACAGAGTGCCAGAGAACTCTATCTCTGCATACTTCACTCGCTTCCTCAACATTCATAATTCTCTTCATACACGCTCGCCGGTTTCGGAGACTCTTGACTCCACCTTCCTTCAGTACATGACCGATCTGGTCTAGGTAGGTTAGTCTCGGTCTCCCTCGGTACCTACATCCTTCCACTTTCGCATTGTATATCTTCTTAACCAGGCGTTCGTTCGGCATTCTTTCCACATGTCCGAACCATCGGAGCATTCCCTTTCGCATCTTTACACCAATACTCGTAACGGCGACGTAAGAGAGCGAGTAGGTATGAAAGAGAGTATTAAATATTTATTTATATAATATCTCGTACACAGAAATGCGTTATGTAAATTTAAAAATAAGAAATATTTGCTAGCAAACTGATTAGTCATTCATAATGTTGGGAACAAATTTAGATTTGAAAGTGACTTCGGTTTGGTTCTTAACTGGTTTGTGTTTGACATTTCGCACGTGCATGAAGTTTCTCAATAGCTGATGTTTGTTATTTATACACAAATGTGATTGTTGAGAGTATACACATACTGAGTTAGTTAATATTTTGTATGTACAAACATATCTATATAAATAATAATTAATAGCTGAATTTTATGTACGCGCATAACTTCTGTACGAGTGTACCAAATTGGGTAATTCTTATTGTTTGTGTTCGTTATTATCAGTACAAGGTTTGTATAAAAGAAATTTAAAAAATAGCAGATTTTTTTTTAAATCTCAATATTTAACTCAACATAAAAAAAAAATCTTTTTTTTTTGGAATTCACATAACACAAATTTTGAATCGTAATAATTAAAACTAAAATTATTTATAGAAAATAAAAACAATATCTATTCAATAATAATATTACATATCGACGAAGTTAGTTATCATTTATATTAATAAATACATTCAGCCTTATTTCTTTTGCATTCCTTCCAAGGACTAGTCTGAAATAGTTAACCATTGCCGAGGATGGTTCGTTATCTGATTGAAACTGATAGAAGTGAACCAGTGATTGTAAATATTGTTAAAACAACCGCTTTAATATGAATATGAGAACACACATGCGAGCTTCTATTACAAACCCTTACTTTGCTTGTGGATATCGTAAAAGACGACTAAGAGCTTTATATCGGTCTGGGCCAACTACACCTGAGGGCGTTTGGTCAACAATTACATTCTCAAGGAGGGTTGACGTCAGGCGAGACGGCTGGCCATAAAACTATTGCCAATAACTGGAATAGAACCAGAGTACATACTGTGTCGACCCCAAGTAGGTAGGTAGTAATTAGGATAAGAGCAGGAGAACGATAATGTATTCGGAATCAAATGACAGATTATCGGTCTTCCGTGGCCATGAACGTAAAGTAAACTGTAAAGTGTTCGAAACATCGGGAAATTAAAAATCAAATACAAACGCGATAGAATTCGTAAAAGTAGTTTTATTTCAAATGACTAATTATCGATTTTGATTCATCTCCGTAAGGACGGCAGTTGGTCTAATACATACGCTGGCCGGGTGGAATAGCATAGAAATATCGTGATTATTTGTTAAATATTCTACTAAGCTTGTTTAACGATGACTCATTATCAAATTCTCTTTTACTAGATGTAAAATAATATTTGTTTGTCATCAAATTAATTGGCAAAGGCTGGGAGATCAAGTCGTATCGCCTTAATTTAATTGGATTCAATAATTGTTTGACGTTCCTTTGTCGTTCACTTGTTACAATTGGGACTAAAATACTCACAAGTATAAAATTTTTGTATTTCCATTCTAATGTAATCGTTAGATCAACAATTTACGTGCAGTTAATTTATTTTAAATTAAAAAAAGAAGTACTTGGTAGTTCACAATAATTTGGTGGTTTTTTTATTTTTTTTAAATTGTTTATGGTGGCAAACGAGCAAACAGCACACCTTTTTTTTTGGCAGGGTATGGTGTGATCAGGCGTCGACCCCCTCGTCCGGGGCGACGGGAGGGCGACCTGTGGCCCTATAACCTACCGTATTCCCTCCCCATCGGATGGTAAGTGTCACTGTCGCCCATGGACCTTTGCAATTTGCAATACTAAAGGTACAGCTAGGCCGTTGCCTACCAATACAAATCCCAAACTCAGGGTGGGTTAATTGGGTTTCCGGCTTTCTCACTCACCAAACGTAGCGTTATAGCACATTGCCATTACTCAAACGTCGATCTTTTGCGACAGTGTGGTACTATCCTGGACGGATCGGCCCGCGGCTGTAGACAGAGAACTGTCCACAGCGTGATCCTACCACTACTTAAAATATATATGTATGTTTTTTACTTTTTTTATTCTTTGAAAGGATGGTTATATATTATCAAAAAGGTTAATACGTCTATTTTTATATAGTATATTCTTTAGATAGCATTAATAATTAGGGAGCCTTAATTACATGTCAGATATCTTCTTTTTCTTTGATAATATTCACATATAATTTCATGTTTTCTCCATCTTTTACAATTAGAAGCAACATGCGGCATTGACACAGTAGATATAGTTTCATTATTCACGTTAAAAATAAATCGATGAATAAATTCAGTATTATAAAAGCTAATGTTTTAAACTAGGACCTTACAGTCGATCGTTTTTACGAGTAGTAATAATCAAAAACAATGAGGTAATCATCTAATTTTTATCAATTTATGCCATAGATAAAGATTTACGATTTTGTTTCCACAAAGCCAGTAAACCCGAGTGATGTGGATCAGTAATCTCCGAGCACATCGTTCTGAAGGTGCCGCGAACCGGTTCTTAATCGTTGGTTTGTTGGAATGTAGATATGTTAGTCACTAGTTGCATTTTATTATGGTGTAAGTTGATGAGTATTTGAATTTGTTGCTTAGTTATGCATTATAAGATAAATTTACAAGTCGTAAATATTTTACAAAGATGGTTTTATTATGATTTATTGATTTAATTTAATAATAATTTCATTATGTTTTTGGCTTAATTTTATTATTCTGACACAAACATTTTGAGATGCACAGATGGCGTATTGGTTAAGATACCGACCTTCCGTACCAGTGCCGTGTGTTCTATTCCTACGCAGGACAATATTTTGTGTGATACAGAAGGTGTTCTGAATCTGGGTGCGATTTATCTGCGTGAATTAGGTACCATATATGTTTGTAAAGTCCCCCGCAATACAAAGATTATTTCCTCAGTCAAAGAAAAAGAAAAGCTTTTCTGGCTTATTACGAATATGGTTTATATTACATTTGTATTAATCAGAGCTATACAATTTATCCGTGTGGTGACAGAGTAAGAATACAATTCACCACCCTTATCTCACCTTTTTTTTTATTTTTTTTATTGGTGGGCTATGGATGCGTCTCGCCCTGCCGAATCGGTCCGGGGTGACGGAAAGGCGGCGCGTGACCCCATAGACCCACCGTAAAACCTTCTCTCTTCGCCGTGCGAGCGGACCACCGGTACTCGATTTTAACTTCGGTGGCCCGCCCGGCGGTTTACCCTCGCGGGTTCCTCTCGTCGACGCCCCGACAGATTTCGCCGTCGGGGCGTCGCCCTCACGCGGTGGCCTCACGTCGGGTGACCGGACGATTCCCCGGTCCGATCACCCGAGGCCTCGGTTAGGGCGGCATCAGGCGCAGGTATTCGCGCCTGCGCCGCCCCGGCCGCTGACGGCGGCCCGGGTCGCGGGAATCCTCCCGGACTCGTTCCGCCGCCTCCTTCCGCGAGATGACAGCCTCGCAGAAGGCGGCGACCGCGTCTCAGTTCCTGACGCTGTCGACCATCGCCCTCGCGACAGCCGGCAGCGTCAGGTCGGCACCGATAACAGCGACGAGGTCACGGCGCTGCCCGTCCCAGCTCGGACATACCTCGAGCGTGTGTTGCGCCGTGTCCTCGTCACTGCTTCAATGGTGGCAGAACGAAGTCCATTCCCTACACGCAACCGTGTGCAGGTACAAGCCGAAGCATCCGTGCCCCGACAAAACCTGCACCAGTCGAAAGGAGAGGACTCCGTGCCGCCGCTCCACCCACTCCATCAGTACGGGCCGGAGGGCCTCGACGGTGACGACACCGTGTCTAGGCCTCTCCAGCCGCGTAGCCCAACGGGCGATGACGTCTCGGCGGGCGTCCTCGCGCCAGGTGGCTATCTCGCTCAGCGATGGGGAGCCACCTTCGTCGCGCAGTGAGGTCACCCGCCGGTAGAGGTCGGAGAGCATCTCCGCCTCTAGGTCCCACGGGGGTGTCCCGGCCAGTAGGCATGCCGCCTCGGTCGATACCGTGCGGTACCCGCGAATGGCTCTGACCGCCATGACTCTCTGGGGTCTCCACAGAACAGCCCTGAGCTGGACGTTCAGAGCCCTCGCCCACACGGGTGCGCCGTACATGGCCATCGAACGGATCACCCCCGCATACAGCCGTCGGCCCTCGAAGCTGGGTCCGCCCACATTCGGCATGAGCCGCGAAATCCCTTATCTCACCCTTGAGTGATCGTAAGAGACGACTAAGGGATATAAAACGTGTATAACATCTATGCAAGAGAAGGAATACTCAAAACTAAAATCCTATAGCAACACGTCTGACCACCATGGTATAGTAGATCAATTGCCTTCCCATTATGGAGGAGGCTCGAGCCCAACAGTGGGACATATATGAGCTGAGATGAGATGATGATATAATTTTTGTTAGTCGATATCTCTAGGTACTTATAGGTATAAAATATTCTACTAAAGTAATTATTAAAGAAGGAAACAGGTGGATCTTTATTTTGAAAATGTTACTTAATTAGTTAAGGTACTTTCCTCCAAGTTCATTTCTTATTTGTACGTCTATATAATTATTCTATATATTTAATATTTAATTACTTATTCAAGTATAAAATAAACAATTCTCACGTTTAGAGCGGAAAGAATTTCGTTCCAAATGACTGTATTAAATTACAACAAGTTTTTATTCAAATTGAAATACATTTTGTCAATTAAAGTAATTTAATACGGGGAAATAAAATTCAAAGAAAGGAACTTCTATATTATAAAAATCTTGAATTTTTAATCAAGAATGAATTTAGTAACGACATATTCTTTGAAAATGACTATATAGAAACCTAATAATAGCGACAGTAATACCAGAAGGAAAATGAAGTTTTAGTAAACTCTTTTGTATTAGTCTATCCATCAGCCTAGCGACGTCCACGGTTGGACAAAATTCTACCCAACAGGCCAATAATGTTATAATAATCACTTGATATATACTAATATATAGGATGACAATGATTGCTGTGTGGTAGCGGCTACGAATACTACCAACCCTTACTTTGCTCGTGGATGTCGTAAAAGACGACTAACAGCTTTATAAAGACCTGGGCCAACTCTACCTAATACCGTTTGGTCAACAATTACATTCCCAAGGAGATTTGACGTCTGGCAGGCGGACGGTTATACAACTATTGCCAATAACTTTTATGGTACAATATGTACCATGAAAGAAGAGTATATATTGTATCGACCCCAAGTAATTGGGATAAGAGTAGAAGAATGATGATGATATAGGATGACAATGGTAGTTTGCTTTGCAAGTTCAACAGGGAAATAATAGCAAAATTATAACTTCATAAACAGAATAGTAATCGTAGTTGGTTTTATTAGTTTCCTAAGAGTGCTGCTGACCACTCAGATAATCTTTCAGCTAGTTTTTACGATATTGTATTCCTGATTTTTTATTTGATTGTTTATATTGTAAATACATCTTTCTTACTGACGACTTATGGTCTAATTGCACTTCCCTTTGGTGTCCAGGGTGGCATTACTATCATACTCGCGGTGTAACTGCACTTTGCATTTTGATCGTGCTTGCCACTTAGTCATTTGGTAAACAATTCTTACTAATATTATAAAGGCGAAAGTAACTCTTTCTGTCTATCGCTCTTTCACGTCAAAACTACTCAACCGATCTAAATGAAATTTGGTACACAGATAGTCTAGAACCTGACAAAGGACATAGGCTACATTTTAATGCAAAGAAAGGCTTGTAAAGGGAGATGAAACGTTGTAAGAAATTATCGTCATTTTTAAGGCCAGAAGCTTGAAACTTATTTTTAGGCTATTGATTAGATATAAATAAATATGACATTAAAATTTCGTAAAAATATTACCCTTTTTTTTGTTTTTTTTTGTGGGGTGGGCTACGGTCGTCGCGCTCCTCGCACCACTCTGTCCGGGGCGACAGTGGGGCGTAAGCACGCTCACCCATAACCCACCCGTGCACCTCGCCTTCGTCGTTGGACCGGCCACCGGAGCAGCGTGAACTTGTCGTCAGTGGCCGGCCCGACGGAATACCCCCCGAGGGGTACCCTCTTCTTGAGCGACATCCCCTCCCTCGGGGAGGACGTCTGTCTTTTCCTCGCGGTCAGCCTCTCGGCGGGTGACGGACTAATTCCCCGGTCCAGTCACCCACGGCCTCGGCTAGGGCGGCATAAGGCGCAGGTAATCGTGCCTACGCCGCCCCAGTCGCCGGCGACGGCTCGCGTCGTCGAGGAGACGCTCCTCGCGCACGCGCTTCGCCGCCTCCTTCTGCGTGACTACTGCCTCGCAGAAGGCTGCGACCGCGTCCCAGTTCCTGACGCTGTCGAGCATCGCCCTGGCGATGGTCGGCAGCATCAGGTCAGCACCGGTGATTGCGACGAGTTCACGGTGCTGCTCTGCCCAAGCGGCACAAGCCTCGAGCGTATGCTGCGCCGTATCCTCGTCGCAGCCGCAGTGGTGGCAGGACGGTGTACTCTCCCTCCTGACGACCGTGTGCAGGTATTTGGCGAAGCATCCATGCCCCGTCAAAACCTACACCAGTCGGAAGGAGAGCACCCCGTGCCGCCGTTAAAAAATTATTACCCTTAAGGGGTAAACTAAAAATAGAGGATGAAAAACTTTAGGATAGTAACCTTTTACGCGGGCGAAGCCGCGGGCAGAAGCTAGTGTCTAATATATACAATAATTTTAACTTATCTATAAAAAAGGATGTTCATATATATGAAATTGCTAAGCTCAGAAACTATTCGACCGATCATTATGAAAATTGGTATGTATATGTATTTATTCACAGAGAAGATTTATATTCTATCCCCATTGATGTAACTCGCCAGCAGGTGACGCTGCGATATATCGACTTCTACAAAAATCAAGAATCTGGGTTTGCTAGTATTAAATAATATAATATTGCGTAACGAACTATTACTTAATAGATATCTAAGAATTACAGAGATAAATAATTTGTTTTGATTTGACAACATACAATTTACGGCCAACAACACTTAGAAAAATTTATGGATCCCATAAAGAACAGTATAGAGATTGAACTCGCGACATTCGGTATGACATGTCGCTACTTCAATCACTACGCTATCTTTGCATTCAAATCGATAACTCTATAAAACGATTTATCACATACACTTTATAATAATATTAGTTAAATACTGAACATTTATTCACTCTGTGATGTATGTATGTATTCACTCCGAAACGAGATGAATTAATATAAATTCTCCTTATAGTCACGGTCATTGCCTGACGGGACTAAAATCACATAAACGGTGCCCGACTAAAAAAAAAGAGAAAATAAAACGTAACATCTCAATTATGGACTTGCATTCCAATGTAAGCTCATTGTCATATAACGTAAGGTCTTAAGTGCTATATGCAACGTATGATTATACGATTGTTTTTTTTTTTTTATGAAGTTGGATGCGTCATCTCAGATCGAAATGTGTGGGTAACAAGGTATCAAGGACCAAGGACACCGAGATTTCTTTTTTATCGCTATGCCCAGACTTTTGGTATGCAAATAATATGAAAAGATAATTTATTGTATACTTTTTGGAACGAAGTTCCTTATCGCGCGTTGTGAAAGGGGGCTAGACGGAAAAAATTCTTACGAAAAGTTGTCACGACACTTTTTGCTATAGTAAGCTATTGTAAGCTGTGCGGCGTCGCTCGTCGGCTCTCTTATAGAAAGCAAGCCAGATATTTTCATTTCTATTTCGCATTGAACAGTGTGGTGTCGCGACGATTTTTTTTATAGATAGAGTGATTCAAGAGGAAGGTTTATATGTATAATATATGCATAATGTACTAGAGAAACACTGATAATTTTAGAGGTTTCTAATGTGATGTCGTATATAAACACATTATTTTGCGCTTACATTGCAAACGCTGGCTGTACCCTACGAAATAGATCAAAATAAAGTACTACAGTATTATACAGCTTAAAAAGGCCTACAAAAAAGTCCGCGATGGTATATATCTATCTCTTAAGGATAACATACTATATCCATTTTAATACTTTAAAAAATGTTCTATTATAAAACGGTAATTGAAAAGCTATTTACACAAATACTGTATTAATCCTTATCATTTTAAATACATTAGTTGGCTTGAGCATTTCATGAAGATATTTTTTTTCCTTCAGACCATGCAAATTAAATCAATACCTTAAGAGATATAACAAAATCAAAATAATGCGCAACGAAATTATTTTCGCCCGTGACCGGGCCGCGTGGCCGGCTCGCGTTCGAGCTCGGGGCCGAAAAGTTTTGGTAGTCTAGTGGAATTGTATATCCTATTATTAATATTATAAACGTGAAAGTATGTAATAATGTATGGATGTGAACATGTTTGTTGCTCTTTCACGTAAAAACTACTGAATGGATTTTGATGAAATTTATAGTAATATAGCTTGCACATCAGAATAACACATAGGCTATAATTTATAAAGATATTTTGCAAATTGGCTAAAATATAACTATAAAAATCGCTTAAGGCAGAAAAAAATTATATAATTAAAATAGAACTTCGTTCCATCCGGGTGTCCCTTGACACCTCCGGTTTTTTTTTTGTTATTTGTGTGTATTACCGGTTATTATGTGATTATTGATCGTAATTTATAATAAAAAATTCATCATATTAAGTATTTTTTAAGTTTAATCTACAAAATATACCTATATTTCGTTTTCTTTAACAGACAACACCATTTTTTTTTTTGGTGGACTATGGATGCGTCTCGCCCCGCCAAATCGGTCCGGGGTGACGGAAAGGCGGCGCCTGACCCCATAGACCCACCGTAAAAATCCTCTCTCTTCGCCGTGCGAGCGGACCACCGGTACCCGATTTTTGACTTCGGAACAGACACCACCCTGCACTAAGGAAATAATCCTTATATTGCAGGGGACTTTACAAACATACATATAATTAACGCAGACAAATTCCACATTTTTTTTTGCGGTGGGCTATGGATACGTCTCGCCCCGCCAAATCGGTCTGGGGTGACAGAAGAGGCGGCGCGTGACCTCATAGACCCACCATGCAAACTCCTCTCTTCGCCGTGCGAGCGGGCCAGCGGTGCCCCATCTTTGTCTTCGGTGGGACAAATTACATCTTAAGACAAAATCGCACAAGGTATTGTCACGTACTTAAAATCGAACTCACGGCGCTGGCACGGAAGTTATCTTAACCACTACGTCATCTGTGCAGTCAGTCATTTCAGGTCCAGCTTTTAAGTGAATATAATCAATAGTACAATACTGATAAATGCCTTACATTGCGAAACTGGAATCATAGTCCCGACTAGAAAAAAAGTATGGTTCAACCAGATCATGTATCTGGACCCGATCAGGATAGAATGAGGCATGCCGGATCCGGCAAACCCGATCAGGACCAGGTCTGGTCCTGATCAGGATAGCCTGATGTGAAATAACATCAAGTATGGTAAGGCATACCGGATCAGGACCAGATCAGGACCAAATAAGGATATCCATTTCGTATTGTATTTACGTCTTAAGGTGACGGTATGCTATCTACCCGGCAATGTTTACACATTGTTATAGGAAATTTGCATGTCCTATAATTAGTCGCGGTGGTGTAGTGGCAGCACGATTGGGCCGGAATCCCAATAGGCGCGGGTTCGAATCCCGCTTGCGACATCATTTTTCATTTCGTAATCGGATTTTATAAATAATTAAGCATATTAAATGCTAAATTTCAGTAATTTAAAATAACAAGGTTGTGTCATCGTTTAATACAATTCTAACTGTAAAGTTTGAAGTATTAAGCCTATAACAATGTGTAAACATTGCCGGGTAGATAGCATACCGTCACCTTAAGACGTAAATACAATACGAAATGAAATTTGCATGTCCTATAATTAGTCGCGGTGGTGTAGTGGCAGCACGATTGGGCCGGAATCCCAATAGGCGCGGGTTCGAATCCCGCTTGCGACATCATTTTTCATTTCGTAATCGGATTTTATAAATAATCATATGTATTTAATAATAATAATAATGTTTAATTAATAATATAAAAATAATTTCTATTTAAAGTAAAAAACGAAAATAAATAATATATATATATATATATATATATATATATATATATATATATATATATATATATATATATATATATATATATATATATATATATATATATAGAAATATTATATTGTAACAACCATTCTAACAGTTAATGTTTTGGGTCATAATAAATAGATGGCGTTAGTAAAATGACGTCATTATTTGAATCGCGGTGTTAAGATTCTCCGAAGCGGACATGTCATTATGTCCTAATATTAAATTATTTGTTATCGAATCAGATTAGAACAGATCGATCAGGTCATGAATGTGAAATTCAGGCGACAGTTGCAGTCGTTAGCATCTGGTGGTTGCGCCATAATCGGAACGGCTCACTGGGGCTTCTATGATAAGAATATAGCTCTGCATTCGGTGCCTACGTCATATATTAATTTATATTTTAACCTATTAAACATGTTCTTTAAGATATTCATGTTTTTTTAAAGGACCGGACTGGGCATACTCGTTTTGGATCAGGCAAGATATATAACGCAGATGATTGATTTGGTTCCGATCAGTAAAATTTCATCCGGACCCGATCAGGAATGCCTGTTCTGGACCCGATCAGGAATGCCTGATCTGGACTCGATAAGGTTTTCCTGATCGGGTCCAGATATATCTTCTGCGTTACACACCTTATCTGGTCCAGATCGGGCATGCCCGGTCCGGTCATGCTAAGGAATACGAAAAAATTTCTAGTCGGGGTCGTTATTGGAATACCTTTCATAGATTGTTTTATTTGACTGTTACAGAACTCGAAATGAAATTCACCAAATATCCAGAGTCAGTGATAGCACCCCTTGGGGACAAAGTAACTTTTGAGTGTGAAGTCAACGTGCCAGGGGAGAGATTTGTATGGCGTTGGAAGCCTGATAAAGCAGATCAACAATGGACTGATATTGAATCTGAGGAGAACGGAAAGAAAATTTTCTCTGCCGTGCCCAGGAGCAGTACGAAATTGGAGGTCGAGGTATTGATGAACATGGAGGTCACTTTGTACCAGGTTTGTATTAAATACTATGAGATTGTTAAAAAAACAGAACACTTTTTTAGCGACATCAACTTCAGAAATTAATTTTATTATTCCCAAGGAGAGTTGACTTCAGACAGGTGACCGCTCATGAAGTTAAGGCCAAAACTATTTACAATACGATGGAAGAAGAATCCATATTCCGTCGATCCCAAATAATTGGTTTAAAAACAGGATGTTGATGAAGTATCAAAAATTTAATTCGATCGCCATTCGATCACAAATCTTTGTTCAATCTACAAATGTTTTATGTTTAGACATATTTTGTATCTGTTGCTTATATGTAAGTGAAATTCGAGATTTATACTTTGACAGTGTGATTTTATTTAAAAGAAATCGTGTGGGATTTCTCCTGCACTATAATCGAGCCTATAATGCTATACAATAAGAAGTCGGTTATAAATAGTTACTTAGGTTACTTTGCTGTTGAGTATTAGTAATCTGAGAAATAACTATCTAAGACAATGTTATAGAGGCATACCTGCTATATATGTATAATGTTAATGCATAGTAGGTATATATAATCAAATGAATATTGAATAAATATTCACAAAAAAAAGCCTTTCCCATATGAAGGGAGAAAGCATGAATATAGAGCTGTGGGAAAATCTCGGACATATGTTTGAAACAATAATGTATAAAGTTTCTATAAATTCCATAATATACAGTAAAATATTATGCGTAGTCTCTTTTTGTGATAAGCGAAAAATTTATTAATGTAGAAATATGAATATCAATTAACTGTGGAACTCAAAAAAAAAGACTATGTGTGGTTGCCTGTCCTATGGACGTCTCAATGGCAACAAAAGGATACAAGCACGTTGCCATTGCAGAAATATACTTGGAAATTAAACCCTATATTAAATTTATGTGACCATTTTTAAACGACTTCAAAAAGGAGGAGTTTGATACCGACTTCAAACCTATCAATAGGTAGCACATCCAAATAATAGTATTTTATTATTAATATTAAAGGTATTAGGTTTGCATAAGAGGTGTATTAAATTTAATCTTTATTAAGTTCATCATCATCATCATCACAGCCCATATATGTGCCACTGTTGGGCTCGGGCCTCCTACTTAGCGGGAGGAAAATTAACCTACTATACCGCGCTGGTCAGACGTGTTGGTATAGGGTTTTGTTTCGAGTTTTCCTTCTCTTGCATAGACGTTATACGCGTTTTATATTCCTAAGTCGTCTCTTACGATCACCTACGGGTAAGATAGAGGGTGGTGAATTGTATTCTTGCTCCGTCACCACACGGATAGTATATTATTTATTAAGTTATTTTATACTTTTTAGTTTTTGAAGTCGGTTTTTTAAATGTAGTTTTATTAGTGTATAGCAGTGTAATTTGCTTCTGATTTGTAGAGTAGTCATGTGCTCTAGTGACATATATATGAGCAAAGAAAATTAATAAACTATTTTAATACAAAATGGGTCCACAATATAATGTTAATCATTTTAATATTTAGGTAGAATCGCTGCGTTCAATTGGAAGTCGAATTCAACGGTCAATAAATCAAACAGGATTAACAATAGTCCCAACGTGGTCTCCGTTACGAATGGACTACCCTATTGTCCCTTAGGCGTCGTAAAATGTGACTTAGAGATTAAGCCGTAGGGATGGCCAGTGGCTATTAAATTATCACCTTGTCGACACTCAATAGCTACTTGGTTAATTTAGAGCTTTAATCTATGAAATTGGATAATCCGTTAATACATAGATTTGTGGTGTTGACTTATTTATAAAAGTGAACTGTGAGACTGTTGAGATTGTTCAGCTGTGGCAGGCAAAAATGTTAATAGATATTATGAAGCCTTTTCTTAAGAAAAGAAAAGTCGATCGTATTCGAACTGTGTTTATTCGCGAACGTTTCCGTACCATCGTACAAAATTTAACGCTATGTACTTTAAAAATACGTTCGTAAAAAATAGGGGTTATATTCTATATATATTCTGCGAGACAGTAGTCTCGCGGAAGGAGGCAGCGGAGCGCGTGGGTGAGGAGCGTCTCCTCGACGACGCGAGCCGCCGCCGGCGACTGAGGCGGCGTAGGCGCGATTACCTGCGCCTGATGTCGCCCTAACCAAGGCCGCGGGTGACTGGATCGGGGAATTAGTCCGTCACCCGCCGAGAGGCCGACCGCGTGAGGAAAGACCGACATCCTACCCGAGGGGGGGATGTCGGTCAAGGAGAGGGTACTCCTCAGGGGTATTCCGTCGGGCCGACCACTGACGTCAAGTCACTCTGCTCCGGTGGTCGGCCCAACGACGAAGGCGACGTCACGGGTGGGTTACGGGTGTGCGCGCTTACGCCCATCTGTCACCCCGGATGGAGTGGTGCGAGGAGTGCGCCGACCGTAGCCCACCCCCAAAAAAAAGGGGTTATATTTTTAACATTTGTTGTTAGTAATAGAAATATACTCTTTTAAAATTTGTGCTATTTGTACCTATTACATAAAATGTCTTCTTATGATCTTTAATGTTGAAAAGTGTTCGGAACGTGAACGGAGAGAACCGGCAGCCCAACTGGGGTGGGTTTGGGGATTGTAATGGTAGGCAGTGGCCTTTTTTTCTTGCGGTGGACTATGGATATGGCCGCGCCCCGCCAAATTGGTCCGGAGCAACGGAAAAGGCGGCACGCGACCCCATAGACCCACCCTGCAAGCACCTGATCTTTCTCTGCGGTGGCCCACCCGGCATGGTAAGCAGTGGCCTAGCTATACACTTAGTATAGCCAAGGTCCATGGGCAGCAGTGACACTTACCGTCAGGTGTGTTGTATGCTTGTTTGCTGTCACAAACAATTAAAAAAAACGTCGATACGGTAAAAACAAATTAAGACCCTAAAATAAAACTATTTTTATGGATTCAATCGCGTTAGTATTTGTTTTTTTAATATCCCGACATTTTGCCACATAATCATGTGACACATAGTCACGGGACTAAACGCTGTAAAGTGCATTTTAAATGTATAATACTTGCATAAATATAATTTAATTAAGACACAATAAAGTCTGTAGAAATAGTTTTATTTACATTATATTTAATATATACGTATAATCGAGGGAGCCGGAAGCCAACTGGGTGGGTTTGGGGTTTGTATTGGTAGTCAGCGGCCTAGCTATATGCCCTTGGTATTGCAAAGGCAGGTATCCATGGGCGATAATAACACTTACCAGAGGTAGTGCTGCTTGCTCGTTTGACACCATATGCAATAAAAATTATTAGGGCTCACAACCGTAATTCATTATCCGTCTGATAACAAAGATCTTAGTAATAATAGAGGTCCGTTACTACTTTTAAGTACAGGATAGAATATTGAATGTTTTTGCTAAATAAACTGCAATAGGCCGTATTACATGGTAAATAAAATGCATCTATGTAAGAGATAGAAAACTCGAAACAAAACACTATACCAACACGTCTGATTTGCGTGGTATAGTAAGTTAATTGCCCTTCCATTACGGAGGAGGCCCGAGCCCAACAGTGGGACATATAGAGGCTGTGATGATGATAATAACATGGTAAATTGTGAAAGCTGTATATATACGGTAATCTTTCGGAGAATAAGAAACATTAAATCATCATTCAACATCATTCTCCTACTCTTATCTATACTACTTGGGGTCGATACAATATGTACTCTTCTTTCATAGTACATATTGTAAAAGTTATTGGCAATAGTTTTATGACCGGCCGCCTGTCAGACGCTAACCCTTCATGGGAATGTAATTGTTGACCAAACGGCATCAGATGGAGTTGGCCCAGGTCGTTGTAAGGCTCTTAGACGTCTTTCACGATATCCACGAGCAAAGTAAGTTGGTATTCGTAGCCGTTACCACACAGCGTAAGATAAATAAGAAACATTAAATAAGGTTTTCTAATTAAACAAAAAATCTGTACCGTTTTGAATTATGATAAAAGCTAAAAAAGTGAATCTCATACACTAATGTTTTCGCATGATTGAGAGAAATCATAAATATAAATATATTTTATTCAAGTTGACGTAGATTGAATATAGAAGATCTAGTCAAAGGCCCAGACGAAATAAAATCTTGGTTGTCACATATAATTTTCTCAGTCTCGTCACGTTACGTTTAACCGATTATATCGATATTTTCTGATTAGTTTTCTCGAATAACAATATGATCTGTTTTTCTGTTGTTTCGCTGCCGTATGATAAATAATATATCATCATCCTTTCTTATCCTGAATAAGGGATAGAAGTCAATATCATCACTGCAAGAAAAGAAAATATAAACATATTGCCAATCCACCTGGCTAACATAGGATAGTAGGCCTTTATTTTCTACCATTTTGTAGGAGGTAATTTTTAATACCTGCTCTCTTGCCCGTGGGTGCTCTAAAAGACGACTAAAGGAAGTATCCTTTATAATACACACACACATAATATTGTATTATATAGGTACATACAATATCTGTAGAAGAGAAGAAAAACTCGTAATAAAACTATACTGTGAACTATACCGTATAGTAGGTTAATTACCCTCTTATTATGGAGGAGGTTCGAGCACAGTAGACGTATATGAGCTGAGATGATAATGATGACTTGTCTTATAATGTGATGTATGTGATCTGAT
The DNA here is from genome assembly GCA_905163515.2 of Lymantria monacha. Taxonomy (NCBI): domain Eukaryota; kingdom Metazoa; phylum Arthropoda; class Insecta; order Lepidoptera; family Erebidae; genus Lymantria; species Lymantria monacha. The sequence goes on along the minus strand of LR991094.1, from coordinate 8,921,401 downwards.
TGTCATGAACACTTTCTTTCTTGTGTCACGACTAAGAGGTAAACAACATCACTATAAGAAAGTAATCTAGTAATAAAACCCCATGTAAATCCGGTTTGTTAATGTAAAATAAGCCAATTGCAGGCACATCTTCTTTTCGGCCAACAACTAGATTTTTTAAAGACTAAGCTAAGTAAATAATTTATAAATACCCGATTACCAAACGAAAAGTGATGTCACGAGTGACGTCTTCAAGGTGACGTATAATATACGTAAGATAAAATATGAAGCGAAATTTGCATGTCCTAAAATAGTGCACGATGGTGTAAGTGGCAGCACGATTGGGCCGGATTCCCAATAAGTGCGGGTTCGAACCCCGCTTGTGACATCATTTTTCGTTTCGTAATCGGGTAAAAATTTCAGTAATTTGACTAAGTAAATAATTCTACTATTGTGGAAGAGTTTAGAAACATATAATTTAACGGGTACAAATTACACCCAGATTTAGAACAACAATTTGTAAATCATAGAAAGTATTGTTCTATACAAAATCAAACTCCCACACTGGCACGGTAGGTCGGTATTACAACCACTACGTCATCTGTACAGTTATTATAATTATTAGACAATGTAAGACGGAGTAAGAATACAATTCACCACCCCCTATCTTACCTGTGGGTGATCGTATGAGACGACTAAGGGATATAAAACGCATATCTTATCTTATATCTTTAAACGAGCAATTCTTGTATATATATATATATCTTTAAACGAGCAATTCTTGTATATCTCGGAAACGGCACCAACAATTGCCATGAAATTTAGCATGTAGGGGGTTTCGGGGACGATTAATCGATCTAGCTAGGTTTAATTTCAAGAAAATATTGTTTTGTATGTATTTTCAGGCGATAAAAAATATAATTTTTCATTGGCTGAAAACTATTAACATATTTTGACGCTGTCATTAAGAATAGACATAGCTGATTAGTCTAATCCCAACAAACCAACGCTCGGTTCGGATCCTTAGCTTCCCTTTTTCATTTTCTGCCTTTTTTATTATATTATTAATTATTAACATTTGCCCGCGTCTTCGTCCGCTTAGAAGTCGAAAAGGTTCTAATAGATTATTTTTTGTTTTTTACGTTATTAATTTTATTATTTTTTATAAATTATTATGTTACATGTTTGTATACTTATAAAATATAACAATATTTATTATAGTGTAGGGTATTTAAAGGTCTAATAAATATGACAATAAAATGATATTTTGTTATATATTATGGACACGAGGCTTTTTTCTTAGGAACCTACGTTTTGAACAGCTGCCCCCATTGACCGAGGCGACGGAAGGGCAGTTTGCGGCCCCATAACCCACCATGTTTTGCATCGAAATTAGGCCAACCTCTGATTCCGCTTCCTTGACATCCGTGGCCGCCCCGGCGGGTTATCCTTTTAGGTATCATCACTATAGACGCCCCGGCAACAAACAACTGTGATGCCGAGGCGTCGCCCTCATGAGGCCGAACTTTCTGCGGGTGATGGACTAATACCCGGTCCATGCACCCACAATACTACACCAACTACAGTATTTTTTTGTAAACAATATCTTTTGTTTTTCTTTCGTATTGAAATGAGAATTACCAGGCTACTCTGTGAGCTTACTCTGAAGCAGGTCACATACAACTGCTCATGGGAGAAGCAGCTTTCTCTCAAGTCTACTCCCGCTACCTTAAGAATTTGGCCTCGAGCTTTGTTTATGGTCATTGCGAAGTAGACTTTGATGGCAAACTGCACTCACTGAAATTTGAAGAGGTAATTTGATGGCATTTGGAGAATCTTAGAATGCTTTTTCTTGCAAACATTGTATAATTTTGGCGCGCCAGCTCTAATTTTAAGATGTGAGCTGGGATACCGGGAGGCTTCGGTGTATTCAGGAACTCGACCGGTTGTTTTAAGTGGGGTTTATCACCTATTCAAAGGATTTATTATGATATTTGACCCCTTCGAATGTTTTCAAATATTTGCAAGTAAATGGTTTAAAGAAATTGAAACGATTGTAGTAGCGCACATAGGTAAACCATGGCGTCTTGCGACCCATGTGATCAGCATCAATATGCTGTCTCCATATCGTATTTTATTTATTGTTCCTAATATAACTCAACCTTTCTGTCTGGATTTTTGCAAATATGTTGATTAAGAGCTGACTAAACAACGAACAAAAATATAGCAAATTACTATCTCTATATAGCTACTATTCTCCTTTCCTAATAATTATACGGTAAAAATACCCTCGCCAGAGTCAAATAAAAACGGTTAATGCATCTTATAAGCGATGGATTTCAGTTAGTTCGATGCAATGTGTTAGCATGGCTCTCAATTACAATATTCGGCTTAGAAAATTGCTGTCCAACAATTTTAAATTTCAAACTCCACGTTCATATGACGCCTTGTCCTAAAAGTGTATGACCTCTTTAAAGCTTAGAAACCTTCAAATGCCGTATTATTACAGTATTGTGACTTTCGAGACATTCCAATTTTAAAGAGTATTTCCATTGTACCAAGCTTTTATGGGAGTTCAACCTTTTCAGGGTTCCGTACCTAAAGCTTAAAACAAAACCCTATAACTAAAACTTCGCTGTCCGTCCGTTCGCCTCTCTGTCACCAGCCTGCATCTCATGAACCATAATAGACAGTTGCAATTTTCCCAAATGATGTATTTCTGTTGCCGCTATAACGACAAGTACCTACTAAAAACCAAAATAAAATAAATACATAAGGAGGCTCCCATACAACAAATGTCAATTTTGCTCCTTTTGCTCAATATTTTTTTAGTTTCTATTTTTTGCCTTTTTGATTTGTTTTGTCATTATTTTTATTATATTTAAATATATCATCCAAAACACATAAAAAAGAAAATACCGAGCAAGGCTCGGTCATCCAGATATTAACATTTATGCAAGAGAAAGAAATCTCGAAACAAAACCCTATACCAACGCGTCTGACCAGCGTGGTATAGTAGGTCAATTTCCCTCCCATTATGGAGGAGGCTCGAGCACAACAGTGGGACATATATGAGCCGAGATGAGATGATGATTATATTCTTGTTTTTATAACTATATTTGATACTTAATAAATAAAATTGATGCGTTATATGACGAGAGGGGATGAAATAAGGAATGAGTGTATTATTACAGGAAGTTTGAAAGTTTCGTTAGTGACGGTAAAGTTTGTGTAAGCTCCTGTCATGTTACAAACATGTGATGACTGTAATATTGTTAGAAAAGTTTGAAGTATGAAAGCAACGGAGAAGGTATTAGCAAGGAAGTTAGTAAGGCAAGTTAGTTTTAAGCAAAGCAAAGGGGAGGTCCTGACCTCCATTTGTAACTGAATTGTAACCCTTCGTTTTATGTAAAGGTCACGTAACAAAAGTGTTTCTGTCTTAATTAGTTTTTTACGTGTTATGATGTACTTAGTAAGAATATAATTCACAAAATCATTCTTTCTTGTAGGTATTATAAATGTCTAGTATGGGAAGAAAAGAAAAGGAAACACTGTATTTTTCTCTCTGCACATTGCATTGTATTTGATTTTTATTTCCTGAAGTTTCGAAAACTTTTCAATGTTCTTCATCATGGGAGAACTACATTTATGTTTCTCATAAAAATTGTTTTATTAAGTATTTTATTGTCCTTATAATGGAAATCAGATGGCAGTTGGTCTGTGGAAAAATTATTTACTAAAAAGCTGTCATCATTACGATATAAATGCTCTGAGGATGAATACATACATACATACATAGCCTCACGCCTGTTTCCCAGAGGGGTAGGCAGAGACTACGGATTGCCACAAACCACGGTCCTGACATACCTCCATCGTTTCATTCACGCTCATCACAGTCTTCATGCATGCTCTACGATTACGCGTACTCTTAATCTGACCTTTCACTAACACATCTTCAATTTGATCCAGGAAAGTACGACGTGGTCTTCCCCTTGTAGTCGTCCCACTCACACTCGCTTTGTATACTTGTTTAGTCAACCTTTTTTCACTCATACTTTCCACGTGTCCAAACCACCTCAGCATACCCTTTTTTAACTTTGTCACTACTTCTTCATTCACACCACAGCGCTCTCTTATAACACTATTCCTAATTTTATCTTTCATACTTACACCACACATACTACGAAGAGCTCTCATCTCTACAGCATTTATTCTACTTTCATGTCTTCCCTGCCAAATCCAACTTTCACTGCCATACATGAGAGTGGGCACCACGGAGCAAATACAAAGAGGAGCTGTTGTAATGAATATTTTCTATGAAACAATGCGTGTCATTTACAGGGGGTGAGGGGAACGCTGCTAATGGAGAAAGTGAGACAAGTAATAATACTTGTCTCACTCCCTCCTTTATGTCCATCTACCGGCTATTAGCACAACTACTAATTTCGTATATTGTATGCAGTTGAGCTATCTTGCATTAGATGTCAGTAAGTGTATGGTGTAACAGGGACGTACTCAGAATTTACCTATATCAAGGAGTGCTAATTTTTTTTTTATTTCAAAGATATAAACAAATCTTATTAGCTGCTTGCTCTATTCAAATACAAATGTTTATAATCAAATAATTCTGCATAGCGAATAGGTGTATGACTACTGTTTTTAACCGAAAATTTCTTTATAAGGCTTGTCAGCATTGTTCATAATGTTAATATTTTATGAAAAATCCATCTTTTCTTTACTGTCATTCTGATAAACTCAGAAGTTTAGAAACCTTTTTTCTTCATATTTGTGTCCTTTTCATACGACCAAATAATACAATTATTTGTTTGGGTTTCTAACAAATTGTCGAATGAAAGTAGTTGGACTTTTAGTAAATATGTTAGTTACACGGTATTATTTCCTTCCTTTTTGTCTTTTCCATATAAAAAAAGAATCAAACCACTCTATTAAAATAAGGCTTTATACAATTGATAATGCAACATCACACACACAGGTCCATTGACACCATAATGACCAAGACATGTAAAAGAGTATTTCAAGCGAGCAGATCAGCCTCCCCTGGTAGCAACCGTTTGATTGACGCACGGGCCATCTAAAACTTAGCCATGCCAAAGGTAACTTGAAGACCCGGTCTTCGACGCCACCACCATTTTGAATATTTTTGTGACGTGCTCAACCTCGTTAATCTTATCAAGAAATTGCATCGAGTGCAATTACATTATTAAAAAATAAAGGAGAAAGGGTGACATTGGTTCCAATAATAAAAATGAAATGCGTACCGCAATGCGGGTTAGGGCGTCCCCCGGAGGCGACGCGTACCGACCCGCCCCCGTCGGTATGAACATCTGCAGTTGCGGCGATGGGGGCCGCCACCCATCACGCCTTGCCCAGTCAGGCGAGTCGAGGAGAGCAGAGTGCCGGGTGGGCACGTGGAATGTAAGAGGTTGTGTGGAAGGTAAGTTGCACGAGCTGATAGCCGTCATGGCGGACAAACAGCTAGACGTGCTCTGTGTAACAGAGACCAAGCGAAGGGGCAGCGACGCCTGCGATCTTCCTGGTGGCGGGATGGCTCTGTGGTCTGGTGTACCACAGAGCGATCGAGCCAGCATGGGGGTAGGAGTACTGCTGTCCTCTCGCTTGGCCTCAGGTGTGAAGGATTACGGAATGTATGATCCCAGACTTCTTTGGGTCCGTATAAAACTTGGTGTCACCAAGGTATTCATGGTTGTAGCATATGCTCCCGTAGGATCCTCGGTGGCATCAGACCTAGAGAAGTTTTGGGATAATGTTAGGGAAGTTCTGGATATGGCAGAAACCAGTGAATGCGTGATTGTATGCGGAGATTTGAACGGATGGGTGGGGACCAAGCGTCCCGACTATGAAGACGTACTGGGTCCATTTAGTGATAAGAGAGTGAACGACGCAGGTAGGCTCATAGCGGATGTATGCATGGAGAGAAATCTTATTGTGTCTAACACATTTTTCCAACATAAGGACATCCATATGTATACATGGAGAAGGAATGAACAGAAAAGTATAATAGATTTAATTTTGGTAGACAGTCGCCTCCGAAGCAAAATATTGGACGCAAGAGCCTACAGGGGCCCCACAGTCGATACGGACCACTATCTCGTTATTGCGAGATTTAGTGGTCTGTTCAGAAAGTGGAGGCACTGGCGAGAGCGTGTCCACTTCGGAGGGCTTGAAAGAATAAAGGTTGAAAGGTTGCAAGAAGAGTGTGTAAGAGAAAAGTATGCAGAGGGTGTCTGAGAACGGCTGACGATGGCAAGCCAGCCGCAATCGGACATTGAAGAATGCTGGAGAGTATTGAAAGAGAGTATGGTAGACACAGCGAAAGAAGTATGTGGAAGTTCAAAGAAGCATAGAAACACAAATGGTGATGCATGGTGAGATGCGGCAGTGGCAGCTTCCGTAGAGCTAAAGAAGAAAGCGTGGCTGGACTATGTCTCTTCTTTGAATCTGAATGACAGTATGACTGAACAGAAGAAGGAAATATATCGGCAATGTAAGAATGGCACCAAGGCCTTAGTGAAAGAGAAACGTGATAGAGCAAGTATGAGTGCAGAAGCTAGGCTGACTAAAAACTTCGAGGGTAACACCAAACTCTTTTGGAGGGAGGTGAAGAAGTCTCGGGGTGGTTGGTCAGCCTTCAGAATGAATAAAATAAGGTCTAAAGGTGGAGACATTCTTACACAAACACAAGACGTGTTAAGCCGATGGAGTGAATATTTTGGCGATATGTATGCGGATGCTACGGTTGGCGCCGGTGTCGCATGCTGTCTAGTAGATCAACATTCGGCGACGGCGTCCTCCGATGGCATCAGTATGGATGAAGTTGAATGGGCGATAAGAGGTTTGAAAAATGGTAAGGCAGCGGGCATTGATATGGTGTCTGCCGAGATGATCAAGCTTGGTGGCTCCTGTGTCCGGGAGGCGTTCCTGTTGTTCCTCAATTTATGTTGGAGCTCGGGAATGGTTCCCGGGGACTGGAATAGCGCAGTCATCGTGTCTTTGTTTAAAAACAAGGGTTCACGTTATGACTGCGCAAATTACAGAGCCATAAGCTCGACCAGTTTGGCAGCAAAAGTGTATGGTAAAATTATTGAAAGGAGAATGAGGATGGTGTCCGATGGTTTACTGTGTGAGACACAAGGAGGTTTCAGGAGTGGAAGGGGATGCATGGATCAAGTGTTCTCTCTGCGCAACATTGTGGAGAAGCATCTGGCCCTAGGTCAGAGGGTTTTCTGCAGTTTTGTGGATCTGGAGAGAGCATTTGACACGGTTGTACGAAAGGAACTTTGGGACATTTTACCGGAGTATGGTATTAACGGTAAACTGCTGCAGGCTGTGCAATCCGGTTACATGGGCTGTAGAGCCTGTGTGCGGCTGGATGATGGAATGTCGCCTTGGTTTGACGTCAATATCGGCGTTAAACAGGGCTGCGTTCTATTAGCCAGGCTGTTTATCATATATCTGGATAAATGTCTCCAAAGGTTGAACGATATGAATGTGGGAGTCCAGATGGGTGACTCAGTGGTCTCTGCTCTGCTTTATGCAGATGATGCAGTCCTGCTGGCACAGTCAGCGACTGACCTGCAGACCCTAGTCTACACAATGACAGAAGATTGTAAGAAAAGGCGTCTACGCGTGAATGTGAGCAAAACCAAAATAATGTTCTTTGAAAGAGATGAAGCCAGAACAGATGTAAGAGTAACAATAGGTAATGATGTACTAGAGCAAGTGGATGAATTTGTATATCTTGGATGTAGATTTAGCCGAGATGGACGGTACACCACTGATATAGAGCGAAGAGTGAATGCGGGAAATAGAGTGAACGGAGCGTTGGGGCAACTTCTCGGCAGCCACCACCTCAGCCAGAAGGCACGTGTAGCAATACATAACGCAGTGCTTGTCCCAACATTACTGTATGGAAGCGAGAGTTGGGTATGCAGAAAAGAGTATGAAAGTAAAATTAATGTGGTCGAAAAGCTATCTCTTCGGAAAATCTGTGGAGTTAGGCTGACCGACCGCATTCGCAACGACGACGTAAGAGAGCGAGTAGGTATGAAAGAGAGTATTGGTGTAAAGATGCGAAAGAAAATGCTCCGATGGTTCGGACATGTGGAAAGAATGTCGAACGAACGTCTGGTTATGAAGATATACATACAATGCGAAAGTGGAAGGATGTAGGTACCGAGGGAGACCGAGACTAACCTACCTAGATCCGATCGGTCATGTACTGAAGGAAGGTGGAGTCAAGAGTCTCCGAAACCGGCGAGCGTGTATGAAGAGAATTATGAATGTTGAGGAAGCGAGTGAAGTATGCAGAGATAGAGTTCTCTGGCACTCTGTTCTCTCTGCCTACCCTGCAAGGGATATGGCGTGATGATATGTATGTATGTATGTATAAAAATGAAATACTCTTTTGTATCATATATTTCTTGAGCTATACCTAGTCTTGCACTAAATACTGTAACAAAGAAAAACCTTTTTCTATTGCAAAAAATATTTATGACTTTTACAGTGTTAGTTTAATACATAAATATAAAACAATTTAAATTATAAAAAGCTTGTTCGAAGTGATTTCTATTAGCTGCAATACAGTCCTTTAAATCTTCATTGTTAAAATGAGAAGAACAAATCTTTGTATATTTCGTAATTACGACCCTGGATTTTTGACACTCTTATAGTTCTTCATAGTTAACGACAGCTAGCGTATTGCTTATAAAATAATTATAAACTACATATAAAACTCATATTTTTGTTGAGGTAAAAGGCTTTGGGTATAAATTTTAATACTCATGGTTAGTTATTACAATAATCTTAATAGTTTGAACTGTATGTGCTTTTATTGTTCTAGGTCCTATCACGAAAAGTAGTGCCATCTAACGTTGAGTAAAATTATTTCTGAACATGATACCGTCAAAAGAACTTTCTAGAAATTATTTTGAAAAATTATGAAATTTATACTTACAAATGGAATGTGATTCTTTCCATAGCATCTGTACGTTTATTGGAGTAGTTTTTACATGATAAAACACAACACTTCATGGTTTTCTTCGTAATAACATAAAAATACACCAAAAATATAATTTTATGCACCGTACGAACACCGTCAGCGACGACAGAAGACTAATAGGCCACGCCTACTATTGATGTTAACGTGATGACGTCAGAGCCTACTTGAGAATCACAGTGCACAGTTACTTAGGCCGTCTCCTCTTTGTATTTGCTCCGTGGTGGGCACTAATACTCCCTTATGTACAGCTAGGCGTGCCTTTTTAGATACATTCCTACTTTTCATAAAAGCGTACAGAGCCCCATTCACTTTAGTACCAGCATTCACTCTTCTTTCAACATCATCATTATTTTTACCATCACTAGTAAATAGTACTCCCAAGTATACAAATTCTTTCACCTGTTCCAATCCCTCACCATTTATAAAAATATTACATTCCGTCATACATTTATCCTTTTCAAAGACCATTACTTTCGTCTTACTTACATTTACTTTCATACCTTTTCTTTCAAAAGCATCGTGCATAGTAGTTACCATCGCCTGTACGTCTTCAGCCGACGATGCAAGTAAAACCTGATCATCGGCATAAAGAAGACATTTGACGAGTAACTCATTCATTCTTAAACCACATTAATTATTTTTCAAATCTTGCAAACAGCTATCCATAAATAGGTTAAAAAGCGACGGTGACGCTACATATCCCTGTCTAACACCTTTATCAATGTTAAACCATTCAGTGTAGGACCCGTTTATCCTTACGCAGGCTCTGGAATCCTTATAGATGGATTTCAGCGCCTGAATAAGATGGCCATTTACCCCATACATAGATAGTACCGACCACAGTTCATTTCTCCTCACTTTGTCATAAGCCTTCTCCAAATCAATGAAAGCGCAAAAGACTTTCTGACCTTTAGCCAAAAATTTTTGCGCCATGCATCGTAAAGAGAACACTTGATCCGTGCAACCCATACTCTTTCGAAAACCCGCTTGTGCATCCCATATTTTCTTTTCGGTCACTTTTACTACTCTTTCAATCAACACTTTCGCATACAGTTTGCCGACAATGCTAAGGAGGCTAATGCCCCTGTAGTTTCTACAATCTTGCCGTGAACCTTTACCTTTGTAGAGAGGTACGATTACCGCCTGACACCAGTCTATAGGTACTCGGCCATTAGTCCAGCAAAGATTGAAGAGCTGGTATAGGATGTTAGTTGTAATATCTTCTCCAGCCGTCAGCATTTCAACTGTAATCCTGTCGTATCCTGCAGACTTACCCGCTCTCATACCTTTCAATGCATTTGTAATTTCTATCATACTTATGCATTCTCCTTCCTCGAGATCTCTTTCATTCACAAATGATAATTTTTGTGGCTCTTCTCTTTCAAATAAGCTTTCAAAGTATTCCTTCCATCGCTCTAGTATACATTCTTCTCCATACACTGTCCTTCCACATTTATCGCTGATCGAGACTAGCTCTGAATCTTGCGCTTTGCCTCGAGCCGATCTTATGGACTCCAGAAAATCTTCGAATTAGTTTGGAAATCCTTCGACAATCTTCTATCGTACTCGTCTTTTTGATCTTCTTTTTTTCTTCGAACAATTTCTTTCACTTCTCTTTTCAGGATGAATACATGACAAAATATAATAGATCTAAACCGAATGTAATATTGTCTATTAGATACTTGTATAATTTTTTTTTGCATTTGAATATTAAGCTTTGAACAAACAATATATTGGCTGTACAAATGGCGTAGTGGTTTATATACGACGTACTGTGCCAGTGTCGTGGGTTAGATTCGCACGCAGGACAATACTTTACGATTCACAAATAGTTGTTCTGAGTCTGGGTGTAATTTGGATCAATCATGTTTGTAAAAAAAAAAAAACCGCAATAAAAGGATTATTCCCTTCATCTGTAAAAAAAAAACGTGACGCTTTATGTGACATTTCTTTTATTAATTAGTAAATTATAATTATTCACGTTGCGCCAACATTAATTAATAAATTATAATTGTTTACGTTGTGCCAAAGTTACATCATCGTACTACCTCGTGTGATGTTCGAGCCATAGCTTTAAGTATTCTATAATTGTGTTGCTATAAAATTATTTAAATCCATATTAACATACATGAGCCTATGTACTGTGAGAGTGGCAATTAATAGGCGGGATAATGACGTAATCGCAACACTTGGCGATCACACTTGGTTTTATAAGTTTCTTAGGAGAGCGTGTCTGCTCATTCTCAAGGTGTCAGCTATGTATAGGAATAGATCATCTAACTTATGTTTTTTTTGCAGTGTGTAGTATGGTATGGTGCAGTAAGTTTAACATCAGTGCCCGCCCGTCTCACAGTAGCGAGGCTGATCAATGCTAATAACAAGATCACAGCGGAGGAACGAGTCATATTAGCGCCTCTACATAATACAATTGTGCTACATTGTAAGGAGCCAAATTCGGAACCGCCAGCAGTGCTTACTTGGTGGAAAGAAGGTTCTAAAGTAAGTAAAAATATTGCCATAAACTGAGAAAAGCTCGTGATGCAAGTTGATTTAAATGTAGGGTATATTGTGACATGGTTTAAGCTTCTATGGTAAATAAACAAGAGGCGGAAGAGCTCGAAGTGTTTAATATAGTAAAAAAAATGTCACACGTAGTATGGGTACGTTCTCTTAAGTAGATAAGGAATTCGTACAAGTCAAATTGAAGGCTCAGATACTTATAAATATTGCAACAAAAGAGTTAGTTTTGCCCTGATTTTTTTGATGTCATACTAGACATGATCATTCTTCTTTTTTGTATTAGCAATCAGCTAGTTATACGAGCCATTGTTGCCAGTGCCGAATTTTAATTTTCTTAGTGCCTTTAGTCTCTTCATATTAGTCATTGTCCGTCAGTAAGCCAAATCGTCGCGTTCAATAGTACTATGGCCACACTGCTAACTTATTGGGAATTTTCGTGGAAAACGAAAACTTTGTAAAGTATTTCTATATCACATTCACTATATCACAGCATTTTCTTCGCATCACATTACATAAAATGTAATCAAAATTGTATAACATACATACATACATATCACCACGCCATATCCCTTGCAGGGTAGGCAGAGAGAACAGAGTGCCAGAGAACTCTATCCTTGCATACTTCACTCGCTTCCTCAACATTCATAATTCTCTAAAATAAATTAATAAATTGCATAACAAGTTAAAATATTAAGATATTTAATATAATACAAGACTAACACATAATAATTTCATATTCCCACCAAAAGCCCTCTAATAGAGATGATAATACTTTATATTATAATCATCATCATTCAGCCTTTTGTTATCCGCTGCTGGACGAAAGCTTTTTGCTTTTATTTTTTTGTCATAATGGTATTTCCTTCCCATCACCATTGGACTGATATTGATTTCTTAACCTTGATAGTCAGTCCGACATCCTTTCGGGTAACGACCGTGTTGATGCGGTGGCAACAAACAGCTGTGTTGCTGAGCCAGCAGTGTTCTTGTTCATTCGCCTGGTGATCCCTCAGGCGGTTTACCTTACTGTCACGAGAAATTAAGGTTTGGCATAGTGTATTCTAGCTCATTACCACACGGATAGTCTTAACTTAGTTACAGGCAAAACTAAATTACAAATTAAAATACGTTCGAATTAATGATCTTTTAAGACTTTCTTTTTGTATGTTCTTTTAGTAAATTTGTATAATTTTCATAAATAATAGGCAAATATTAAAATTATGAATAGGCAGGTGCATGTTATGCTTGGTAGAAAAGGTAAGGAAATCTGATGAACTAAATATAAAACATCTCTTTTATCTTAAAATCAAAGCGAGTTTCAACATACTTGTGGCCGCTTTGAACGTTGATCCGAGATATAATGTTATTATTTTTAATGAAGTCGCCCATACAGCTACAAAACGTGAGGACAGAATCTTAATTTGTAAAAAGAAAAAAAAAAACAAAACTTGCATTACGAAATAATACAAATAGGAAGAGAAATATTTATGATTATTGAAATGAATAAGGTATATTATAATTTTTATTTCAGGGTAAAAGAAAACAGATTGATACGCCTCACGGAGTGTTAGTAATCCACAACGCTACAGTTGATGACAGCGGTTTATATATATGTAGAGCTACCAACGAACTCAGCGGAGAAACACTTGAAGTGGCACAGAGAACGCACTTGAAAATACAACGTGAACGGAGCAAAGAAGTCAGGTTAGTTAGTTAATACAATTTTAAACTTCGCTTTCGTAAATAATACAGGATTCGAGCAGCTGTTTACGAAGAATGTTGTGTTGATAATGTAATTTTAAAGTTGTAGGTTAACACTTTCCGTTTGGTGACAGAGTAAGAATACAAATCACTAATCTAAGAGTTGGTTCTTGCGCGTGGGTATCGTAAAAGACGATTAAGAGATATGGTGTGTAGATAACATCGATGCAAGAGCACAACAACACGTCTGACCAGCGGGGTACAGTAAGTCAATTTCCCTCTCATTGTGGATGAGGCCCGGGCACAACAGTGGTACTTTGTAGGCTAAAATGATGATGATAATGAGGGTCACGCTGCTGACAGATTTCTTCTTGCAGATATAAATATTTTTTGAGAGAGAAGAGCTCTTTTTAAACCTCGTTTGAAGATAGACATCATATCGTTAGGAAAACTTCACGTGTGGACGAACTTGTGTGTTTTATACAAGAATAGTTTTCTCGGCGTGAAATACCACTCGCCTCAGTTTAGGACGCCCAACTTTTTCATATTCTAAGATAGAACAACTATTTGCGGAGTTGTACACGTGTAAATTGTCATGTGTAAGAATTGAAATCAGGATACTAAGCATATGTAAACTACTATGCCATCTTTCTAAATTCAAAAGTATTGTTTAATTACATTTTTTCTAAATATAACAGTAAATTTCTAATGGTTGGGATAGCGATCCTCATACTTGCCAAATCTGACATACAAACTGCAGGTAACCGGAACGACAAAATTATTAATGAATAGTGGACAAACGTAAAAATATTTACTTTCATGTATGAAAACGTATACTTAGAAGTATTGACATCATGATCTCAGCTGATATACATATGTTTCACTGCTGGGTCATTCTCCACAATAGGAGGGAAATTGACCTATTATACCACATTGGTCAAACGGGTTGAGACATGGTTTTATTACGAGTTTTCCTTCTCCTGCACTCCTGTTATATGCATATTATAACTAGTGTTGCCCAAATGCAAGAACAAGACGAGACTTAGCCAGTCTTGGTCTTGGTCTTGCGCCAATACACCTGGTCTTGGTCTTGGTCTTGGTCTTGCGCTCCCAGTCTTGGTCTTGGTCTTGGTCTTGCAGCAAGAGTCTTGCAAGTCTTGCAATTACCTATTAGTCTATTACTATTTATTAAAGTTTACTTTAAATCTTAGAAAAACGTATTAGAATTGAAACATTGTGAGCTTGAATTAACATAGCCATAGTAAAGATCAAGCAGATTAATAAATAACTGAGGATTTGATAAGAAATTCGAAAAATCAACTGACCTATATGTCGTTTTCCATGGAAGTAACTGTTTCTTAATAAACATTTATGATTTATAAGCTTACATTTGCTAAAACATGTAAAAAACAAATTAATTACAATAACTTGACTGTATTTTAAAGAACAATATCTGTCTAGAAAGAGATTGAACCCTCAACTTATATGAAATTTAATAAAAGAGTTTTAGGATTTATCATTTATTTCAATAAAAAATAAAATACAACACAAATCAAACATAACAGTACACAACAGCTTTATCATTAGGTTATGTTACTTTATATCAATTCTTTTGACCAAGAATTAATACAAAGTAACCATCTGGCTGACTCATCACTTAACCTATTTCTTTGTTTTCTAATTACTAATGATGCTTTAGAAAATAATCTCTCAGCAGGTACTGAAGTTGCAGGTATTGAGAGAAAATCACGGGCCATCTTCGATAAAGTCGGATACTCTGTCTCATGCGTCCTCCACCAATCTAAAATGTCTTCCGAGCTGACAGTTCTTGGTTTTCTCAGGTACTCCTCCAACTCGTCTATCACTAAGCCTTGAAGACAAGATCCAGATGACGTCGAGGGACATTCATAGAGTTTATCTAAGTCTATTACGTCTTCATCTTCATCACATACTTTATTTTCTTTTTTTTTGGTAATTCCAGAGATTTGTTCAGTGAGTGTAGACTTTTATATTCTTCATAAAGTTCATTGAACTTGCGCAGACTTTCTGTTTTAAGTTGCTTCCCCCACATTGTCAGGTCAAAAGTCTGAGCCTTATGCCTTGGGTCTAAAATTAAAGAAGTACGATAAATCCAGTTGCTCTTCTTATAATGTTTAAGCATTTTGTCTCGAGCTGCTTGGAAAGCTAGAATGAGCCTTTCATCCACTTCAGATCGATTAGGTTTCTCATTTAACTGTTTTACCATGGATTTAATTTTATCTAGCAAGAGATTGAATGATACAATGACTAGCGGTAATGTAACATATTTGTCTCCACCAAGTTTTGTACTTAAAAGTTTAAAGTTTATTAGAAATTTATGTAATTTTTCGAGTACCTGCCATTCACTAGCTGTGATTTGAAAATCATTCAATTCGGTGACAGAACTGCACAATATGTTAATGCCCGCTCTCACTTTTAAACCAAATCCAATCATATCATGTGTGGAATTCCATCTCGTTGGACAGTCAAGAATGGCATTTAGATTTGATGGCACGCCAGCTGCTTCACAAGCAGACTGAAACTTCTTCTTCACTATCTCACTTCTTTTTATTTTACTGGAAATACTGCGTAACTTTGTTACAGATGTACGCGAGTCAGCAATATTTGGTGCATATTCTTCATCTTCCTCATCCTCAGTTTCGTCTGCATAGTCTTCATACTGCTGATCTTGCGCGTTAGTGTCAGACTCATAGTGTAATGCTAAGGTCTTTAATAAATCTTGTACACCAAAGTTTAAAATGTGAACAAAGCACCGGAAATGTTGATTGTCTGAATCAAAGTGTGGCGGCAGCTGTTTGCCCATTTCATACATAAATTTGGTATTTGCAGTTGCGTTGTCGACCGTGATACCTTGTATTTTATCAATTATGTCATATTCCAATAAACATTCATGGTAAATCGTTGCAATATCTTCCCCAGTATGTCGACCGCGTGATGGTATAAAATCAAGAACTACAGATCGATACTTCCATTCGTTGTCTATATAATGCATAGTAACCCCGTAGTAACTCCTACCAGCAATTGACGTCCACCCATCAATAGTAAACGACATTTTAGATGATAATTGTTGAAGTCGTTCCTTGAGATTCAATTGGAGCTCTTCAAATCGCTCTTTGACTTTCCTTCTAAGTGTAGACCTTTTAGGAAACACCATATTAGGGCAAATACGTCGAAAATATACTTGTGTAGCTTCGTCATCGAAAAATGAGAAGGGAAGATATTTTTTCACCACCCAATCAACTGTAGCTGTCGTGATGTTGTCACTGCTGTTTTCCGACTGAAATAAAACAATAAATCTTGTGTTATTATTTAAAACATACTAGGTTTGAGCGTTTAGGAGGAGGAGGTTTGTTGTTGTTAAATCGAGAAAATCGTTAAATTGACATTTGTTATATTACCAAAATAAAGTACTTAGTTGTTACTGGCCGATTATGAAAACAAATGAAAATATGAGTATTTATAAAAAATATTTAAGACGATAATTACATACGTAATATGTCGCACCCCTAGATGAAAACACCACTAACTCAAAAATACTTACGTAAGTTAATGGCGTTTTTGAAAGTATCGCATGAATAGCTACGCGGAGTTAAAATTCCCGTAGCGACAACTTCGACCATTGTTAAAAAAATATTCTTACCTGTCCACTTCTTCCAGCGGTTACTAAAAAGCTTGTGATATCTCCACTTAATTTTGGTTTAACAGGAAGAAATATTTGTGATTCCTTTTTGTGGAAAGATATTAGATGTTTCCTTAAGCCTGAAGTGTTTCTGTTTTTCATTTTTATTTCAATCTTTTTATGTTGGCACAATTTACACAAGGCAGTTTGGGATGCATGAATTATTTCGAAAAACTCCTCAAATTTGCTTTTGGGTCTTTTAGATCTGTGACTCAAACTCTCGTTACTCGGACTAGAATAATTTGAATCTTCGTCACTCATATTAAATTGTACACGTGATACGTTTTTAGAAAACAACAAGAATTAGTAAAAACAATTATTAAGTTAGACTCGAAGCACAGCTCAATTGGAAATGACTGGAATTAAAATAATTCCTTTATTTATAGTACGTTTCCTTGCTTTCTACCGCGCTGCCTCGCCACGTGCCACCTCTATTAAAAGGATGCCGCCGCAAATCAAACGATGCCGCGTGCGGCGTACAAACACAGATTATTACCTACTTGTACAGACGCAACGCGTGAATAAAATATATGTAAAGAATTAGTGCCAATCACTATTCTTTACATATAAGTGAATGTTTTGGCGTACATCTATACTTATCTATACTAATATTATAAAGCTGAAGAGTTTGTTTGTATGTTTGATGACAGAAGTTTTAAAATAAATAAATAAATCCTGAACGTCACTATACCTCCAAAGTTACTATTCCTCGTGGACGAAGTCGCGGGCACTGCTAGTAAATACTTACTCTCATCATCTCTCTCAGAGATATTCGGGCTGGTAAGCAATACAAAACTCTTATCGCAGGCTTTTTATTTTATTAGTAGGTAAGTACCTACGCTTTTTATATTATTTTATTAGTTTTGTAGAATTTTTTTACACGTTTCAAGTATATTTAAAAGTGGCTACAATATTTATCAAACGGGTGATATTTGAACACTTTTTTGCTATTTTTTCTTGTAAAAACTTAAGAAATATAATGACTAAATGTACAATAATAGTACCTAAGTAATTAGTTTAAAACCATATAATCAATATTATAATATATACTTACTAGAATAAATTATTATGACATCTACTACCTATCCTTAACATTTTTTCCTATCATAATACTACTTGCGTGATCAGTATAATGTATTCATTTTCATTCTAAGCACTCTGAAACTTATTTATTCTTTGGAACACCTGTAGGTACTCTTAAAATTCGAAATTATTTTGCATGAGTATACCTACGCCCTGTGGCGGCAATCAAATAGTGTCAAATATTGTGATTTCGGCGCGGCGGCAACGATTGTTGTATATGATTTCAAAAGAAGCCGCCGGCGCGTGTATCATAACCATGTACTTCCGAAAAGCGGCAAATTTCTTTGAGAAGTAAGTACAAAACCTTTGATGCCGCATTATCAAAGTGCCGATGGTTAAAACATAACTATGCATGCACTCAGTTTGATTTTAATGGATATTTTTTTATTCGCTATGTAGGTATGTTTATGGTATTAGTCGTAATGCGCATAGGTCCAGTTTTTCATATTCTTTGATACAGTTTTTTGCGTCTCATAGAATTCCTAAGCGTACCTATACACCGAACTGTTACACCTAACTACTCCGTGAAATAGCGCTAAGTCCTAGCTGCAAGACGCAAGAGTCTTGCAGGCTTAGTCTTGTTCTTGCTCAAGTCTTGCACGGTCAGTCTTGGTCTTGGTCTTGCAAAAAATACGCGGTCTTGTTCTTGGTCTTGGTCTTGCAAAAACGCAAGAACAAGACCAAGACTGCAAGACCAAGACTGAATTTGGGCAACACTAATTATAACCCTTCGTCTTTTACGACACCCATGTGCAATATAGGGGATGATGAATTGTTTTCTTACTCCGTCATCATACGGAGGAGTAATAATTGCCATACAAAGACTACCAACTATATAAAAATGAATTAAATATTTTACAGATTTTTAGAATCAAAAGATTATGTTGGAGTTATTGACGGAGAAGGTGTTCTTACAATGCCTGTAAAACCCAATGATTCATTACGCCTATGGTGTGGAGCAGTCAGTACACCACCACCAAAAATCACTTGGAGTTTCGAGAGTGAAGTATTACTAAAAGAAAATAATAATGACAATTTGCTAGTAATATCACCTTTTACACTAGCAAAAGAGGTGAGTATTGATTGGAATATTTTTTCTTCCGGTAGCTTATTTCGTGATTTTTTTTGACAGGTCATGGTTCACATCCCACCTGAACTATCTGAGCGGTAAATTATAAAGTCCCACTTTTTTATAATCACAGGATTTATTCATATTTTAAAGTATATATATATATATATATATATATATATATATATATATATATATATATATATATATGTATATATATATATATATATATATATATATATATACTATAAATATGCTTTGTAAAGACGACTAAGAGCCTCATAACCTGAGCCAAATCCATCCCAAGGAGGGTTGACGTCTGGCAGGCGTCCGGTCATAAAACTGTTGCCAATAACTTTTACAATATGTACTATGAAAGAAGAGTACATGTTGTATCGACCCCAAGCAATTAGGATAAGAGTAGGAGAAAGAAAGAATATTTTGTAGTTTGTGAGAGTTATATAAATCAATACATTAATAGTTAACAGATAAAAGATTAAAATTATAAAATGATGTTAAAGTTATAAAATAATATTTATTTATTTATCTCTCATTAAATAAAACTTTTAATGTTGTAAAAGCAATGTTATACTAAGAAGTCCTTCAAATGTTTTTATTAGATATTTTTATTTGTTCATTATTTTCGTACACAAAAATTATATTTATTCGAAATAAATTAAACGATTCCATTTTATATTCATAAAGAACAAAAAATACAATAGTTTTTGTGACGGATTCCCTTTTATTCTATTAAAGAAACTTATTGAATTTCTAAATTATATTTTATATACCTGTGTTTATTTCATTATCATTTTGACTTTTACTTATATGTCTTACTGCTGGGTTCGAGCCTCCTTCAGAGAGGAGGGACATTGGTCTTATATTCCACGCTGGTCATACGGGTTATTTCGAGTTTCTCTTAGTCGTTTTTTAATATAACCATGGTCCCAAGTTGGTTGGGGAATTGTATTCTTACTCCATCACCATACGTGTATTTATCTGAACGTCGTGTATGTATATTGTATATATTATTGGTGTGGTGACAGAAGAATAATACACCACCACTTCATTTCCTGTGATTAGTAAATACGATGAAAGGCCGCAGGCAGATAAAGGAAGATAAAAGATGATACTACAAGAGAAGGAAAACTGGCAATGCCTGGAAATAAAACCATATATGACTAGCGTGATATAATAGGTTCAACTATCAATCTTTTTTTAGACGATTGAGAATTCTCTCGACGATTGATAATATAATGAGTGCTAGTTAGAGAATGAGGACTTAATTAGAGAATTAGTGCTTACTTAGAGAATGAGTGCTTAATTAGAGAATGAGTGCTTATTTAGAGAAAGAGTGCTGACTTAGAGGATGAGTGTATAATAGATAATGAATGCTTACTTAGAGAATGAGTGCTTAATTAGAGAATGAGTGCTTACTTAGAGGATGAGTGTATAATAGAGAATGAGTGCTTACTTATAGAATGAGTGCTTAATTAGAGAATGAGTGCTTATTTAGAGAAAGAGTGCTGACTTAGAGGATGAGTGTATAATAGATAATGAGTGCTTACTTAGAGAATGAGTGCTTACTTAGAGAATGAGTGCTTAATTAGAGAATGAGTGCTTGCTTAGAGGATGAGTGTATAATAGAGAATGAGTGCTTATTTATAGAATGAGTGCTTAATTAGAGAATTAGTGCTTACTTAGAGAATGAGTGCTTATTTAGAGAAAGAATGCTGACTTAGAGGATGAGTGCTTAATTAGAGAATGAGTGCTTACTTAGAGGATGAGTGTATAATAGAGAATGAGTGCTTACTTATAGAATGAGTGCTTAATTAGAGAATGAGTGATTAATTAGAGAATGAGTGATTAATTAGAGAATGAGTGATTAATTAGAGAATGAGTGATTAATTAGAGAATGAGTGATTAATTAGAGAATGAGTGATTAATTAGAGAATGAGTGATTAATTAGAGAATGAGTGATTAATTAGAGAATGATTGCTTAATTAGGGACATATTTGGAATAGTAATTGTTAGTAAGTTCGATCTGTAATACAGAACTCAAAACTATCTACCTATAGGCCTTACCATTTACAGTCGCATTGTCAGCAACCCTCCTAGCTTAAACACTTGATTTTTTTTAAAGTTTGCAACACTTTTCCTATCCAGGATATTAATAAAACTTCCTAACATTTTATTCATATGTAATTAGTTTTGTGAATTATTCTCAATAGTTTATAGATATACCTAGAAACATACATAAAACATAATATTATCAAATGCCTTGTGGACAACTATGAATACTACGAATGTAAACATTTTTTGTGAATCTTATAAAATTCTACTAAGTATATACACCGTTCTGGGCAATCAAATAATGAATGTAATTTCTTTCTAGGGTGTTTACTCATGTTCAGCCAACGGCATTCGTCGTTCTTGGAAGGTTATAGCTCTTCAAGCCCCACGTTGGGAGGGCAACGTGTCAGTATCAACACCCGACGAAGGAGGGAAGGCGCATGTCACTTGTGGCAACTCTTATGGACAACCAACACCAACTGTCTACTGGGTTCTTAATGCAGAGACGTTAAAGACCGAACATGAAATCAAAGCTAATAGTAAATTTTTTTATTATTTTAGTAAAAGCCACCATCAAACTTAAATTGTTTTGATAATAATATTTCTTACATTAAACTTTCATATAAATACTATATACCGGATAAATATTATTTAGAGATCCTAAAATTTAAGGGTCGTTGGTGAAAACGGGTCATCATCATCATCATCATCCTCATCATCACAGCCCATATATGTCCTACTGTTGGGCTCGGGCCTCCTCCGTAATGGGAGGGAAATTAACGTACTATACCACGCTGGTTAGACGTGTTGGTTTTGTTTCGAGTTTTCTTTCTCTTGCATAGATGTTATATGCGTTTTATATCACTTAGTCGTCTCGTATGATCACCCGCGGGTAAGATAGGGTGTGGTGAATTGTATTCTTACTCCGTCACCACACGGATATCTCCGAAAATGGGTATAAGTGTGCTTTCAAGAATTACTATAGTATAAATGACTTTCTATTTCTTTAAATTTGCGTAAGCCTACATGCTCGAAAATACTCCTATTGTTGCTAAAAGTGAGTCTATAATAATTGTATACTCGAGACGGCTATATTATTTGCTACAAGAGAGAATATAAAAACATTATGAATTAATGATGATATTTATCATCCTTAGGCACGGATCTGTATATCGACCATGTACAGAAGCGTCATGCTGGTATTGTTCAATGTTTCGCATGTAATATGCTGGGCTGTGCTTATGGTGCGGGCATGTTGTCCGTTGTGCCGATACAGATACCTGATCAGGTAATATTTCTGATTTATTTATTACTTTTGCACAAAATAACACGTACAAGACAGACATAATGCCACAGGCATTTTTCTTTTGTTTCTTTTTTGTTGCTTATGGTGGAAAAAGAGCAAGCACTACACCTGATGGTAGGTGTTACTTCTGTTCATGGTCCTTTGCAATACCAGGGATACAGCTAGGCTGCTGCCTACCAATATAAACCTCAAACCCACCCAGTTGCACTTCTGGCTCTCTCGCTCACCGAACGAAACGCAATGGCATATTGCCATCACTTAGACGTCGATCTTCTGCGAGAGTGTGGTACTACCACGGACGGACCGGCCCGCTGCTGTAGACAAAAAACAGCGTGGACCTACCACTAAAAAAAGTTCTGCCAGTCCACCTAGCGTAGAGCAGAAATAATGCAAGGTAAGTGTAATGTAATGTAAAGAACGATGTCAGTGGAAGTTAAAAGATACTCAAAAAAAACGAGTGTCATTAATTCAATGCGTAAATTATTTCTGTGATAAATTTTTTGATTGTTCAATGTCTAGCTGTATATTAGTAAACTATAATAAAAGATTTATTTATTCACGAGTGTGAAGTGATTATTTTCCTTAGGATATTATTAAATTCATCATCATCATCTCGGCTCATATATGTTCCATTGTTGGGCTCGAGCTTCCTCCATAATAGGAGGTAGATTGACCTACTATACGCTGGTCAGACATGTTGGTCTATACCAACACGTAGAACGCGAATAAGAACCCTATGGTTCTATTTCGAGTTTTTATCCTCTTGCTTATATGTTATAATTATGTGTATACCACTAGTCGTTATAGTCGTCTCTTACGATCATCCACGGGTAAGCTAGGGTGTGGTGAATTGTATTCTTACTCCGTTACACATTATTAAATGGCTTTATTGTATGTCTCAACTATATTGCAATTATATTGCGTGAAAATTTATTTATATTATGGAAATAAAATTAGTAATACGTACAGCCTAGACTGCTTTGAGTTTCAATGGATAATAAATAATATTCGTCTGTTTTCCTCGTAGGATTATCCCGTTGATATTCCGAAGCCCAGATATCCTGTTCAAGCAGCCAAAAGGCACAATAGGAAGAATCCTAGAAAACATAAAGGTAAGTAAAAACCATCATTAGAGAGTGGTCTTCTAGTATCAGAGTATTTCTGTTTTTCATTATTTTTTTTACGCTATCATCCAATAGAAGTAATAATACTCAAGTTAATAATTTGCGAGATGGTGTTATATTATTTTATGCACAAAAATTTTAACCAGGTAAGCCAGCAGTATATGTAAAACTATAATTGTCTTAACAGACAAAACTGATTGCTCATAGCGTAGTGGTTAAGATACCGACCTACCGTGCCAGTATCATGGATTCCATTCCCACGCAGGATAATACTTTGTGTGATCCATAAATTGTTCTGAGTCTGGGTGTAACTTGTATCTAATTAAATTATGTGTTTGTGAAGTACCGCGCAATACAAGGTTGTTTTTTCGTTACAGTTGGGTGTTTAAAAAAATATCAAAATGCGATGTGACGTTATATTCATTATTGTTTCAGCCGTAATGATACCTCCTTCACGACCGAACGTAACCAGATTGAGTGACGAGAGTGTCATGGTGACCTGGTCACACGACAACCATGGAATGCCTATTCGCTTTTATAAGGTAAAATATATTTTTTGATTTACATATATATCATCTATATTACTATTAGAAAGGTTAAGTGTTTGTTTGTTTGAACACGCTAATGTCAGGAACTACCATTTGGAATTCGATTTCTTTTTTGTATCATAAAACTTATTTATAGAAAAATAGGTTATAGATTATAAGTACATAATTAATGTTGAATCTTTGCTAATTCCAGCGCAGAATAAACACTAAATTCTCCTGTGACCATAAATAATGTAAAGTGTTCGAAACGTTGAGAAATTAATATAAACGCGATAGAATTCGTAATAATACTTCTTTTTTGCTTATGGTGGCAAACGAGCAAACAGAACATCTGATGGTAAGTGTTACTGCTGCCCATAGACCTTTGCAATACCAAGGGTATAGCTAGGTGCTGCCTACCAATACAAACCACAAACCCGCCCAGTTAGGCTTCCGGCTGTCTCCCTTACCGAACGAAGCGCAATAGCACATTACCATTATTAAGACGTCGATCTTCTGCAAAAGTGTGGTACTACCCCGGACGGACCGGCTCTCGGCTGTAGATAGAACACTGTGAACATCGTGGTCCTATCACTTGCAAATTTACTAAGTCATCGTCGAGTTTAGCAGTTAATTCTTATGATACTTCTATTATATGGTCATTGCACATCGATTTTTTGGAAAATCTCTGTCGCACACATCTCTATGACGATTGTCAGTCGTTGTACAAGTGCGAAAAGAGTGTATCATGAAGGACGAAATAACCGTTCCCAAAGTATTGAAATTAATTCATAGAATCTACATTATCGCTATTAAAACCACGTTCGTAAAGTAATTTGGGAGTAGAAATCATTATGAGAATATTTTGTTTGACTAAGACTCGAGTGCGCAAAACTCATCCAGATATGCCTAAAGGAATAGAATTAAATATTCTGCTTATATACTAAAATTATAGCTTATTTAGATTCATGGCTGTAGAAACACGGCCATTTGAAATTTCGTCGCGTATTTCGGTGTATATTTATATTCAATTCAATTATGTATCGACATAATGATAAATATTTACTATCTTTTGCTATCTTCTGAGAATATAGTACTAATATTCTATTTGAAATGAGTTCTTTAGAGTTTAGTAAGACATCTATATCTTTAGCCTAAATAGACAAAGTTAAATAGATAAGACCCGTTGTTGCATTAATTTATAATATTTAAAACGTAAATTGTTTTTATTTTCATCACCAACATTTTAGCTTAATTATGTCGCACTGCTGGGATCAAGCCTCCTCCACAATAGGAGGAAAATTGACCTACTATACCAGGCTGGTTAGACGGATTGATATAGTAGGGTTATATTTTGACGTTTCCTTATCTTGTATAGATGTTATGGCCATATCATATGCCTTAGTCGGGTAAGATAAGGAGTGTGAATTGTACTCTTACTCCTTCACTACAAGGAAATTATAAAATTGATATAATATCCTATTATATACTATTATTATATGAGGTGGAGGGTGGTGACATAATTGCAGACGGCCGCGGAGGCTGTCACCGGCGGGGGAGTGCTGTTGGCGGTGTCGCTGGACATCGCCAACGCATTCAATAGTCTGCCATTCAGCTGCATCAGGGAGGCGCTCCGATTTCATGGGGTGCCCTTGTACCTGAGGCGGCTGGTGGCGGACTATTTGGAGGGGCGCAGTGTCCTCTGCGCGAGTCCCGCAGGGGACATTGTGCGGACGTCCATGTCGTGCGGCGTTCCACAGGGGTCGGTTCTGGGGCCGACTCTGTGGGACATCGGGTACGACTGGGCGTTGAGAGGGAGTCTCCCCCCCGGGCTGAGCGTGATATGCTACGCTGATGATACGCTCGTCACAGCCCGGGGCAGGACACTCGAAGAGGCGGCGAGCCTGGCCACTCTCGGCACCGAGGAGATGGTCGGGCGAATCGAGGCGCTGGGGCTCTGGGTGGCCCTAAATAAGACGGAGGACCTATTATTCCATGGGCCACGCTTAAGGCCGCCAATCGGCGCCTCGCTAGTCGTCAACTCCGTCCACATCAGCATCCAGGCCCATATGAAGTACTTGGGTCTGGTGCTCGACGGGCGATGGTGGTTCCGGGAGCCTTTTCGCCGAATTGCTTCCCGGCTGGTCGGCGCGGCGTCCGCCCTTTCGCGGCTCATGCCGAACGTGGGCGGACCCAGCTTCGAGGGCCGACGGCTGTATACGGGGGGGATCCGTTCGATGGCCATGTACGGCGCACCCGTGTGGGCGAGGGCTCTGAACTCCCAGCTCAGGGCTGTTCTGTGGAGACCCCAGAGAGTCATGGCCGTCAGAGCCATTCGCGGGTACCGCACGGTATCGACCGAGGCGGCATGCCTACTGGCCGGGACACCCCCGTGGGACCTAGAGGCGGAGATGCTCTCCGACCTCTACCGGCGGGTGACCTCACTGCGCGACGAAGGTGGCTCCCCATCGCTGAGCGAGATAGCCACCTGGCGCGAGGACGCCCGCCGAGACGTCATCGCCCGTTGGGCTACGCGGCTGGAGAGGCCTAGACACGGTGTCGTCACCGTCGAGGCTCTCCAGCCCGTACTGATGGAGTGGATGGAGCGGCGGCACGGAGTCCTCTCCTTTCGACTGGTGCAGGTGTTGTCGGGGCACGGATGCTTCGGCTTGTACCTGCACACGGTCGCGTATAGGGAGTGGACTCCGGCCTGCCACCATTGCAGCAGTGACGAGGACACGGCGCAACACACGCTGGGGGTGTGTCCGGGCTTTGACCGGCATCGTCGTGACCTCGTCGCTGTTATCGGTGCCGACCTGACGCTGCCGGCTGTCGCGAGGGCGATGGTCGACAGCGTCAGGAACTGGGACGCGGTCGCCGCCTTCTGCGAGGCTGTCATCTCGCAGAAGGAGGCGGCGGAACGAGTCCGGGAGGATTCCCGCGACCCGGGCCGCCGACAGCGGCCGGGGCGGCGCAGGCGCGAATACCTGCGCCTGATGCCGCCCTAACCGAGGCCTCGGGTGATCGGACCGGGGAATTGTCCGGTCACCCGACGTGAGGCCACCGCGTGAGGGCGACGCCCCGACGGTGAAATCTGTCGGGGCGTCGACGAGAGGAACCCGCGAGGGTAAACCGCCGGGCGGGCCACCGAAGTCAAAAATCGGGTACCGGTGGCCCGCTCGCACGGCGAAGAGAGAAGGTTTTATGGTGGGTCTATGGGGTCACGCGCCGCCTTTCCGTCACCCCGGACCGATTCGGCGGGGCGAGACGCATCCATAGCCCACCAAGAAAAAAAAAAAAAAAAGGGTGGTGACATAATTGTATTCTTATCACACAGTAATTAAATAAAAGAGTATCTATCTATTTTTTTTAATTTTTGTCGCTAGAAATTTTAAGTCAGTACTTTGTTTTAAAGTGGACGTCCTGTTTCGGAATTGTTTTTTGTAGTGTTGTCACCAACGAACAAAGACTTTTGCGAGGAGAACTTTTCGCCTTTTACAAGTTTGCATTGTTCAAGATCTTTTCAGCGGCACCAGTCTGCTGGAATAATAACACGAACTCATTTCTTAAATAAAATTCGTCAAAGTGAGCACAGTAAGGTTTTTATTACACGTTGATTTTAGCCCGACTGCTCCTTGTCCATAGAAACGAGGACGAAACTTAACATTTTATACCTTTCAGCTTTTGTAGTCGACCCTGAAATTTGATGGGTGAACTCATTGAAACAAACGACTTGTTCAAATTGGAGTGACTCGGGATGTTTGATTTTTAGCATTATGAAATATTGAATTATTTAAATATTTTCTTCCTTCCCCTTTATTGTGTTCGTGATTGTTTTAAAAGATGACTAGAGGATATAATACGCATATAACATGCGTGCAAGAGAAAGGAAACTTGAAATAAAATCCTGTACCAATTCGTCTGACCAGCGTGATAATAGTTGGTTAATTTTCTTAAGATTCTGAAGAGTATCGAAGCCAGTAGTGGGATTTATATGAGCTGAGATGATGACGATAAAATACTTTTTCGGACAGTATAATTTTTATTATAATCATAACAATACTAAACCTTATATAGGAGATGTATATTTATTTATTTATTTATTTAAATAGGAACATCAAATTAATTAAATTAAACTTATACAATTTCGGCATACAATTATATCTATTTGCTAGATAAGGTTTAGCTCTGGACTCCACCTGAAACCCTGTGTCGTGGAGGCCAGTCCATCCCCAAATAATTATATAGTGTGTATTTAAATATATGCATGCGTTCTTGAGTATATCCGTGCATGTATGCATATGTGCATGTATAATCATGTACATGTTTCCGCATATTCATATATACCTATGAGTATGAGCGTGCGTGTGTGCGTGTATACTCGTGTGAGTATGTGAAACCGTGCATACGTTTGTATCTGTGTGTGTGTATGTGTGTGTGTGTGGTATATAGAAATCAAAAACTGTGCTAGTCCATAGGAATGTACATTCATATGTACGGTATACATATATACGGTACCAATACGCCACACTAATATGCAGTCAGACTTATTAATAATTACTTACAATATATGGTTAAGGCTAGTCCGTAACCGAAACATCGGCGTTGCAGATCGCTTCCCGAGTATTGCTTGAAAGTGTCAATATGCATATCTGCAAACATGCCTGAAGCGCTACAGTATTGTGAGAGCTCCATCAAACTCTTGAAGGCATTATTGTATTGAATTCTCAGAGCATTGAATGCCTTACAGTCCTCTGAGTCCTCCCGTGACAATGAACGCTGTAAAGTGTTCGAAACGCCGGCGAATTAAAAATCAAATACAAACGCGATAGAATCTGTAAAAATAGTTTTATTTCAAATGAGTAATATTTGCGTAAACATTAGATATCATTAGCGTTGAATGCCCTTTCTGTATATATAGTCCATAGGCTAAAATTATAAAGCGATTGACAGAAAGTTTTGAAAAACGTGATGTTAACTTCATTTGAACATCGCAAAAAAACCTGCGGGCAAACATTACATCAGAGCTATAATGGAAGAAAAAATATTCAACTATGTAGGTGAATTGGATTCAGCGTAGAATTTTGTTCACTGCTCACTTCATTCGTTCATAGAAAGCGAGCAAGCAAGAGATGATCTCTTCCTTTTTCCTTTTGTCATTGAAGAGGCCTGTGTCCAACAGATGGACTTATATAAATTGTAGAATATGGTGTCTGGATAGGAATACAACATATCACCATATCTTATTTTTCCTTGGTAGTCTGTCTCACTGTGACCCTCAAACCGTCTGCTAAGCGTGGCAATTATACCAATTTCTACCCTTAAGAAGTCCCAACAGCGGAGAGTCAGTAGGTTAATGGAAGAAATGAAACTTAAAATAGAAGTACGAAATCAAGCGTATATACCTATCTTGAATTGTAAGCTAATGGCTACAATATTGATCACTTTAACGTTGCCTTTAAGTTTACACGTGGGAGCAATTCGTTTCGTACCCAAATTGTCTATTTAAAAAATGTTCAATCTCATCAAATACAATGACTGCACAAATGGCGTAGTGGTTGTACCTATCTATTGTGCGAAATGTCGTGAGTTCAATTCCCACGCAGGGCAATATTTCGTCCCACAAATTGTTATTCCAAATTTGGGTATAATCTTAGTCCGTTGATTGCATATTTGTAAATCTCACACAATACAAGGATGATTTTCCTAGAGTAGATGTTGTCCTCAAAAATAAATATCATTTATAACGGTCACAACTATGGATTCCTTCTCTTACCAACATGTAATTTACAAATTATATACTTAAGGTAAGAAAGGATGTCAAATGTCAAATGACACATGAATCATGACACATGACAAATGACTAATGACAAATGATCTGATGAATTGTATTCTTACTTCGTCACCACAAAGTGAATGAGTTGCATACAAATTCCAATTTAATAGAGTAAGAATGCTGTGTGGTAGTGGCTACGAATACTACTAACCCTTACTTTGGCCGTGGGGGTCGTAAAAGACGATTAAGAGCTTTATATCGACCTTCTTTTTTTTTATCGCTTTGGAAACGCATTTACGCGCTATCCTTCGCCGGTGACAGACGAGGGGGAGTGTGGGACTCATCGGCAAGCTGGAACCCGACCGGGAATAACCACTAAAACCACAGAGGCCCTTTCCGCGCTTTTACAGGGAGCCGGAGAGATCGTCTATTGACATTCGATCCCCGGCACCCCCACGCTTGGCCTTTGGCCACGTCCTATCGTCCCTCAAGGCCGTGGGAGGAGGTGCGCACAACGGCGCCTCCTCCTCCCCGGTCGCCGGCGGCGAAGCGAGTCAGCTGACGCAAGCGCCTCGCGTTCCCGCTCCGCGGTCTCCTTCCTTTTCATGATGGCCTCGCAAAAGGAGGCCATCGACGAACAGCACCTTTCGCTGTCAAGCATCTTCGAGATGATGGTCGACAACGACAGGTCTCTCCCAACGACCGATAGGACGTGGCGCAGGGGCCCCCCAGGCAGGGCATACCTCCAGAGGGTGACGCGCATCAACTTTATATCGACCTGGGTCAACTTCACCTAATGCCGTTTGGTTAACTATTACATTCCTAAGGCGAGTTGACGTCAGGCAGGCGGCCGGTAGGAAAACTATTGCCATTAACTTTTGTAATATGTACAATGGAAGAAGAATACATATTGGTTCGACCCCAAGTAATTGGGATAAGAGCAGGAGGATGATGATTCATGTAATTTAATATTGCCACTAACTTGTTTGATAAAATATAAGCAAAAAAAAATAGTTTTTATATGTATTTATTCTATATTTGTCAATCTTTATAAAACACTATTTTTTGTCTTGTTCTAAAGGTACAATATAGAGAAGTGAGCAACTCGAGCAACGTCCAATGGAACACCGCCAATCAGGACATACCGTCGTACATCCATTCTTATCAAATAGATGGACTGAATCCTGGCAAATATTATAAGTAAGTTGATACATTAATTTGATATTTAAAAAAAAATCTAAGGCTTTATTTATAGATCCATATATCACCTTTGAATACAGGTTGCGGACAAAGTATGAAAACACCTGTAGTTTTCGGAGCATGGATGGACAAATGATTTTATATGAAAGAACGGCTCAAAGTTTTCAATTATTAATCTCATAATGACCTTAGATTTGACCTTGTAATTTCACTGTTATTTTAGGGTAAACTTTGGTTTTTCTTTTCAAAAGAAGAAAAAGTACGGGTAATTTGCGTACACATAGGTATCAAAGTGCCCTGTGGATATGTAAGAAGAAGTTTATGAAATTTTTAAGCATAAAGTGAATCCGGAGATGACATTGAATTTTAAGTTCAAGGTCAAATGTAAAGTCACTATGAGACTCCTTATTGAAAACCTTTCGTGTTTTTTCATCTAAAGTGTTTATTTTATGTTTCTATTAAATCCTCCCTCTCTGAGATCTTCAGGAGTTTCCACATTGCCTCATCTGTACGTTTATATATGATTTTATTCTTCTTAAACGGCTGGATTAATTCTGTCATTTTTTCGTGCCTATTCAGTGAATTTAATAATGGTTCAGATTAACAATGGTACCTAGTAGATGGCGTTGTGATCGATTCAAGGAATTCCATTATGCTGAACTGCACAGATGGTGTAGTGGTTAAGATTCCCACCTATTGTGCCAGTGTCATGGGTTCGATTCCCACGCAGGCATTACTTTGTGCCATCCAAAAACTGTTGTTACGAGTCTGGGTGTAATTTATGCCTGTAAATTGCATGTTTGTAAAGTCGGCCGCAATACAAGTATTAATTCATTAGTTAAAAAAAAAATATGACGGCAGTTCTTGGTTTTATTCTGTCTAATGGAAACTGAAATACTTCATCATCATCTCAGCTCGTATATGTCCCACGGCAGGGCTCGAAGCTCCTCCACACTAGAATCATCATGACAACCCATCATCATCATCATGACAACCCATATATGTCTCACTGTTGGGCTTGGGCCTCCTCCATAATAGGAGGGAAATGTACCTATTATACCACGCTGGTCAGACGTTTTAGTATAGGTTTTGTTTCGAGTTTTCCTTCCCTTGCATAGATGCTATATGCGTTTTATATCCCTTAGTCGTCTCATACGATCATCCACGGGTAAGATAGGGGGTGGTGAATTGTGTTCTTACTCCGTCAGCACAAGGTATTATTATATTTTTTCATAAATGAAAATTCTATAACGCATAATATTAGTGAACGACATAATTTAATATGTGTAATCGTGAAAATTGTTTAAAATTTAAACAAGATAAGAGACTGTTACAGCAGCTTAATAATATAAATATTCATGACCAAGTACGCACTCGTGATGTTCAAGCACTCTCAACCACGTTTGGTATAAAATAAATGTGGCGCATTTTAAAGTATCACTGCAAAATGATATGATGCTAGCGTAACATTCATTTGATACTATTTAAATTGAGAAATATTTATTTTGAGATTATTTTAGTTACGTTTAATATTATATAACTTTTATAAATGCAAAATTGAAAGAGGATTTATCCGTACGGTAATTATTACTTTGAGAAATCACCTGAAAAGTTGATAACACTCCCCCCTCCTTTTTTGTTACGGTGGACTATGGATGCGTCTCGCCCCGCTAAATCGTTCTGGGGTGACGGAAGGGGCGGCGCGTGATCCCATAGACCTACCG
This sequence comes from Lymantria monacha, assembly GCA_905163515.2. Taxonomy (NCBI): domain Eukaryota; kingdom Metazoa; phylum Arthropoda; class Insecta; order Lepidoptera; family Erebidae; genus Lymantria; species Lymantria monacha. The sequence continues at coordinate 8,888,561 of LR991094.1, read as the reverse complement.
TGCAGCTCCTCTCTTCGCCGAGCGAGCGGGTCACCGGTACCCGATCTTTGTCTTCGGTGGCAGGGTAACACTCCCCTAGGATCAACTACTATCGCTAAATCTGACAAACATGTCATTGTACATTCAACAATATTTCATTTAATTGACAAAGAAAATTATGAAGAATATCTTCAATCAATGAAGATCAGGCAATTGTTATAGATTGCGAATTATCATTCTCTTATTTAAATATTAATTATCATACTCTTATCCCAATTACTTGGGATCGACGCAATTTGTACTCTTCCTCCATATATACATATAGCAAAAGTTTTGGCAGTATTCTTATGATGGGTCGCCTGTCTGACGTCCTTGAGAATGAAATTATTAACATTTAGTTCAGGTCGATCTTAAAGCTCTTTAGTCATCCTTTAAGACACCCATCCAATTTAAGGGTTGGTAGTATTCGTAACCTTCCATTAAATAGAATAATAAATTCTTAATATTTTTTGAATTAATTAACTATAATATTTTTTTTTACAATATTCTACACAAATAGAAACAGATATTGTGACAAATTAAATTTCAATAAGTATAACGACTATGATGTGCATGTATATAAATAAACAACGTGAAAAATCAATTATTAAAACATCTCAGCTCATATATGTCCCACTGTTGGGCTCAAGTCTCCTCCATAACGTGATGGAAATTGATCTACTATACCACGCTGTTTGACGTGTTGGTGTAGGGTTTAGTTTCGAGGTTTCCTATTCGTGCATAGAGTTATATGCGTTTTATATCTCTTAATTGTCTCTTACGATCACCCACGGGTAAGATATGGGGTGGCTAATTGTATTCCTACCCCGTCACTACATGGAAAATACAAACCAATATTTTCCTCCTAATTATGTACGAAAAAAAAGTTATTAGATATATATTTCAAAGCATTATAAAAATGAAGACATAGGTTTTCAAAGAGAGATAAAAGACACAAATGTTTGGTCGTTATATTTGTTCAACTGTATCTCGCTTCTGTTTTTTTCCCCGGTCTATGTTTTTCGAACCCTTTTATGTTTTTATATGAAACATAATAAGTTATTATTATTATTGTAATATGTATTTACATTAACATAGATTCCGTATTGCGGCTGTTTATTCGAATCAAGACAACAAACTCGGCAAGAGTTCCGCTCGATTTCATTTACAACATGGTGGATTCAAAGCGCCACGTGTACCGGTACTAACTCGTGCTGTCGCTATGTCACCTACTACTATACAATTGGATTGGAATGTAAGTATTTTATTTTTTATTGTATATTTCCGACAACTTAATGTAGAAATCTTTGACATGTTACCATAGTACCCCTCGACACTGTAGCAGGGTTCATACATTTCACCTAAAAACGTTATGGTTTTTAACTGTACATTTTCAGTGAACATTTCTCTGTCTGATGTCTTTAAACAAAGATTCACAAGACCACTTTTCTTTACGGTAGGCAGTTGCCTGGCTGTACCCTAGATATTGCTAAGGTCTGTGAGCGGCAGTCAGGTATGCTACTTGCCTCGATTGCCACCATAGGCAATAAAAATCCAAATAGATAGGTCGAGGGTTACCACAAATACATTTCGCTATTTTTTGTTGCTTATGAGCAAGCCGTATACCTGTTGTTAAGTGTTATTACCACTCGTGGACTTTTGCAATACCAACGGTACAATTAGGCCGTTGCTTAGCAACCTAAATCCACTCAGAAAGTTTGGCGTCTAGCTCTATCGCTCACCGAATGAAGCGCAACAGCATATTACCACTATTCAGTCATCGATCTTTTTTTTTTAATACTATTTTTTTTTGGAGTTTATGGCTTGGTTACTTAGACCTTTAAGCCAAGTCTTCATAGTATTTAGACACTTCGTCAATACTTCTTAATTATATTCTCTAGTCTTAATAGTCATTGTCCGTCAGTAAGTCATGTCGTTACCATTAATCGGGCGCTGATAACCAAATCAATGATTTTCTTAGGAATTTTGGCAAAATATGAAAATACATGTAAACCACTATTATACCATATTCACTACACTTCAGCACCTTAACTGTACCATATTCTATAAAATACCAGCAAAATTATTCAATATAACACTACAAAACACTAAAGAAATGAATATAATACAAGAGCGTGACATGACATTTCCACATTCGCGCCAAAACTCCAGTCATCGATCTTCTGCGAGTGTGTGGCACTACTCCGGACGGGCCGGCCCGCTGCTGTATACAGAAAACTGTCAACAGTGTGGCCTTACCACTTCTTCCTTACTGTATCTTGTGTAAATTATACGACTACCGGTACGATGTGTGAAAAAATTGATTTTGGAATTTTTAAAGTTATTTTTTTAAATAATAAAAATTTTTGTAGAAGAAAAAGAAAGAAAAAGTGTGTGTGTGTGTGTGTACTTATGTAAACGCGTTAGAAGGTATACTTCTTTAGCGTAACAAGATAAAAATCTTTTCAAAATTTCTATCTTTCGCGTCTACGTTTGCAGAAAAAACGACACTAACAATAGAAAAAAGGTATTTAATACATTAAAAGTTTTATTATAACGCATTATCTAGTTAAAAAACTAAAATGTTGACTATAGCTAACTTCAGGGTGTCGGTTTTTCGTGACGGTGTGCGCGCGCATCGTAAAAAAATACTCTCATAATTTTCTCCTAACGCGCCAAAAGAAGTATAACTTCAAAAATGTTTTAAATTTAGTTAATAAAGTCTTCTTATAAATATATTTCAGGATTACTACAGAACTTAGCATCCATTTATATCATCAATTCTTTTATTAGTGAAGTTGATGACCATGCCATAAATACCATAGTAATGAACTTTCCAGCTGCCATTTTCATACTTATGTTTTTGTTATCCATCCATCCATCCATCAGCCCATAAACGTCCACTGCTGCTGGAAATAGGCCTCCACACGAGAATGCCATTTGCAACGGCCCTGTGCCACCTGCATCCAACGGTTTCCTGCGACCTTGATGAAGTCATCAGTTCGCTACCAAAATGAGCCCGTGGAACAGCGGAACTGCCGTGACTGGGGGCCGTGACTTTTTTGCATTCATTTTGTTTTGGGGGTAGTAATGCCATAATCGCCACGCTTGGCGAGCGGATTGGCGATCGCGGTAGACGTTATTATGTTTCCCGGGAGATAGCCGCTGCCCAATCTCCCGGTGAGACCCTTAGCCGATTTTTACGACTCCCACGGGCAAGTAAGGGTTGACGACCTTTGTATTCTATTCCTGTCGCCACACGGGGAGTTTTTGTTAGTATTATATTTATTTCTTTTTATAAATTTTGCCTACAGTGGTCTAGTGGCGGTGAGGTAGAAGCCGAAGGTTTCTACGTTTACTACAGAGCCGTTGTGTCAGCTGGAGTATACGAAAAGGTGACCGCCGAGGGCAATGCTCGAAGCTTATTGCTGGATCACTTAGCACCCGATACTGGTTACCATATCAAGCTGCAAGCATACACAGCGCAGGCTGCGTCAGATTTCAGTGCAATAATGGTACGTTTAATATATTTATAAAAATAACGAAGGACTGATAACAGTAAATATAAATGGAAACGCAATCAAAACATTGCAGTTAACAGCTGAATGAATTGAAAATTTATCTTCCTATACAAATTATTCAATTTATTACTGCTTCAACTTATTAGCCTGAAATGAATTACAGGAATTGTAATTTCTTTTTAGGTTATTTATAATAATTAATACTGCTTTGGACCGAAATAGAAACTGCTACATAAATTAGAAATGTCAGTCCGGGGCGACGGGAGAAGCGGTGCACGACCCCATAGACCCGCCCAACAACGTACCTATCGACGCTGCGCGAGTGGGGCACCGGAACCCAGTCTTTGTCTTCGGTGGCCCACCCGGCGGTCTGTCCTCGCGGGTATCCTCTTGAGTTGACTGCACGGCAGCTTTCGCCGTCGGAGCGTCCGCGTCCTCCTCAAGCGGTGGCCTCACTTCGCGTGACCAGATCCCCGTTCCGATCACCCGATACCTCGTTTAGGGAAATAATTTTAACTTAAAAGTATTTAGTGTTTTGATTAGAAATAGTTCAAACTTATTGTATCTTACTTTATATTGAAATATATAAAAACTTGTTTACGAGCGAAAAATGAATGTCACACGTGGGACTCTAACCCAACACCTATTGGCAATCCGTTCCAAACTGTATAATGAGTAAACATTGTCGGGTAGATGGCACACGTCTTCCACAAAGACAAGAAGACAAACTAATACGAGCCGCAAATTGAATGTCATACGACAGCTCGCACTTGTTTAAGTGGTACGAGGATTGGAATACATTTCCGATAGGTGTGAGTTCGAATCTCACATGTGACATTCATTTTGCGCTCGTAAACGAGGTTTTATAAATAACCTAGCACGCAAAATTTCAGTAATTTGAAATATATATTCAGATATTCAAAGTAATTTTAGATTAAATTTGACTCTGCCTTAAATGTTAATGTTAAAAATATATAACTTTAAATTTACCTATGATATAATCATGGCAAAATACTGGTAGAACTTGTGAAACATGAAATCCATCTTAGTATCGATCTTAGTAAATGCGGATTACTTAACAATATTTTAACCTCGGACATTGCGATCCGCTGTTAAACTTACACAAATTGTGATGTGATCTTATCATGGATAATTCTGACTTTTATATTGTCAAGAATTAGTTCTCGAAGAGAAAATAGATATACTCGTAGTATAAACTTTAATAGATTCCGCTCGAAAAGTTGTTAGGGTAAACGTGAATTTAACCTCAAACCTTGGTAAGCTTTTGCAACCGCAAATATTTTGTGGTTTATCCTACTCACTGAAGTTTTGGGTCCATCAATAGAGTGCGGTTCTTTTGAGTAAAAAAATAATATACCATAACAGTTATTCACATCAAATCTGCGGCAACTAACAACTGTCAATTTTGGCCTTCCTTCTTGATTTTATTTGGACTGATTTTTTACATTTAGTTACAATTTTTTTTTAATATGCCTGTCGTAATCAAGTAAACAAACTTGAATTAGAATTTAAAATGAAGTACGTGATAAATATATTCCGATTTCATTTATCTGAGTACTCTTCGAATAACTTTACCTCATGCATAACAACATGAACGAATATATAAATAGTTAACGTAGTCAATATCGGGATGGTTATACCAAAATTGGGGGGCATAGTCCGGAGCGTGCTCGTTCGCGTCCCCTGCCAGTCTAATTAGACTGCTAATCCGGCTCGAAATGCGTACCGCAATGCGGGTTAGGGCGTCCCCCGGAGGCGACGCGTACCGACCCGCCCCCGTCGGTACGAACATCGGCAGTTGCGGCGATGGGGGCCGCCACCCATCACGCCTTGCCCAGTTAGGCGAGTCGAGGAGAACGGAGTGCCGGGTGGGCACGTGGAATGTAAGAGGTTGTGTGGAAGGTAAGTTGCACGAGCTGATATCCGTCATGGCGGACAAACAGCTAGACGTGCTCTGTGTAACAGAGACCAAGCGAAGGGGCAGCGACGCCTGCGATCTTCCTGGTGGCGGGATGGCTCTGTGGTCTGGTGTACCACAGAGCGATCGAGCCAGCATGGGGGTAGGAGTGCTGTTGTCCTCTCGCTTGGCCTCAGGTGTGAAGGATTACGGAATGTATGATCCCAGACTTCTCTGGGTCCGTATAAAACTAGGTGTCACCAAGGTATTCATGGTTGTAGCATATGCTCCCGTAGGATCCTCGGTGGCATCAGACCTAGAGAAGTTTTGGGATAATGTTAGGGAAGTTCTGGATATGGCAGAAACCAGTGAACGCGTGATTGTATGCGGAGATTTGAACGGATGGGTGGGGACCAAGCGTCCCGACTATGAGGACGTACTTGGTCCATTTGGTGATAAGAGAGTGAACGACGCAGGTAGGCTCATAGCGGATGTATGCATGGAGAGAAACCTTATTGTGTCAAACACATTTTTCCAACATAAGGACATCCATATGTATACATGGAGAAGGAATGAACAGAAAAGCATAATAGATTTAATTTTGGTAGACAGTCGCCTCCGAAGCAAAATATTGGACGCAAGAGCCTACAGGGGCCCCACAGTCGACACGGACCACTATCTCGTTATTGCGAGATTTAGTGGTCTGTTTAGAAAGTGGAGGCACTGGCGAGAGCGTGTCCACTTCGGAGGGCTTGAAAGAATAAAGGTTGAAAGGTTGCAAGAAGAGTGTGTAAGAGAAAAGTATGCAGAGGGTGTCCGAGAACGGCTGACGATGGCAAGCCAGCCGCAATCGGACATTGAAGAATGCTGGAGAGTATTGAAAGAGAGTATGGTAGATACAGCGAAAGAAGTATGTGGAAGTTCAAAGAAGCATAGAAAAACAAATGGTGATGCATGGTGGGATGCGGAAGTGGCAGCTTCCGTAGAGCAAAAGAAGAAAGCGTGGCTGGACTATGTCTCTTCTTTGAATCTGAATGACAGTATGACTGAACAGAAGAAAGAAATATATCGGCAATGTAAGAATGACACCAAGGCCTTAGTGAAAGAGAAACGTGATAGAGCAAGTATGAGTGCAGAAGATAGGCTGACTAAAAACTTCGAGGGTAACACCAAACTCTTTTGGAGGGAGGTGAAGAAGTCTCGGGGTGGTTGGTCAGCCTTCAGAATGAATAAAATAAGGTCTAAAGGTGGAGACATTCTTACACAAACACAAGACGTGTTAAGCCGATGGAGTGAATATTTTGGCGATATGTATGCGGATGCTACGGTTGGCGCCGGTGTTGGATGTGGTTTAGTAGATCAACATTCGACAACGGCGTCCTCCGATGGCATCAGTATGGATGAAGTTGAATGGGCGATAAGAAGTTTGAAAAATGGTAAGGCAGCGGGCATTGATATGGTGTCTGCCGAGATGATCAAGCTCGGTGGCTCTTGTGTCTGGGAGGCGTTCCTGTTGCTCCTCAATTTATGTTGGAGCTCGGGAATGGTTCCCAGGGACTGGAATAGCGCAGTCATCGTGCCTTTGTTTAAAAACAAGGGTTCACGTTATGACTGCGCAAATTACAGAGCCATAAGCTTGACCAGTTTGGCAGCAAAAGTGTATGGAAAAATTATTGAAAGGAGAATGAGGATGGTGTCCGATGGTTTACTGTGTGAGACACAAGGAGGTTTCAGGAGTGGAAGGGGATGCATGGATCAAGTGTTCTCTCTGCGCAACATTGTGGAGAAGCATCTGGCTCTAGGGCAGAGGGTTTTCTGTTTTTATGAATGTGGGAGTCCAGATGGGCGACTCAGTGGTCACTGCTCTGCTTTATGCAGATGATGCAGTCCTGCTGGCACAGTCAGCGACTGACCTGCAGACCCTAGTCGACACAATGACAGAAGATTGTAAGAAAAGGGGTCTACGCGTGAATGTGAGCAAAACCAAAATAATGGTCTTTGAAAGAGATAAAACCAGAACAGATGTAAGAGTAACAATAGGTAATGATGTACTAGAGCAAGTGGATGAATTTGTATATCTTGGATGTGCATTTAGCCGAGATGGAAGGTACACCACTGATATAGAGCGAAGACTGAATGCGGGAAATAGAGTGAACGGAGCGTTGGGGCAACTTTTCGGCAGCCACCACCTCAGCCAGAAGGCACGTGTAGCAATACATAACGCAGTGCTTGTCCCAACATTACTGTATGGAAGCGAGAGTTGGGTATGCAGAAAAGAGTATGATAGTAAAATTAATGCGGTCGAAATGCGATCTCTGCGGAAAATCTGTGGAGTTAGGCTGACCGACCGCATTCGTAACGACGACGTAAGAGAGCGAGTAGGTATGAAAGAGAGTATTGGTGTAAAGATGCGAAAGGGAATGCTCCGATGGTTCGGACATGTGGAAAGAATGCCGAACGAACGCCTGGTTAAGAAGATATACAATGCGAAAGTGGAAGGATGTAGGTACCGAGGGAGACCGAGACTTACCTACCTAGACCAGATCGGTCATGTACTGAAGGAAGGTGGAGTCAAGAGTCTCCGAAACCGGCGAGCGTGTATGAAGAGAATTATGAATGTTGAGGAAGCGAGTGAAGTATGCAGAGATAGAGTTCTCTGGCACTCTGTTCTCTCTGCCTACCCTGCAAGGGATATGGCGTGATGATATGTATGTATGTATGTATACCAAAATTAACCTTGTTTTAAGTCGATCGCAGACGAGTTACTGGTCTTTTTTATTGCTGATGGTGGCAAACAAGCAGCAACTTTGATGGTAAGGCTTACTGCCGCCCATTGTCGTTGCTAGGCCGCTGCCTACCAATAAAAACCCCAAACCCACCCAGAAAATTGGACTGCCGGCTCTCTCGCTCACTGAATGAAGCACAGCAGCACATTGTTACTGCTCAGGCGTCGATTTTCTGCGCGAGTGTGGTACTACCCCGGACCGACCAGCTTGCGGCTGTAGACCGAAACCTGGCAACAGTGTGTGTCCTACCACAAGAGTCTTTTACCTAAATACAAATCATAACGGCTGCTCGCAGGCTTGGCAATAGAATAGCAATATACTACAATTCCCTATACGCTAAAATACTTCACTGCTGGTCAAAATGAATAAAAACTATTCGGAGTTCGTTAACAAGTCAAGCGGGTTTGATCATTATCGTCAGATCATATATATCCTCAACGGACGGAATATACGTCCTTACGGAAAATGAAAGCAAGAAATTAAACTGCTATACCGCGCTATGCAGACGTGTTGGTATATAGACTTTTATTTCAAGATTTCCTTTTCTTGCATAGATGTTATCTGTATATCGTATTTATTAGTCGTCTTTTACGACACCTTCGAGCGAGAAAGAAGGTAATGCATTGTATTTTTGCTTCGTCACTACACGCTTGTCTTCCGTAAGTCTTTAGGTATTTGTCAGAATAGGAGTGACTAATTGGTTAACATACGTCACCCCCCCCATGCTCGTCTAATTGGTAGGACGATTGCCACGGATTCCACGCATATATCGTAATGTGGACTCGTTAAGTATTCATTTAGACACACTCATAAGCACTTTAAGCCACGGTTCGTATTTTAGTTTCATGTTTTTTTTTCTATACAAGTATTATTTACTTCCCTTTGACTTCTAGGATCTTCTTCTTCTTCTTCTCTTTGTGTATTGGCAATCAGCTACTTATACGAGCTATTGGTGCCAGTGTCAAGTTATAATTATTTTTACGTTTATAGTCTTTTCAAGTTAGTCATTGTCTAAGGCAAATTGTCACCTTCAACAGTGCTATGGCCACACTGTTAATGGTATCTTGTGGGAATTTTGATGAAAAACGAAAACGTTGTAAAGCACTTTTATATGATATTAACTACATACCAGTACTTCTGTCGCATCATATTACATAAAATGCCATCAAAATTATTTAATATAACACATTAAAACACTAAGATATCGAATATAATACAAGAGCACCACATGACGTTTTCAGATTCCGGTCAAAATTCCTGGACTTCTAGGATATCCGTGGCCGAAAGTGTCATGATGTGGCTAAAATTGGCTTTCAACATTGAGAATGTAAACGATGTTTAAACGAATATTTATTAAAGAATCAAAATGCGGACATATATAAAATATGTCCGTATTTTGATTCTGTAATATCTTTTTTCCTTGTGATAATGGAGTAAGAATACAATTCACCACCTCTTTCTTGTATGTGTCGTTAAAGATGACTAAGGGTTATTACCCTAGGACTATGTATATATTATAATCAGCTAAAATGAAATATGTATTCAGTCATAGTTATTTTATTTACTCAGACGGCGAAAACACTTCGTCCAGCGGTTGGTGCAATAAGTAACACCAGTCCAGCACCTAGGCCTGATAATCCTAGTGCTAAAGCGCCAGGAGGTGGAGCATTGGTGACTGCAGGAGGCGCTTTAGGAGCCGCAATTCTTCTCGGTTTGTTGGCTACAGCATTGTTACTCTGTAGGCGAGCTAGAAGACCTACTGCGCATAGTAAGTACCAAAATAATCTATTGCTCGTATAATTTGGTCTTTCTTATTTTTATGTGTTGGCAATCAGCTACTAAAACGAGCCCATTTTTGCCAGTGTCGCGTTACATTTTCTTCACAAATTATCAGCTCTTTTTCACCTTTAGTTTCATCAAATTAGTCATTGTTAATAGTGACTTTCAACAGTGCTATGGCCACACTATGAATGGTATTTTCTGGGAATTTTGGTGAAAAACGGCAATTTATAACGTACTTTTATATCATATTCACTACACCTCAGCAGTTCCTTCGTATCACATTACAAAAAATACCACCAAAACACGTAAAAACTGAGATATTGAATATAATATAAGATACACTACATGACAGTTTTTTATCCGTCAAAAGTCTCAATTTGGTCTTTAAAATGAAATTCATGGCGAAGTTGGCTAGAACACGGGTTCCCAATCTTTGTCAGCCCGCGGCGCACTTACAAGTTTAGTATTTATTCACGGCGCCCTATCCTAGTTAGCTAGCTATTTAAAAAAAGATATAGTCGAAATAAATAGGTACCTACAATAATAGTAGTTTGGTTAAGTAGTCAGCAACAAAAATTAATACATCCATAATATGAAATTGAGATTTTTTTATTATTATATTTATAAAAAATGAAAATTAAAAAGAAAACAACAAGAAATACTTAAGAAAACTGATAATAAAATACAATAGTTATTCAGTCAAATCAATGTGACGGGTGGGCTTGGTGATCGCTGCACAGTTTTTCAAGCGGGTAATACGACTAGACATAGCTACTCATTTCTTGTTCAACATTGATTCTTGAGCGATATTTGTTTTTAATTACAGCTACAGCTGAAAATCCAGCTTCGCATAAATATGATGTTACCAACGAAATGTAAATTCTTAAAACTTTTGAAGTTAAAGTTGGATATTCATTTTGAATCGATATCCAAAACTCTACCAAATCGGAATTAGTGATTCTAGTTTTAAGGCTGCTGTCGCAAGAGAGTTCAATGAGACTTTCTTCCTCTTGTGATGTAAATTCTGGCGGAGCGTGTTCATGGAATGGATCTTGTATCCACGCGTATTTTTCGACATCATCATTAGCAAAGTACTTGGAAAACCATTCGGTGAGCTTTGATAGGTGTTCTGTGAAAAGGATCATCAGGTTTTTTGAGATAATTAATTTAATTGATGCCGCATATTTATATAATTGCGGGAAACTATCTTGACCACCACCTTTATTATTTTTTTTATCCACAACTGCATTTTCTTTCTAAAAGCCGCAATCCTCTCCGACAGTTTTAAAATGTGTGTGTTTTTGCCTTACAAAGACATATTTAAATTATTTAATTTTTCAAATATATCACACAAATATGCAAGTTGTAGTAAAACATCTGGGTCATCAAAATATTTGGCGTTTTCATGACATTCTTCGTGTAAAAAAGTGCGAATTTCTTCGTGTAATTCGAACACACGAAATAAAACATTTACAAGTAAAAGTTAGCGCGAATTGCAGTAATAGAGCAGGGCCGTATGTTCAGCTCCCATATCTATGCATAGTTTTTTAAGAAGTCTGGCTTTTAGAGGTCTAGATTTATATAATTTACTGCACCTATGACGCATTCTAGTACTTGGTTCAGTTCAGAGCTCATGGACTTTGATGCAAGAGCTTCCCTGTGGATAATACAATGGGTCCACATAGCAGTCGGTGCTTTTTTTTACGAATACATACATACATACATAGCCTCACGCCTGTTTCCCTGAGGGGTAGGCAGAGACTACGGATTGCCACAAACCACGATCCTGACATACCTCCATCGCTTCATTCACACTCATCACAGTCTTCATGCATGCTCTACGATTACGCGTACTCTTAATCTGACCTTTCACTAACACATCTTCGATTTGATCCAGGAAAGTACGACGTGGTCTTCCCCTTGTAATCGTCCCACTCACACTCGCTTTGTATACTTGTTTAGTCAACCTTTCTTCACTCATTCTTTCCACGTGTCCGAACCACCTCAGCATACCCTTTTTTATCTTTGTCACTACTTCTTCATTCATACCGCAGCGCTCTCTTATAACACTATTCCTAATTTTATCTTTCAGACTTACACCACACATACTACGAAGAGCTCTCATCTCTACAGCATTTATGCTACTTTCATGTCTTCCCTGCCAAATCCAGCTTTCACTGCCATACATGAGAGTGGGAACTAATACTCCCTTATGTACAGCTAGGCGTGCCTTGTTAGATACATTCCTACTTTTCATAAAAGCGTACAATGCCCCATTCACTTTATTACCAGCATTTACTCGTCTTTCAACATCTTCATCATTTTTACCATCACTAGTAAACAGTACACCCAAGTATACAAATTCTTTCACCTGTTCCAATCCCTCACCATTTATAAAAATATTACATTCCGTCATACATTTATCCTTTTCAAAGACCATTACTTTCGTCTTACTTACATTTACTTTCATACCTTTTCTTTCAAAAGCATCATGCATAGTAGTTACCATCGCCTGTAAGTCTTCAGCCGACGATGCAAGTAAAACCTGATCATCGGCATAAAGAAGACATTTGACGAGTAACTCATTCATTCTTAAACCACATTCATTATTTTTCAAATCTTGCAAACAGCTATCCATAAATAGGTTAAACAGCCACGGTGACGCTACACAGCCCTGTCTGACACCTTTATCAATGTTAAACCATTCAGTGTAGGACCCGTTTATCCTTACGCAGGCTCTGGAATCCTTATAAATGGATTTTTACGAATAAGCGCTTGTATTCCCCCATACCTGCCAGACATGGATCGAGCACCATCAGTACATACACCGATACACTTTTTCCAATCCAAACCATTTTCTGCAATAAACTTATCAAGAATTTCAAACAAGTCTTGGGCCTTCGCACTTTCAATAACACTTTTGCAGAATAGAAGGTCTTCGATAATAATATTATCAGCCAGAAAGCGTACGTAGCAAATAAGATGTGCATCATTGTTACTGTCAGTAGCCTCATCGAGTTGTAAACCAAAATCCTTGTTTTTCATTTTTTCTATTAATTGGTAACTAAGATCCTCAGCTATATCATAGATTCTTCGACTGATAGTAGTATTAGTTAATGGTACCTTGGAAATTAATTTTCCAGCCGATTCTCCCACCATAATATTCACCATATCGAGAGCAGCCGGTAGAATAAGCTCTTCTGCAATAGTATGAGGTTTTTTGCATTTAGCCACCTTATGCCACCTTGAATAATGCTAATAGTGCGTTGTTAGGTACTGACTACTGAGGCTTGCTGAGTGAACACATTTTTTGTTTTTATTAAATTTTGTAATTTCCGGTGAAAAAATCACGCGATTTTGTAGTCATAGTTGGATGAATTGTCTCAAAATGTCGTTTTAACTTACTTGGAAGCATACTTTCGGATGATAGTATTTTCAAGCAAAGCACACACTGCGGTTTTTCTTCATTGTTTACTTCTATTGAAGTAAAACCAAAGTCTAAATAGCTGTCATCGTATTTACGATATTTTCGCTTCTTTGCCTCCCCGCCGCTAGCAGAGCCACTAGTAGATGCTTTATCACTATCGTTTGAATGAAAACGACGCGAAACAAATCAAGACAATACGTTCGTCCCTTCGGCGTGGGCGGCTTAAATAAACAAAAGAAGAATTGCGAGTAAGGGGGTGCGAGCGGGTAAAGATGTGAGAGCGGTAGGTTATCAACGGTTTTCAAGCGCGCAGGTAGTTTCTGGCGATCGAGTGACGGCAAAGCGACGTAAATCTGTTCTTTACAGATGCGAGCGCTCAAAATAGATATTATTGCGTTATTATATTATAGCCTATAGGTACTCGCAGATATTAGTGGTTTCGGATAATGATAGAGGATTAGCTTACGGCGTCCCAGGGCGCCGCGGCGCACACTTTGGGAATCCCTGGGCTAGAAGGTATCGATATTATCTGATGATATAGATTATAGATGTTCATTTTTGGACAAAGATCTCATAGCGAGAATCATGCTATAATTGCCACGCTTGACAGGCACGTTTTCATTCATAGTTTGTTTTATGAGTTACCCAAAATTCAAATTCATAATAATTTATTATACTTTTATATCTAAAAAAAATTGATTATTTAAAAAAAAAATCAATAGTAGCGCTAAACGGCACTTTATCTATTTAATTCCCAAATTTAACTCTTATAACAAGAAAATACAGAAATAACAAAATAAAAAAAACACAAAGCAGTCATGGGGACTACTGACAAAAGTGAAAACTTAAACCTTTCATAGGTTATAAATAATTAATATTATAAATTAAAATAGAACAACAATTACGTATTTCAGTTAAATTCACGACGCTCACACTGTTTACTTCGCTGCATAGCAAGAATACCACGCGCATGTGCTTGGGATCTACCGACTCACTCTCTTTCTCTCTCCTACTTACTACAGTTGTAGCTTTCTTTCTCTATCCCTCTTGCGTTGGAATATTGGACGTTACTAGTTGCTAACGCTCGCGCTGGTCTGTAACAGGTATACTACGCGCAATGCGCATCCGTTCGAATGCCATTGCGTTAAACGTTTAACGCAACCTTGTTGGAAGTTGCATTAAACGTTTCACTTCAAAAGAAAGTTCTAAGATGTAGACGGCCTACTGGCAGTCTCAAGTCGCCAAGCTGTCAAGGCTACTCTATCAGGCAGAGTTGCCCCTTGTCGAGTGTACTGTGCGATTTAACTCTCCGTTTTTTTTGTATCTGTCTTTCAGCTGTTAGCCGCAGATGGCTGTCACAGCTTAACCCGGACTATGGGTGACCGCTGAGGGCTCTCAACCCGGTAAAAATTTTAAGCGACAACGCCCGAGGGCTCTCCCTGTAGAGAACGGACCTCGGCTCAGGGCGTCGCTGATAGCAAAGTGGGCGTGCCCACTTTTGAATTATTGACGATTACGCGTCGCGTCTTTCGTCCGCGGCGGCGGGGGCGGAAGCGCGGATATTTATATGTTATGGCTGCGCGGGCCGTGTAAGCTCTATCTTGTCTCTCTACTATTCACCACTCCAAATCTGATCCGTGGGTGATCGTACGAGACGACTAAGGGATATAAAACGCATATAACATCTATGCGAGAGAAGGAAAACTCGAAAATAAAACCCTATACCAACACGTCCTACCAGCGCGGTATAGTAGGTTAATTTACCTCCCATTACGGAGGAGGCCCGAGCCCTACAGTGAGACATTCATGGGCTGTAATGATGATGATTAGCATCAGATCGAAGAGAGAAGAGGCAGTATTTTATAACACCCACTGCTACCGCCAACCCGCGTGCTAAAAGTGGCGATGACTGTATGATCTCTCATTCGAGTGGAGACCTATGTTTAACAATAGATGCAAATAGCTTAAGAATAGGTGGATACTCAAAAGTGTATTTGAAATAAATTAAATATTTTATTTCAGAGGAGAAAAACAACGTTGCAGAGAGCGGTGGAGCCAATGGCTACATTCCCGCAAAAGTGCCTATTACTATTACTACGAACCCAATGCATTCTGAGGTAGGAAAGTCGATGCAAAATATTTATTCATAATACATATTTGATATTATTATTTTAAAGCTGGAAACGACTTTGAACGCGTTTTTAGAAAATATTTTAGTCGACGATGTCTGTTTGTCAAAGACTGTATAGATGGCGTAGTAGTTATGATATCGATATACCCTGCCATGTGGTCTCAGTTCGATTCCCGCACTGGACAATAATTTGTGCCATTCATAAATTATTGTTCTGTGTCTGAATGTAATTTATATGCGTTAATTATGTTTCGGTATGGTGATGGAGTAAGAATACAATTCACCACCTATTTTACCCGTGGGTGATAGTAAGAGACTAAGGGATATAAAACGCGTATAACATCTATGCAAAAGAAGACAAACTCGTAACAAAACTCTATACCAACACGTACGACAAGCGTGGTATAGTAAGTCAATTTCCCTCCTATTATGGAGGAGGCTCGAGTCCAACAATGGGATATGTATAAGCTGAAATAAATCTTTTGTAAAGTACCCTGCAATAAAAATATTATTTACTTAGTGCAGGATGATATGTTAAAGCCACCGAAGACAAAGATCGGGTACCGGTGGTCCGCTCGCACGGCGAAGAGAGGTGTTTGCAGGGTGTGTCCATGGGGTTGCGGGTCCGCCTCTTCCGTCGCCCCGGGCCGATTTGCCGAGGCGCGACCACATCCATGGTCCCACCTTGCGAAAAAAAAAAAAAAAAAAAGGATGATATGTTAAAAAAAGTTTTACTTCAATCGAGCATAAAGCCTACACGTACTCATATTATTTTACAATTTTCTTTATCAGGCAGGCGATGCAGGCGTAGAAATGTCCTTTTTACACAATAATAACACTGGAAACAACGACGATACATTACCGCACTCGAGGAAAAACGTACCGGCACCCAGACAGTATGTTTGAAAATGAATTAACTTTTTCTATACAGAGTTAGAAATTCACTTTATACTTGTGTTGGTTACAAAAAAATCCTACCATTATGGTAGAAATCGATAATGTTGAAGAATTGTGATATCAATATCATCGCCATATCAATGTGTACGGACTTATTACAGTACAAAATTTTATTTGTAATATTTACTAAGTATAAGTAATTTGTAGTAATTTAACACGAAAAGTTAGAGTACTGATAGCTTAAACTGTTTCTAATTAGGAACAATTTTACTGATATTACAATTATTTTAGTTCTAAAGATATTTCTGTCAAATTATAATAATTGTAATAACAATTTATTAGGTTTATTTCTGAGATAAGATTTATTATTATTTTATTTATTAACATGTTGAGAACAACTGTAGATCTGAATTATATAAGTAAGAATGTTTTTATTTTGGTACACAATTGCTTTATTATAAGTTGTTGGTATTTAGTGTTGCCAGAAAACAGAATGTGGTAGAAAAGGCAATGTACTTAAGCTTTGTTATTAATTTTATTGACAAGAAAAATTGTATAACTTTGCAATATTCTGACCACAGTGTATCTTTCTTGTAAATTTTCGTTTCCTATTTTTTTTCTTCTAAGGTTGTGAAGTATGGACAAACATTTATTCCATGATAATGTTTCTTTTTTGTTTAAATTTACTTAATATTATTTAAATATAATTATTTATCGATCATTCTATGGCAATCCAAAAATTTTCATTTCTATAATTTGTAATTCAGTTTGAAAAGTTTTACAGGAATGTTGTAGATCTAAATTCCTCTAGATATGTTAATGTTATTACGCTGACTTATAAGTATTATAATTTTAATGCAAATATTGTTTAAGTATGTGTAATGCCTTTGAATATTGAAAAGAAAAATACATTTTTTTATTATTAGTATATATTAAATTCCTAGTATTAAGTTACTGACTGAATTACTGAAAAGTTTTAGTTCTAACATCGATATAGAACATTTTATTGGTAAGCCTTTTCACGGGCAAAAAAAATGTATTCAAGCAAGTTATTTTGCGGAGTCAACAAGCATTTTTAGTTTCATATAAAAATAAATGCATAAATTTTGCTGCTCGCGAATAAGACTGAAATATTTAGATTTTACTAAACATTTATGTTAAAATTATAAGTGACTAAAATATGAAAAAAAACCCTCAAAAGTTTACAATAAAGCAAGTATGACTGCAGACTCGTTGTAAATATACAAACTTATCTAAATTAACTATCATAATATAATTTAAATTTGTAAAGGATGGTTAATTTTCATTTGTATTAAGACTAATGTAAAACAACACCTGGTTCGTTGATGATAAGGTAAGCGCCGCATTGCATTTATTTATTTATATAAAGATATACGTTAGACAACTGATGACGTCAACCGTTTTTTATTGTGGACTTTTTATAGGATTCCATAAGTGTAATACCCTTTTTACAGTTTTTTAACTACATAATTTATACAACTACTTGGCAACTACCCGTAGCTATTTATAAATAATAATAATAAATATGTCTATCACTGTGGCGATTAATTGGTATTTAAATAAAATAAATATATGGTCTTTATTTAATTATATAAATATTGTATTGCGTCTACCCCAAGTAGTTGGGATAAGAGCAAGAGAATGATGATGATGATTTAATTGGCAATAACAACGTTAAATGAAGAATTAGAATATGACAGGAACATTCTGGTGGTTTTAATAAATTCTTATTGTCATTACAAATTTTTATTTTTTTATTTTAGAAAGATAAAAATCAAGATTAAACCATGTTCAATCTCAAGATTTTAGTAATCCTAAAAAAATAGTTTATTTTTTTCAGATTGCTCATCAAATTAACAAAGTCATAGACAAAATTGTAGAAAAGGTGATAATTTTGCTTATAGAACAAAGTAAACTTGTAATTTTAATATGCAACAATAAATTTGTTTTCTTAGGAACTCCATTCTGTTCTATCACAAAAATTAAAATAAATTACTATCGACGCTAGAAAGCATGAAAATAGCAGTAGGTAACCTACAAAAATTAAAACAAAAAATGTGTACTAGACTAGAAAAACCCTTTTACGTATTTTTTTGAGTTTGAGTCTGAGATGAATGTGAGTAGTGAGTGTAGATTCACAGCTTTATATTCACAATCTTTTTTTAATTTTCCTTTTCACATTTTTTTTTAAATTTTGTTAAAAGATGTTTTTGAAGACGTTTTTTCGCGGCTTGGCCGAAGCTGTCTTTGTTTGTCATCTATTTTTTGATTTTATACGTGAATTGGTTATAATTGTCTTATCAAACTATATTAATAACTATTTACATCATTAGACAAATTAAGTTGATACAAAAAAAAAATGCCGTGAAAACATTTTTAAATAAAAACAGTTGCCTAATAGTTGCTTCAATATTGACATACGTGAAACATTTTTTCGTTAATCTTAACACAACCACAGTATCGCTAAAACTATATATCACTAAAAAGCTTTGATCGTATTTTTTTTAATTACTTGCGAATTGCGAATTTACTTTAATTATTTTCGCCTTCTATTAATTTTATTTTAAGTGAAGAAAGCAAATCTTAATTAAAGTCTGAACAAGGTGTTGAAGTCCATAAATTCTATTCAGGGTTAATAAATTCGTAAAAATACAATTTGTCTGAATTAAACAATTACACAAGCGGTTTATGACTTTCGGCGCCAATTTAAGTTTAACCAACATAATTGATTTATATTCTAACTTTACGAGGATATATAAAATATGTTAATAATACAAATCCAGTGAAATTTTATGTTTGTTTTATTTTTCACTTGTGACATAAGCAATAAAAAACACCTCTAACACTCACCTCATACCATAAGCAATAAAAAAAACTCGAATACATACATACATACACATACATACCATCACGCCAAGTCCCTTGCAGGGAAGGCAGAGAGAACAGAGTGCCAGAGAACTCTATCCTTGCATACTTCACTCGCTTCAACATTCATAATTCTCTTCATACACGCTCGCCGGTTTCGGAGACTCTTGACACCACCTTCCTTCAGTACATTACCGAATAAATGCAAAATAGGGTTATTAATCCGTGTGGTGATGGAGTAAGAATACAATTCACCACCCCATTCACCTTACCACCACCGTGGGTGATCGTAAGACATGACTAAAGGATATATAATGCATATAACATCTATGCAAGAGAAGAAAAATACGAAACAAAACCCTATAACAACGCGTCTAACCAACGTGGTATAGTAGGTCAATTTCCCTCCCATTATGGAGGAGGCTCGAGTTTAACAGTGGGACATATGTGCGTATGTGTGCTGAGATGATGAAGGTTATTAAAGTTCACTGTCTAGCATACTTAATTGTCACACATCGAACTACCAGCGTCTATTTTTGGATGTAGATCTCCCCACAAGAGGGTGGAGGGGCTAATACCGTCATCTGACGATGCAACAATGTTCCTTGGCTGCTATTAATTATTAAAAGAACGCCGCTTTTCACTCTGGGCGCCTTAGGACCGACCTTTGTTTAGGTAGGTAGCTGGTATTGGTTAATAGAGGGTAGAGCTGTACTGTATGCAGTTTTCTGTATGCACCCATGGGCCGGTCCTATGGAGTAGTATCACACTCGCAGAAAATTGACGTTCGTCCAGTGGCAATGTGCTGTTATGCGTCTTTCGGTGGGCGAAAGAGGCGGCAGCCCAATCTAGGTGGGTTTGGCATTTTCATTTGTAGGCAACGGCCTAATTGTATCTCTGGAATTGCAAAGGTCCATGGGCGGCAGTAAAACTTACTATCAGGTGTGCTGCTTGTTTGTTAGCCACCATCAGCAATAAAAAAAAATTTGGAAGTTTGAATCCAAGTTTAGCAAATCAATATTTTGGAAATAATCGTTATATTGCGGGAGACATTACAAATATTTAATTTAACGGATACAAATTATACCCAGACTTAGAACAACAAATTGTGGATCACATAACGTGTTGTCTTACGTAAGTATCAAACCTTTGACACTGGAACGATAGGTCGGTATCTTAACCACTACGCCAACTATGCAGTCAAATAATTACATATGTTGATCCTCTTTAGCTATCTTTTCACGTCAGGGGCGAAATTGGGACAGGGCTTGAAGGTAAATTTTAATAGAACTGTCATTACAACTACAGTTTGGTCATGTTGCAAAAAAAATGTTAATCCAATTTTCTATGTTCTCGTAAATATAATCGAAAATTTCTCTAATAATCTGTCTAAATATTGTATTTTAGGTTGAAGTATTTATGTACGGTGACATTGACTATTGCTGGGATTAGTAGGAATGAAGAGACTTCTTGTTCAGTAGATTAATCTTGCTTTATTTTCTTAAGAGTTGTTTCTTCGAAGAGAAGCACCTGACGACGGTGACGGTACCACGTTTTTTTTTGTTGTGTCTGTCTTTTAGCTGTTAGCCGCAGATGGCTGTCACAGCTTAACCCGGACTATGGGTGAGCGCTGAGGGCTCTCAACCCGGTAAAATTTTAAGCGACAACGCCCGAGGGCTCACCCTGTAGTGAACGGACCTCGGCTCGGGGCGTCGCTGATAGCAAAGTGGGCGTGCCCACGTTTGAGTTTATGACTTTTACGCGTCGCAACTTACGACCTCGGTGGCGAGGTCGGAAGCGTGGATATTTATGTGTTGTGGCCGCGCGGGCCGTGTAGGCTCTTTCTTGAGCGATTGTAATCGAATCGTCAGAGTCGGTCAGTACGGTACCACGGTCGGTTTGGTCCCGTATTTATATATTTTTGGCCGACCCCGCGATTGGTCGTAATTTTACAGTTTTCTTGACCAATCACGGAGTCGAAATTATAGCCAATCACAAAGCTCTAAAATTTACTGAAGTACAACGGAGCATTACTTTCGCGAGAGCCGCGCTCAATTTTAATACAATTAATTACCTTAGGTACTATGCGGCGTTACCGTTGCGAGAGCCGTTTACAATGTTAGTATTTACGTGCTATGAAATGTATATTTATTCTTTATTTGTAAAATTAATTACAACTGTTACAAACTATTCTTAAAACTATTATTTATCTGCTGTCCCGCACATCTCTCCCGCCATGCGACTGCGTTGCATCAGGTTCCGGTGCGAGTTCGGCGTCGGTGTACAGCGGCAGGATCACCAGTTTCCGCACTGGACGTCTCAGCACTCCACCCTTGGTCCGGATGTCCACAGTTCTCACGACGTTGTCTGGTCCCGGGTATGTTGCGACGACTCGACCCCGTATCCACACGTTGCGGGGTAGGTTGGTGTCCACTACTTGCACCAGGTCGTTGACTCGTACTGCTGCTCCTTTCCTATGGGGCTCCCGCCGGTTTTGGAGTTCGAGAAGATACTCCTTCAACCAACGTGTCCAGTATATGTCGGCTAATCTCTGAGCCGCTCGCCAGCTGGTTTTCGATAGGACGTCTCTGTCGGTGAATTCACCCGGATGTGGTATTCGTCCATGTCCCCCCAGCAGGAAGTGATTGGGGGTCAGAGCTTCTGGGTCCTCGGCGTTGACTGATACATGCGTCAGCGGGCGGCTGTTTACGGTGTTCTCCACCTCGGCTAGCAGCGTGGCGAGAACTTCTTCCGTAGGATGTCGTTCGTGTAGTGTTGCTGCAAGTGCGGTCTTGACTGAGCGAACCATTCTCTCCCAGGCTCCGCCCATAAACGGTGCTCCCGGCGGTATGTAGCGCCAAGAGATTGTCCTTTTTGCTGCTTCGGTTGCTTCGTCGACTGCTCGTCGTAGTTCTTTATCTGCTGCCTTCAGGTTAGTGCCGTTATCCGACCAGATTTCCGTCGGACATCCTCGTCTCGCGATCATTCTTCTCAGTGCCATTACCGCGGAGTCAGCGCTGAGTGAGCCGGCTATTTCCAGATGTATAGCTCGTACGGTGAGGCATGTGAAGATGGCTACGTATCTCTTCTGATGTGTTCGTCCGACAGTCACAGAGAGAGGCCCGAAGTAGTCGACCCCGGTGTAAGTAAAAGGTCGTCTGTGGTGAGCTAGTCGACAGGCTGGCAGGTCTCCCGTCCTTGGGTATGGTGGCGCTTGTGTTTTCATTCGACAGAACAGGCACCTTCGCAGTATCGTGCGCGCAATAGGACGTAAGCGCAGCACCCAATACTGTTGTCTGCAGTCGTTGACTGTTGCTTCCACACCTGCGTGATATAGTTGTCTATGCACTGATTCTATCCAAAGTTTTACTGTATGGTGGTCACCGTCGAGCACCAGTGGGCTTTTGAAGTCCTCCGTAACGTTGCGTGTAGCTTGAATGCGACTCCTGAGTCTTACGGTTTCGTTCACGTATTCGACGCGTAACTGCTTTAGTCGACTCTCTCTGCTGACTGTTCTATTGTTCTTCAAGTCTTCTATTTCAGCGTGAAAGGAGTCCTCCTGTGAGGAGCGCATGAGGAGTTCTTCTGCTTGCTTAAGTATTTCAGCGGGGATTAGTATCAGTTTTCTCCCGCCAGGTACCAGCGTCTTCTGTGTTGTATTTGTGCCCGTTGGTTTGACTATCTTCTTCCAATCTGGATCCTTTTCTTTATTTTTATTCGTTCTTCTATGGTTCACAGATTGTCTCGATGTTCTGCAGAGTTGAATGAATTGCAGAACGCGAGCTGTTGAATATTGAAGTCGGTGCCAGCTGGAGAATCTTGAGGGTTGAGGAAGACCTTCCGAGAGTTTCAATTTTCCTTCTCGTATATGATGTACTCTCTCTTCTCCTGAGGGTTCTGGTATTGTTGTTGTAGAGGATTCGGTCGGCCAGGCGTCTTCGGTTTCGTGCAGAAAGTCTGGGCCCTTATACCAACGGTGATCTTTACTGAATCCCATTGGGACGTGTCCCTGGTGGCGTCGTCTGCTACGTTCATCTTCGTCGGGACCCAACGCCAATCGTTGACTGTAGAGCACTCTTCTATTGCGGCCAGCCGATGAGCTACGTACGGTTTATATGACCTCGACCCAGTCTTTATCCAGGACAGGGTTGTTTTGCTATCCATCCAGAAGATCTTGCGTTCTGGTTTCCTTTCGTGCTCCGCTATGACCGTTTTTGCGAGTCTGGCGCCCATGACTGCTGCTTGTAACTCCATCCTTGGTATCGATGTTAGTTTCAGGGGTGCCACCTTAGCCTTTGCCATCACGAGCGATATGTGTACTTTGCCGTTCGATGTTACTGCTCGCCAGAATAGGACTGCTGAGTAGGCTGCTTCGCTGGCATCGGTGAAGATATGAAGTTGTAGAGAAGTGGCATCGCTGTAGTGAAGGTATTTCCTTGGTATGGTTACGTTGCAGAGGTTCTTCAGGTGTGTCATCCAGTTTGTCCATTGATCCGCAAGGTCTTCGTCTATTTCGTCGTCCCACGACGTGCCTCGCCGCCATACTTCCTGTAGGATTTGCTTTGCTCTCACGGTGACGGGCGATGCAAGTCCGAGCGGATCGAAGAGTGACATCACTATCCTGAGCGCTTCTCTCTTTGTTGGATTCTTTCCTTCTAATAATGTCGGTGGTATTCTGGCTAGGTTCAGGTTGAAGGTGAGTACGTCTGAGTCGACCTTCCAAATAATGCCTAGCACTCGTTCCGTTTGTTCCTCGGATGTGTAGAGTTCCATATCCTCTACGTGTTTGGTTTCACCGAGTGCTTCCAAAAGGGCTGGTGAATTCGATTTCCATTGTTTCAGATCGAAGCTGGCTTTCAGATGAATTCTTCTTACATCCTTGGTGATTCTTTCGGCGTCTCCTATGCTTCTGAAGTTATCTAGGTAGTCGTCGACGTAGTGCTTATGGATGATGGCTGCTGCGGCTTCGGGGTGAGTCTCCTCGTGTTGCATGGCATTCAGGTTCTTTACATATATTGCTGTTGAAGGCGAACACGATGCTCCGAATATTAATGACGTCATTCGGTATTCTTGTGGTGGTGGATTATCACGTCGGTTCCCTCGCCATAGATATCGAAGCGAGTCTCTGTGTTCGGATCGGAGCTTCACTTGCATGAACATTTCCTTGATGTCAGCTGTGACTGCGATCTCGTGCTGTCTGAACCGCATGATGACGCCTGGTAATGATTGTAAAAGGTCCGGCCCCTTCAGTAGCATATCGTTGAGGGAGATACCCTTAGTTTTGGCTGCAGCGTCGTGCACCTCTCTCAGCTTGTCTGGTTTCATGGGGTTAACTACACCGAAGTGAGGTAAGTACCACGTCCTGTTCGGCGTTTTCTGTGCTGGAGCTAGTTCAGCGTACCCCTTTGTGATGAGGGCTTCCATCTGTTCTGTGTACTTCTGTTTCAACGTAGGATCACGATCAAGCTTCTTCTCGATGTTGACCAGCCGCTTCAGTGAGTTGTCGTAGTTGTTCGGGAAGGTGACGTGTTCGTTACGCCAGAGTAGGTTGGTTTCGAATCCCGCCTGGGGTCCCCAGCGCCGCGTCCTGATGGCGGTCATTGGGAGAGACCTGTCGCTGTCAACCATCATCTCGAAGATGCTTGACAGCGACAGGTGCTGGTCGTCGATGGCCTCCTTTTGTGAGGTCATCATGGAAAGGAAGGAGGCCGTGGAGCGGGAATGCGAGGCGCTTGCGTCCGCTGACTCAATCCGCGGCCGGCGACCGGGGAGGTGGAGGCGCCGTTATGCGCACCTCCTTACACCGCCTTAAGGGTTGACAGGAAGTGGCCAGAAGGCCAAGCGTTGGGGTGCCGGGGATCGAATGTCAGTAGACGATCTCTCTGGCGCCCCGTAAAAGCGCGGAAGGGGCCGCTGTGGTTTTAGTGGGTATTCCGGTCGGGCAGCTGACAGCTGATGGCGAGTCCCACACTCCCCCCGTCTCTCACCAGCGGGGGATAGCGCGTAAATGCGTTTCCTCAGCGAAAAAAAAAAAAAAAAAAAAGGTTGGTTTCGAATCTTCCGTTTTCTGTTCTGGTCGTCGCCTTCTCAAGTATCCGTAGCGCTTGTTCTTCAGGATCGGACTTCGGTCTTCTAGGATTTAAGCAGAGGGCGTTCATTTCGAAGTATTGTTTCATCATCTTTTCTAGGTTGTCCTCTGGTTCTTCGGTTTCTTCTACTATGTGTGACACGAAGTTGATGCTGTGGCTGCGGTTGCGTGTTTGGCTGCCATGGAGTACCCAACCCAGCGGTGTTAGTGACGCCACCGGTTGGTCCCTGTCTCCTTTCCTGACCTCGGATGTTAGCAGTAGATGCCAGTTGTCTTGCCCGATGAGTACTAAAGGCTTGGCGTTCGGATAAGCGAGGTACTTGCTGATGTCTGCCAGGTGTTTGCATCCTTCCACTATTGTTCCTGAGACTTGTTGAGACGAGACGTGTAGATTCTTCACTGTGCGCGCTTGTACTTGTTCCTCGTGATTGTTGAGCCCTTTTATATTGATGGTGACTCTTCGTGAAGTCGATTCCGAAGTCTTCATGTCGTTGATGCCTTCTATCTTCAATGGGTCTACAGGACCGGTTGCTCCTATGGTGTCGACTATGTTGTTGTCGACCAATGTCACTGTTGACCCGTCGTCCATCAACGCGAAGGTGTCGAAGGATCCCTTCGGACCTCATATCTGTACTGGTAGAATCTTCAGATAGGATTGTTTCTTCTTGGCTGACCAGGTGGAATTAATTGCTTCTACGTGGTGCGTTGCCTGACTCTCTTCAGTGTCTGTCTTTTCTATCTTCTTAACGTAGTGCAACAATTTGTGGTGAGTATTCCCACAGTCGTTGACACCACACGGCTTGGTTCGGCAGTTGTGAGTCTTGCTCCTATATCGAAGACATCTGAAGCACAGGCGTTTATTCTTCACTACATCCCATCTTGAATTTTCATCTAATTGTTTGAATTCTTCGCAGTCAGATGTGGTATGTCCCGTTTCATCACACACTGGACACTTCGGTGTATAAGTAATATTGTTGACCTTCTGCGTCCTTTTCTGTATAGTGGTCGATGGATATATTTTTTCCGTAATATTGTTGACCTTCTGTGTTCTTTTCTGTATAGTGGTCGGCGCGTGTGACGTCACTGGTTCGGGCGCCGCGTACGGTGCGCATAGGTCGGCTTCTTGTTTGAAAAAGTTTTCTAACTTCATAAGATCCGGGCTGTCTTGCGGTTGTTTCGCCGAGAAGTAGTAATATCTGTAGCGGAGTGTCGGGGTAAGCTTGTCTATGACGGCTTTCGTAACTTCGGGGTTGTACAAGTAGTTAGTACAATTTAGAGTCTTCAGAGTTGCCACGATGTTGGATATTTTTGTCGCGTAGATGCAGATGTCTCGTGGTGATTCTGTGAGGCGCGGTAGACCACGGAGCGCTTCCATATTCATCATTGCGATCGCTTCTGGTCTTCCAAATCGGGATTCCAAAGTCTTCATCACTTCCGTCGGATGAGCGTTGGTGATCAGCAGACTATCGACGGCTTCATTCGCTTTACCCTTCAAGTTTCTTCTTAGGCGGTTAGTATTCTCCACAGTGGTGAACATTTTTTCAGTTTCGTAATACGCGGTGCGGAACGGTAGCCACTCTTAATGTGACCCGTTGAACGTTGGTAGCTCGATGAATTTCGGTCGGTGTGCGGCTTTGATGGCGAGTGTGATGGCGTCGGTCATCATCTTGACGTCAGATTGCACTCCCGCCGGTGTCTGTAGTGGCTGCTGCGGTTGATGATGCTCTTCGGTAGGTCTGGCTGGAGTCTGCGGCTCGGTGCTGGCGATCACTGGGTCTTCCACTGGGTGGGTTTGATGCGCCTGGTTCTTCAGCCAGTTGTCCACTCGTTCGTACGCGTTCGACTTGGAGCAGATTGAGACATCATCTTCTTCATCATCATTGCTATCTTCGGTTTCTAGTGCGGCGAGGCGTGCAGTGGCCAGTTCGACTTGTAGACGTAATAATTCTTCTTTAGCTTTCGCTATCTTGTACGCCTTAGTCTTGCTATGGGTAGATACCCCCCCGCCCCCCTTCTTGTTAGAGGGCCGAGGATACTCGGCGGCGACGGGCCGACTATATTCTTCGCTCGTTTCACTGTATCGGTTTCTTGACGAGCCTCTCTTCGATTTTCGGTGACCGTAGTAGGTGGCTTCATGTTCGTATCCACGGGCAGCGTCGTTGCGGTCGAGTAGGCGACGGCGTCGGCGGGGGGCGAGGTAGCAGCGTGCTCGGCGGTTGCAGCGGCGGAGACGGCGGATTGGGCGGTCGCGGCGGAGGCTTCTGTACGTTCGGTTTGTTCGGTTGTTTCCGTAGCGACGCTTGTGTCCCCGCTGTATTCGGTTGCCGAGGTAGTTGCGGTATTCTCAGACGACGACTGAGTTTCTGTAGGCTGCTTGCGACCTTTTCCCTCGGAGCGTGTGACCGGCATACTTGCAACCAGTGGCTTCTTACTTGCTGTTTAGACTTTGTCTACCAATAGATAATAATTTTCTTCGCTTCCCACTGGATCTGGCTCTTGAAGGACCATTAAATGTACGTTGACATTGACTATTGCTGGGATTAGTAGGAATGAAGAGACTTCTTGTTCAGTAGATTAATCTTGCTTTATTTTCTTAAGAGTTGTTTCTTCGAAGAAAAGCACCTGACGACGGTGACGGTACGTTCGTGGTCTTCACAGTACCCTGGCGTGGGCGCGTGGATACAGTTCCGGGGCTGGGTGGCCCCTTGCCTGTGGTCATCTTTCGCGGCGGCTAACGAGCCGTCGGTGTTTGGAGTTGATGTATCCGCGGAAGTTCCCTCGTGCTTCACACCACTGCGACGGACAGCCCGAGCCGGATGAGACCTCCGGTAACCCCGGGGGAGGTCCAGCTCCGAGTGACCAACGACGACAGGGGTGACAATACGAGGGGCCGCGGACGATCTAGTGGGGTCAAATGTAGGTATTAGTTTTAGGTCCCGGGGCCTGCGCCACCCCCCCCCGCCCCCCAAGCATAATGCCCGCACTTGGTTAAGTGCGCACAAATGCCAAGGAGAGGTTGGACGCAGATATATAAAGCTTGTATATCGTTAGCTTATTCCTAAGCGGAAGGTGGGACGAGAGGACAGGCCGCAGTAGTTGACGGGCTACCTTGGCCTGAGAAGTAGCGTGGGTTACCTGGGGAGTCATTGTCAAAAGGCGGTCTAAGGTGATCCCCAGGTATTTGACCGTATTGGTCCAGGGTATGTCCTGTCCGTGTAATTTGAGTGGCGGTGGGTGTCCAAGGTTTCTGGTGAAGATGATCGCCTGCGTCTTCCCCACATTAACCGACAGCCGCCATTTTGACAGCCAGTCTGGGAGGATGTCTAGCGAACGCTGCATCTTTATGGCTGCGTGGTGTGGTCTGATGCTAGTTGTTATGAGCGCCGCATCGTCGGCATACAGAGCTATATCTGTGCCGTCAGCGGTTGGGATATCGTCGGTGTAATGTGAGTACAACACAGGCGACAGGCAACTACCCTGTGGGACGCCAGCGGTGATGCGGTGAGATGGGGACAAAACTCCTTCCACCGCCACTCTGAAAGTTCGGTCGTGAAGGAACGTGGAGACCAACTTCACGATGCGACGGGGTGTCGATGACATGGACAGCTTAAACAGCAGACCGGAGTGCCAAACACGGTCGAACGCCTTTTCCATATCGAGGAGTACTGCGACGGCATGCTCGCGCTTGTTGCGGGCAACCGTGATCCGGTGCAGTACCCTCGATAACTGCATCGTTGTGCTATGCTCCGACCGGAATCCAAACTGTTCCGGCCTTGGCGTGATGTGCGGTGTTAAATGTCGTAAGAGAAGTTGCTCAAACACCTTCGAGATGGTTGGGAGTAACGTGATTGGGCGATAGCTTGCCGGCTTCAGAATGTTCTTCCCCTGTTTTGGTATCATAACCACCCGGCCTTCCTTCCAGGTGGTAGGGAAGTGTCCGGTACGGAGGATACCGTTGAACAGGCGCGTCACAGCTGCCACTGTACGGTGTGGAAGCTGGCGCAGCGTTGCATTCGGTATTCCGTCCATACCTGGGGCCTTCCTTGGCTTCGTTCGGCGTATAGCACGTAGTACAAGGCCGGGCGAGAAGACTATGGGCTCTTTCTTAGTTTACAAGGGGGCGGCAAGGTAATCCCGAAGGTGGAGCTCGACTGCCAAGGCGTGGTCCGCGTCCGTGGCCGGGTTCGGTGAAAAGGGCGTTCTAAGTGTTCGGCAAAGATATCTGAACGGTCTGCTGCCCTATACCTAGGGGTCCCGTCGCTGTGAAGCAGGGGCCGCACCGGAGTTGGGGCGTTCGATACTCTGCGACAGAGTTTATGGATGGGAGCTCCAATCGTCGCTCGCTGCGTCGATGACACGCTCCCAACTTTCGGTGGTGTGGGCCCGCAACTCGGCCCTCACTCTCTCCGTAAGTCGGTTGAGGTCCGACTTCATCCTGGGGCATCTGGAACTCTGCCACTGTCTGCGTAATCGGCGCTTGGCGGCAATCAGATTCCTGATATACGCAGGGATTTGGTGTCTACCGTCCTGGTTTGATGCTGGTACTCTGGAGATTACCAAAGCGTCACCGATGCTTTTAGTCAGCTCAACTGTGAGCAGCTCAACGTCGGAAGCGGAGCTGATAGGCCGATTTGGGGTGGTGGTCTCCAGGGTGTCCTTAAAGTTCAGGTGTTGACGGGGCATGGGTGCTTCGGGAAATACCTGCACACGGTCGTGTACAGGGAGTGGACTCCGGGCTGCCATCATTGCAGTAGTGACGAGGACACGGCGCAACATACGCTCGAGGGATGCTCGGGCTGGGACGGACAGCGCCGCGACCTCGTCGCTATTATCGGTGCCGACCTGGCGCTGCCGGCTGTCGCGAGGGCGATGGTCGACAGCGTCAGGAATTGGGACGCGGTCGCCGCCTTCTGCGAGGCAGTCATCTCGCGGAAGGAGGCGGCGGAACGAGTCAGGGAGGACTCCCGCGACCCGGGCCGCCGCCAGCGGCCGGGGCGGCGCAGGCGCGAATACCTGCGCCTGATGCCGCCCTAACCCAGGCCTCGGGTGATCGGACCGGGGAATTGTCCGGTCACCCGACGCGAGGCAATCGCGTGAGGGCGACGCCCCGACGGCGAAATCTGTCGGGGCGTCGACGAGAGGAACCCGCGAGGGTAAACCGCCGAGCGGACCACCGAAGACAAAGATCGGGTATCGGTGGTCCGCTCGCACGGCGAAGAGAGAGGATTTTACGGTGGGTCTATGGGGTCACGCGCCGCCTTCTCCGTCACCCCGGACCGATTTGGCGGGGCGAGACGCACACATAGCCCACCAAAAAAAAAAAAAAAAAAAAAAAGGGTGTCCTTAAAGTTAGTCCAGTCCGTTTTAAAACGTGGCGCTGGAGGGACCGTCCTGGTGGGTGATGTATGGACCGTGAGGAGAACGGGCTGATGGTCTGACCCTAGTTCGTCGTCCAGAACTACCTGAGTAATCCGGCAGCGGATGTCATTTAGGACTGTGATGTCCAACACATCAGGGAGATGGTTTTGATTAGCGGGGTAATGAGTGGGGCAGTCTGGACCCAAAACCATGTATCCCCGGGCATCTGCAAATTGGTGGAGTCGCGACCCTGCCTGATTCCGGTTTGCGGAGTTCCAAGCGGGGTGCTTGGCGTTGAGGTCTCTTTCGGTGGTTGAATCCAATTTGGAAACAAATAAATATATGACCAACGTGTCCCAAGACTCTATTGGCTCGACGAGGATTTTTAATGCACGTAAATTCTTTAACACAACATCAATTATTTTTTTAATTAGAACTGGCGATTCTTTACTTATCATCATCATCATTGATCATTATTTACTATGCAGTGTGCATAGTAAATAATGATCTAACGTTATTTTGAATAAACAATCTGCTATTATTATAACGGTTAAGGAGAAGGTCCCATGCAACCGGGTAGTTATCACTAGAAAATTCTACTGAATTTATTACTAGTTCTGCACTTCCCTTAAGTGACGACTTTAGGTAGTGAAACTTTTCTATGCTACTAAGAGTATTAGAGTTATGCACTAACGATTGAAAGGTATCCCTAAACTCCAACCAACGCTCATATGAACCATCAAAGGTGGGCATAGATATTGTCGGTAATTTAACGGTCTTTTTATAAAACTTATCACAACTGTCAGCAATTTTGTTCTGTTCTAGGAGATGTTCAGTTTGGGATAATATAGAATAATAAGTATTTTCGAATAATTCTCTTTGCGTTAACTGCTCATCCACATCAGAGACTAATTCCTCGATTTTAGTTTGTATGTCATTGAACTCACTAAATAAATTAGTAACTCCCTGAATACGTAGATTAAGATCTATACAAGACTGGTTAGACAAATTTGTTTCTGTAAGAGTGGTCAGGAAATTTGAAAATCTTGTTAATCGACCTTTAACTATACCGCGTTTTTGAATAAGCTCACTCATGACTGGACTATCGTCACTTGTGAGTCCATAAGGAGATTTATCACGCGATTTTTTGAGCTCTGATGTATTTGGCTGACTCATTTTGGTGGAAAGTAGTAAAATTGGAGTACTCACGTTTGAATGTGATGACGGTTATGACACAATTTTTTCGGAAAGCTGGCTGCGTATAGAATTTCACAATCAAATACACTGAAAATATGCCATTGACACAGTATTACATAAACTGAAATGGAGATGGAATAGGGAATATCAGGATTGCTGGCCGTAACTATTATGCGCGTTTTCAGGTCCGGAACAGAATTATCCCACAGCTTGCGTCCTCTTGAGTACAAATCGTTTCTACTCTTGTAGATCTTCTCCTAGTGGTAGTTTATGATGCTGTGGTTCCCTCTGCGGTCTTCCAACGTTCGTCGCTGGTTTTTTGAAAAACGTCCGGCGTAGAAGGTCCAAAATGTTGGTAATAGTTCATGTGAGGGAGGTATAAATGATTGTAGAGACTTTGATTTAAATAATGATTATTATTCAAGTATAATTACAATTATTTTCAATGCGTAATACAAATAATATGTGATCGCAATGTAGTCGGAGTAAAAGATGAGAATACGTTTTCTCTCTTCTATTCAAATTCTCACGCCCAATTGTAATGAACGTATCTACGTTCACATCACCAGTGCTGCCATCTGGCAGCACTGGTGATTAAGGCGAAGTTTTATCCTTAAGGGGAAGTCTCAGCAACGAGGTACTTTTAAGTGCTTTGTGGGGGCATTTAATCTTCTTCTACTATTAAACTTAATATTTCTCGCGGCAAATGAACTTCTATCGTATTACTGCTACGATTTTTCCACAGCGTTTAGTCAAATGAAAGCGCGTTACAGTCAATTAGTCCCAAATCTCAACACGTAGCTTCCACTTCTTTGAAGCACAAATACAAAAGAAATAATTAATTTCGCAGAGAAAATAATAGCTTTGTTAGCGGCCAACTTGCTTCTGTTTCGTATTTAAAAAAGAAATAAACGCTTGAATACAGTTAATTAACACACGCGACCGCACAATGTATTTGCCAAGTTTCACTGAATTTTATATAAATGTACTTACGAAAATTTATTGCTCTTCGAAAATTACCGTCATTATGTGAATATATGGTTTAACTAGAGTTAATTGCTTTGTAGTCGAGTATTTTATGTTGAATATATAAATACCAATTCTTTTGTCATTGACAAGAAACCAATAGAACATATTAGATTTCATTACGAGGTAATTATTAAGTTATAATACTCGATGATTTCTGATAACTGCGCGAGTACCTGAAATAAATCTATTATTTTATATAGAATTATTTACTTTTCTATTTTATTCATTGCCAGAATAAATTTGTATCAAAATAAAAAGTAATAACTAATTATTATACCTACTGTAGCTGTGTAGATATAAATCTCTGTAATAACGATGGCTTATTGGACGTAAGACACCTTAGTCTTCCCCTAATAATGAACGCCTTAAAGTGCTTGAAAAGTCATAAAATTAAAAATGAAATACAAACTCAATGGAATTCGTAAAAACAGTTTTATTTTATAATAATTGATTTAACCATATATAAAAAAAATAAAACTCCGCCTTCAAGCAAATATGTCATTATAATTTCTTTATATAACGCTTTTGATCAAAAAGAAAAAGTCTTTGAGAAAATGTTGACCTAGATAGCTAGATACTAAAATCAAGTTTGATACAAAATTTTAGAGAAGTTTCGGACCGCCTTATCAAAATTAATATATGTACACACTGCTTAATTAAATCGTTCTTCGTCATTGCCTTTTCGTCGAAAAAATTTAGGTCATAATTTTGTACATCGCTGTTTTAGGAAATAAAATATGGACAATATTAGAACCACTTTGTGCAAAATAAATATTGTAAATCTAAATCTGATCAGAAATTATATATTATATTTTATACAAAAGATTAGCATTATTATTCATAGACTAAGATCCGGCTGCAAAATCTCTACGTTCATCGCGTAGTTAATCAAA
Source organism: Lymantria monacha (assembly GCA_905163515.2). Taxonomy (NCBI): domain Eukaryota; kingdom Metazoa; phylum Arthropoda; class Insecta; order Lepidoptera; family Erebidae; genus Lymantria; species Lymantria monacha. The sequence continues at coordinate 8,854,630 of LR991094.1, read as the reverse complement.
TTCATATTTTTACATACATTTATGATTAGGAGAATACATTGATAACAGGGTGCCAGTCAATAAGTGGCCGCAAGTAATTTTAATTAAATTAATGTTATTTATTTTCCAAAAAAATTTCGTTCACTTATTTTTTTAATTAAATATCATCCACATCATAGCAATGTATGTAAAGATTTCGAAAATCTATGGGTGCCGTTGCACATTTGGTCGCAAATTCAAACTTCGCAGCCAAGTGTAAACAGGTAATATTTTGGTGTATTTATACGTTCATGACGTACATGCATGTTTTATATATATATATTTTTTTAATATGATGGTATATCGCTGCCTGTAAACAAATAGCCGCAACATAGGCTTGCCAACTATAGAACACTCGAGGTATTCGAGATAGAGTGAAAGAGAGTTAGCACGCAACGCCACTTCTTAAACGAGGATTGGCGTGTTTTTTTTTGTGACTTAGTTGTTAGCCTTAGATGGTTATGACAGTTTTACCCGGACTGTGGGTGAGCGCTGAGGGCTCTCAACCCGAGATGGCATTGGATGGTAGTGATTTTGCAGCCGGATCTCGTACTATCAATGTGGCAATGCTGGGTATGTGCCCAGTGTAATGTTACCGGTAGACAATGAAGCGGAGAAATTTTTTGATGTTTTAAATCCTCATATTTTATTTTCTGTTTTGTTAATATTTTAATTTCTTATTATACTGATATTAATTATATTAAATGTCATTATAACTAAACATATAAGTAATAATTACTCACTACGAATGGTAACCACGCTAAAATTAGTTCATTCAGCGTTTTGCCACTATTGGATATAGGGCTCCCTTATACTTCAAATAATAAATGATTATAAAAAAAATCTTTAATAACGTTATTATTTTGGTCGTACCTGCGTACTGCTTGTTTTCTCATTCCACGTTTTTATAACACCGTAGGTTTATGTAAAAATTATTCATGGTAATTAGCCCTGAAAACTAATTTCCATTAGCCCGCCTCTTGGTGTTTGGTAAAATCGTGTTCTACATTACAGTTTCTGGTAAACAAGTTAACTCGAGATCAAAGTTTATTTTAAATTAAATGCTTGGATTACGCGTTTCGTTAAGGATTTCTTGAGCTAATTACGTATTTTATAACAGAATCCTAAATTGGTTCGTATATTTTTAATTGGAGCTTATACAAAATTTAAATAATTATTCCGGCTCCCTAATTTTGTACTTGTGCTGTATATTCTATACTTTTGGGTTAATTTCTTATACTATAATTATACTTGTTTCTGATTGCAAATTGCCCATGGCGTCGTAGGCTTTTGAAACAGATATTTGTTATTTCCATGTTGTACTTTTTATTTGCTGTGTGGTAGCGACTACGAATACTATCAACCCTTACTTTGTGGATGTTGTAAAAGACGCCTAAGAGCTTTATATTGACCTTGACTAACCGATGACGCCGTCTAGTCAATAATTACATTCCTACGGAGGGTTGACGTCAAGTAGAGGACCAGTAATAAAACACTAGCAATAACTTTTGCAATATGTACAACGGAAGATTATTTTTATTATGCATACTATAATATACATATTGTTATGTTAATGTTGATTATTATAATATACATATTATAATGTAAATATTGCGTCACCGCCAAGTAAATAGAATAACTGATAAGTTGAAAACACTGACAAAAACAGATATTTTATAAATCAAACCTAGCTAGATCAAGTTATCGGCCCTGAAATATGAAAACTAAATTTCATGGAAATCGTTGGAGCCATTTCTGAGGTTCTGAATGTATAGAAATATACAAGAATTGCTCTATTAAATATATAAAGAATTTAGGATGAGCGAAAATTAATAATATTACCAATTGGGGAGCTCCAGCGTGTCAAGGAGGTTTTACGTGCAAACCAGCTCCAAATTCCTCACCTCTGTTACGGAGACCATGTGAAACCAGCTATTGAGTGTCTTTTTGCAGTCCTATCTTCTATGAAAGAGGTCACTGAGAAAATTGGCTATATCCTGAAACGTGCTTCCTTGAAAAAATGTTTTAAGCCTTTGAAGAGGATTAGTCAGTTTTTGTCAATTACAGTATCTTACCATCTATCAAGGGTCAGATTCCTCTACAGGATGCAGGTGTCTATGAACTGGACTATGGTTTCTCTTACATTGGCTAAACAAATAAATCCATTAAAACTCGGATCAAGGAATTCATAGATGATGTAAAGCACCGCCATCAAACTAAGTCTGTAGTTTATGAACTCAGTCAGAGCCGCGTCTACATCAGTTTTGATGAACTACAAATCCTCGCAAACAACATCGACACTTTCCTAGAATGGTTCGCCAGGCTATTGAAATTAAGAAACACGAAACTTTTGTTAAATATTGTATCTATATCATCATCATCACAGCCCATATATGTCCCACTGTTGGGGACTCCGTAATGGGAGTGAAAATTAACCTACTATACCACGCTGGTCAGACGTGTTGGTATAGGGTTTTGTTTCGAGTTTTCCTTCTCTTGTATAGATGTTACATGCGTTTTATATCCGTTCGAGTCACCACACGGAAAACCTATGTACATATATAGATAACTAAAGATTATGTTAGTATTATAGTAAGATAAAAGTAAGCCTAAAATAAGTTGGGTGCAGGTGGCACAGGACCGTTCTGAGTGGTATCCTCATGAGGAGCCCTACGTCCAACAGCAGACATCTAAGGGCTGATGTAGGGGTGGCAACTAAGCCGCCTCTCAAACGTCAATAAAATTAGTGTTATGCCTTCTGAGTGTTTTACCGACCCAGTGGGAGGTTATTAGATTATGTTAGGTTTAAATTAATAAATTATCTTAATAAAATAATTAACATAACTAATTATTTATATTAATTATTTTATTAAGATAATTTTATTTTAATTAATACCATAATAATAACTGAACAAAAACAATATAATTTTTATTTAGAATCATTTTCTTTTTGTACTGGCAGTGAATTTATTTTAAAATGCAAGACAAAATTTAATAACTATTGTATCAAAATGTGAGTTGAAATTTAATTACTAATATTGTAGAAAATAAGTAAAATATATGCCGCCTCAGGCTACTTATTTTTTTGTAACAAACTCGCTCACAATATGGGACAGAGATCTGCGCAATTAGTGTGGTAAAGACGTACTATTATTTTTAATACATTACAAATATAAAGTTATCTCCTAACATAAAGATAAATATTGTCTGTTATTTTAAAAAATGAAATTTAATGCCCACGAATTTTTCTAATGGTTCTATTATATAGGTATAGATTATAGTGTTCATGGTGTTTCAAAGTATTCTATTTATTAAAAGAAGACAGTGGCAGAGAAAGCTTTTAGCACTTTCATGTTTTCGAGTCATCATTCTCGTACTCTTATCCCAATTACTTGGGGTCGATACTCTTCTTTCATAGTAAATATTGTTAAAGTTATTGGCAATAGTTTTATGACCGGCCGTCTGCCAGACGTCAACTCTTCTTGGGAATGTAATTGTTGACCAAATGGCAACAGATGGAGTTGGCCCAGGTCGTTATAAGGCTCTTAGTCGTCTTTTACGACATCCACGAGCAAAGCAAGGGTTGGTAGTATTCGTAGCCGCTACTAAACAGCTTACTTTCATGTTTTCTAGTATTCCTATAAAATTCTCAGCGAAAAGTTCTAGTAGCACAGCCATTTTTTTACGAACATATGATTGATTGCTTCATGCCTTGATAATAATGTCTACAATAATTTGTAACCGAAGTTTTGTCAATTTTAAAATATATTATTCAAGTTGATATTGACTAAATTTGCTCTAACAAAAAGAAAAAAAGAACCATTATCACACTTCGGTGTCAACGAATCCGTTTTGGTGTCACACGCAAAAGGCGGCGAAGGCAAATGAGCAGGTTATAGAGGCCCACGCTGTCATTTCACTGCCTTGAGCGGTTAAATGGGGTGTCACCAAACATAGCCGGTCAAAAAAGGTTCTTAATGACATTCATATAGGTCAGTGTCTTCCGTCATCGCTAGCTACAAAATATAATTATATTTTTAAGATCATGTCTTGTATATTCCAGTTTACTATTTTCTGGTAAAATGCCAAATAATATTTCGGTAAAATTTGCCCGTTTTATCCGCAAATAACTGACGGCATGCCCGCCTGCGGCTTCTATCCGGGTACTAAACAAAACAACCCTGTTGTAAAGTTAAGAACTAGACGGATTCACCCCGTTTCTTATGCTTACGCAACTATTTGGTTATTTATAACCTCTTGTTTAATGTACCTCGGCTTTTGTTTTATTTACTAAGAGTTACTTGTAGTTCCGAAGTTTACATTTTCCTGAATTTAATTAAACCAAAGTCAGTCATAACAATGAAGGAATAATGTTGCTATTGTCTCATATGATGACAGTTTCATATGTAAATAAGTTAGAATAATCCTGCTATGAATAAGAAAGAAGACAATAGAACGACATAAAATCCCCATAATTTATAAAGCCCACAGATAATAGGTAATGACTGATATATTAGCCACCAAGAATTGCTTTAGAGACGCTCGTTACCAACATCAGAATATGTATTATTGTTAGCCTTTATAACTTAAAATTCAATTTATAATTCACATCTTTTATTTTCGCAAATCTTTGCTAAACTTTTAGCTTTTGCCCGCGGCTTCATCCAGATAAAAAGTAAAACCCCAAAAATTGAACCATTATTCTAAGGGAACGCATTACCGAGATAAAAAGTATGTCTCTATGTTCAAGATTTACTCTACCTATGTCCTAGTTTTCATCCAAATCCTTATAACAGTTTACGCGTGACTGAGTAACAAAAATCTAAATATTCTTCACAAATTTTCACATAACGTTAATAGGATTAAAATATATAATATTAATAACCTAATACTAAGCTAATGCTTTCTCAAGAAGATGGGACGACGAGATATAAGTTTCTACCGTTTATGGTAGAGATACTAGAGGCCTTTACAGAGTAGTTATATTTGCTATCAATAGAAACATAAATGGACTACTAGGAACCCACTTTTGATCAAAATGCTGCCTTGTACTTTGTTCGAAGTTTCAAAATTTTTCTTTTTTTTTTTTGTGTGTGTCTTAGTTGTTAGCCTCAGATGGCTATGACAACTTTACCCGGACTGTGGGTGAGCGCTGAGGGCTCTCAACCCGTAAAGTTTCAAACCTTGATTGTCTAACTTATAAGGCAGCCTCAGGTACGTTGCCAAATATAGACTATCGGTTGTATTTTTTTATTGCATGTGGTGGCCAATGAGCAAGCAGCTCACCTGATGGTAAGTGTTATTGCCACCGGTGCTAACCCAACCTGTTGAGCTTACGGCTCACTCGCTCACCGAATGAAGCGCAATAGCACATTGACATTAATCAAACCTTGATCTCCTGCGACAGTGTGGTACTACCCCGGACAGACCGGTCCGCCGCTGTAGACAGAAAACTGTCAACATCGTGGTCCTACCACTAAATTAATGTTAGTTCAAATAAGCTAACTGTTATATCCATTAATTTTTTAGGTCATTTAATTATCATCTTTATTATTTCATATATAAATATTAATTATTGCTTACTTTAATAATGGATAATGGTCAAATGATGAAACATTGAGAGAAGAGCCTTTGGAGCTAAAGTCTCGGAGGAATAGTAAAACTACGAAGGCGAAAAAATCTTTCAAAAACGACCGTGTTATAATCTCTCTATTACGCCATTAACATAATTCTTACAATAATGTAAATGGTAAAATTGAGCTCTATATTTTCTTTAATAAAGTTTAAATTTAAGAAAGTGTTCACTCATATATAATCAAAGTTTTAAGAGGAAAAGTGCAGGATTTTGGCAGAATAAAGACGGTTTTCTTGATAGCTTTTTAAAACAGTATATGGCATCTAATTTATTGTATTATTAAAATAATTTATTATATATACAGAGTGGAGACGTCAATACGACAATAAATGAAAACACCGTCAATACTAGTGTATAGGAGTATTTTGAAACTATTAAAAAAGTCCTCGCATGCATATTTAAAAAACAATTTTTTCAAACAAACTTTTTATCATAAATATTGAAACAAAATAGAACACCGTTTGTAAATATTAGTTCACTAACCTGTGGTCGGCACGCGAGTGACCTTGTGGTATCATATGTTACAACTTCGAAACGTAGGTAAATACATACACTTATGGGCGCTATTCATTCTCACTCGATTATTTTATTAAAATAATCACGATAACTTTAATAATTCACTTGGTCGTTAAACTTTTAAATTTTCGATATGTGCGCCATGGACCCGAACGCACAAATTATATCGTCTTAAAATATTATTTCGAACTCTTGTTAACAGGTCGCCATTGACGGCGATATATTTTAACTTGTCGAAAGATCGTACAATTCCTTTTTTTAAGTTCATATGTAGGTACTAGTTTCATATTAGTTTATACCGATGCGGCGCGGGAGCTCATTGATAGGCGAATAATTTTAATTTTTATACAGAGTGTGGAAATTGTTAATAATACAAAGTAATGTGCTGCGGCTAAACTATACGACATATTGTATTCAAAGTTTGTATACAGGCTGGGCAAGTCATCAGATACACTAGATTAAAATTATTGTCGTATAGTCGTCTCCACCTTGTGTATATATATATATATATATATATATATATATATATATATTTTAAGACAGCACCTGGGACTAAGGAAATAAGCCTTGCATTGCGAGTGACTTTTCAAACATATTATATAATTAACGAACACAAATTACACCCGGACTCAAGACAAGAACTTGTGGATCGCACAAAGTATTGTCCTGTGTGGGAATCAAACGAATGGCACTGACACAGTAGGTCGGTATCTCTTAACCACTTTGCCATCTGAGCAGTCAGAGATGTCAGCAGATAATATTATTAGAAGAGAAAGCAAGCTCGAAATAAAATCTTATGCCAACCCCTGTTAACTACGTGGAATAGTGGTAGGTTAATTTTACTTTCACTTTTAAAAGCTTCATTGCAAGGGTTGATAAGAATAGTAACCGATACCTATAGAAATAGGCTGCGTTTATCCTACCTGTTGGCATGTAGTTATTACCTCTTTTAGACCTCTGAAATATTAGAAACTAGCTTCTGCCCGCGGCTTCGCCCGCGTAAAAGGTTACTTTCCTAAAGTTTTTGATCCCCTATTTTTATTTTTGACCGTCGGTAATACAGTGCAACAGTATTGTATACTCAGGGTTGGAACTTCATTACTGGACTGCTAGATGGCGTTGAAGAAACTAGACTTTGAGATTTTTTGACAAACAATTTTTTTATTTTTCTTATAAAAATTATGATTTTTTTTAATAAAAAGTATCCTATGTTACTTTTAATACCTCCAAGAATATGTGTACAATGTTTCATGATGATCGGTTGAGTAGTTTTAGCGTGAAAGCGTAACAAACAAACTTACATTCACATTTATATATTAGTAGGGATAATATCTTACTATAAGGTAGGTTTAAAAATTTTAAGCCTTCTCTCTCTTGCTCATTTAGCGAACTGCTGAACCAAATTGGTACTGCATCAACGTTGATTTTCTGTGAGTGTAGTATTATCTTCAATATCCTAACTCAACCCTCCGAAGTAATAGGAGAGAAATTTATCTAATATACCACGCTGGTCAGATGTGTTGTTATAGGTTTTTGTTTCGAGTTTTCTCTCTCTTGCATAGATGTTATATGCGTTTTATATCACTCAGTCGTCTCTTACGATCATCCACGGGTAAGATGAGATGTGGTGAATTGTATTCTTACTCCGTCACCACACGGATAGTACCTATATTACATAGATGTGTGTCAAATCATATGTGACTCCAGACAGACAACCTACACAGCGTGGCTCCTACACTAGAATCATCATTCTCTTACTCTTATCCCAATTACGTGGGGTCGATACAATATGTATTCTTCTTTTATAGTACATACTGTAAAAGTTATTGGCAATAGTTTTATGACTGGCCGCCTACCAGACGTTAACCCTCCTTGGGAATGTAATTACTGAACAAATGGCATCAGATAGAGTTGGCCCAGGTCGTTATAAGGCTCTTAGTCGTCTTTTACGATATCCACGAGCAAAGTAAGGGTTGGTAGTATTCGTAGCCGCTACCACACAGCTACTCTCCTGCACTAGGCTCCTACATACATACATACATAGCTTCACGCCTGTTTCCCAGAGGGGTAGGCAGAGACTACGGATTGCCACAAACCACGATCCTGGCATACTTCCATCGCTTCATTCACACTCATAACAGTCTTCATGCATACTCTACGATTACGCATACTCTTAATATGACCTCTCGTCAATACATCGCTAATTTGATCCAGAAAATTATAACGAGGTCTTCCCCTTGTATTCGTCCCACTCACGCTTGCTTTATATATTTTCGTCGTCAACCTCTCCTCACTCATTCTTTCTAAGTGTCCAAACCACCTCAGCATACTCTTTTTGATCTTTGTCACTACTTCTTCATTCACACCACAGCGCTCTCTTATAACACTATTCCTAATTTTATCTTTCAGGCTCACATCACACATACTACGAAGAGCTCTCATCTCTACAGCATTTATTCTATTTTCATGTCTTCTCTGCCAAATCCAACTTTCACTACCATACATGAGGGTGGGTACTAATACTCCCTTATGCACCGCTAGACGTGCCTTTTTGGACACATTTCTGCTTCTCATAAAGGTGTACAGTGCCCCATTCACCCTATTACCAGCATTTACTCTTCTTTCCACATCATTATCATTTTTACCACCTCGAGTAAATAATACACCCAAATACAAAAATTCTTTCACCTGTTCCAATTCCTCACCATTTATACTAATTTTACATTCCGTCATACATTTATCCTTTTCAAAAACCATTATTTTCGTCTTACGTACATTTACTTTCATGCCTTTTCTTTCAAAAGCTTCATGCATAGTAGTTACTATCGCCTGTAAACCCTCAGCCGACGATGCAAGTAATACCTGATCATCGGCATAAAGAAGACATTTGATAAGTAACTCATTCATTCTTAAACCACAATCATTATCTTTCAGATCTTTCAGACAACTATCCATGAATAGGTTAAACAGCCACGGTGATGCTACGCATCCTAGGCTCCTACACTGTAATGTAGAGAATATACATACATATCATCACGCCATATCCCTTGCAGGGTAGGCAGAGAGAACAGAGTGCCAGAGAACTCTATCCTTGCATACGTTACTCGCTTCCTCAACATTCATAATTCTCTTCATACACGCTCGCCGGTTTCGGAGACTCTTCACTCCACCTTCCTTCAGTACGTGACCAATCTGGTCTAGGTAGAAAAAAAAAAGTTAGTTTTGTCTCGGTCTCCCCCGGTACCTACCTAGAGAATATATCACTAATTAAATAAGTTTACTTTTGACAATTAATGTTAAATATTAAGACAATGTTGTGTGGCATAGTTAAATGTACGTAATCATTCATATTTAAACTAGTTTAGGTTAAACAGAACATTTATTTTGACAAGTTGCGTAACATGGGTTTGAATATTTATCAGTACAAAATACCAAAATACCTATCACTCTGTAATAATACTAAAACTTACAATAATCATGTTTCAATATTCAATTCGCACGTTCCAATAACAATTTGATGCTGATTGAGATTCTGATATCGAAATATTGAATTTCGAGCCTTTACTGAAAAGGCTTGCGTTCAAGACATGTAAGTAAACTCATTGTGGTAATGTTCCAAACGGGAAACATATGTCTGACTTGATTAGGATATCAATATGCAGCAGTGGTTCAAAACGTGTATTCACGTCAGAAGCATGCCCATTTCGTAATAGTTTGTCTTGTACACAATTTGAATTTTGTTAAGATTTCTGTCACGTAAAATGTAATGGTTAATGAAACTAGCGATTCTAGGATCTTATATTATATAGAAGCTATAGGAATTCTTATATTAGCAGTTCTTAATAGGTTTCCCTAACAAACATTTTCAGTGTTGGCTCATATTTTAAAAACTGCATGGTAAAAAGGTAGTAACTCCGTATTCCATTTTTGTTATGGAACTAAAATGTCTGTCTAACTCGGACTAAATGAGTCCGGCTTATTCTATTTTCTTTATAATATTAATATTTGCTTAAAATTATAATGTATTCGTTAATTTTAAAAATTCTATAAAGCTATGGACTATGTCTGTAAAAAATAGTTTCAAGTAATGGCTGTTAACATAATATTTTTTATTATTTTATGTATAGCGTGTCACTTTTATTTATTTTAATAAGGAACATTTTACAATAAATGAAAACTGTTTTCTAGTAGGTACACGAAACAAAGTTACATGGACATAATGTAAGGTTATTACACTTGCGCTTTTTATTTTCTTGCGGCAGAAAATCCTTTGCCCTACCTTTCCCCAGATAGGCAAATAGGGCAAGGATAGGAGTGTGTGTGTGTGTGTGTACAGCTACTAAAATCTGAGGTTTCATTCATCACCAACTGCGTTAGAGAACTACCTTCTAGGAAGGTAATCGATGAACACTTCTTGGGGCATATTCCGGTGTGGTGACGAAATAAGAAAGTAATGTTTCAATTAGCCGTAGAGTCACTAAAACTGGCTAAAGAATTACCATTAAAATGGGCGGCAGCCATTCTTCTGGAAGCCTTACCACGTTAACTGCGATCCCGACTGCTAAGCGGTATTATTGCCTCTCATCGAGGTTTGACAAGCCCAATATTAAACAATGCACTGTTAAATGCATAGTTTTGCCTTTAATAATGCTTTGAGCCTTATGTCACTATCTGGCTATTGTTTATAAAGACCATTACCAATCACACCTGTAGAACTAAGAATGCCGTACCTTTGCTTTCTCTATCGTTGATAAAAGCGTGAGACCAGGTATGGATATTTTCATATTAATGCCTGATTTTTTTTAAACAATTTTGTCACAATCATTTCAGCAGAATAAAATATTTGTGAATTAAGCAGATAATTAATGAATAAAATTTTAATCAATTAGTTCTCCTTACCAGTTATAAAAGTTAATTGAGTACCCGGGAATGCTTCATTGTATAATATACTGTGCATATTTAGTAACTTCGTCGAATCTCTAGCGTTGAAAGATTAATTAACTTAGGTACATATAATAAATTGGAAATCGATGTGTGGTAACGGCTATGAATCACCATATTCTCAGCTCATACACGTCCCACTACTGGGCTCGAGCCTTCTCCATAATGGGAGGGAGGATAAATATCCTCGAACAAAATCCTATATCAACACGTCTGACCAGCGTCTATGTAAATATATAGACGCTGGTCAGACGTGTTTATATAGGATTTTGTTTCGAGTTTTCCATCTATTGCATAGATCTCTAGTTCTATGCGTTTTATTTCCTTTGGTCGTTTATTATGATCATTCACGGGAAAGATAGGGATAGTGAATTGTATTCTTACTCCATCATCACATGAAAAATGTGAATACTGCCAATAAAATGATATAGCATTCGTAAGTAATTATGGTTATATTGGTAATTTTTTTTTATTTTTTTTTTTATTTTTTTTTAAAAGACACCACCCTTTTTTTTTTTTTTTTTATTTTTTTATTGGTGGGCTATGGGTGCGTCTCGCCCCGCTGAATCGGTCCGGGGTGACGGAAAGGCGGCGCGTGACCCCATAAACCCACCGTAAAACCTTCTCTCTTCGCCGTGCGAGCGGACCACCGGTACTCGATTTTAACTTCGGTGAAAAGACACCACCCTGCACTAAGGTAATAATAAACCTTGTATTGCGGGGGACTTTACAAACATGCAATTAACGCAGACAAATTTCACCCAGACTCAGAACAACACTTTGTGGATCACACAAAGTAATGTCCTGCGTGGGAATCGAACCCACGGCACTGGCACCGAAGGTCGGTATCTTAACCACTACGCCATCTGTGCATTCAATCAAAAAAATCAAAGTAATCAAAATTAACGATTCATTTTTTAAAATGTATTAAAGTTGATGAACTTAGATAAATAACTTCGATTGCCGATTTGGATTTGGCGCTATTGTTTTTAATTTTAGTATTTGGTTTTGAGAATATAAAATACAAACAGAGGGAATTAATAGGTGATCCGCAGAATTTAATAATAAGAGACACTTGAATATTCAACGAAAACGAAACGGATTATTCAGGAATTGTTCAATATAATCCACGGTCTGTTGAGAAAATTGTTTCACAGATTGCAAATTGTTTGCACACTTATTTTATGTCTGATGTTAATTTCCACAGGCTTCCTTAAATAAACCTCGGTCATTGCTTTTGTTTATTTTTTTATTATTATAACTATATTATTATTCTCCGTGTGGTGACGGAGTAAGAATACAATTCACCACCTCCTATCTTACCCGTGGGTTACGACTAAGGGATATACAACACATATAATATCGATGCGAGGGAAGGCAAACTCGAAACAAAACCCTATACCAGTACGTCTGACCAGTATGGTGTAGTAGGTCAATTATCCTCCGATTATGAAGGAGGCTTGAGTCCAATAGTGGGACATATGTGAGCTGAAATGATGATGATGATGAAGAAAGTGAAAGCCAAATAAGATAGTTGAATATATTAAAATTTTTCATCCTTTAAAGGCAAGGTAATAGAGAATTAAATGATAATTTTAAATGATTTCTTATCAAATTATAAGTTAGCGCAAATACGAGTAAGTACTAGGCACCATCTCCGTCGAAGCGTCACCTCGAGACAGACGATGCTCATACGGCGAAAGCTGCCTGGGCGTCGACTGGAGAAGATACTCCAAAGGGCAACCCATTAGGCTGGCTACCGAAGCCAAGGACCGTGTACCGGTGGCTCGCTCACACGGCTTTGAAAGGTACTTGATGGGCAAGTTATGCGGTCGCACGTCGTTCTTACTGTCGGTACCTTGGACGGTTCGAGCGGGGTGTTATTATACTATAGTCCGCCCCCCAAAAAAAAGCCATCATCATACTTTTGTGGGGTGGAAACTCATTAACAGGAATATTTTGAAAATTAGCCAATTAGGATATATATTTCTCTCTAACGGTATCAAATATGTGGTGAATTTTGCTTTGATATTGTTTACTCTATAATGCAAATAGTGAAGACCGTATTTTACGGGACGGCAGCTATAATTTCTACGTGTACAGTCAAAAGGTTTGTTTTTTGATAAATAACACCCCGCATTGAGGTAGTAATCCTTGTATTGCCGGGAACTTTACAAACATATAATTAAGGGACGCAAATTACACCCAAACAACAATTTGTCAATCGCAAAATATATTGTCCTGGGTGGGAATTGAACCCATGACACTGGTACGGTAGGTCGGTATTTTAATCACTACGCCACCTGTGCAATTTAGTTATTTCCATATATGTATAAAGATTAAAGATATCCATTCTAAATCCTATTTTCGATGAGGAAATATAAAAATAGTATTATATTTTTATGTAATTCAAGGAATATGAGCAAGCGTCGAAAGCATCAGCCATAAATTGAGAAAATAGCTCAGCTCAACTGAAGTTTTATCGACAGCTCCAAAACAGCTCGCACAACTAGAATTTCAAACGTATTCAAGGAGAATGGTGTTTCTTAAACCGTAATATCTATTTCTCACGACTACTACTTCATCAAATAGTTAAGCTTAAATAAACATATCTTATTATATGTCCTCACTAATATATATATATATATATATATATATATATATATATATATATATATATATATATATATATATATATATATATATATATATATATATATATATATATATATATATATATATATATAACTCAAAGGTGACTGACTGACATAGTGATCTATCAACGCACAGCCCAAATCACTGGACGGATCGGTCTGAAATTTGGCATGTAGGTAGATGTTATGACGTAGGCATCCGCTAAGAAAGGATTTTAATTAATTCTACCCCCAAGGGGATGAAAGTTTGTATGAAACTTTATCAATTTTAAACCGATCGGGCTGAGACTTTGCATGCATAAAGCTACTATGACGTAGGCATTCCCTAAGAAAGGATTTTGAGATGCAGGCTATATAAGATTAGTAACTTTTCAGTTTAAAATATACGAATTTCTGTAGGCTAGCGCCATCTTGAGTTATTTTGGAGAGAACTTTGAATTAACCATTTGTGCATAGTGCATAGATAATATATCTAGCAGATTATATTTGATGACTAGCTTTTGCCCGCGGCTTCACTCGCGTTAAGAAGTGTTATTATTAATTAGGTATAGTTTTTGCGGCTTTACTCTTGTTTAGCGTGTGTAATAAATTAGGATTATTTTTTTTATAATTTTTGGGCTGTGCGTTGATAGATCACTATGTTAGTCATACTGTCATATGTCAGATAAGATTTCGTTTGGTTTAAGTATAGGTTTTGTCGGTTAGACTTTTTTAAAATGGCTAAAGAAAATCTGAACGTTAATGGAGAAGTTGAAAAATGTACTGTCGTCCCGAAGCCGCGGGCAAAAGCTATCTTCTATATCTATCCTATATACTTTCTCTGTTTAGTAGCTTTGACTAAAACTTTAAAAAACTTCATAATAATCTTAATATATATAAATTACGAGTCACGTTGTTTGTCCGCGATGGACTCCTAAAGTACTTAACCGATTTTAATCAAATTTGCACAGCATGTGTAGTTTGATCCGACTTAAAAGATAGGATAGCTCCTATCTCAATTTATAATCGCAATATTATTTTATTGCAAATTATTTGTCTATTATTTGACAATCACAATTATCTGTTATCTCCAAACGATTCTAACAGATGGCGGTATCTGTTGACTGGATTGAGTAAGTATTTAATAGATGGCACTATGTTAAATGTACAAATGTTTCATATAAGCTACAATTTATTAGCCTAACCACCACATGTTACTGAGGCTACCTTAGCCACAGCAACGCGTGGTCGTGACTGCTAGTATATATATATATATATATATATATATATATATATATATATATATATATATATATATATCTCATGAAATCAATGAATCTTTAATTTTATATAGAATAGATTAAGATTTATTGAAAACTAGCGTACCCAGCCCGCTTCGCAGGGCTTAATTTGAAGGTATATTATACATAATAAATATAAATAATACATTAAATATAGAAGGAAACCACCACAATAAATGAAAGGAGTATGAATTATAATTATTAATTCATACTCCTTTCATTTTCTTCTAGCATATTATTTATACATTATTATATCAACTGATGGGTTAATCTAAAGCTGAAGTAAGCCAAGCAAGTAAGCTCAAGCCACATACTGGTAGGACCACGCTGTTACTGGTAGGTGTTTACAGCCGCGGGCCGATCCATCCGGGGTGGTACTACACTCTCGCAGAAAATCTAAGCAATGTGCTGCTGTGATTCGTTGGGTGAGCGAGAGAGCCGGAAGCCCAAATTTCTGGGTGGGTTTGGGGTTTTATTTGGTAGGCAGTGACCTGTGGCCTAGGGTATAGACTCTGGTGTGGCAAAGGCTTATGGGTGGCAGTAACACTTACCATCAGGTGTGCTGCTTACTCGTTTGCTATCAAGAGCAAAAAAAAAAAAACATACAATTGGCCGTGTGAAAAACATGATTTTTTTAAATTTAAGCCCACACGACGACAGTTCAAAAAATACTCCAATCGCTACAAAATTTTACAGGATTAAGTGCTGGTTTAATTTAATGATAAAGCAAGCTCAACTCGACAGAAAGGTACATGCAATTGGCCGTGTGAAAAACACAAATTTTCTAAACTTAAGTCGGCGGAATACGATACTTAAAAAAAGTGCTCCGATCGCCACCAAACTTTACAGGATTCATTGCTGGATCAACCAAAAGATTATCTAAAAATTTCATTAAAATCGGTCCAGTCGTTTTGGAGTCTATAAGGAGTCTATACGTACTTTCTCTTTTATATATTGACAATATAAGATAGCAACAACAATATACATTTTTTATTAATATATATTATATATCAACTATTCGATATGGACTGTATAGAAACTATGCGCAGGTTTTCAGCAAACCTTTGTGCTGCATAAGCTTTTGCCACCATAAGTAAAATATCTTACTCTTACTGACAGGAATGTTACATCTATACTAATTTTTATTCATCACCCTATCAACGCCCAATGTTAAACATGGGGAGGACTATAAAGGGGCAATAATATCATTATTACACCATTACCACGTTGCAATCACCACGCTTGGTAGGCGGGTTAGCGATCGGAGTTGGTGTAACGAGTTGCTCAAGAGAGAACTGTTATCTACGGCTTACGATAGCGGCTATGAATACTACCAACCCTTATTTTGCTCGTGGATGTCGTAAAAGACGACTAAGAGCCTTATAACGACCTGGGCCAACTCCATCTGATGCCGTTTGGTCAACAATTAGATTCCCAAGGAGGGTTGACGTCAGTCAGGCGGCAGGTCATAAAACTACTGCTAATAACTTCTACAATATGTACTATGAAAGAAGAGTACATACTGTATCGACCCTAATTAATTGGGAAAAGAGTAGTAGAATGATGATATGTCCTACGGCTGAGCTCGAGCCTCCTCCACAATAGGAAGGAAATTAACCAATTACACCACACTGTCTAAAGGAATTAAATCTTATAGTCGTCTTTTACGAGATTCACAGGCTAGATAAGGGGATTTTTTCATCGCAGAAAAATATAAGATCATAAAAACTAATAAAACCATATCACATATAAACATTAAAGTGTATAAATCATGATATTCGCTTTAATTAAACATTATCAGTCGTGGCTTTCTACAATTTTGTATTTAAATCACGTAATTACTTGTGTGGGTTCACAGATTAAATAAATATTAATTAAATACTCAATACAGTATTACGTATGATAACGCAAAAGTTATGAAATTACATGGAGTTTTGGGTGAACCGTGAAAATGTCATACGCCGTTCTTAAATGTAATTTAATATTTTAATCTTTTATAGCGTTAAATTGAATAATTTTGTTGGTATGTTATTTAATGTATTACCAATATTCGGAGAAGAATTGTTAATTTGGTTCAGCGCTCAGTTAATGGTAATGTCTTGACTTACTCACGGACAGTTGCTTTCAGTTGCGCCTATAGTGGGAATACTATACTATTTTTTTATGGTGTATTGATGGATTTGGATTACAATGAGTCGCCACACCATACTTTCCCGCAGAAGTCGCAAAAACTCGTTAAAGAATCACTAGGGGAACAAACAGCCGACATTCTTCTGAGAAACTCATAATATGTAATGCATTTACCAATACGTCTGCGTAGCTTCTTCTTGAATTGCATCACCTTAGTAGCCATGTCTAACATTGGATAGTGAATGAATGGATAGGTATTTGTAGTCCATTACAGAGTAGATATATTTGTCCCAAAAAGGCAAAGTTTCGAGTACACAAATTAATTCAGGACGAAGCGTGAACATAGATACTATTCTTAAGTTCATGATTATTCACAATCTTGCTTGATTGAATAACAGTAATATAATCTAAGTTTCTCTAACTTCCATGAATGACTGTTTATTAAATAAATTTTACGTTGTTACACTATCGGTATTTTCTTTTTGTGTGTTTTGAAAGATATATTTAAATATAATAAGAACAATTAATTAAATAATAATAAAAAAACAAAAGTCAAAAGTAATAAAAAAGAGATACAGGATTCGAACCGGTCTGGATTAGACTACTCGATTATCTAATTGAAGTGTTTTAATGACAGCGTTAAAATTTGCCTTCATAGTTGTCAGCCAACGCAAAATTATATTTTATCATTGCCTGAAAATATTGACAGAACAATATTTTCTACCAATGAAACTTAGCTAGCTCCATTAGTCGTCCCCGGTACCTTAAATAAATTTCAAGAAAATTGTTGGTATATACAAAATGTATGTAATAATTAATAATTAATTGTATATACATACACATACATACATACATATCATCACGGCATATGCCTTGCAGGGTAGGCAGAGAGAACAGAATGCCAGAGAACTCTATCTCTGCATACTTCACTCACTTCCTCAACATTCATAATTCTCTTCATACACGCTCGCCGGTTTCGGAGACTCTTGACTCCACCTTCCTTCAGTACATGACCGATCTGGTCTAGGTAGGTTAGTCTCGGTCTCCCTCGGTACCTACATCCTTCCACTTTCGCATTGTATATCTTCTTAACCTATCTTCTTCTATTGTATATACAATAGAAGAAAATTGAATTTCTAAACTATCTGACCAGCGTGATATAGCATTCAATTAGATTTAGATCAATTTCCCTTCCTTTGTGGAAAAAGCTCGAGCCTAGCAATGGAATGTAAATGAATGATAATTGTTGTCGACGATTTCAAAATAGTACTATTATATTTTCCATGTAGTGAAGAAGTAAAAATACAATACACCACCCCTTTTTTTAGTACGATGATGTCGTAAAAGGCGATGAGGAGATATAATATGCAGATGGCATGTAGGTAAGAGAAATTAATTTTGAAATAAAATTTAATGCCATTCCGCCTAATCACCGTGGTATATCAATTTAGCTCCTATTATGGACGATGCCCGAGACCAACACCGGCACGTATATCGGCTGTGAAGATGCAAATATTTTTCGTCTGTTGTTCGATTTTATATTTCACTAAGTATTAAAAATATTTAATACATATATTTTGTTTTTTTTTCATATACGCGTCTACCACGCTTTCA
The DNA here is from genome assembly GCA_905163515.2 of Lymantria monacha. Taxonomy (NCBI): domain Eukaryota; kingdom Metazoa; phylum Arthropoda; class Insecta; order Lepidoptera; family Erebidae; genus Lymantria; species Lymantria monacha. The sequence goes on along the minus strand of LR991094.1, from coordinate 8,835,842 downwards.
GCTAACATCCAAGGTGCTAGAAACTTAACACCATTAATTTTGATCTCTAGCAATTTTTTAGTACTTTTTCGTGTGGTGACGGCATAACAATTGTATTGTTCATACTCTAAGGGATATATAATGCCTCTAAGGGATAGAGAAAGAAAACTGGAAATGAAACCATGTAGCGACCCGTTTGATGGTAATCGTGGTAGGTCTGAAATCTGAAATCTGAAAATCGTCGTCTGAGTAATGGTAACGTGTTATTGCGCCTCGTTCGGTGAGCGAGAGAGCCGGAAGCCCAACTGGGTGGGTTTGTGGGGATTGTAATGATAGGCAGCGGCCTAGCTAAGCCTTGGTTTCAGCAAAGGTCCATGGGCGGCAGTGACACTTAGCATCAGTTGTGCTGTTTAATCGTTTGCCACCATAAGCAATAAAAAAAAATCTGCGTTTGCTTATTTCTTCTCATATGAACTATACCAAATCTCGCTTTCAAAGTGTGCTTAAAGCGCTTAACGCGCGATTGTATTTGTCGTGTAGTAAATGAATTATCCGTGTGGTGACGAATTAAGAATACAAATCACCACCCCCTATCTTACCCGTGGGTGATCGTAAGAGGCGACTAAGGGATACAAAAGGCATATGTATTATCAAGAGAAGGAAAACTCGTAACAAAACCATATGCCAACACGTCTCACCAGCGTCGTATAGTAGGTCAATGTCCCTCCAATTGCCCAGGAACTCGAGGCCGACAGTGGGATATATTATGAGCTGATATGATGAAATAAATTATCACCTTTTCATTTTCCATGGCTATCGTAAAAGTCAACCTTTAAATACAAGCCTATGTTAATTGACCTGACTAGTGCAATAGGAAAATTTTCATTTCGAAGTTAATTCCTATTGATACAAAACAAAACAATGAAAATCGAGCCTAATTCCCATCGACTTAAACAAGGTCCAAGAGCAAAGTTTTATTACATTAAAAGAGCTGAGAAGAACAAGCATTAATATACAAATAGCTGAAATTTTGCATTTAATATGCTTGATTATTTATAAAAACTGGATTACGAGCGAAAAGTGTTTACTTATTACATATGGGATAATCAATTTTCGCTTGTAATCAAGCATTAATATAATAAAAAATAAAAAAAAAACCCTATATTTCTTGAAAATATTACATAGTTAAGATAATGTTGTTAACCTTTACTTAAATTAGAATTACTATTTTGTCCTAAGTTTCTACGGATTTCTCTCTCCAAAGATTTCCATAATTCCTTATTTTGGGCTTTATGTATCCAAGCATGTCTAGCCGTTTTGATGATGTCTTCTTGCCATCTTGTAAGCGGTCGACCTCTGTAGTGTCTATCTAGAAGGTCGGTCCATGACGTCACCCTTTTTGTCCACCTCTGCTCTTGCACCTGTGCTACGTGCTCCGCCCATTTCCATTTGAGGTTCAGAGAATGATTTAAAACATTAGGCGCTTTCGTTGCGTCTGATTTTTGTGAAGCATTAATATATAGATATTAAAAAGTCATTTGAGTCTACATTTTTTACGAACTTAACGCTATTTCCGATTCGTTATAAAGTAAAGAAGTCCCATTTTATTAGCCTACTGTAATTGCGAGCAACCTTTTTTCACTCAATTAACTTTTTAAAACTTTACAGCGACAGTTAAGTAATACCATCAATGTTTCTAATTAGTCTACAGATCGCCACCATTTCTATTTATTTCTCGTTCCTCATTTCTTAATGGAAAACATATGCGAATACATATATAAAGATTTTTTTATGTAATAGTAAACTAATATTTTTAACTTTTGTGAGATTATTACATATATACATACATACATATCATCATGCCATATCCCTTGCAGGGTAGGCAGAGAGAACAGAGTGCCAGAGAACTCTATCTTTGCATACTTCACTCGCTTCCTCAACATTCATAATTCTGAGACATAGTTCTTCTTTTGCTCTACGGAAGCTGCCAAGTCAGATTATTATCCTCCATTAAATTTTTTTTTTCAATTTGGTGACTTGAATCAATCTCTCGAAGCCGCCCCGCCGCCTCTTTCCGCGAGACGACTTGCTCGCAGAAGGCGGCGACAGCGTTCCAGTTCCTGTCGTTGTCGAGCATTGCCTTAGCGATGTACGCCATGTCCTCATCACAGTGGTGGCAGGACGGTGTCCTCTCCCTCCTCCAGACCTGCACCAGTCAGAAGTAAATAACCTCATGCTGCCGACCCAACCACCCCATCAGCACCAGCCGGCACCAGTCGGCCTCGACGGTCCGAATACCGAACCAAGGCCCCTCCAGCCAAATTGCCCAACGGGCAATGAAGTCACGGCGGGCGTCGCCTCGCCAGACGACCATCTCGCTGGGCGAGAGAGTGCCGTCCCCTGCCCTCATCGCCGACACCCGCCGGTACAATCCGGCGAGCATCTTCCGCCTCCAAGTCCCACGGGGGAGTTCCAGACAACAGACACGCTGCCTTCGTCGCCAACGTGCAGTATCCGCGTATGGCCCTGACCGCCATGACTCTTTGTGGTCGCCACAGAAGAGCTCTAATTCGGACGGTCAAGGATCCACACGGGTACACCGTTCAGGATCATCGATCGGACCACACTCGCGTACAGCCGTCAGCACTTAGTGCTAGGTCCGCCCACACCCTTAACTCCAGCGCTTCGATCCGCCTGACACTTCGATCCGCCTGACGCCTCGGTGCCGTGAGTTGCCAGGCGTGCCGCTTCCTCTAGCATCCCTCCCCGGGCTGTAACGAGTGTATTGACGGCGTAACAAATTACGTCTAGCCTGAGACTACCTCTCAACGCCCACTCGTAGCCGATGTTCCACAGGATGGGCCCCAACACCGACCCCTGCGGAACACCACGCACAACGTCCCGTACTCGGTTCGCGCGAGTGAAGCCTGGGGAAGAATATCGGCTAGGTACCTTTTTATCACACATATGAAAGAAGATATGAAAGTTATTATTTATTTATAATTTAAATATGCCAATACGAATCACATCGTTCTTTTTTAAACCTTTGCTTAGTTTGGCTAGTGAATAAAACAGTCCGTAAGAAACCAGAGGCAAAGTCTTCTATTTTTTCATTCATAAGTTTTAAAATTGTATGTATTTGATATCTGTGTAGCTTATTTAAAGTTAATCATTGTTTTAGTAGACTCAAAACAAGCACACTTTTCTTTCAAATCACGGCGATGCTATATTTCAAAAATTAAATTAGGTAAATTCGTATGTACATATATGTAAAGATTATAGAAGTTAACAAAAGAACAATAAATAATGTGGGTTTTATAAAGCCACAGTGGGATATGATGCCGTTACTTCTCTTTACCTCTTTGAAAACAAAAGAGTCAAACTGCAAAAAGTAATACATATTTAGAATATTCAAGGAAAATAAAACGAGTCATTGTTCACAAAACGTTCGGTATAATCCGTTTTGTGGAGAAAATTGTTTTACAAATTGTTTGTGCGCCTAATCCTCACAGATGACATTTTTACAGATCACGTTATATAAAGCTTTGGGATTTCGAGAGGTTTTGTCAATTAAAACTTTTGATTCCAATTAAAATCCAAACAACGAGGAATGCTCGTTAAAACATATGATTTTGTGGAACAATGTATATTGTTACGTACATATCATATATATTTTATTCCAATTAATTTCAGACAAATCAGCTACTATTTATTGGTAAGAAACTATTAAGCGTATCTATTGCCTATGAATGAAATGATTAGTAAAAGTTGTACCTTTTCATTGCAGAGGATCGTGTCCGATGTTGAGATGCAAGGACGAAATAAAAACGGTTACACATATAAATATAAACATAATTCTTGAAAACATTCTTTTCAATCTAAAAAAGACGCACACACGCTATCAATTGATGAGTAAAGTAATATCTGCCACGAGTGCCTTAAAGTGAATTCTTCAGTTTTATAGAAATAAGAAATTAATTGGACGACGCAGTGTAGGACGATTCCCCAATAGGTGCACTGACAACATAATGAAGATTGCAGGAAACCCTTGAATGCAGGTGACACAGGAACGTTTTGGGTAAAATTCTCGTGGGGAGGTCTATGTAAAAAGTGTTCTTTTATGGGTATGGATGGAATCATCATCATCATCATTACAGTTTATAAATGTCCCACTGTTGGGCTCGGGCCTCCTCCGTAATGGGAGGGAAATTAACCTACTATAACGCGCTGGTCAGACGTTTTGGTATAGGGTTTTGTTTCGAGTTCTTTCTCTCTCTTTTTTTTTTGTTTCCTTCTCTCGCATAGATATTATATGCGTTTATATCCCTTAGTCGTCTCGTACAATCACCCACGGGCAAGACATGGGGTGGTGAATAGTATTCTTACTCCGTCACCACACGGATGGAATGCCTACGCAAAACTTGCGAAATAAACAATTTGAACATAAAAACAATACATGACACCTGAGGAGTCAGTATTAATAATGCTTTTCACTTTACTTACATTGTAATATTATACAAACATCTGAAATGCATATTAAACTCCTATATTACGCTCAGAGATGTAAACAGTTCTGTGAATACTACGCCGTCCACAACTATATTCGTTGATTAAAACGTAAATATGTAGTAGGGACTTATAACTAGGTTACTGATGTATATTTGCCTCTAGATTTTATTTAAACAAAGCAATTTTGATTATTGTTACTGATTTAGTTAAAGATAGAGTGCTCAGTCATATGTGACGATTTTTTTTGCATATATTACTAGTTATATTCAATTATAGAACTATTACCGTATTCGGTTGTTTAGTAAGCATTTATCTTTCTCTTTTCAAATCAATTCACCACTTCCTTTCTTTCCTACATAGACGATTAGGGAACGAAAGCAGATAGCATTATTGCAAGTAAAAGAAAAACACAAAATAAAACCTATACTCACCCTTATTGTCAATGAGCCTCGAACCCAGTTATTGAAGGTATACGAGCTAATAATCCAAAATAACGACAGGACAGGTACGTAGTTTAGGATATTGAATTTGTATTAGCTGGACAGCAATTAAACTCAATTTTAGTTATAATTTCCATTGTTGAATAATCAAAATATTTCAATTTGCACGGATTAATATATAAATTTGGGTTGGAATAAATTGATAGGCAATCTGGTCAAAGTATTAGTTTACGTTATTTGAATATTTATAACGAAATTTACATTGAAATTGTAATGAGGTCCAAAACATAGCTTAAAGATTAAAAAAAATAGCACATGGTCTATGTATTATGGCGATGCCTAAACAAAATTATTTTCGAAATTTTTATCAGTCATTTGAATTGTATTCTTAGTCCGTCACCACAGTATTTCCGTGTGGTGACGGAGTAACAATACAATTCACCACCCCCCTATCTTGCCCGTGAGTGATCGTAAGAGACGACTAAGGGATATAAAATGCCTATAATATCTATGCAAGAGAAGGAAAACTCGAAACTAAACCCTATACCAACACGTATGACCAGCGTGGTATAGTAGGTCTATTTCACCCTCTCATTATGAAGGAGGTTCGAGCCCAACAGCGGAACATATATGAGCTGAGATGATGAAGATTATCAGTCAGATTTCAGAAATAGATATTGCTGTGTAGTAGTGGCTACGAATACTACCAACCCTTACTTTGCTCGTGGGTGTCGTAAAAGACGACTAAGAGCCTTATATTAACCTGAGCCAATACTACCTGATGCCATTTGGTCAGCAATTGCATTCCCAAGGAGGGTTGACAGGCAGGCGGCCGGTCATAAAACTATTGCCAATAACCTTTGCAATATGTAGGAAGAGGGGTACATATTGCGTCGACCCCAAGTAATTGGAACAAGAGCAGGCGAATTATGATGATAATGATTTCAGAAATAGATAAGATTTCACTGTGGTAATGGAGTAAGAATACAATTTACTCGCGGCTATCGTAAAAAACGACTAAATGATATAACGTATATATAACATCCATGTGTTTGCTTTTAGTCTTAAAACTTACTTAATATAATTTGTAAATGTGGGTATATCTAACAATATGTAAGTATAAGAGCTGTGTAGAGACTTGTCGCGAGCACTTTGTCAGTCGTAGCGAACAATCGTGTAACCATTCTAGAAGTCGAGTGTATAATTATATAATATAATACACATACACTACATCTAACAGTAACACCTGTATCATAATCGCATCATAGAAAATCGAAATCCGAACAATGGCAAAATGCTGTTGTGCTTCGTTCGGTGAGCGAGAGACCCGGCAGCCTAACTTTCTGGATGGTTTTGGGGTTTTAATTGTAGGCAGCGGCCTAGCTGTACCATTGGTATTGCAAAGGTTTATAGGCCACCGTGACACTTACCATCAGGTGTGCTGCTTACTCGTATGCCACCATCAGCAATAAAAAAAGGGAAAAAATGTAATTGATCAAATATAAGTGTTAAAACTATGACGATGTTTTCGTAATGTCTTATAAATGCTAGAGAAGGAAAACTAGAATACAACCGTATAACAACCCGTTTATCTTGCTCGCCGGCGTTTGACCAGGGTCAATTTGCCTTCTATTATGGAAAAGGCTCAAACCCAGCAGTGGAACGTAGGTACTTATATAAGCCTAGATGAATGAATGAAAATTTTAAAAACTGCAGAACTGTGTTCTATTGAAATATAACAAATATAAGTTATGTACGTTCGTTACAGAGTAAGTTCTTTATAGAGAGGCTATGTACGGTCACACAACATCCAAACTACCCGGGGCGACGGAAGGGAAGGCATGCAACCCAATAACTTGACGTACACGTTCCTTTCTGTCGCCATGTAGGCGAGTTACCGGTATCTAGTAGGTACTTGTCTTTGGTGGTCCACCCTGCAAACTATATTGACTCTAAACAAATATACATCTATATATTGGTAAATATACATTATCATAATGATTTCTAAGGTTTAAGCGAGTATTACACATTTGAAATAAAACTACTTTTACGGATGCTATCGCGTTTGTATTTGATTTTTAATTTCCTGACGTTTCGAACACTCTACAGTGAATATGGTCACGGGAGGACTAAGGTTCCTTACTCCAATATGTCATTATTATTACAGAAATTTATATCTACCCTACATTATCTTGTCAATTTTTGCAATGAACGCGTAATTTCGTGTTAAAAACTCTTTATTGCATTTTTTTTAATTTATATTTTTATTCTAACTATCCAAATAAAAACTGCAGCAATTTAATTAACTAACAAATAAGCAGTTTGATACGAAGACGAGTCCACAATTCAGAGAATTTAATTTGCCAAACAACTTGACTTTAAGTGCTTATTGCATTCTTGGATTTCTCCTTGACTTGTTTTTGCTGTAGTTCTAAATCTAAAATTCTCTGTTTCTGACAAGCTAACTGACTTGGAAACGCCGCCACTTGCCGCCTATTCTGAACAAAATGCTCTACATTAAGGTAATTTAACTTATAAGGGCTTAGGGTTAAGCAAACTTTGGTCTTAGATAACTTGTGCTGTTTAAGTAAGGGTTGTATATTAAGACAGACTTACGAGTATAATGAATTTCTATATAATTATGCTGAATCTTTAACAATATTCGAGCGTTGTAGCGTAGAAAATTAAATTTTATTGTTTGTGCATGATGTGCTGTACAGCCATAAAAGCATCGGACTTTTGTCAAAAAAAAATATTTTTGTTTTTGTGAAAATAATGACTAATTTCTTATATTAAATAATGCATTTTTTGGCAGTAGCAAATGAGCAAGCAGCATATCTGATGATAAGTGTTACTGCCGCTCAAAAACCGTTGCAAATTCAGAGGTAAATATATGCCTACCAAGTGAAACTCTCCCAGAAAGTTATCATTTGGATCCTAGCGCACACCAAACGAATCGCAACAGCGCGTTGCCACTAATCAGACGTCGATTTTCTGTCACTTTTCCCTCTCTTAAATAGATGTTGTATGCACATTATATCCTTCAGTAGTTCTTTATAACCCTCCAGGGGCAGAAAAGAGGGTGTTGAATTGTATTTTAACTCCGTCATCACACGAATAAATAAAACGCTTAGCATAAAGTTTTCATGTAATTATAAGTCAATGCCTTGTTATACTTTTCCCCAAGTTTTGAATTGTCTGTAAGATTTATTTATACGATAAGAATAGGTAGGGATGGCAACAAAGCATTTCGTGAGCGCGTGTCAATTTATTATATCAAAAAGGAAATGAGTTGCGGAATATGGAAACGTTTCCTTGCATATATTTTATAAGTCCATTGAAATAGTGACAAAGCATATTTTAATATTAAATAGAAATTTTAATACTACTTAAACAGTATACTTATCAGTTTTGTAATGGCGTAAAAATACAATACACTAACTTTTCTTTTTGACCTGTGATCGCCAAAAATAACTAAGGGTCGCACGCTGATAATATCACTACAAGAGAAGGAAAACTTTAAGTTTAACAAACATCTATACCAAGCTGCTTGACTAGTGTGGTATAGAATATCAATTTTATCTCACTGTAGAGAAGGAATTCATTCGTTTTCTTTTTTTTATTTAAAGACTATACCCGGTACAAAAAAAAATACAAACATAGAATTTACTGGATGCTTATTACACTGAGGCTTTTTTTTTTTTTTGGGGGCGGGTTACGGTCGGCACACTCCTCGCACCACTCCGTCCGGGGTGACAGAGGGGCGCAAGCACGCACACCCGTGACCCACCCGTGACGTCGCCTTCGTCGTTGGGCCAACCACCGGAGCAGAGTGACTTGACGTCAGTGGTTGGCCCGACGGAATACCCCTGAGGAGTACCCTCTCCTCGACCGACGTCCCACCCTCGGGCAGGATGTCGGTCTTTCCTCACGCGGTCGGCCTCTCGGCGGGTGACGGATTAATTCCCCGATCCAGTCACCCGCGGCCTCGGCTAGGGATTACACTGAAGCTTAGAACAACATTTTACGAATCCCACAAATTATTGTCTTATTTAGAAATTGAAAGCACGACACTGGCACTATAGGTATTATCTTAACCACTGCATCAGATGGAGTTAGCCAAGATTGATTGCAAAACTTTTAGACATCTTTTACGACTCCCACAAGCAATGTAAGGGCTGGTAGTATATCTAATATCACTACTAACGAATACTACTACTGCATGTTGCACACAGCATGTTCCATAAAACACTACTCCTCTTTATTTTCCTGTTTATTCTTCAGCTAGTTAAGTTTATGATGATTCATAAAGTAAATGGTAACGTGGTCTGACCGCTCCGACAGAGCAGGACTGGAGACTGGACACTGATTCGATCAAATGTTTGATGATTGTTGACTGCACAGATGGCGTAGTGGTTAAGATACCGACCTTCCATGTCAGTGCCGTGGGTTCGATTTCCACGCAGGACATTATTTTGTGCGATCCACAAAGTGTTGTTCTGAGTTTGGGTGTAATTTGTCTGCGTTAATTGCATGTTTGTAAAGTCCTCCGCAATACAAGGTTTATTTTCTTAGTGCAGGGTGGCGTTATATAAAAAAAAAATAGTTAGCCGTTCAGAAATTTTAAAAACTAATCTCAGGGAAGTTCGCCTAGTTCGCTCGTTCAGATTCACCCATTTTCTTAGTTTTCTATTTTATATTTTCATCATTGTATAAACGAACTATCTGTTCTCTGTCTTGGTTGGAAAACGTCATTTCGATTGTACAGTGTGCCGAGTGTGTGTTTTGACGTTAACATGACGCGCTCTACAGCGTGCATGCCATTTGTATGAAGAAATGTAGTTTCAAAAACGCGCCGCTAGTGGCACTGTACATTTCTTCATACAAATGGTATGCTTACGCGCACGCTGTAGATCGCGTCATGTTTTTTTTTTGGGACTAATCCCACCACACATTCCCACCATTGTAACTCCTGTAAGCCAGGATCCACAATGGTCACTATAAATGACACCAAGGTTTGACCCTCAGGCAGTCCCGGGATATGATTTTAATTGTCTTGGGACCCGCAACAAATTTAATTAGAAAAGGTTAAAGAGGAGGAGTTGGAAAGAGTGATTCCACTTCCCTCCTAGGCAAAGCGGGAGACAGGAAAACAAAATGACTAGTCAGCCAATAATAATTAAAGAGGTGTATGGCTACGATAAGCGCAGCCGTACGGCACCACGGATACGGAAGAGCTTAACGGGGCCTATATGTGAGCGTTAAGATTGATTGCTACAGTAGGTATGGCAGAAACGCATGAACGCACGGAAATTTTCTCGAGTTGCCACAAGGTCCGTATAGTATACTACTCCACAGTAACTTGCAAACTGTTTAACATAAGGTTACGCTCGTTTCGCCAGAGATCGCACTCCCAGAGAATGTGATGTGCTGATTGTTCATACTCATGGTCAGCTGTGGAACATTGACATAGTGGTGAAGGTACGAGTTTAAAAGAAAATAATTTACTTTTAAAGTTGCCATGTCCAGTTAAAAATTGGGCCACAAAATGGTCAACCTCTAGCCACACTTTCTCCAGGCGCTTTCGGATGCATGGAAAAAATTGATAAAGATGATGAGAGAGAGCCTTTCGATGATGAATCCCATCTTTCTTGCCATTCAGTTAAAAGCTCTTCATAGACATTGGATTGTGGCGCAAACAATCTAGAAATTTTAATTCGGTCGCGCGGTAGAAGGAAATCGGTATTTATAGTTTCCCTTGTGGTGTAATACATTGACGCTCGTCTCTGAATCTCCAAATCAACCGGAAGCACACCCGCTAGCACTGGCAAGGCCTCGGTACTAACCGTTCTATAGGCTTTACATAAGAATAGCGCGTCATATTAACGTCAAAACTCACACTCAGCACACAGATGGCTTAGTGGTTAAGATAACGATCTACCGTGCCAGTATCAATTATAGGTTCGATTCCCAAGTAGGACAATATTTTATGTAATCTATAAATTATTGAGCCTGGTACACCCAGCGCTACAATTTGTGTACCTGTGATATTTGTAAAGTCCCCCGAAGTACAAGGATTATTGCCTTAGAGTTGGGTGCCGTCTATAACAAATATAAACTATATAGCTAATCCGATGCTGGGTGGTGATATATTATTTTAGTGATGTTGGATATTCTCAATCCATGCTCTGTAAAGTAGTAGTAGCAAACATAATATATAGCCGTTAAAGTTACAAAACATTTGGTTTAGAATAATGATCTGCGTAAATAATCCGAGCTTACTTTATCTTACCTTGGTTTGACGCAGATCTACGACCGCAGGATTACCGTTACTAACTCGCACTAATTAATTAAACAGGTGAGACGAGATTTAATTTAACGGCTATTATGAGTTACATGGTTTCTGGCAACTAAGCAAAATCTAATTTGTCTTAAAATTAAATTTATATGGAATATGGACTGAATTCTTTAGCGGTATAGTCGTCACTATGATTTTAGAATACAATTTCAAAGAAGATGTTAATAACAAGTCAAATAGCTTCTAGAATCACTCCTCATTACAGACTTGATACAGCATACAGAGAGACATACAATCTCACCTCCACCAACGCCTCAATGACTCTAAGCCGTCCGAATAGAAGATATCATTGCAAGGAAATCTCTAAAAATCCTATGTGTTATGTTTTTTCAGATTACCATTATTGCGGATCCATTTGCCTATTAGTAGTACACATATCAGCTATAAAAAATGATATATATTGGTACACTAATTTCTGCTCGCAGCTTTTCCCGCTTAAAAAGTAAGTCTGGAAGAGTATATCCTAAAGAAACGCATTATCGGGATAAAAGTGTACTATGTTATCAACGGTGTTAGCTACCTCAAAAAGCCCCTCAAATTCAATCAAAATTGATATATCCGATAGAGCGTTAAAAGATAACGAACGTACACACACACGCACGCACCCACGCACGCACGAATGCACGCACGCACGCACACCCACACACACACACACTGTATATGTATGTTTATGCTTTGTCAAGCTCTATTGGATATATACCTACGAATTTTGATACATATTGATAATAGTGATGTGATATAAAAAAATCAATAACCAGCTGTCATAAAATAAAACCTAGATTCTTATAGACATGAAAGAATATAATAACGATTTTCAATATTATTATAAGCTACGTATAAATGCGAATGAACCTTAAACTCCCTGTGGGAGTTAAATTGTCTCTGGATTAAACAATTCCAGCAATATAGACGATGATTGCCAATACGTCTAAATAATAAATAACGCGTTGAGAGATTGGATAGGTAATATGACGAAATGGTTTATTGAACTAGTTGGAGTATCAGGCTTCGATCTGGAGTTGATATAGGATTGTATTGTAGTTGGAATAAAAGGATATAATTTCAATTATAAAAAGTACTTGTTTTAAAAGTGATGGATGAGAGGCGACTGCATATAGCGGAGATGCGAATGTTGAGATGGATGTGTGGTGTGACAAGAATGGATAAAGTAAGAAATAAATACGTTAGAGGAAGTTTGAAAGTTGCGCCAGTGACGGAAAAGTTAAGGAGTGAACGGCTGACATGGTATGGACATGTGAAAAGGCGGGATGAAAGTAATGTTGTGAGAAAAGTTTTAGGTATGAATGTTGAAGGCTTAAGGGGTAAAGGAAGACCAAAGAAAAGATGGATGGACTGCGTGAGGCATGACATGGATAGTTTAGGAGTGACGGCAGAGATGACGTCTGATAGGATCGTATGGAAAAAGATAAGATGACATATTGCGTCGACCCCAAGTAATTGGGATAAGAGCAAGATGATGATGATATAAAAAGTACTTGTTTTATTGAAAACTGTAATATTCTAGGACATTCCACGTATCCGATGGTGTTCTGAAAGGTTCCATATTGATCTAATATTTTTCAAAACATTCCAGACTATTTCTAAATATAGACAACATTCTAGAACTTATCAGAGTCTTAAGGAATTTTGTAAAATGTTCCCAAAAACTCTCAAATTGTCTGGACTAATTTAATAATTTTTAGAAGGCGAATATTTTAAACTTTATAATTTTTATTTTTAGTTTTTAAAAAAGACATCACTCTACAATAATCCTAGGACATAATACACCCCTCCCTAAGGAAATAATCCTTCTATTGCATTCAAATTACACCCAGACTCAGAATAACAATTTGTGGATCGCACAAAGTATTAACCTGCGTGGGAATTGAACCCACGGCATTGGCACGAAAGGTCTGAATCTTTATAACAACGCTAACTGTGCAGTCATACTTTTAAAAATAACATTTTCAGGTAAAAACAGCCATCTCCATGGTGAGGGGAAAGAAAGCTATTACACTATAACTTCTTTGATTGCACCGAGGCTAGTTTCTGAGTTTTAGTGGCACGCACATCCTTTCTTTTATAATATACAAATATTTTTTTGACTGCACAGATGGCGTAGTGGTTAAGATACCGACCTTCCATTCCCACGCAGGACATTACTTTGTGTGATCCACAAAGTGTTGTTCTGAGTCTGGGTGTAATTTGTCTGCGTTAATTGCATGTTTGTAAAGTCCCCCGCAATACAAGGTTTATTTCCTTTGTGCAGGGTGGTGTTTTATAAAAAAAAAAAAAAATTAAAATTGGCCTATCCGATAGATTTTTCCAACTCCACCTGTTTTTCTTTTCTAATTAAATTTGTTGCGGGTCCCAAGACAATTAAAAGCATTGCCCGGGACGTCCCAAGGGTCAAACCTCGGTGTCTTATATGGAGATCATTGTGGACTGGCTTACAGGAGCTACAGTGGTAGGAATGTGTGGTGGGATTATTCCCATTAAAAATATACAAATATTTATTGTATTTTATTCCTACAATACAATATGTGGTGACATTATATGAATCAAATATGTTACCATTCTCTCCTATACTGCGGCACTTGTAATAGACAATTAACGGCCAAAGCTAATAGAATCACAACAAACAACCATTTGTGGATCACACAAAATATAGTAGGTATTGCATGGGAATCGAACCCGCAACTCTTGGCATGGCAGTTCAATATCCTTACCACTATATTACCTATGCAGTCACCATCATTCTTCTGCTCTTATCCCAATTACTTAACGTCGACGCAATATGTACTTACTGCTCTTCCATCGTACAAATTACAAAAGTGTTTGGCAATAGTTTTATAACTAGCCGCCTACCATCAACAGCCAATTCGCCCGCTAAACGTGACAATTTTAATTAATATTTTATTATCATCATCACAACATCACAGAGGACAGAAACATCTACAAATAGAAGGGTTTCACCAACAACAAGACCACCAGCGCTAAGAAGAAACCCTAAAAGACATGTTGTCGCTCAACATCTATGACACATGAATTGCGCTCTTCAAGCTTTATCTAAATGTAATAAAGCCACACTTTAAGAACATTAATTTTATAAACAAACTACCATAACAATTAAATTAAATATAAAAAGAGCACGGACAAAAAGTCTGTGGAATAACATACTCATAATAAAAAAAAAAAAAGTGACAATTATAACCTAATCCCACTTAATAGTGGGCTAGATGGATGAATTTCAATAAAAATATATATTATATGCAGGTTATAAATAATAATAACCATATATAACCTATTCACAAAGTCAACCAAAAACATAAACCCCATACATCTCATTACGTAAACAAAATACATACCGCATATCCTGAGACAGTTTAAACCAAAGGACAGTGTATTCATATGATAACGTCAAACTAAGCCACGCAGCGGGGGCGCCGACTACATGAGCTGTCACGCTTGAAAAGGATGAATGAGTTAAATTATACGTGTAATAATAAACACACAAAATATTCATGTGCGCTAAAATTAATGTAATTTGTTTCGCGTTATTCCTATTATTCTGTGTAATCATAGAGTAATAAAATATTTTTTTAGCACCCATTGCCTTTGCTGTAGGTGTTATAAGACATGAATCAATGACTGAATGAATTCCTTTGCCTTGGATTATGGATAATTTACGAAAATAGATAACGATAGGACTTTTGGCGGGAATCTGAAAACGTCATGAGGTGGTCTTGTATTATATTCGATATTTTAGTGTTCTAACGAATTATAATGTATATTAGATAATTTTGATGGAATTTTACGTAATGTGGTGCGACGGAATTGCTGGGATGTAATGAATATGATATAAAAGTGCTTTATAACATTTTCGTTTTCCACCAAAATTCTCAGAAAATACAATTAACAATGTGGCCATAGTATTGTTGATGGCAACGATTTGACTTACTGACAGATAATGATTAATCCAAAGAGAAGACGTGAAGAAAATTATTGGACTTTTGACGGGCATTTGAAAACGTCATGTGGTGCTCTTGTATTATATTCGATATCTTAGTGTTTTAATGTGTTATATTAGATAATTTTCATGGCATTTTATGTAATGTGATGCGGCGGAACTACTGGGATGTAGTGAATATTATATAAAAGTGCTTTACAACGTTTTCGTTTTCCATCAAAATTTCCACAAGATACCATTAACAGTGTAGCCATAGCACTGTTGATGGCGACATTTTGACTTAGGCAATGACTAACCTTCTTCTTCTTCTTATATATTGGCAATCAGCTACATATACGAGCTATTGGTGCCAGTGTCAAGTTATAAATATTTTCACGTTTTTAGTCTTTCAAGTTAGTCAATGTCTAAGTCAAATTGTCACCATTAACAATCCAATGGCCACACGGTTAATGGTATCTTGTGGGAATTTTGATGGAAAACGAAAACGTTGTAAAGCACTTTTATATTATATTCATTACATCCCAGTAGTGCCGCCGCTTCATATTACATAAAATGCCATCAAAATTATCTAATATAACACGTTAAAACACTAAGATATCGAATATAATACAAGAGCACCACATGACGTTTTCAAATTCCCGTCAAAAGTCCAATGACTAACCTGAAAGACTAAAAACGTAAAAATAATTATAACTTGACACTGGCACCAATAGCTCGTATAAGTAGCTGATTGCTAATGCATAATAAGTATAAGAAGATAACGATAGAAAGAGAAATTACCATGTCATTGTCATTATTAATATAAATAACAAAGCATATTAAATGCTAAAAATTTCAGTAATTTGAGTAACAAGGTTGTGTCATCGTTTAATACAATTCTAACTGTAAAGTTTGAAGTATTAAGCCTATACAATGTGTAAACATTGTCCGATAGATGGCATACGTCACCTTGAAGACGTAAGATATAATATGAACCGAAATTTGCATGTCCTAAAATAGTTCACGATGGTGTAAGTGGCAGCACGGTTGGGCCGGATTCCTAATAGGCGCGGGTTCGAACCCCGCTTGTGACATCATTTTTCGTTTCGTGATGATACTTGTCCGTGTGGTGATGGAGTAAGAATACAATTCACCACCTCTACCTCACCCGTGGATGAAAGTAAGAGACGACTAAGGGATATAAAACGCACATAACATCTATGCAAGAGAAGGAAAACACGAAACAAAACGCTATACCAACACGTCTAACCAGCGTGGTATTATTTACCTACAATTGTATTACGGAGGAGGCTCGAGCCTAACGGGAGGCGTTTGTGAGCTGAGATGTTGTCTTAGACACTAATAATAGACCTCCGGCAAGTTAGAAACTTAGATTCAAAGCCTTTCAAGAGCTTGCGTGACAGTGTTTAAATGTTGGCACAGTGTTTTATCTATTATACTAAAATATGTAATGCTAATATTTATTGCATGTAAAAGGAAAATGTCCTTATTATTTCACGAGTTTAATAAAGTAGGCGAATTGTTTGTTTTTAAGCGACTTAAGTAAATTAAAACAAACATTGTTGTCGGTAGAAGCATTTAATGGACAGACATCAAGACGAATAGTAAGGCGGCTACATTAGAGGAACAAAAGACATATTAATATCACTTAGGCGGAGCCCTTACACATAAATATCAAGATATTAACTTGCAGGGCCTTTCATGTGTATAGTATCTTCATTCAGTAAAGTAATTACTTTAATGACTCAAGTAACTAAGATGGTATATAGATTTAGATAAATGTATTGCCTTATTAGTGATTGGCGACTGGAGGAAAGAGATTTACTACGCTTGTCTAGTAAAATAAAAACTTAAAAAAAGGTAATTTAAAAATGACATACAAGGCAATACTGAGAAGAAAATATTAATTTAAATTATAAATTTAAATAATACAATCAATAAAATATTAATAAATATTTAAATTAAATCTACTCTGCTTCAAAGTTTACTAATTTTAAAGATATTTTAGTAAATAGATATGTATTAAAGCTGTACTATTGTCGTATATTAAGTTATTTATATTTTCTGTCATGTAATTGATAATTAATTACTTAAAACATTAATTTAATTAATTTTAATAAAATACATTGTTAATTTTCCGTGTGGTGACGGAGTAAGAATACAATTCACCCCCTATATTACGCGTATACTTACGACTAAGGGATATAAAACGCATATAACATATATGCGAGAGAAGGAAAACTCGAAACAAAACCCTATACCGATATATAGAAGGTCAATTACCCTCACATTTGGAGGAGGCTCGATCCCAACAGTGGAACATATATGAGCTGATATGATGATGAATACATTGTCAATATGAAAAATACTTTGTCATTGCCATGGACAAGGAAATCATTGTCATATCAACGGCAAACATCTGTGTAAGAGAAAAAAACTGTCATACAAACTTGTCTCACCAGAATGGCATAGTCCGGTCATTTTCCCTCCTATTATACAGATTAGTCGAGTATGAGCTGAGATGATCATTGACCGATAACGAAGCAATTCTTAGAGATCCCATGCCATACATATCATTTGTCACATATATTAAATCATATTAATTTTGTCCAACAAATGAACATTTTTGCGTCTAGTAGGCGAGATGGTGGTAATAAAAAGTTGTTAACTTTCGAAGTTAGTAAGTTTTTTATGACACATTCGTGTAGATATTTTAGTGTATGAAAATGTAACTTATAAATTATTCTTGAAAAATTATATAGTATAAAAACATGTTATTTATTACTGACATAGCTGTTATATAAGTCTGTTAAGAATTATTAGTGTAATTTTTTTTTATTCTTTTGTATTTTTAATCTGTTCTAATTTACGTTTAGCACTAACTAAAAAATCACTTCGTAATTTACTTAATTTAAGATATTAAGTTATGTAAAATTACAAAGTATTGTTTTATAATTAACACTGTTATATATATATAGAAATGGGATCGTAATATAAAAAATAAAATGAACTGTTCGACCAAAAACTGTATTGTTCTTAACAAACAAGTTAAAGCTATAATTAATCCCTTTAAAAAAAATCTGAACACTCCCGTGTAACTTCTTTTCTCGCCATTTTCTTTCTGATCCTCCCCGTTATCTATATCTATCCTTATTCCCTCTATGAATACATCTACGCTTAATATTATAATTTTAACATTAACGCGTTTTTATAAATTGCCCGATGTTTCGAACACTTTATAGCGTTCATGGTCACGGGAGGATTAAAGCGTCTCACGTCCAACAAGCTATTGTTATTATAAATTTATATTCAACCGTCACAGTGTTATTATTGTTACTTGTGTGGTAGCGGCTACGAATACTATCAATGCTTTTTTTTTTTTTTTTTGGTGTGGGCTACGGTCGTCGCACTCCTCGCACCACTCCATTCGGGGTGACAGAAGGGCGTAAGCACGCACACCCGTACCCCACCCGTGACGTCACCTTCGTCGTTGGGCCGACCACCGGAGCAGAGTGACTTGACGTCAGTGGTCGGCCCGACGGAATACCCCTGAGGAGTACCCTCTCCTCGACCGACATCCCCCCCTCGGGTAGGATGTCGGTCTTTCCTCACGCGGTCGGCCTCACGGCGGGTGACGGATTAATTCCCCGATCCAGTCACCCGCGGCCTCGGCAATACTATCAACCGTTGCTTTGCTCGTGGATGTCGTAAAAAACGACTAAGAGCCTTATACCGTTATATATTATATATACCTGGGCCAACTCCATCTGATGCCGTTTGGTCAACAATTACATTCCCAAGGAGGGTTGACGTCTGGCAGGCGGCCGGTCATAAAACTATTGTCAATAACTTTTACAATATGTACTATGAAAGAAGAGTACATATTGTATAGACCCCCAAGTAATTGGGATAAGAGTAGGAGAATGATGACAGTGTTATTTAAAAAATACTTATATTTTGATATAAATTCATTGCCAGTACAAAAATTATGGAATTAAAAAACATGTTAAGAATGGAAATTATTTAACATCATTGCATTAAATTATATATATTTATCATCATCTCAGTTCATTCACTCCACCGTTGGGTTCGAGTCTCTTGATATATTATGCTGGACAGTTGGGTTGGTATAGAGTTTTCTCTCAAGGTGTCTGTCTCTATATATGCTATATGTATCTTATAAGATACATATATATATACCTTAGTGATCTTACAAGGTATATATACCTTAGTGATATTTTACGATACCCACAGGCGGTTACCACACGAAAAATAATATTATGTAAATTTATTTTAGCAATTTTATTTTTCATGTAAATTAAATTCATTATTAAAATTTATTTAATCAGTTCCCTCTTTACTAAATTTACGTCGGTACCGAGTTTTCACCAGTTATAAATTTCAAGGTTTAACGAAGAAACTTTGCTATCGCCATAGATAGCTGTGCTGACTTTCAATCGATTTATTCAGATAACGAGTTTGTAGTACTCGATCGCTCGAACCTTTTGGGGGGACATTTTTAATTTTGTAATCAATATGTCACAGAAAAAGCTTCTTAACTTTACCAAACAATCTTTTGTGTTAGATTATTATCTTTTTATAAAATTCTGCAAGTTTTGCCTTAATAGACGATAAAAAACATTAGATATTATTTATAGACGTTCGATGAAAACTTAGGGAAGGTAAATTAATGTCTTCCCTAAGATTATTCTTGATTATTCTTCATTTTTAATCAAGTCTTCTTAGTTCACGGTAAGTTTTTATTTATTTTTAATGTATTCATTATGGCTGGTAGTCTTTGCAAAAATTTAGACTACTTCTCTTATCCCAATTACTTGGGGTGGATGCAATATGTATTCTACTTTCATAGTACATATTGTTAAAGATATTGGCAATAGTTTTATGACTGGCCGCCTGCCAGACATCAACCCTCCTTAGGAATGTAATTGCCGACCAAACGGCATCAGATGGAGTTGGCCCAGGTCGTTA
The DNA here is from genome assembly GCA_905163515.2 of Lymantria monacha. NCBI lineage: Eukaryota > Metazoa > Arthropoda > Insecta > Lepidoptera > Erebidae > Lymantria > Lymantria monacha. The sequence continues at coordinate 8,815,597 of LR991094.1, read as the reverse complement.
TAAGGCTCTTAGTCGTCTTTTACGACATCCATGGGCAAAGTAAGGGTTGGTAGTATTCGTAGCCGCTACCACGCAGCATTGTCTAAAATTTGAATATTGATAATTATAACATTTTAAATTAATCCATTAAATTACCACCGAATCGAAACCCAACCGCTACTGAGATTATCTGGCAAGAAACTTAGTGGGTTTGTCTATTATTATTATTTCTTTACTGACTTTTTTATATAAAATAGTATTGTTTAGTAAGAATTGGCTATAATATAAAATTCAAATACTGTTGGACCACCAGCACATCCTGGCCAACAGCAAGGGAGAAGCGCACGGCATTCGCAGAAGATCGACGTTTGAGTAACGGCAATATGCTATTGCGCTTCGTTCGGTGAGCGAGGGACCTGGAACCCCAACTGGGTGAGTTTGGGGATTTTTATTGGCAGGCAGCAGCCTAAGTTATACCCTTAGAATATTAAAGGTCACAGGAGTGCTGCAAGCTCGTTTGCTACCATAAGCAATAAAAAAAAAATTGTTCATTCATATATTGAAATTATTCTTATATTGAGATAAAAAATATTGCTTCATGGAAGATTAAAACTTGCATTTTTAATAATGTTTTTATTATAGTTATTACTAGCATATGAAGCAAAAGTTTGCCCTGTTAAAATTTATCCTCAATCATAAAAATAATTATATATTTATCCGCCATCCAAATAGATGGTTGATGTTCACTGTTGGGTATAAAATTGTGGAGTGGTAATTGCTATGCTTACCATATGGGTTGGTATGTGTTATTGGTGTTTTGAGTTTCCCAGGGGAGTTGTTGTTGCATATATTATAGTGGTAGGACCACGCTGTTGATAGTTCTCTGTCTGCAGCCGTGGGCCGGTCCGTCCGGGGTAGTACCACACTCTCGCAGAAGATCGACGTATGAGTGACGTATGCCACTAGCAATGTGCTATTGCGCTTCGTTTCGAGCGAGAGAGCCGGGATGCCCAATTGGGTGGGTTTCGAATTTGTATTGGTAGGCGGCCTAGTTATACCTTTAGTATTGCAAAGGTCCATGGGCGGCAGTGACACTTACCATCAAGTGTGCTGTTTGCTCGTTTGCCACCACTAGCAATAAAAAAAAACACATTTGCTGCTTCTTATTAACGTATTTGTTGGTTTTATTACGTATTTGTTGGTATATTTACAATATATTATTAATGTAGACAATCCTCCCGTGACCATGAACTTTGTAAAGTATCACAAAACGTTGGAGTAATTAAAAATCAAATACAAACGCGGTACAATCCATAAAAATAGTTTTAGCTCTAAAGCAGATAAATTATACCCAAATTCGGCACAACAGTTTATGGATTACACAAAGTATTGTCTATGTAGGTATCGAATTCACGACATTGGGACGGAAGGTGCCGGGTAACAGTATTTTAACCACTATGCCATATGTGCAGTGTGTGCTATCGGTGTGATTCGAGAATTCCATGTATTATATGCACGTTTTCCGTGTGGTGACGGAGTAAGAAAACTATTCACCACCCCATATCTTACCTGTGGGTGATCGTACGAGTCGACTAAGGGATATAAAAACGCATATAACATCTATACGAGAGAAGGAAAACTTAAAAAAAAAACCTATACCAACACGTCTGACCAGCGCGGTATAGTAGGTTAATTTCCCTCACATTACGGAGGAGGTCCGAGCCCAACAGTGGGACATTTATGAGCTGTGATGATGATGATATGCACGTGGATTGTTATTTAAAATGTTACATTAGATGTAATTATGCCTTAGTACGTAAGTAGTGTTCGAAGAAAAACTTATAGAAGAACACAAATCCGTAAAAATATCCACTGGCATTGAATAGGTACGGAAACAATTTGAAATACAATTTTCTGTAGCGAACGGATTACGTCGAATATTTCCTAAATGCCCCTTCATTTCATTTTGGTTGAACGTACGAACGACTTGTGTTATTTGTTGATCGCCTTTTGATTTGTCTTTTCTCTACATTAAATAATATTTTTTAGATATATAAATAAAAAGAAGTAGACTTAATATTCTACTTATAACGTATTTACTACACATAACAAGATTTGTCATTTGGTGACTAAATACATAGTACAGAATAGAATAATTTTTATTTGTATAACATAGACACATACATAAATGTTCTTATAATTATAACCAGTTCTCTATGCGTTGACTCTACGACATACAAATTAGCTGGGTGGGCCACCGAAGACAAAGATCGGGTTCCGGTGAACCATCCACACGGCTCCGAGAGCTACTCGTACGTTGTTTGGGTGGGTCTACGGGGTCACGCGCCGCCTCTTCCATCGGCCCGGCAAGATTAGTGGGGTGTGACCACACTGCAGTCCGCCGCCAAAAAAGGGCATACAAATTAGACAAAAATTGAGCTAAATATTACACAAGAGAAACAGAAATTATTATTATTAAAAGCAAAATATACATCATTAGAATTAAAATTACAATATAAAAAAAAAACAATGGTTCTATATTATTAAAAATGTATGTAAAGTTATTAATATGTCATATTTAAAAAAAAAATGCCAAGTTAAATTATCATTAAAGTACATAGATCTAGTGCATAATAACTTTTTCTTACTAGAATCCTATGGAGGCGTTTTAAATTGGTTTAGAAGCATTTATTTCAATAGGAATTTTTTGGAAAATTTTGGATTCTAGACCGAATAAACTATTGCGAGCGTTTTGAATCTTTTCTAACATCTGACACTCTTTTGGATTTGCTTGCGGATTTGCGTCGACTTCAAGTAATTGGGAAACGATATCCCAATTACTTGAGGTCTTATGACCAGTCGCCTGCCTGATGTCAATCCTCCTTGGGCAAGTAATAGTGGAGATGGTCCAAGTCGATATATAGATCTAAGTCGTCTTTACGACATCCACTTGATGAATATTCAAAGGAATTTTCTACTACCAGATGATAGCCAGTGGACACACTGTTCTAACCGTTTCTGAACGGTCCTTTATTAAAGTTACTTTAGCCAATACGTACTAGTATCAAATTAGTGTTTTATCTATTTCTTATACTGGTATATTGTTATGCTAGTATGAGTTATTGTTGGATAATGGATAATTGCAATCTCTTACTACTCGTAGAAACTGTGTAAATAGTAAGCGCTATATTAAAGGATCTACTGCTTTAGTCAAGATAACTTTAGTAAGTATATTATACTAGACATTAATGTCTTATATGGTCTCTAAATGTCGGCCTCATAAAAAGGCTCAAAGTCGCTCAGCGTGCTATGGAGAGGGTTATGCTCGGTATTTCTCTACGTGATAAAATCCGGAATACGGAAATCTGTAGAAGAACGACATAGCCCAAAGAATTAGCACGTTGAAATGGCAATGGGTAGGCCACATCGCTTGACGAACCAACAACCATTGGGGAAAAAAGGTTCTAGAGTGGCGACCACGAATCGGACGACGCAGTGTAGGACGACCCCTCACTCGGTGGACTGATGACCTCATCAAGGTAGCAGGAAACCGTTGGATGTAGGTGGCATAGGGCCGTTACAGATAGCATTCTCGTGGGGAGGCCTATGTCCAAAAGTGGACGTTTACGGGCTGATGGATGGATGGAATGTCTTATATAAATCCTACTAATCACACTAATATTATAAATGTTACTAAACATACTAATATTGTAATGAAAGTTTGTAAAGATGTTTGGATGTTTGTTACTCATCTACGCGTAAATTGTTGAACAGATTTGGATAAAACACAGATAGTCTATTTCCTGGATTAATTTTTATTCCGATAATGTGTTCTCTTGTAACATTTTAGTTTAAATCTGGTAAGGTAACTTTTTACGCAGACAAATATGCGGGTGGAAACTAATATGTATTATAAATGTGAAAGTTTGTGAAGATCTTTCGATGTTTGTTACTCAATAATCCGTAAACCATTGAACAGATTTGAATGGAACTTAGTACAGGGATAGACTGATCTCAAGATTAACACATAGGTTGCTTTATACCCCGGTAACGTGTTCCCTTGGGATAATGGTTAAATTTTGGGAATGTTACTTTTTAGAAGGATAGAGTCGTGGAAAGAAGATAGTAATAATATAAATTAATAAAAATCAAACTAAAAGCATTTAAACCATTTTGAAATTGAAATCAAATCGATAAGTAAAACTTATAAAGAGGCGAAGGTACATAGAAACCTTCTTTGATAAATGTTAGTACGATGGCGATGATGACGACGATAAAATTGAGCTTCAGTTAAGCTCTTTCTAGATATATAGGAAAGATAGAACGTATCACTTATACTCATAATTCCATTCTTTGGCAATGGCTACGCCTGCGACAAAAAGAATTCATATAGTTTTTTTTAATATATTTTTTTTAATATATTTTTTTATATTTTTTTTAATTTTAATAAAGACCACCTTTTTTTTTTTTTTTTTTTATTTTTTTTTATTGGTGGGCTATGGGTGCGTCTCGCCCCGCTGAATCGGTCCGGGGTGACGGAAAGGCGGCGCGTGACCCCATAGACCCACCGTAAAACCTTCTCTCTTCGCCGTACGAGCGGACCACCGGTACTCGATTTTAACTTCGGTGGCCCTAATAAAGACCACCCTGCTCTAAGGAAATATTCCTTGTATTGCGGGGGACTTTACAAACATATAATTAACGCAGACAAATAATTGCTTGTATCTTATAAAAGAAAATAATAAAATAAAGCAATTTCAAATAAATACCTTAGCGTTATTAATTTTATTATTTTATTATGATTAGTAACTATACTGCTATTTATGTAAAAAACTTGTTATCCAGCATTGGACGTTCTATTCGAAGCTGAAGATTGCGAGTTATGAATTCACAAGAATTATATATAGATATAAAAATGTCCATATTAGTCGACTAACGTTTGATTGTACCACAAATCAAGTCCCTTGACACACTCACCATGCATCAGTATTTACCTAACCTGTTAAATCAACATGCGTTAAAGGTTATATTTATCTATTTATTGGAATCGAACAGTGCCATTTGCTTTGAGCAAACAGTATTTTTTTATGATTTGCGCGGTAACTTTCCGTTGTTGCTTAATCTGTATGGGAATATAAAATGAAATACATATTTGAAAGCGTGATTTTATTATTTGCTTGGCTGTTGAAGCAATACTGATGATACATCATCTCAGCTCATATATGTCCCACTATTGGGCTCGAGCCTCCTCCACAATGGGAGGGAAACAAAAGGTTGACATACTATACCACGCTGGTCAGTCGTGTTGGTAAAGGGTTTTGTTTCGAGTTTTCCTTCTCTTGCATAGATGTTATATACGTTTTATATCCCTTAGTCGTCTTTTACGATCACCCACGGGTAAGATAAGGAGTGGAGAATTGTATTCTTATTCCGTCACCACACGGAAAAAACTGATGATTATAACTTTTTATAACCTCACTCGGATTAAAAGATTTTACATGATTTTTAAATATGTCAATATTGTTAGATTTGTATGCGAATTTTGTTTTGGTTATTACTGAATAGCCAATATACAAAACTATTCGGTTACCTTTTGCAACAATATCTACAATTTCTTGAAATATTTATTATTAATATTTATTGCTGTGTGGTAGCGGCTACGAATACTACCAACCCTTACTTTACTCGTGGATGTCGTAAAAGATGCCTAAGAGCCTTATAAGCTGAGCTAACTCCATCTCATGCCGTAGGCATGCAATTACATTCCCAAGGAGGGTGGACGTCTGGCAGGCGGCCGGTCATAAAACTATGGTCAATAACTTTTACAATATGTACTATGAAAGAAGAGTACATATTGTATCGACCTCAAGTAATTGGGATAAGAGTAGGAGAATGATGATCACGAATTAATATCATTCATTTGAATAACCTAAGCTACGGGAAGTAAATACAGTAAGTGCTAGTGAAAATATCATTATCGTCAACACTTGCTAACCTATGGAAGTATTAAGAATCGGTTTATATAGTCTTACTAGGACACTGGACGGCGGCTATCTCTTGCGAAAGAGAGAAAAACATTGCTGCGATTACTGCAATCAGTAAATCATCTGACATGTGTGGCAATTATGGTAATATCCACTCATTTATGGATTTAAGTCCAACAATGGACGGCGATAGGCTGAACGATAATGATGCAGATGATTGACAAAGCTACTTTCGATAATGCTTGTTCAAAAACAATCATTATTGCGAAAGTAGCTTTGGTATCGTTTGCCGTGTGGTGATAGAATAAAAATACAATTCGCCATCTTCTTGCTCGTATCATGGTATCTTAAAAGACGACTATAGGATTACAGTCATCAACATCATCATCATCATCCCACCTCATAATATGTCCCACTGTTGGGCTCGAGCCTCCTCCGAAATGGGAGGGAAATTGGCCTACTATACCATGTTGGTCAGACGTGTTGGTATAGAGTTTTGTTTCGAGTTTTCCTTCTTTTGCATAGAAGTTATACGCCTTTTGTATCCGTTAGTAGTCTCTTACGATTACCCACGGGTAAGATAGGTGATGATTTGTATTTTCCTCCGTCAACACACGGATATGCAGTATGGAGATAATACGAGCAAGGGGGAGGGAAATTGGCTATTTCTCTCACGTTTGTCTGAAATTTGCTTTCAGTAGTTCTTTTTTTACAGTAGATGTTACCTCCTTCTATTTTCTTAGTTTACTTTTATAAAAGAAACATTATATTCCTACTTCATAACCCTACATCCTCAAGTCGAACAGTTTAAGTTATTTTTATCATCATCATTCGGCTTATATTCCGACAGCCCAACTGGGTGGGTTTGGGGAGTGTAATGGTAGGCAGCGGCCTAACTATACCCTTGGTATAACAATGGTCCATGGGCAGCAGAAACACATACCATCAGATGTGCTGCTTGTTCATTTGCCACCATAAGCAATAAATATATATATATATATATATATATATATATAATATATATTTGGAAGGTGGAGTCAAGAGTCTCCGAAACCGGCGAGCGTGTATGAAGAGAATTATGAATGTTGAGGAAGCGAGTGAAGTATGCAAAGATAGAGTTCTCTGGCACTCTGTTCTCTCTGCCTACCCTGCAAGGGACATGGCGTGATGATATGTATGTATGTATATATTTGGAGCGACGCAACATGTACGTTTCTTTCGTTACACATATTGCAAAAGTTTTATCAATAGTTTTATAACCAGCTGTCTTTTTGCACGCCTCATAAACGAAGCGTTGAGGTCTTGCTCTACTCTCGACATATGAAAATCAAGCACTTTTCAAACATAAAAATGATTGTATTTTTCTCACATTGCACTTATAGGATAATATTATAATACATATGTCAAGAAAAAACATATTTGATTCGTTTAAACATATTTGATATTTATAAAAAGCAATTATTCTGTTTAAAGTAAGAAAATAGTTGATTAAAAAAAATATTCGAGGACGTCGGATAATTTTTTTTTTGTATCTGGCAGGATTTACGACCGTAAAACTTAATGTATCATAATATTTATTTATTTAAAAGCTTTATAATCGCAACGCACTGTTTCCTTTCGAAAATGGCTCGGTAATTCTTTGTCGTTTAATTGCAATTAATAAAAAACTAAACTGCTTAGTCATTAGTGTATGTATACCTTATGAAAATTGGGTTCGTTTACATTTTTTTGTTCAACCATTCTGACAGGCAAAGGAAATAAATCCCATTCAGCCTATACAGCTATGTTTAGCTCTACGTCGAGAATGGCACGAAATTTCAAAAGTATTTCTTTTCTTTCATTACAAGCTTATACTTAGTTTCACTTGTCCCATTGTCTGTAATCAAATCTTGCAAGTTAAATTTGATCCACTTCCCGTTTTCTGATTGAGCTGAAATTTTGCATGCATATATAAATCGGATGACAATGCAATATTATTGTGACATAGAGCTGATCTAATGATGGACCTGGAAGCTGGCCATAGGAACTCCGTAATTAAACGACGCAACCCTTTCGAGTTTGGCCTCATTTGATTTGTCTTGACGTTTACTTTAATACTATATGGTAACCAGGGTCTGACGATGGACCTGGAAGCGGGCCAAAGAAACTCCGTAATTAAACGACGCAAACCCATCGAGTTTGGGCTTATTTGATTCGTCTTAGTGAGTACTTTGATACTATATGGAAACCAGGGTCTGATCATGGACCTGGAAGCTAGCCATAGGAACTCCGTAGTTAAACGACGCAACCTCATTGAGTTTAGCCTCGTTTGATTTGTCTTGTCGAATACTTTGAGACTATATGGTAACCAGGGTCTGAAGGTGGACCTGAAACCCGGCCATAGGAACTCCGTAATTAAACAACGCAACCCCATCTAGTTTGGGCTCGCTTGATTCGTCTTTTAAGAATAAGAATCATTTATTTTGTCTTGACGAGTACTTTGATACTGTGTGGTAACCAGGGTCTGATCATGGACTTGGAAGTTCGCCATAGGAACTCCGTAATTAAACGACGCACCCTCATCGAGTTCGGGCTCGTTTGATTCGTCTTGACCAGTACTTTGATACTATATGGTAACTAGGGCCTGACGATCGACCTGGTAGCGGGCCATAGGAACTCCGTAATTAAACGACGCAACTCCATCGAGTTTGGACTCGTTTGATTCGTCTTCACGAGTACTTTGATACTATATGGTAACCAGGGTCTGACGATGGACCTGAAAGCTGGCCATAGAAACTTCGTAATTAAACAACGCAACCCCAACGAAATTGGGCTTATTTGATTCGTCTTGGTGAGTACTTTGATACTATATGGAAACCAGGGTCTGATCATGGACCTGGAAGCTAGCCATAGGAACTCCGTAATTAAACGACGCAACCTCATCGAGTTTAGCCTCGTTTGATTTGTCTTGTCGAGTACTTTGAGACTATATGGTAACCAGGGTCTGAAGATGGACCTGAAACCCGGCCATAGGAACTCCGTAATTAAACAACGCAACCCTACCGAGTTTGGGCTCGCTTGATTCGTCTTTTAAGAATAAGAATCATTTATTTTGTCTTGACGAGTACTTTGATACTATATGGCAACCAGGGTCTGATCATGGACTTGGAAGCTCGCCATAAGAACTCCGTAATTAAACGACGCAACCTCATCGAGTTCGGCCTCGTTTGATTCGTCTTGACCAATACTTTGATACTATATGGTAACTAGGGTCTGACAATCGACCTGGTAGCGGGCCATAGGAACTCCGTAATTAAACGACGCATCTCCATCGAGCTTGGACTCGTTTGATTCGTCTTGACGAGTACTTTGATACTATATGGTAATCTGATGTTGGAACTGGAAGCTGGCCATAGGAAAAAGAAGGTGCTAAATGTTCCTAATCATACCATCAAAATGTAACACGCTTTTATTTATAAAATTGGGTCTGTGATAGAAACGGGAAGATTTAATAATTATGGTGTAAAGTTTTAGTGTTAAAAATATATAATTATGTACGATATTGAATTATTTTGTAATAGACGAAGAAGCTTAATTATCGTTAAAGGTTACAATGAACTTATAAAGTGTTATATGTCTTATTAGAGTTAATTTATTTTTACCTTTTTTTTATTAGCAAATAATAATAAAAGGATGTTTTTAAATAAGGCTTTTTCTTTAATTTTATTTTTATTTCTGGCATTGACTAATAGTAAAAGATAAATAATATAAAAATTATGAGGCGTGCACTTTTGGATTTTCCAAATTATTTTTTTTTGCTTAAGGTGGTAAACGAACAAGCAGCACACCTGATAGTAAGTGTTACTGCCGCCCATGGACCTTTGTTATACTAGAGATATAGCTAGGCTGCTACTTATCAAACAAAATACAAGTTTGGTTGCCGGTTCTCTCGCTTCCCGAAAGAACGCAACAGTACATTGCCATTGCTCTGACCTGGATTATCTGTGAGAGTATGGTGTTATTCTGGACAGACCAGGCCGCAGCTATAGATAGAAAACTATCTAACATTGTGGTCCTACCGCTACCGTCTAACGTTAACCATCCTTAGGAATATAATTATTAACCAGGCGGCATCAGATTGAATTGGCCCAGACCCCCAAGAGTTTAAGACTTGAGAATATTGGTCGCCGTCACCACACAGCGTGCTTCAATTATATTTAATAATTCCTATAAAGACTCGAACCCATATTATTTCATCTCAATGATATCACTGGTATATTGGTCCCTGTCTTTGAGTATCTATATGTTTACCATAAAGTTATATAAAATATATAAATTCGATATCCTATACCGTCCTCGTTACGAAAACACTTCAAAAGCATTCTTCACAATTGCCATCTTTCAATTTTACGTGCATACTCCAAACTTTCCTCGCGTATCATCAAAAACTGTTTGAAGAGTGTCGAACTAGAAAACTACGAAGTTGAATATATTCAATATTCTTGGCGGACTTTGGTGGAAGAAACGACAGGTTTTTGATGAAGTGCTGATTTATGTTGGAATCTTCTTAGTGCATACTTTTTTAGATAAACATGTAGATAACGTTGACACTATTACATTACATGTATTAGAATATATGTAATTAGAAAATCTGTGCAAATAGCATCATTATAATTGGTTACCTTTTTATTTTGCTTGTAGCTAAATAGCTACTAATACTAAAACGAGCAAATGTTTATTTTGCAATTAAAATCATGTTTAATAGGATTTGTCAAGAGATGGCGAAATTTATTAATTTAAAATATATTATACTTAAAATATTTTATACTTAATATTTACAACATTTAAGGTTTAATTATTTACCACTAGATGTCATAGCAAGTATCAAACTATATTTTAAAATTTTCAAACATATTTCTAATGATTAATGAAATAATCACAAAATTATTTTTGATATATGTGGGACTTTAAAAACAAGTCCGAGCCGGAAGCCCAACTGGGTGGGTTTGGGGTTTATATTGGTACGCAGCGGCCTTGGTATTGCAAGGGTTTATATTGGTACGCAGTACCCATGGTATTGCAAGGGTCCATGGGCAGCAGTGATACTTACCATCAGGTGTGCTGCTTGCTCGCTTGCCACCAAAATAAATAAAAAAAAACATTTTAATTAAATGTTTACATACGTACACAAATTACATCCAGACTTAAAGTAAAAACTTGTACATTTAATAAATCATTATTAACCAAAAAACATATATTTTTATAAATACGAGGTTGTCTGTAAAGTCGGTTTACTGATGATAGTTGAACGTGACAACGTCATAATGAAAATACTGATGGAATGGTTTCATTTTTCAAAAGAAAACTTTACTTTACAAAAGAAAACTTTACTCAAATGTATTAATTGTATAGCAGCTGTCCACGCGGACGCATCGCTCACTCAAGTAGGAGAGAGAGACAGATGTCGAACGCTGTCGAACGCGGAGGCCGATTGTGCCTCTTTGTCGCTCGTTCCGCGCTCTCACTTGCACTTCAAGCCTTAAATGGAACGCCTCAGAGCGAGGTAACGCCGCATGAGTCATGTTTTTTCGTGCGTGCAGCCGGCTCCATCGAAGTATAAGACGTTGTCACGTCAAAATCTTCTTAGGAATAATAATTGTGCCTATATTAGATACGAGGCTCCTATACGACAGTGAGGATTTGTGTGTACCGCGCTAGGGAGAAATATAAATCGCCACTCGTCAAATTTTGTTTAAAACGATTTTTTCTCTTTTGTAAATAAATTATTTATCCGTGTGGTGACGGAGTAAGAATACAATTCACCATCTTACCCGTGGGTGATCGTAAGATATAAAACGCATATAATATTTATGCAAGAGAAGGAAAACTCGAAACAAAAATTATACCAACACGTCTGACCAGCGTGGTGGTAGGTTAATTTTCCTCCCATTACGGTGGAGGCCCGAGCCCAACAGTGGGACTTATTTGATTAATACCTTTAATAATATTTTACATACACCCATTGGGTGTATATAATAAACTTATTTAATTTTTTGTTACCACACGGATCAAGTAAATATTTGTAATGATACAAAAATATCTGTATTCTCTTTTAATAGGTATTTATTTCAAAATGCTGTCTTAAAAAACGTATGTATTCATTTAAAAAAAAACAACTGGAACACGAATTGAGCTTGTCATTGTCCGAACGTCCGGTTCGATCAGTAAAATAAGAGTATACCCAAACCGAATTGGTATTCGGCATCACTTTGACAGTTCAATTAACTTCACATCTGTAGCATATCTTTACTAAATATTTAAAGTAAGTTTTTAGATTGTATTGTTCGTCAAGATAATTAAGCTTTTAACTACTGAACATGAAGTTCACATACTGGTTTAGATAAAAATTAAAGACATTTTTCTCTCCATAGAAATTTTATTCTTCCTGAAATTGGAGGATTTTCATCATCATCATCATCCTCCTAAAATATAATAAAATTGAAGAGTTTTCACTGAAAATCCTTTAAGTTTAGGGGACACCTAAGGCGATACAAACACAAACACACACACACACACACATACAAATATATTTTGTCGTTAATCGCAGTTAAATATTTAAGTTTTAGTTTGCACATAACGTGACATATATTCACAAGCCACATAAAATTTTTATTTAGTTAAAAATATTACGTTAGACATTTTTTTTTTATAAGAGACAACATCATTCTTCACTAAGAAAAATATTATGATATTGCCTTGAATTTTACAAACACGGCATTAACGGAGACAAATAACACTCAGATTTGGATCAATTATTTCTGTATCGCACAATGTATTCTCATGCTTGGGAATTAAATCCATGACACTTACCGTTCCGGTATCGATATCTTAACTACTGTGCTATCTGTGCTCTCAAAAATAATTAAAGTATACTTTAAAATAACACACACACATACACACACATATCATCACGCCATATCCCTTGCAGGGTAGGCAGAGAGAGCAGAGTGCCAGAGAACTCTATCTCTGCATACTTCACTCGCTTCCTCAATATTCATAATTCTCTTCATACACGCTCGCCGGTTTCGGAGACTCTTGACTCCACCTTCCTTCAGTACATGACCGATCTGGTCTAGGTAGGTTAGTCTCGGTCTCCCTCGGTACCTACATCCTTCCACTTTCGCATTGTATATCTTCTTAACCAGACGTTCGTTCGCCATTCTTTCCACATGTCCGAACCATCGGAGCATTCCCTTTCGCATCTTTACACCAATACTCTCTTTCATACCTACTCGCTCTCTTACGTCGTCGTTACGAATGCGGTCGGTCAGCCTAACTCCACAGATTTTCCGCAGAGATCGCATTTCGACCGCATTAATTTTACTTTCATACTCTTTTCTGCATACCCAACTCTCGCTTCCATACAGTAATGTTGGGACAAGCACTGCGTTATGTAACCAAATACTTTTACAATTCTTCATAGGAATTCTGTTTGTTTTTTTTTATTTCTTATGGTGGAAACGAGCAAGCAGCACACCTGATGTTGTGTGCTAAATGGTTAATGCCACCCATGGACCTTTGCAATACCAGGGATACAACTAGGCCGCTGCTTGCCAATGAAAATCCCAAATCCACCCAGAAAGTTCGACAGTCAGCGCTCGTGATCCTCGAACGAAGCGCAACAGTACATTGCGGGACGATGATTTTCTGCAAGAGTGTGGTACTACCCCGGACGGACCGACCCCCGGCTATGGACAGGCAAATGTCAACAGTGTGACCACAATTATTTGTTCGATATTTAGTGATGATGCGATAAATGTCCTAAGTTTAGGAGGTTTCTAAAATAATCAGTAGCATATTATACTATGTGTGGCTTTTCTAGGTGAGAAGTTTATGATTACCCCACCACTAGGCTGGTAGAGGGGTTTAAACTCCGGGTGCAAGCCACCGTCCATATGCCAAAGGACGTGGATATTTTTTCTGCCATTTATTTATAGGCGTGAGGGCTAATTTCTTTGCATTTTCAACTCCAGACGATCTTAAGGTTCATTTGTAGCTACACGTATCACCACATAAAGAACAAACTGATTTAGATATTGCTGTTTCGAATTTCTTCAGAAATACCCATAATAACTTTGGGTTGTAACAAAAACGTAACTTTTTTTTTGTCGCTGTGGACTATGGACGTGGTCTCGCCCCGCCAAGACGATCCGGGGTGACGCAAGAGGCGGCGCGTGACCCCATAGACCCACCATGCAACTCTCCTCTCTTCGCCGTGCGAGTGGGCCACCGGTACCTGATATTAGTCTTCGGTGGGCTACAAAAAAAAAAAAAAAAAATTAACCTGGAGTATGTCGATTTACAGGAAAATACTATTGCCCTGATTACTGAATCAAGAAGTAAGTAGTTTCTAAATATAAGCACAATATAGTATCAACACTACACTTAACAAAGTTTATAGAGAAATTGAGATAGTATCACCAATCAATTAACTATAAATCTTTTATGGCTGGTAGTTAAAATGTCATATTCTGTAGCAATATACTCTATCACTATAGTATCAAGAATAATAAGTCGATATATTGGAGTGAGACGTTATCTTGAACTGAGTAATTTGCTTTGTTCGGGAATTTTGATAATTTGCAGTAAAATAAAATTGGTTATGGCCATTGTAAAATTTCATTTGAAGTGAAAACTTCTATAGATTTGGATGGAGAGTAAATTCATGTAATTCATTATCGATATGGTCACATTAACGTTAACGCTATATCTGTGTAGTTATAAGTATAACTTATTTTTATTCGTTATAAATATAGCTATGAATATAAAATATTTATATTTAATATTGGGCTTGCGTAGCCGATGTGTTTTGGTAATAAATGAACCATATGAAAATAAATATATTACAATTGTTGCTTTTTATGCTAAACCTAGGCGGACTCGAGAGTTAAATGTCGACAGCTATACGCGTGTGTGATCCGCTCAGTGTTGTATAGCACCCCGTGTGGGCGAGATCTCTGACAGACGATTCAGGACTCTCTTGTGGCGTCCACAAAAAGCAAAGGCGATCACGACCATTCGTGAATACCGCACGGTGGCAACCGAAGCAGCGTACTTATTAGTTGGAATTTTCTCGTGGTACCTGGAGGCCAAGATATACGTCAAGTTTTACTAGCGGGTGTCTAGAGTACGCGAGGAAGGCGGTATTGTATCACCCGGTGAGTTTGGATGGAGTAGTGGCACCCTCTCTTTCTAACTGGTGCAGGTTTTGTTGGGATATGGATGTTTCGGCAAATACCTGTACACGGTCGCAAAGAGGGAGACGACTCCGTCCTGCAAACAGTGCGGTTGCAGCGAGAACACGGCGCAGCATACACTCAAGGTCTGCGTGACCAGGATAGAGCAGCGTTGTAAGCAGATTGCAACCATCGGTGTTGATCTGACGCAGCCAGCCATTATGAAAGTGATGGTCGACAACGTCAGGAACTGGGACGCGTTCGCTACCTTCTGCGAAGCAGTCATTTCACAGAAAGAGGCGGCGGGGTCATGCGGGACTCCTCAATCGTGATATGCTACGCCGACGGCGTATTAGACGGCACAGGCGCGAGGCTCTGCGCCTGATGCTCTATCTCTCTTGTGTCTATTCAATCGTTATCTAAAAAAAAGTGAATCAAAAAAATGTCTATTTATCGTATATACGTAGCCAAATAACATAAAATCATCATCATTACCGTCTTATCTTACATGAGTTCCACTGCTCCCAGAATGAGTAAGAAATTGACTAACTATACCATATTAGTCAGGAGGGTTGGTATAGGTTTTTATTTTAAATTTTATTTTCTTATTTTGTTGTAATTTGCATATTATATTATACGACATCTATGGGTTTTTAACCATGTTAGGGGGTAACAAATTGTATTTTTACTCCGTTACCACACGGACGAACATAAAATTACAAATTGCATGTTTTTAAATATGTCCAACATAATAACGTGAGTCTCTCCATAAAAGGGGGAATAATAACACCATCCCTACGCATGGCAGGCGGATTGGTGATCAAAGTTCGTGTTATAATTTTCCCAATATTGAGCTAAAATATATCATTAGCTGCGTTGACGCGATAAATAATTATTCAAAAATATTTAGTAATGAATAACCAGAAACATTATAAGAAGTAAAATAAAAATACAATAAGAGATGAATTGACTTTTACCCAGAAGAATCGGTATTAAACCGAAATAATAAAGCGATTCATAATTTCAAAAAATTATATCAATCCGGGACAACTCCAACTGATGTCGTTTGATCAAGAATTACAATATCAAGAAGGGAGACTGACGTCAGTCAAGCGGTCAGTTATAAAACTATTGCCAATCAATTTTTCCTATACGTAATATGAAAAAAGAATACATATATCGCCTTTTTGCTTCAATAATGTGTTATCTTGGAAAATTAAATTTTAGAGGAGTGTTTTTTTAAGTTTCAGAAAATAATTGATATATAAGTCTAACGGTTTTAATTATTTCATTACTCTATAATTAAATCATCTATGATTTAAATCAGATTCAGGATAAAAAAATATTCGTTACGAAACAATTATTTTGTGAAACTTGAAAAAAAAAACACTTCTCTAAAATGTAATTTTTCAAGATAACACATTATTGAAGCAAAGAGGCGATATATTGTGTTGATCCCAAATAATTGGGATAAGAGCAGGAGAATGATAATGATGAATTTTGAAAAATACCAGTACACACATTTTCAGAACATCTTACTTGTTCAGTCATATTGTTCAACTATGGATCAACTATGAATACTATAAACATTAGTTGATCATAGCACTATTCTATCAGTCATTACAGTAACGTTACCTAATACGTGTACACGCTACATAATGGACCTCATAAATCCATTTTAGTATAATAGAACCCTTTTACATCATCCCCTATAAGTATAGTACATATATATAGCTATATTAGATTTGTAACCTTTTCGACCGTATCCAAAAGTTAATAAATTCGTTTTCTTATCCGCAAATGTGATAAGCCATTATTCACTATATAAATAAGATTTTACTAAGCTAGCAAAAAAGCATATAGTCAATATAGATATTGACTAATATCTTCTTAAAATAGGAATGTTACTTTTTTGGTTGTATACATATTATTCATAATTATTAGTTACTAATCTCTTAATAAATATTAGAAACTTTATTGGTGACAGTGTTAATTATTTTAATATTTTTTTCTTATTGTAAATTAATTGTAATACGTATTAATATACGTAGTAATATAATATGTATGTTTCTTAGATGCGATAAATAAATAAATTATTTGTTATTTAAGTGCTCTCATTCAAGTTTGTATCTACTTGTTATTTAAGCGTTGCATTATCGAACTATATGTATAGGAAGTCGCATCATAATATTTTTTTTTCTTGCTCTTGTTGGCAAACGAGCAATCAGCGCTGTTACTGTTGCCTATGGACCTTTGCAATACCAGGGATATAGCTGGGCTGCTGCCTAACAATGAAAAATCTCAAATCTAAACAGAAAAATGGGCTCTCTTGCTCAAAGAACGAAGTACAGCGGCGTATTCTCACTATTCAAACGTCGATTCTGCGAGAGTCTGGTACTTTCTCAAACGGAGCGGTCCGCGACTGTAGACAGAAAACTGTCAAGGGCCACACTAGTACTACGTACGTAATATGTAAGAGTATTCGAAGCTGTTACCACAAAGTATGTATGGATAACTCTTTGTTAAAGACGACCACGTACATAGCCCACCACAAAAAAAAAGGTGTAAAATACTGTACGTAATTCGACTGGGAATTAGACTGTTGTCAATTTTGCCAAGACAGGAGATGGTATCTGAAAGAGTCCATCCGTCCCGCCGGATGGACTACCGAAGGTGAGAAGTCGGTACCAACAGAGAGTGTATGTTCATGGGGCTGTATGTCTTATCATTCGTTACCGAACGGATTGGGCGGGATGTGATCAGAGGCAATTTTTTTGAGAGGAGGCAATTTTATAGGCTATACTTTCATGTGCAAAAAAGTAACAAAATACTGTGTATATTTTAATGCCATT
The DNA here is from genome assembly GCA_905163515.2 of Lymantria monacha. Classification (NCBI taxonomy): domain Eukaryota; kingdom Metazoa; phylum Arthropoda; class Insecta; order Lepidoptera; family Erebidae; genus Lymantria; species Lymantria monacha. The sequence goes on along the minus strand of LR991094.1, from coordinate 8,797,567 downwards.
TTTGAATATTACATGTAAAACCTAAAATCTATGAGAGAAAAATAAAGAAACACCATTTCTAAGGCATGTCATCAGAGAGGACTATGTGATGTAAGTGGATAACATCTAATTTTGTTTAAAATACCAAAACCAGAGTTTACTGTAGATAGTAAAGAATAAAACTACGGGCAATCCATGTGTCGCACGGAATTTTCTAAACATATTTCTATTATGAAGCCTTGCTGTGTGGTAGCTTCTACGAATACTACCAACCCTTACTTCACTCGTGGATGTCGTAAAAGACGCTTCGTGGATGTCTAAGAGCCTTATAACGACCTGGGCCAACTCCATCAAGTCCAAGGAGGGTTGACGTCTGGCAGGCAGCCGATCATAATATTATTGCCAATAACTTTTACAATATGTACTATGAAAGAAGAGTACAACCTGTATCGACCCCAAGTAATTGGGATAAGAGTAGGAGAATGATGAATGACTATTATGAAGCAATGTCCCTTATATACGTGACTAAAATGCTCCTAAATGCTTGGAAGATTTTGATGACACTTTTAGATGTATTTAGATAATTTCAATAATGATTTAGATTAACAATTGGATCTGGTAGATGGCCGTGCATTCGTTTAAAAAAATCTATTTGAATAGTATTTGAAGAGAATAGCGTCTGATGAAGCTAGCGTATAAATAAAATTGTCATAATGATAAATTTTTAAAGAGATTTTTATTGATATTTTCAACCATCATTCTTCTATTTCTTTTTTAATTCTTTTGTTGTGATATTCTTTGCTACTTATATTCTAGAATAGATGTATCTGTTCAAAAATGCGCAAATTAACCTCTGCCTGTATGACGACTGCACAAACTATCTCCAGAGTCTCTGGAGATAGGCAAAAGCTGGCCAAAGATAGTGGGCCTGTTTGTAATGATTTGGCTTATAGTAAATTACTCAGATTTTCAACTCACAAGAGAATAGAACACACACAATAGCCATTAAACAATTTGCATTGGCCAAAGTAGCCGTTTATGGTTTGTGTCAGTCACATTAAATATGTAGTGAGTTTACTAATATATTAGTGGAGTTTTTAACCAAATGAAATACACAATTGTGAGAAATCTTTTTATTTATTTTTTAACCAAGCCAACATGATAATGTATGGCATGTAAATAATCCAATTAAGAGCAGTGGCAGCATAGCATGCAAAAAAAAACCGATGTAGGATAATATAATTTAATATTAATTGAAAATTACAAAATTAAGATTTACTTAATATAACCTATTGCTAAGGTGTGACTATGTTGGCGATCGACTAAATAGTGACGAACGTTCACATGAGAATTCATCAATTCGGTTCACATAAAAATTCGTCATTTTGAACACAAAACACAACAGACAACAGTCTTCGGCAGGCGTTCCTGAGTCAGCGTTCTCTGTATCCACTTGTGTTGAGTGTTGCATTTGGTATTTCTGATATTAAGGCAACGTGATTAACTAGCGACGTCCCTGACTACGTCTGCGTAACAAACTTTGTATTTTGGGAGACTATACAAACATACAATGAATGGATGCATTATACACTTAGAATCGGTACAACAATTTTTGGATCGCATATTTGTTTTTAACAAAATATTTAACTTCGTGCGAATCGAATCCATAATATTAATATAGTAGTTCAATATCGTAACTACTAAATAGTGTGCACTCGATAGAAATAAGAATGTAAAATATAATGAAGTACACAATAATATTATTTCCAATCCAAATATATTAAAATCATATTTCACATCGAATTGAGAATTAATTGACGGCAAATATTAATGATTTTTTTTTTGTTTCAGCCAGGATCCGAACTTCAGACACTGAGGACAAAGTTAGGGTACCGGTGGCCCGCACGGTGAAGAGATGAGGTCACGTGCCGCCTCTTCCGTTACCCCGGACCGATTTGGCGGGGCGAGACGCATCCATTGACCACCGCAAAAAAAAAAGAAAAATAAGGATCCGAACTCCAGTTCTAGCAAATAATAGTCGCTCATTTATGGTAATGGGTCAACTAATACATCATCATCAACACCATCCTGGTCTTATCCCAATTACATATTGAAAAATTTTTGTATGGTTTTATGATCACCTGCTTACCTGACAGGAACCCTTCTTGTGTAATTGTTAACCAAACGGCATCAGACGGTGCTGGCTCAGGTCTATGTAAAGCTCTTAATCGTCTTTTAGGACACCTACGTACAATTTAAAGGTTGGTAGTATTCATAGCCCTTACCATACAGCAGGAATGCAACAGTAATGGGCTAACTAATACACCATAGTTCATCTAATATGTAGGCTAAAATCTCAATATCAGTCTATCTACGTTCACCTTATAGACCTTTTTTTTTATTTCTATTTTGTCGCTGTGGAAACGCATTTACGTGCTATTCCCCGTCGGTGATAGACAGGGGGGAGTGTGGGACTCACCGGCTAGCTGAAACCCGACCGGAATACTCACTAAAACCACAGCGGCCCCTTCCGCGCTTTTACAGGGCGCCGGAGAGATCGTCTACTAACATTCGATACCCGGCATCCCGACGCTTGGCCTTCTGGCCACGTCCCACCGTCCTTCAAGGCGGTGGGAGGAGGTGCGCATAACGGCGCCTCCTCCTCCCCGGTCGCCGGCGGCGGAACGAGTCAGCGGACGCAAGCGCCTCGCGTTCCCGCTCCATGGCCTCATTTCTTTTCATGATGGCCTCACAAAAGGAGGCCATTGACGACCAGCACCTGTCGCTGTCAAGCATCTTGGAGATGATGGGCGACAACGACAGATCGCTCCTAACGACCGCTGACTGGACGTGGCGCTGGGGCCCCCAGGCGTGACATACCTCCAAAGTGTGGCGCGCATCGTCTACTGGCGCGCCACACTCGTGACATCCTGGGGTCCCTTCTCTTCCAATTCTATGCAGGTACTTGCCGAAGACTCCGTGTCCGGTAAGCACCTGCACCATCCTAAAACTTAGGCTGCCATGCCTTCTATTAATTCAGCGGTGGAGATGCGGCGCAACCGCCTCCACAGTCCCCCGCCCTGCTACGGGAGACTCCAGTTCCTCTCTCCACCGCCGGATAACATCCCTTCGGGCCACTTCCAAGGCTCTGCCCAGTCCCCCTTATGGAGACTTGCTCGCCGTCGGCCCGCGCCGCAACACGCAGTCGGTAGACCTCCGCCAGGGCCTTAGCCACAAATGGCCAAGGCGGGTCGCCCGCCAGCAATGTTGCCGCGGTCCACGAAACCGTACGGTAGCCCCTGATAGCCCTCACATGCCATGGCCCTCTGCGGACGTCGCAGAAGGGCCCTGTTGCGGGCGGTGAGGAAGAGCTTATAACGACCTAAGCCAACTCCATCTGGTGCCGTTTGGTCAACAATTACATTCCCAAGGAGGGTTAACGTCTGGCAGTCAGCCGGTCATAAAACTATTGTCAATAACTTTTATAATATGTACTATGAAAGAAAAGTACATATTGTATCGACCCTAGGTATTAGGGATAAGAGGAGGAGAATGATGATGAACGTCCATCTTTAGATATCGGTTTTCTCAAAGACCTTTTTATAGTGGTAGGACCACGCTGTTGACAGTTCTCTGTCTAAAGTCTCGGGCCGGTCCGTCCGGGGTAGGACCACATTCTCGCAGAAGATCGACGTCTGAGTAGTGGCAATGTTCTAATGCGCTTCGTTCGGTGAGTGAGAGAGCTGGCAGTCCAACTGGGGTGGGTTTGGGGTTTGTATTGGTAGGCCGCGGCCTGGCTATACTCTTGGTATTGCAAAGGTCCATGGGCGGCAGTGACACTTACCATCAGGTGTGCTGTCTGCTCGTTTGCCACCATATGCAATAAAAAAAATGACCGTACACGTCATAATCGCCACACTAGGCAGATGAGTTAGCGATCGCATTTTGTTAAAAGTTTTTAAGGATAGTGCTTCGGACCATTGTTCCAGAGATGCCATATTATATTCTAACAAGTGATAAATGTATGCAGCATAAAATAGAATCAGCATAAACCAATAAGTCCATGAAGGAAACGTGAAAATATATATGAAAAAGTCGTATGAGGAATAAGTTAGATAAGATTTTTACACAATTCCATTCTCGTTTTTAATGTTTTTTTTTTGGGAACAGGTGGGGAATTGAATTTAAACATCAGCCAAGTAACGAGTAAATCTACTTATGTTGTGATACCGAAATATTAAAAATGGCCTGATTTTAACGAAATGAGCTACAGTTACTTGAGTATTCGTAAGATGAAATCGGAATGTGTTGTAACACGAATATCTTTGTCGTTCTTATTCAAGTTATACATGTTACTTAGATGTGAACACATTAAGAGATTGCTAGTGGTAAATTACATCAGTCATTCGTTGTGGTGTAGATGTTCTATCGTAAATTCCTTTCGCGTACGACGGATACTTTGTAGACACATAAGTTGGGAATAGGGTTGAATTTTCAACTAGGTCTTCATTAATTATTTACCTATTAAGCGGATTGTTTGTTTGCGTGACTAGCATGAATTGAAAATGAAAATGTATTGTTGTAATGATTTGTTTGTTTGCACTCAAATTGTACTTAGTTATTTCTAATTGTCTAATTTAAATATCGTCTTATAATATATTATTATTATATAATTTTCTGGTGGTGACGGAGTAAGATTACAATTCACCACCCCCTATCTTACCCGTGGGTGATCGTAAGAGACGACTAAGGGATATAAATGCAAATAACATCAATGCTAGAGAAGGAAAACTCGAAACAAAACCCTATACCAACACGTCTGACCAGCGCGGTATAGTAGGTTAAGTTCCCTCCCATTACGGAGGAGGCCCGCACCCAACAGTTGTACATATATGGACTGTGATGATGATGATGATGAATTTTCCGGTATATATTATAAAGTTATCTGTGTGTAATGAAGACAAGACGGAGTAAGAGTATATATATAGAGAGAGAGAGATATATATAGCATTTTTTATTTTCTTATTTTAAAAAGACTCCACTAAAGAAGTAATCCTTTAGTTTACATACAAATAATTATATCTCTCAGAGAAGGATTTTCTAAAAATTCTATTTCATCTGACCTTTACAGGGCAGAAAGCAAGTCCACACTAAATTCCAAGTCTGTAGGGGCAGTATTGGAAAATGTAGATTTTTTGGGTTAACACGCAATCGGCTTTAGAGGTGGAATTTTTAAAAAGCCGTTCTTAGTTAATCTGTTTATTGTAACAAAAATATGCCTACCGAAATTCAAGTCTGTAGGAGATATATTTAAAAAATGTGATTTTTACACCCCATTTTTTTTTTCGCGCCTGCGCCGCCTCGGCCGCTGGCGGCGGCCCGGGTCGCGGGAGTCCTCCCTGACTCGTTCCGCCGCCTCCTTCCGCGAGATGACAGCCTCGCAGAAGGCGGCGACCGCGTCCCGATTCCTGACGCTGTCGACCATCGCCCTCGCGACAGCCGGCAGCGTCAGGTCGGCACCGATAATAGCGACGAGGTCGCGGCGCTGCCCGTCCCAGCCCGAACATTCCTCGAGCGTATGTTGCGCCGTGTCCTCGTCACTACTGCAATGATGGCAGGCCGGAGTCCATTCCCTGTACACAACCGTGTGCAGGTATTTCCCGAAGCACCCGTGCCCCGTCAACACCTGCACCAGTCGGAAGGTGAGGACTCCGTGCCGCCGCTCCATCCATTCAATCAGTACGGGCCGGAGGGCCTCAACGGTAACGACACCGTGTCTAGGCCTCTCCAGCCGCGTAACCCAACGGGCGATGACGTCTCGGCGGGCATCCTCGCGCCAGGTGGCTATCTCGCTCAACGATGGGGAGCCACCTTCGTCGCGCACTGAGGTAACCCGCCGGTAGAGGTCGGAGAGCATCTCCGCCTCTAGGTCCCACGGAGTGTCCCGGCCAATAGGCACGCTGCCTCTGTCGACACCGTGCGGTACCCGCGAATGGCTCTGACCGCCATGGCTCTCTGTGGCTTCCACAGAACCGCCCTGAGCTGGACGTTCAGAGCCCTTGCCCACACGGGTGCGCCGTACATGGCCATCGAGCGGATCACCCCCGCATACAGCCGCCGGCCCTCGAAACTGGGTCCGCCCACGTTCGGCATGAGCCGAGAAAGGCCGGACGCCGCGCCGACCAGCCGGGGAGCAATCTGTCGGAAATGCTCCCGGCACCACCATCGCCCGTCGAGCACCAGACCCAAGTACTTCATATGAGCCTGGATACTGATCTGGATGGAGTTGACGACTAACGAGGCGCCGGTTGGCAGCCTTACGCGTGGCCCATGGAATAATAGGGCCTCCATCTTAGATTTTTACACCCCAGCAACCCCCTTGCGGGTGAAATTTCGTAAAATCCGTTCTTAGCTGACCTTTACTCAGCGAAAGGAGTATTCCTACCAAATTTAAAGTCTGTAGGCCTTATGGTTCCAGAGATATCGTGATGAGTCAATACATAAGTGGAAATCTCTTATATATATAATACTAGCTTCTGCCCGCGGCTTCGCCCGCGTAAAAGGTTACTTTCCTAAAGTTTTTAATCCCTATTTTTATTTTTGACCGTCGGTAATACAGTGCAACGGTATTACAATACTCAGGGTTGGAACTTCATTACTGGACTGCTAGACGGCGTTAAAGAAGCTAGATTTTGAGATTTTTTGACAAACAATTTTTTTATTTTTCATATAAAAATTTTGATTTTTTTTTAATTAAAAGTATCCTATGTTACTTTTAATACCTCCAAGAATATGTGTACAATGTTTCATGATGATCCGTTGAGTAGTTTTAGCGTGAAGGCGTAACAAATAAACTTACATTCACATTTATATATTAGTAGGGATAGGGATGTATATATATATATATATATATATATATATATATATATATAGAATATAGATAAAAGATAAATTATAACTCATCCTTTCTATCTCGATTTTTGCAAACATGTTGATTAAAAACTGGCTAAACAGCGAACGAAAATATAGCAGATGATCTTATATTCCTTTCCTAATCATTATAGGGTAAAATAAAAAGTTGCAGTAGATATATATATAATTTTATAAAGCGGTGTTAGTATATAAAAACCAAACAACTGCTGAAATAGAGTATCGACCATCGCCGTAGCATGAACAAACCGATATTGTACCAGAAACTGTAATGTATCGTGTGAGCGATGGATTTCAGTTATTCGATGCAAGCTATTACCATGGCTTTGAATTACAATATTCTGCTTAGAAAATTACCGTCCAATCATTTCAAAGTCTACGTTCATATGAGGCCGTGTCCTAAAAGTACATGACCTCTCTAAAGCTTAGAAACCTCTAAACACTTGTACCAAACGTTTATGTTACATCAACCTTTTTAGAGTTCCATACCCAAAAGATAAAACAGGACTCTATTACTAAGACTCCGCTGTCCGTCCGTTGCTTCGCCTGTCTGTCACCAGGTTGCTCTCCTAAACCGTGATAGTTGGTTTTCTCATTTTATTTAGTTTAAACATTAATTTAAACTTAAGTCGAATTATATTTCAGAATAATAATAATAATAATAATAATAATAATTTATTTATATCAGACATCAGAGATCCATAGTATTGTTAGTAACTAAACTTAACCTATGTTAGATCATGTTACAATCTTAAAAATAAGTAATAATTAAATAATAACAACAGTATTCGAAAACTGATAGAACAGTGTCCTATGCCATCAATATCCGAACACAGTGTTTAAAAAAAGGGCTGTCCCATTTAGAGGCTAGGGTCTTTAGAATGGTGTTGGTGCTCGCACAGGTTCTGCATAGCAGCGACGCAATTTTTTTTCGCATACAGGCATGAAACCCGTCAGTGCGCGCTTCGACGAACATACCAGATGCGCTACAGAATCGCGGGAGCCCCAACAGTAACCTAAAGGCATTGTTATATTGGACGCGAAGGGTGTTGACCGATTTTTGAGTATATGTGGACCATAGACCACTCGTATAAAAAGTTTGGCAAAAAGACTTGAACAAAGTAATTTTGACTTCCCGCGAGCATCGATAAAACCTACGGACCAACATGTTAGCTCTCACGGTCAACGCCCTTCGTTCCCTCTCTATATCCAGTTCATCGCTAAGATTTTCAGAGACGACATGTCCCAAATACTTGAATTGGGTTACCCGTTTTAATGCAGTCCCACATAGCATCACTGACGGTACCTCTGCTAAGTTTTTGCCCCTAGGTACAAATACCATGAACTCACTTTTTTGCACATTATAATGTAACCCGTGGCTTTCAGCATACTTTTCACATATACTCAATAGTTTTCTAAGAGCACTAATAGATGGTGCCAGCAGCACCATATCGTCAGCATAACTAATATTATTGATACAAGTACCATCAATATAGCATCCAATCGGTTGTCTGCTGAGACCATCTATTAATTCATTGACGTAAAGGTTGAAGAGGTGGGGAGAGGTTACACCCCCTTGCCTCACTCCACATTCCAACCCGTATGGATTAGAAAACTCCCCAGACCATTTTACAACATTAATTTGATTGGCGTACCAATACTCAAAAATAGAACATATCCCTTTGGGCAAACTTGTATCACGGAGCTTTCGCCACAGTATGTCATAACATACTGTGTCAAAAGCCCGCGAAAGATCTAAAAAACAAGCATAAACCGGCGTCTTTCTGTCCGTGTAATATCTAGTTGTATATTTAAAGCTCATTATAGCACTCTCGGTGGACAGACCCGGTCTGAAACCGAACTGCCCATCATGTATTTGTAGGTGCTTTGAGAGGTGTTTATCAAGAAGCCGGTCCAATACTTTAGCTATAATAGTAGCCAATGATATTGGCCTATAATTATTTTTATCTGAGATATCACCCGTTCTATTTTTGAGTACTGGCACCACTATAGTTTTTATCAAGTTTTGAGGCAGATAGGAATGACCAATACATAGTGAGTAGAACGTAGCTAATACTCTAGGCAAGTGAGGACCTGCATTCTGCAGATGCTCAACGCTGAGACCGTCGTGACCCGGAGATTTACCCCTGGTCATATGTTGAACTACATCGGTAACTTCTTTGGCAGATATAAAGATATTTTCCTTGTCACGACACTCCTCGGAATCGAACACCGGTACAGAATATTTAGTGGCAGACTTCACACAAAAGTGATTCTTAAACAAATTAGCTATACTTTTTTTTTCTGATTCACCAGCTACACTCACAGGGAGGCCCGACTTAAGGTTCAGTCTACCAACGCTCTTCCAGAATTCTACGAAATTCTTGGTAGATCTTTGACTCGCGATGATGTCCATTTTAACCTGATCTTGGTTATTTTGACACCATTTAAGTCGAGCCTTAAACTTTTTTCTACTCTCATACATATTATCATATATTTCCCCATGTACCGGTCTACCACTGGACACCCATACCTGAAACCTCAACCGAGCGTCCCTATGAGCAGAGCTTACATGTCTATTCCAACCAATTAAATTCCTACGTTTATTTACATTTTTTTTTACAAAAGTCTGCATGGCACTCTCTCTTAAAATTGAAATAATGTTGCTGTACATTTTATCTAATTCTAATTTATGTTCGGCATTATTACAATTTTTGTTCACACATTGTGAAAATACCAAAGGTAAGTTAATTAATTTAAGTCTATTATTACAGTGCACAGAATATTCGTTAATATGTGGGATCTGACGTTCGCCCCATATAACAGACCCATTAATATTATTAGTTACCGTTAAAGTCTTTTTACGGATAATTTTTAAGTCACAGTACACTTCTAATGGGTGGTGATCTGACCACATAACATCATAACGTACCTTTATGTCCATAATAGTCTCCAATGCCGATTGCGTCACTAGACAATGGTCTAGCCACCTCCGACACCCATGTGCATCACTTACAAACGTATATTCACTAGAACATAAACCAAACCTGTGTATATCTGCACATAACCACGATTGATCAACACAAAAACGCGATAATTCGATCTCAAATAACTCCGTGGGATGTGCATTAAAGTCTCCCAAAATAAAAACCGATTCAGTTTCATTATTGTCTATTATAGCACTAATTTCACTTAAACATTCCGTGAACTCGGGTAGATTATCTATTGACTGCGTAGGCATATACACGCTGAATACGATAAAGAACCGGTTTGCTATCTCGAACCGCACAGCTGTGATGTGATAATAATTTAATCATTTTTCAAAAGAATATTAATAACATAGTGAAATGTTTCAATAACTACTCGTAGTTGCACTGAAATATATTGAGTCGCGTGAATTGTTTTATACGCTCGAATTTATTGATGCGTTGACAGTGGCTTAATTTGGAACGGCAATATTATCAATGTTTTATTGACATCACGGTAATAAGATTTATTATTCGGATAGATAGGATTTTAATATTTAATTTAATATTTAATAAGGATTTTAATATTTAATTATTCTGAAAAGATTTGCATATAGATTCAAACGATATTTTATCGTTTAATATGTTTTATAGTTGTTTATTCTTAGTTAGACGGATATTTGTATTATGTTAAAACTTAAGACCTATCAATCTAATTAGTCTTTCTATTATCTATATATATATATATATATGTATATATATATATATAATAATAATAATTTATTTATTGTCATACAGAATCCGATCACGTAAAATACATATTTCATTAATTAATTTCCCGTGTGGTGTCGGAATGAGGATACACTTCACCTTTCCATTTTAGTGTAAGTTTATATCCAATACAGTATCTATTATTTGTTACATTTTGACCCACTCTTTGATTTTAATTTCGTTCAGTAATTCTAAAACATTAAATTATGGTAATTATTACAATATGACAATTTAAGAATATCATACATACATATCATCACGCCATATCCCTTGCAGGGTAGGCAGAGAGAACAGAGTGCCAGAGAACTCTATCTCTGCATACTTCACTCGCTTCCTCAACATTCATAATTCTCTTCATACACGCTCGCCGGTTTCGGAGACTCTTGACTCCACCTTCCTTCAGTACATGACCGATCTGGTCTAGGTAGGTTAGTCTCGGTCTCCCTCGGTACCTACATCCTTCCACTTTCGCATTGTATATCTTCTTAACCAGGCGTTCGTTCGGCATTCTTTCCACATGTCCGAACCATCGGAGCATTCCCTTTCGCATCTTTACACCAATACTCTCTTTCATACCTACTCGCTCTCTTACGTCGTCGTTACGAATGCGGTCGGTCAGCCTAACTCCACAGATTTTCCGCAGAGATCGCATTTCGACCGCATTAATTTTACTATCATACTCTTTTCTGCATACCCAACTCTCGCTTCCATACAGTAATGTTGGGACAAGCACTGCGTTATGTATTGCTACACGTGCCTTCTGGCTGAGGTGGTGGCTGCCGAGAAGTTGCCCCAACGCTCCGTTCACTCTATTTCCCGCATTCACTCTTCGTTCTATATCAGTGGTGTACCTTCCATCTCGGCTAAATTATCTAAATTTAAGAATATCAATATGATTTAAATCTAATGTAGATACGACGACATTACAAAATACGTCTACACTAAGAATACTAAATCAACAAAAATAATACAAAGCTAAATTAATATTTGGTTATTTTTGTTTTAGCTTATTTTATATTATATAAAAGATAAACTATTAATGTGGTTCATATCTATATGATAAATAATTTATACAGATAACTATAAACGCTGACAACTTTCGGAATGATTTAATGATTTAAGCGTCTGTAACCGAACTAGGCTTTTGCCTGTACTTCGGCTATCAGTGCCAAACCCCCGAATGATATATATTAAATAAGTAAGTCCTGCGTGTGCAACTTTTTGGGATGATGTACTGAGAAAATAATCTAAAATACATCTATATATATTGTGTGTGTGTGTGTGTGCGTGCGTGCGTGTGTGTGTTTGCGTGTGTGTGCGTGCGTGTGTGTGTGTCTATATGAGTGCTTGCGTGCGTGGTTGTGTGCGTGCGTGTGTGTATGTATGTGTGTGTGTGTGTGAGTATGTATGAGTGTGTGTGCACATGTGCAATATTTATGCTGGTTTATTTCAGTCTTATTTAGGATTTTATTTTTGCATTATTTGTAGGCGAAGCTCAGTTTCTTCGTAATTTAAATTTTGTATATACTGTGTTAATTTTGTTTTGCATTGAGATTTTGTTAACGGGTACATATTTAAAACTTTGTTGATTTTATTGTATAGATATGGTCGGCTGAAAACAGGAAATTTTCTATTGAATTTACTTTTTGATTCCATGGGGATGTGACACACCATATGTTTTCTACGCTTGTTTATGAAAAGTTGTGAATCATAAGTTAGCTTGCTATGCTGTAATAAAATGATTTTTAAAATACATAATTGTCTTACAGTTAATAAAACAAGTCTTATAAAATATATATAATATATATATTCATTTTGTTTGTTGTGTGGTAGCGTCTACGAATACCACTAACCATCATGATGCCATCTGGTCAGCAATTGCATTCCCAAGGAGGGTTGATGTCAGGCAGGCGGCCGGTCGTAAAACTATTGCCAATAACTTTTGCAATATGTAGGAAGAGGGGTACATATTGCGTCGACCCCAAATAATTGGGAGAAGAGCAGGAGAATGATAATAATGATATATATATATATATAATATCTGGATGACCGAGCCTTGTTCAGTATTTTCTTGTTAGTGTGTTTTGGAAGATATATTTAAATATAATAAAAAATAATGTAACAATAAATAAAAAAAGGCAAAAAGTAAAAATAGAAACTAAAAAAATATATCGAGCAAAAAGGAGCCAAAATCACGTTTGTTGTATGGGAGTACTCCTTAAATATTTATTTTATTTTGTTATATAGTATTTGTCGTTATAGCGGCAACAAAAATACATCATCTGTGAAAATTTCTGTCTGACTGCTGTCTATCATGGATTCAGTCTGGTGATAGATAGATGGACGGACGGACAGCCAGCGAAATCTTAGTTATATGATTTTACGCTTTGGGTACGGAAACCTGAAAAGTTTGAAATCACATAAACGCTTGGTACAATGGAATTATTTTTTAAAATTGGAATGTCTCGAAAATCACAATACTGTATTAATACGGCATTTTAAAGTTTCACGCTATAAAGAGGCCATACACTTTTAGGACACGGCGTCATAGGTACGTAGAGTTTGAAATTTAAAATTTTTGGACAGCAATTATCGAAGCCGAATATTGTAATTGAGGGGCATGATAATACACGCTCATAAGATGTATTACCCGTTTTAATTTTACTCTGGTGAGGGTATTTTTACCGCATAATGATTAGAAAAGAGAGATAGTCATTTGCTATATTTTTGATCGCTGTTTAGTCAGCGTTTAATCAATATATTTGTAAAAATCGAGACGAAAAGGCTGAGTTATGTTAGGAACAATCAGTAAGATATGATAGGGAGACAGGATGTTATTGCTGATCAGATTGGTCGCAAGACGCCATGACCTACCTATGTGAAATACTACGGTCGTTTCGATTTCTTTATACCATTTACTTGCAAATATTTTAAATCATTCGAAGGGGCTCGAATATTAAAATAAATCCTTCGAATAAGTAATAAACCCCGAGTCCGACAACCGCTCGAGTTGCTGAATACTCCGAAGGCGGGCCGGTCTCTCAACTCACATCTTAAAATTAAGAGCTGGCGTGCCAAAATTATACAATACCATCAGTTTGCAAGAAAAAACATTGCATTGCTATGTTATCGGATCAACTATACTGACCGGTTGTTCTCAAGCAGAGTCTGTATTTATTCTTAGAATTCTCCAAATACCATCAAATTACTCCTTCGAATTTCAGAAAGTGCAGGTGGCTATTAAAGTCTGCTTCGCAATAACTATAAACAAAGCTCGAGGTCAAATTCTTAAGGTAGCGGTAGTAGACTTGAAAGAAAACTGCTTCTCCCATGGGCAGTTGTATGTGACATGCTTCAGAGTAGGCTCACAAAGTAGCCTGGTAATTCTAGCATCCCAAAAGAAAAGCAAAAAATATTGTTTACAAAGAAATATTGATATAAATAGGTGTAGTATCGCGGGTGAATGTCAAAGACGCGGTGCCAGTGTTCGGCCTAAATTCAAATGGAGAAGACGGTGGGTTATGGGGCCGCACACTACACTTCCGTCGCCTCGTTCGGAATGAGCGCGGTGTATTCAAAACATGGCCTGATAAGAAACAAGCCTCGTGTCCATAATATGTAACAAAATTTCATTTGATTTTCATGTTTATTGAACCTTCCCTACACTATAATAAAGGTTGTTATAATCATCATCATCACCATCACAGCCCATATACCTCCCACTGTTGGGCTCGGGCCTCCTTCGTAATGGGAGGTCAGTTAACCTACCATACCGCGCTGGTCAGACGTGTTGGTATAGGGTTTTGTTTCGAGTTTTCCTTCTCTTGCATAGATGTTAGATGCATTTTATATTCCTTAGTCGTCTCTTACGATCATCCACGGGTAAGATGGTGGTGAATTGTATGAATTCTTACTCCATCACCACATGGATAAGATTATTATACTATATAAGTATACAAACATTTATACATAATAATTTATAAATAACAATAAAATTAATCACGTAAAAAACAAACGAAAATCCTATTAGAACCATTTTCGACTTCTACGCAGACAAAGATGCGGGCAAATGATAATAATTAATAAAATAATAAAAAAAGGCCAAAAAGTAAATAAGAAAAAGTAAGGATCCGAACCGAGCTCCGGTTTGTTTGGATTAGACTACTCGATATTCCAACGTCTATTCTTAATGACAGCGTCAAAATTTGAAAATTTTCATATTCTAATAGTTTTAATACAACGAAAAATTATATTTTTTGTTGGCGAAAAATATTGACAAAACTATATTTTCTACTTCTTCTTCTTGATGAATGGCTTCTGTTAGCGATTAACCGCAACTTTGCCAATGTCGCGTAAGGTATATTTTCTATAAATGAAACCTAGTAGCTCACTAAACGTCTATTCTTAATGACAGCGTCAAAATTTGAAAATTTTCATATTCTAATAGTTTTAATACAACGAAAAATTATATTTTTTGTTGCATATTGACAAAACTATATTTTCTATAAATGAAACCTAGCTAGATCGATTAATGGCCCCCGAAACCCCTTGTATGCTAAATTTCAAGAGAATCGTTGGAGCCGTTTCCGAGATTCAGATTACATATATATATATATATATATATATATATATATATATATATATATATATATATATATATATATACAAGAATTGCTCGTTTAAAGATATAGTGAGATATATATATATATATATATATATATATATATATATATATCTATACTAATTACTAATAATATTATAAAGCTGAAGAGTTTGTTTGTTTGAACGCGCTAATCTCAGGAACTACCGGTCCGATTTGAAAAATTCTTTCAGTGTTAAATATCTCATTTATCGAGGAAGGCTATAGGCTATATATCATCACGCTAAGACTAATAGGAGCAGAGCAACAATGAAAAATGTTTCAAAATCGGGTTTTTGTTTCCTTTTGTGAGCTTCCGCTGCGAAAACGGTTAAAGTTGCGTGAAAATTATGTACTACATAATTGTTCCCCTTTCAAAGTTCTAAATAAAAGTCTGCGAGAGCATATGTCTTTCTTTTAAGATTGGCTCACTATAACCTTTTTTATACTAATCAAATTTGTTTCAAAATAATATGATATTTTCGAAGGTGTTTTTATAAACATAATATTAATCCTTATCCAAATAAATGAGTTATTCATCACAAGTATTTAATTTAAAACGAAATTGCCCTTTACATTATTTGATTTCAATGAATATCTTAGGAAATATCGCAGTTTAAAAATAACATCGCAGCAAAATAATGATCAAGTACTGAGCGCGCATTTACGGTAAAAATACTGGGTCCTATAATCTTATATTAAAAAAAACTCAAACTAATGTTATTTCATAGTACTTCTGCACACACTACATTTTTAGTTTTGTTTTCTTCTCATGACCTGCCGTCGGCTTTACGCATCCTAAATAATAATAATGAGTATAGGACGTATTAGTGCCTGCCCTCATGTATGGCAGTGAAAGTTAGATTTGGCGGGGAAGACATGAAAGTAGAATAAATGCTGTAGAGCTGACAGCTCTTCGTAACGTGTGTGATGTAAGTATGAAAGATAAAATTAGGTATAATGTTATAAAAGAGCGCTGGTATGCTGAGATGGGTTGGACACAAAGCGGAAGAAATAATGAGTGGGCAGAGGTTGACGAAGCAAATATATAAAGCAATCATGAATGCGACGAATACAAGGGGAAGACCACGTCATACTTTTCTGGACCAAATTGGAGATTTGTTCACGAGAGGTCATCATCATCATCATCATTCTCCTACTCTTATCCCAATTACTTGAGGTCCATACAATAAGTACTCTTCATTCATAGTACACATTGTAAAAGTTATAGGCAATAGTTTTATGACTGGCCGCCTGCCAGACGTCAACCCTCCTTGGGAATATAATTGTTGACTAAACGGCATCAGATGGAGTTGGCCCAGGTCATTCTAAGGCTCTTAGTTGTCTTTTACGACATCCACGAGCAAAGTGAGGATTGGTAGTATTCGTAGCCACTACCACACAGCGAGGTCATACACATTAAAAGTATGCGTAATCGAAAATAGGCGTAAGTGTATGTATGTATGTATCTATAAAAAGTATAGATAAGACCCAATACTTTTACTTAAGGTTTAATGTTCCACTCTTACTAATAAAAGCGTCATGTAGGTACCTAAAACAACTTTAACGTATGTATTATTTAAAATATTTCCATCTTTTACGTAAACGAATTCGCGAGATAAAGTTAACGTTAGCCCAAAGTACCTATTCCACGCGGACGAAGTCGCGGGCGGAAGCTAGTATATATATATATATGTTATATACTAAGAATCTTGGAAATAGTTCAATCGATTTCTTCCATGACGTTTCGGAGTGATAAATCCATCTAACTAGATTTATAACTAGAAAAATATATAATTAAATACAATATGAAGGTTAATTTAGGCAGTCATTGAGAATAAAAATAGCTTAGTTGGGAAATATAGGAGTCACTTAATACAAAATACCCTCCTCCATCTTCCCATTGTACTCTTTTTTTACCCGACTACAAAGGAGTGGTAAGTATTGTGTTTAACAGTCTATGTATGTATGTATGTTTGTATGTTCCTTTGAAGCACTATATATACCAAACGCCTGGGCCGATTTTTATGATTCGTACGTCAATCGATTCCTCTTAATCCGGCGAGTGTCATTAAAGATATGACGTTATTGAAAATTTAATATGGCGACAACTGGACGCCATATTGTGAAAATTAAAAAAATTAAAGTCAACAAACTATATCGAGTGGGGTATCGTTAAATAGGTATTTAAAAATCATTTTTAGTTTTCTCTCAACATTTTTCGATTTGACGGGCCGTTTAGGATCTATATCGATTTAAAGTTTCGTAACCACCTTTCTCACATATAGGTTATTTAGACAGTAGAAATTTACGATGAAAAGACGAAAAATTCATATAACTGGATGTGGATGGAGATATACTGAAGTATCTAGTAGGTATATTGTCCAATATACCATAGGTAGTCCTACCTAAAGTATCTAATGTCTGACGCGGTCGCCCATCTCCAATTTCTAACGATTTAGTACTCAACTTCATTCGAAAAACTATATATAGTTAGGTACTTACCTACTTATTAATAAATAAGATAACTATAGCTACCTAGGTATTTATAACTAAAAAGTATAAAATAAAAAAAATGATTAAAAAAATCAAAAAACCCGACTGCGTAAAAATCGTCCCAAACTTGTCACCAAAACCTACCTACATTACCTACGTACTACCTACGTACATAATAAAAAAACTGAAAAGAAAAAAACAAGCACTTAGATGTCCGGTGGTCTAGAATTCCATAATATATTATTGAATAATTACTATTGCAGAAAATGAAATATATTCTAATAATAGAACTTGACAACTGAACAGTCGGGATCCATTGAAAAATTAGATTTACTGTCGAATAAAGAATGAAATTTGATTTTTTGATTGAAAAATTAGATTTACTGTCGAATAAAGGATCCCGACTGTTCAGTTGTCAAGTTCTATTATTAAAATATATTTCATTTTCTGCAATAGTATTTATTCAATAATATATTATGGAATTCTAGACCACCGGACATCTAAGTGCTTGTTTTTTTCTTTTCAGTTTTTTTATTATGTACGTAGTTTTGGTGACGAGTTTGGGACGATTTTTACGCAGTCGGGTTTTTGATTTTTTTAATCATTTTTTTTTATTATTTTCCGTTATTAAATTATTCATTATTTTTTTCATTATTTCATTATTATTTTTTTCATTTAAATAACCAGTTTACATACCTACTTCTTTTAGCAATAGGATATATAATTATTCATATATATTTATATGTAATTTGTATCTAAATATAGCCCAAAACTTTGTATTATATTAAAGGGTTTAACCCCTTTAATATTTCAAAATATATTCCAAAAAAAATCACAATATGCAAAAAAAAAAACACGAACTTGACTCGGTCATCCAGATATTACACAACGTTATCCCATGTTACAACATAGCGCATTAAGATATAATCGCGGGGGACTTTACAAATATACAGAGACATATATTATACCAAACCTCAGAAAAACCAATTTCTCGATCGCACTAAGATTTGTCCTACATGGGGATTAAACCCAAGATACTTGGCAAGTTAGTATTCACAACACAGTTGATTTTGAAATAAAAAATATCATAAAACATTAATTACTTATCACTTAAGTCATTTAAATATAGGATGAAGTGAATAATTATAGTGTTTGTAATTGTGACAGTTTAAAGGTTGATTTCATCCCTCCGTTCAATGGATTTCGTAAACGATAGTAAATGATGGATTACTAAATCGATGATTGATTGCATATCATATTGCTCTTGTAATGAGAGAGAAAATACAGAGTAACTATGCAAAAAAAATAATTGTAGGGTTGATTGTTACACTAAATAAAAAAATAAACAATTTGTATTTTCGTATATTATTTATTGACTATCTATTCGTGTGGTGACGGAGTAAGAATTCACCACCCCATATCTTACCCGTGGGTGATGGCAAGAGACGACTAAGTGATATAAAACGCACATAACATCTATGCAAGAGAAGGAAAACTCGAAATAAAACCCTATACCAACACGTCTAACCAGCGTGTAGTATAGTAGGTTAATTTCCCTCCCATTACGGAGGAGGGCCAAGCCCAATAGTGGGACATATATGGGCTGTGATGATGATGAATTACTGAGTTATACTTCTGTGGGTTCACTATAAAATAAATTACCTATTACAGTTTTATCAAAATCTCTCCAGCTAAAGCCAGGATTATTAAAGTAAAGGATTTTAAATAGCTTAATTACTCTTGATAAAATTGGTTAACATTACATTTATATGCAAGTGCACATAAATGTACCACAAAACAGTTGGCTTATCGTCAGTTGGTTTGAAGATTGATCGAAAGAGATGGATAAAAATTTCAAACTCTGCTTTTCATTTTATTCCCCTAATCATATGAGGATTAACTTTTTAGATCTAGATTATGATATTTTTCATTTTATACTTACACAAATTTTGTTTGTTTTTAGATGAAAAGAAAAATACGTTAATTTTCTTTAACATGTATTTCATTTTAATTTAACGTATAATGCTTTTTTAACAAGCTTTTCATTTATTATTAAAGCAAAAGTGATAGTAAAAGATTTACAATTTTATGCGTGTATAACTTTGAAAAGTTAGTGGTATTTGCGGTGTAGATTCTTAATCCGAGACATTTGCGTAGGAATTTATTACTTACCTACTGACCTACATCCGGTATCAAAACACATACTAAAAAGCGATAGAATCAATTAATAAATAGTTTAAGCTCATTAACTTTCAAAAGTGCTTAAATTATTTAATTGATTTTAACTAATAATTATATGTTGCCGTGAGAACAACCATAACGTATTTTGTAGTTATTTAAATGACTTATGAATAATTTGTATAATTGATGTTATTATAAAATAAATTATGATTTTTTTAATCTCTAATCGTAAACCGAAAGAAATATACCGTGTAGTGACGTGTTAAGAATATTTAATCATGATTTACTTGCCTTACTGGTCTACGCGTGAATGTGAGCAAAACCAAAATAATGGTCTTTGAAAGAGATGAAGCCAGAACAGATGTAAGAGTAACAATAGGTAATGATGTACTAGAGCAAGTGGATGAATTTGTATATCTTGGATGTGGTTTTAGCCGAGATGGACGGTACACCACTGATATAGAGCGAAGAGTGAATGCGGGAAATAGAGTGAACGGAGCGTTGGGGCAACTTCTCGGCAGCCACCACCTCAGCCAGAAGGCACGTGTAGCAATACATAACGCAGTGCTTGTCCCAACATTACTGTATGGAAGCGAGAGTTGGGTATGCAGAAAAGAGTATGAAAGTAAAATTAATGCGGTCGAAATGCGATCTCTTCGGAAAATCTGTGGAGTTAGGCTGACCGACCGCATTCGTAACGACGACGTAAGAGAGCAAGTAGGTATGAAAGAGAGTATTGGTGTAAAGATGCGAAAGGGAATGCTCCGATGGTTCGGACATGTGGAAAGAATGCCGAACGAACGTCTGGTTAAGAAGATATACAATGCGAAAGTGAAAGGATGTAGGTACCGAGGGAGACCAAGACTAACCTACCTAGACCAAATCGGTCAGGTACTGAAGGAAGGTGGAGTCAAGAGTCTCCGAAACCGGCGAGCGTGTATGAAGAGAATTATGAATGTTGAGGAAGCGAGTGAAGTATGCAGAGATAGAGTTCTCTGGCACTCTGTTCTCTCTGCCTACCCTGCAAGGGATATGGCGTGATGATATGTATGTATGTATGTATGTACTTGCCTTGATTTGTAAATCTGTGTGAGAAAATAAACAGTAGCTTATTCTTGGGAAAAATGGGATCACTATCTCGTTGTACGGCAGCCTGGTTAATGGACCCGTCAGGATACCCGCGAGAATAGACCGCCGGATGAGTCACTGAAGAAAAGAACGCGTCTCAGTGACCCACTCGTACGGCGTCGAGAGGTATGATGTAGGGCGGGTCTACGGGGACTTGCGCCACTTTTTTAGTCGCCCCGGACGGGTTAGCGGGGTTTGACGTACCGTAGCCCGCCGCCAAAAAAAAGCCTGGCTAATGGATGAATGGGATCTTTAGCCATAGATACATTATTTAACATTTTTTATGTGGTGGTGTTGGAGTAAGAACATAATTAATCACTCCTCTTTTTTTTCCAAGTGCATGTGTGTAAAAGATAACTAAGGGATATAATATGTTGATAATTGCACGGATACGAGTAGAAATGATGATGATGATATTTATTCTCATAATGATTTGAA
This sequence comes from Lymantria monacha, assembly GCA_905163515.2. Classification (NCBI taxonomy): domain Eukaryota; kingdom Metazoa; phylum Arthropoda; class Insecta; order Lepidoptera; family Erebidae; genus Lymantria; species Lymantria monacha. The sequence goes on along the minus strand of LR991094.1, from coordinate 8,776,039 downwards.
CTTTTTTGACCCTTGGCCTTTCTATAAAACATTGCCAGTTACATCTAGGCTCGCAACATTCAGGCCAGGCGCGCGGGTCTATGGGGTTGCGCGCCGCCTCTTCTGTTGCCCCGGACGGATCTGGCGAGGCGTGACCAGACCATTGCCTGCGGCAAAAATAAGGCTCGAAACAATCACAGGAAATGAACCTATGACACTTAGCATTGGAAGTTGATGTTTAATTCACTCCGTTATACGTATATATCTTTATATTAATTCCTATTTGTATTATGCCCCGCCTTTGAGAGTTGCTTAATGGGAAAGTCCAGTTGCAATTACTCTAAAGTACCACTTAATGTTTGAAAGTTCGACACTATAGTGCCGTTAAATACATTATACGACCACAAAGCCGTTTATAGTATAGCTATTTATGAGTCTAAATAAATAGATAGATAATCATCAGCATCAGCTTATGACATAAACTGTAATATATTATTGATCGAATTAATCATCTCTTAACGCGACCCTATTTGATATCTACTTATATTTATATTTCAGATTATTCAATTCAGTGTGACAGATTTGACGTAAATTTGAGTAAATATCACTCCGGATAGTGTTGAGTTGATTTGATCATAGCGAATATCGTATTCGCTAAGATCTGAGCTGATTTACATTACCATAGAGAATCCTAGGAATAAATACAGACTTTGCTCGAGAACAATCGGTCAGTATAGTTGACCCGATTACAATGCAATGTAATGTTTTTTCTTGCAAACTGGTGGCATTGTATAATTTTGGCGCGCCCCAGCTTTCAATTTTAAGATGTGAGTTGAGAGACCGAGAGCCTTCAGAGTATTCAGGAACTCGAACGGTTGTCTGACTAGGAGTTTATCACTTATTCGAAGGATTTATTTTAATATTCGACCCCTTCGAATGATTTAAAATATTTGCAATAAATAGTATAAAGGAATCGAAACGACCGTAGTTTCGCACATAGGTACAAGTATGTCATGACGTCTTGCGCCCAATCTGATCAGCATTAACATCCTATCTCCCTATCGTATCTTACTGATTGTTCCTAATATAACTCAGCCTTTCTGTCTCGATTTTTACAGATATGTTGATTAACGCTAGCTAAACAGTGAACAAAAATATAGCAAATGACTATCTCTCTTTTCTAATCATTATGCGATAAAAATACCCTCGACAGAGTAAAATTAAAACGGGTAATACATCTTATGAGCGATGGATTTCAGTTATACGATGCAATGTGTTATCATAGCTCTCAATTACAGTATTCGGCTTAGAAAATTACTGTCCAACAATTTAAAATTTCAAACTCTACGTTCCTATGACGCCGTGTCCTAAAATTGTATGACCTCTTTATAGCTTAGAAACTTATAAATGTCGTGTTTATACAGTATTGTGACTTTCGAGACATTCCAATTTTAAAGAGATTTCCATTCTACCAATTCATCCATTCCATTGTTGCTTTTATATGAGTTCAACCTTTTCGGGGTTCCGTACCCAAAGCGTAAAACGGCACCCTATAACTAAGACTTCGCTGTCCGTCCATCCGTTCATCTGTCTACCACCAGGCTGTATCTCATGAACCATGATAGTTAGACAGCAGTCAGACAAAAATGTTCACAGATGATATATTGCATTTGCCGCTATAACGATAAGTACTAAAAAACAAAATAAAATAAATATTTAAGGGATGCTCCCATATAACAAACGTGATTTTGGCTCCTTTTTGCTCGATAAATTTCTTTAATTTCTATTTTTTGTACATTTTGCCTTTTTAATTTATATTTTTATTATTTTTTTATATTTAAATATATCTTTCAAAACACATTAATAAGAAAATACCGAGCAAGGCTCGGTCCTCCAGATATTGATTATTAATATCTGAGTGACCGAGCTTATTTCTGTATTTTTTTTAGTAAATTGTGTTTTATATTTAATATATTTTATATTTAGATACATACATACCATCACGCCATGTCCCTTGCAGGGTAGGCAGAGAGAACAGAGTGCCAGAGAACTCTATCCTTGCATACTTCACTCGCTTCCTCAACATTGATAATTTTCTTCATACACGCTCACGGGTTTCGAAGATTCTTGACTCCACCTTCCTTCAGTACATGACCGATCTGGTCTAGGTAGGTTAGTCTCGGCCTCCGCCGGTACCTACATCCTTTCACTTTTGCATTCGCTTTCGCATTCATATATATTTAGATATTAAATAAATAATTGATGAATTAACGTAAATCAAATCAAATCATTTATTATGCATAAGCCCAATAAGGTCACATATTGTCAATTTTACAAATTTTTTTAAGGTAATCTATTACCATTATATATCAAAAAAATATACAAAATTAAAAAAGGTAAAAATAATAAAAAAGAGGAACACTAAGGATCAAATAGAGTCTGTCTGGGTTAGTCTGGATTAGTCTGCTCGATTACCCAACTGTAGCTCTGTTCTTGATGACAGCGGCCATATTAGCTTTTATATTCTAGTTATATTTTTATATTACACACACTTCGTTCGGGCAACTTAAGAAGATCTTCTCATCCAACATACCTCAGTGTTTGAAAACACAATCTATGACCAGTGTGTGTTACCAGTGATGACTTACGGCACGGAAACGTGGTCCCTAAATGTAGGCCTCATAACCAGGCTCAAAGTCGCTCAGCGTGCTATGGAGCGGGTTATGCTCGGGATTTCTCTGCGAGATAGAATCCGAAATACGGAAATCCACAGACGAACGGGTGTAACCGACATAGCACGAAGAATTAGCACGCTGAAGTGACAATGGGCAGGCCACATCGCTCGAAGAACCGACAACCGCTGGGGAAGAAAGGTTCTAGAGTGGCGACCACGTACCGGACGACGCAGTGTGGGACGCCCCCCCACTAGGTGGAGAGACGACCTAGTGAAGGTTGCTGGGCGTCGTTGGATACAGGCGGCACAGGACCGCACTCTGTGGCGTAAAATGAGGGAGGCCTACGTTCAGCACGGCTTTGGACGGCAATAGGCTGAAATGATGATGATGATGATGATGATGATTACACACACACACGCGCGCGTACACACACACACACACCCGCTCAAATGCATACATGCACGCGCACACACACACACACTGTTGTTTGTAATCTAGATTATATTTTAAACTTGCACTTGTAATATTATAAACTTTTTTATTAATCCTTATATTAAGAGATAGCTCACATTTAATAGAAAGATGCCTGTCTTTTGTAACACAGTTTATAACTAACACAATAGACAGTGTACTAACTGATATTTTGTCCTTATTTTTACTTATTAAAATAAAGATTTGATTTAAAGATTTGATTTGATATTGGCTGAAAACTCTGACAAATCGATATTGTTGCTATAACTAGATCACATATCATTTAATACACATCAATTTAATAGATGAAACCTAACTAAATCGATAACATTTATGCACGAGAAGGAAAGCTCGAAATAAAACTATATCAATAAGTTCGACCAGTGTGGATGGGATGCTATAGGGATGGTAAGTAAATTTCTCTCGTATTGGCATTAGGAGGTTTGAGTCTAGCAGTGGGACGTAAATGATGATGATGATGACGACGTAATGTATATAAGTGTAAGGGATTGTGATGTATTGTATTTTAAACCTGTCAACGCGTAGAGATTTATGTAATTGGTATATTTTGTACAAATTTGCATACATACATACATACAACCATCACGCCATGTCCCTTGCAGGGTAGGCAGAGAGAACAGAGTGCCAGAGAACTCTATCCTTGCATACTTCACTCGGTTCCTCAACATTCAATATTTTCTTCATACACGCTCGCCGGTTTCGGAGACTCTTGACTCCACCTTCCTTCAGTACGTGACCAATCTGGTCTAGGTAGGTTAGTCTCGGTCTCCCCCGGTACCTACATCCTTTCACTTTCGCATTGTATATCTTCTTAACCAGACGTTCGTTTGGCATTCTTTCCACATGTCCGAACCATCGGAGCATTCCCTTTCGCATCTTTACACCAATACTCTCTTTCATACCTACTCGCTCTCTTACGTCGTCGTTACGAAAACGATCGGTCAGCCTAACTACACAGATTTTCCGTAGAGATCGCATTTCGACCGCATTAATTTTACTTTCATACTCTTTTCTGCATACCCAACTCTCGCATCCATACAGTAATGTTGGGACAAGCACTGCGTTATGTATTGCTACACGTGTCTTTTGGCTGAGGTGGTGGCTACCGAGAAGTTGCCCCAACGCTCCGTTCACTCTATTTCCCGCATTCACTCTTCGCTCTATATCAGTGGTTCCATCTCGGCTAAATCCACATCCAAGATATACAAATTCATCCACTTGCTCCAGTACATAATTAACCTATTGTTACTCTTACATCTGTTCTGGCTTCATTTCTTTCAAAGACCATTATTTTGGTTTTGCTCACATTGTACAAATTTGCCTCGCCTATAAGCCTACAGAATATTATTCACTACGGTCCCCGTACTGAATAATATTCTGTGTGAGGAGGTCCTCTGAATTCCAATGGTTTACTGCCACTTTTAAGCTGTTATAAACAGTATAAAAGAAAATGAAGAAGTTAGTGGAGAGGACGATAATTATGTATAGAAAGCAGTTTGATATTATAATAATTTTATTATAATTTTAATAAAATATGTTACAATTTTACAAAGCTTATATTCTACGAATTTACTAATATACCGTTAAGTCTCTTTAGACCAATAATTTATATTGAATTCTACTCCATTTCCAATCTTTCAATATACTATCTATAATTCAAGGAGCTCTGACATATTGGTATCCAATTTTCTAAAGTAATTTCACGTATATTTTCTCAGGGTTAAACGTTGTTCGTTTTCTTTTTATTTTATTGCGCTCTTAAGTTAAGAAATGGCGGGCTAATAGCTTAATAGATTAATTTGACTGTTATTGGGATAAAGGTCAATGCGTGCATGGTCCTTGTCGCGAGCGAAACATTTATAAGTGAAATCAGTATTTTTTTCTATATTTTACTTTTGCTGGCTATCTACACCGTTTTATGTTGTCATAGATTACGAAAATATAGAGTCACCATACCTTATTTGTTTATAGAAGTCGTAAAAACCATTTAAGTTCACTAGGAGAATGAGCAACAACACTGTTCTAATAAACTTATTTCAATTGCGATGGGCAATCTACCTGCGAAGTCTAGTCATTGTTTTATTTGAATTTATTCGAAAAGTTAACAGGTAACATGTTTCTTTTTGGCTGGCTATGGTTTGGACACCCGCCGTCCGTCTAGTCCGATGACGACGCATACAAAAAATAATTGAAAAAAATCGGTTGACGATAAATTGCAAACCTACTGTAGCTGATTAAATTCTGGTAATATTCCCTTCTAGGAAAGCCTATAAGCCTATTATACTATTTCTATTTCTTTATTTTCTCGATGACAGCTCCTGTGGAAACTTGAACGAGCGTCTTTTTTACATTATGTATACATTATTTAATAAAAATATGACGCTTACGCGCGTACAAGGTCATAGCAGAGTCGGAGAAACTGATCTATCTATCGATAAACGTAATACGATAAGAGACCCGATATTTTTTTACAAAGTGTAAGAAACTAAACTATTTCCGGATAATTTTATACAAATTTATTAACTAATATTACATTTCATTACAAGATGTAATTATATTATGTTGATTGTTCATTAATTTATTTCACTCTTTCCACTATCACTCGATGAGCTCTCCTCAACATTTATTATAAGTTCCTGTATTTCTATATTATCTAATGCCACATAAATTTCCCAATCCGACGCTATAATGTTTTGGGTTCTTCTCACAATTTTTTCTCAGTGTTCGGCGGTTACTGCCGCACATGCATTTTTAAATAAATCTAACATCTTGTTTGCCGTAAAGGGGGATGGGTATTGTTTCGAGCGGTGTGTCCTTTGATTTGTGCCCATATTAGTTCTATAGCATTGTACTGGCAATGATACGGTGGAAGTCGAAGAACCCAATGACCACATTCGGCAGCTATTTCGTCGGTAATATATCTTTTAGGGAGGTTTTTTTAGATTTTAAAATATTCACTAATTGTACTTTTAATAAAGTATCATCCACATTTTCGCCATGACGTTTGAGCCAGTCAATTATCTCTTGTTTTTTATTGGCCTGCGTCGGCATTTTATCAATTTGTCTAGAGTGATATGTAGCGTTGTCCATAATAATTATCGACGGTTCTTCCAGAGATTGCACCATTTCTTTGAACCATCCTTCGTTAAACTCCGCGTTCATTTTTCTTGGATTTAAAGGCCAGTAAAGCATCTGACACGAATCCTTTCGTGGACCCTGCATGGCATATGATAAGGCGTTCACCTTTTCCCATTGGCACTGAACTAGTGGAAGCGGCGGTGTCGTCAGTCCAGTTTTTCGATACTGTGTGGTTTGCATTTAACCAAGTCTCGTCAGTGAAAATAACATTTGTCTAATCTGATATCTTTTTGGCTTCACTCAAAAATTCGCAGCGAGCCATAGCAACGTCGTGACGCTCCATCAATATTTTACGTTTGTCCGATTTTTTATAAGAAAATCCAATTTCTTTCAAAACTAAGCTTAATGACGATTTTTGGCCATGGAACAAACCACGTTCACGTAAAGAAACAACAAGTTTTTTAAGTGTTGGAATTTCTTTGCGCAAGTAATAGTCATATATATGACGACGAATAGCGTCAGCGTCGAAGTTGTCAACCGATGTCACACGACGTGGTTGGCGTTTCTTTTTCGGCGTACGAAGCTTATTTGCTTGCATGCCGCTTGTACCGTAAGCTTCGGTAGTAATTTTTGAAACAGTAGGTCCACTAATTCCTAATGCGGCCGCAACACGCTCTCGCACTTGCGACAGTGGTAATAGCGGGCCACCATTTTGATATTCTGCTTCAAAGTAATTATGAACCTTGATCACCAGTTCTCTCGCCTGACTTTTCAGAACAGATCCTTTAGGCATTTTGATATTTGACAGCTGAGCAGCAATCAACACGGAGGAACACAAAATACACAACGTAACGTATGGATAATGTGAAAAAAACTCAGCGAACAGAAATGTAGTGACCATATAGCACGACCGTCTTGTTGCGAGTGACAGATTAAAATAAATACAAAATGGCGGTGGGTCATTGAGTGTTCCCAGCTTGAAAAAATATATTGGAATGTTTTGTTGAATTTGTCTTTGTTCAAAACATATATGCGATCGATATCATTACTTATTTGGTCACAACACTACAACTATCAAACCAGAACTGTCATCGAGAAAATAAAGAAATAGAAATAGTATAGGTATATCTAATAGACGATAACATAGCTCGGAGATAAAAGCATACATAAAAAATAAAAAAACAATAGTTAAAGTAATTTATAAATTATTTCGAAGCGATTTAGTTAAAATTATTGAAGATTTGTTTGATTGAGGGTGTCTGTTGTTGAATATTTATGGTATAATCAAAATGTCACACAATATCAAAGGACGTGTCACAAGTTTGAAATCAAAGTAACAGATAGCAAGTTAAAATGATAGTGTCAATCAAACTTATTCGGATGGCGGTAGTGACAAGCGAAGGATTCCTTGTCATTGTGGAGTAAAATTAAAGCTTAATTATTACAGAACAACTAATATTACAAGAATGACTTTAATGCTTGAATATACTTAATATACTTTAGTAGTTTTTTCCGAGTATTCGATTTTCGCAGAGGGTGCAAGTGAGAGCGCGGAATAAGTGATAGAGAGGTACGATCGGCCTTAGCATTCTTGCTTTTTAAGAATTTTATGTGACCTGTTTTTTAAGGGAAGTGAAAAGTTAATGTGGTTTTCATTGTTTATGTTTATTCAATTCATAAAAGTATGCAATGTTTCATCAATGTTTTTTATGTTATTATTACGTAAAATTATCATCCCTAAACAGTTATTAAAATATATTACCGCGTAATGCCTTTTCATCTTTTGGAAATAGTTCATTTCGATTCGAAAAGTATTATGTATATCGTTCTTTATTCCTGACTATTGGCACGCAAAAAGGTATAATGGTCGGTTGAATTAGTAAAGCGTAATATATTATAGTATTTTTAATTTTTGCGACTAATCTTATTCCTATTGTTACCATTGTAATAGCTCTAAGTCAAAATCCACACGTTAGACGTCCAATTTATAATAATTTCTAAAACCTTTTATTAATATATACATCTGCTTAATCCCAAGAGGATAAAGGCGCGATATAATAACATATTTTATATATAATTGTACATTCGATCAAACATCTAAAGATATATATTTCTGGTGAAATATTTACCACATATTTCTTTTTAAATCGTGCCTGTTATGATACGAAAGATCCCATGACCCTCCATATTCGCGTCCCGTCCGGTCTCGCATTCAGTTAAATCCAATGCTATCTCATTTGTCAAATGCTCTCGATAAAAGAACGTTCAGAATGAAAAAATAAAAGGGATTGCAATCATTTACGTCCAAATTCGTAGTGTCTATGGCAAATAATATGACTGATATGTCAAAATATTCCATGAATATACAATACTTGATATATCAGCCACTTATTATTATGTATATTAGAATAATTTCTATGGAAAATCTTGAATAATTGGCTAAGGGAGCATTAGGAAAGTGGGCAATAGCGCTCTCTTGGGCAACACAAAACTAATAGCAATCGCTAATCTGGTCTTTAAGTGTGACAATTATGGAATTATCCCCTTTAGTAAGTAGGCCCATGCAGCGTGGGACTGGTCATGTTGTCAAGGTGACCTTTTCTAGCCGAGCCTTAGCCTACGTGGGGCTCCCTAGGGCCTAGTTAGCGGGGCTTCTCGAAAGCCAGCTAAGCGGTAAGTAGCATAAGCAGCCGCGCAATATAGATTTCAAATATTGCGACCTAAATAATAATGTAAACTATTGTAGATCGGATATTTCGTTCATACAATTAGAGAAAACCGAAATAAATTCGAAAATGGTTGAATCTGAGCAGCCCAGAAAATGAGGATTCCCTGAAACTAGTTTTCTCGGCCCCCAGGGAGCGACCCAGGTCCTTTCAGATTTGTCCGACCTTGAGCCAATGTTTAACCGTGAAGGTCGATAAGCTGATTAATGGAGATATAGTTGAGGATTTATTTAAGATATAACACCTGCCTAACACTAACCTAAAAACGACAAATGAAAATACACTTTGAGAAAGTTCAAAGTTGATACGCGATAGATAATTAATTGATATTACAATAAAAACTTAATTATATAATTATAAAATACTAAGTACTGCCCGCGGCTTCGCCCGCGTCAAAAATCCTAAAGTTTTTCATCTCCTTTTTTTACTTTACCCCTTAAGGGTAATATTTCTACAAAATTTTATTGTCATATTTATTTATATCTAATCAATAGCCTAAAAATAAGTTTCAAGCTTCTGGCTTTAAAAATGACGATAATTTCTCACAACGTTTCATGCCCCTTTACAACCCTTTTTTGCATTAAAAAGTAGCCTATGTCCTTTGTCAGGTTTTAGACTATCTGTGTACCAAATTTCATTTCGATCGGTTTAGTAGTTTTGGCTTGAAAGAGCGACAGACAGACAGAGTTACTTTCGCGTTTATAATATAATATTATAGTTCATCTAATCTAAGAAGTGCATTTTGACGTTTTGCATTTTTTAATACACAATAACCTCGGTCAAACGTATACACATGATTGTAAACACTAAATCTGAAATTTTAAATAACTATTAAGTTATTTACATAATTAACATTGCAGGTGACTTTCTTGTACAATAATCTAATGTTGAAACGCGTAAAACTAATTTAAAATATAAATTACATGGTAAATAGTAATTGTTAATGACGACCTAACAATGTCATGTCATCACGTTCTATACAGTAGTGCTTGACAACTTCCAATTCACGAATATCTAAACAATCGGTAAAAATATTAGAATAATATAATTAATCGAATAGAGATTTTGACAGAGATGTACATTTCGACACTTTGATTGATGAGGAAATAATTATTAATGTTCGCGACGCTGATAGTTCAAGTAATAGTAGTAATTCTTAATAAATAGCTATTTTCAAATTCAGTTTTTATTTTTAATTAACCTAATCCTACCAAATATGATGAATAGATTCTATGCTGAAATAATTAAATTTGTTTAGTACTAATTTAGCACTTAATTTATTCATCACCTTTTTGAAAAATAAAAAATAAACCGATTATTAATTATAAAGAATCAATATCGATTTCTCAGTAAAATCGGATATTTTCGATAGCGATTATTTGGTTCACATACCTTTTTTTTTTTTTTTTTTTTTTTTTTTTTTTTTTTTTTTTTTTTTTTTTTTTTGTGGTGGGCCATGGACGTCGCACCCCGCCAAATCGGTCCGGGGTGACAGAAGAGGCGGCGCGCAACCCCATTGACCCACCCTGCAAGCACCTCTACTTCGCCGTGCGAGCGGGCCACCGGTATCCGATCTTTGTCTTCGGTGGCCTGCTCGGCGGTATGCCCTCTCGGGCTCCTCTCCTTCTCCTGTCGACGCCCCGACAGATTTCGCCGTCGAGGCGTCGTCCTCACGCGGTGGCCTCGCGTCGGGTGACCGGACAATTCCCCGGTCCGATCACCCGAAGCCTCGGTTAGGGCGGCATCAGGCGCAGGTATTCGCGCCTGCGCCGCCCCGGCCGCGGGCGGCGGCCCGGGTCACGGGAATCCTCCCGGGCCCGTTCCGCCGCCTCCTTCTGCGAGATGACAGCCTCGCAGAAGGCGGCGACCGCGTCCCAATTCCTGACGCTGTCGACCATCGCCCTTGCGACAGCCGGCAGCGTCAGGTCGCCACCGATAATAGCGACGAGGTCGCGGCGCTGCCCGTCCCAGCCCGAGCATTCCTCGAGCGTATGTTGCGCCGTGTCCTCGTCACTACTGCAATGATGGCAGCCCGGAGTCCATTCCCTGTACACGACCGTGTGCAGGTATTTCCCGAAACACCCATGCCCCGTTAACACCTGCACCAGTCGGAAGGTGAGGACCCCGTGCCGCCGCTCCATCCATTCCATCAGTACGGGCCGGAGGGCCTCGACGGTAGTGACACCGTGTCTAGGCCTCTCCAGCCGAGTAGCCCAACGGGCGATGACTTCTCGGCGGGCGTCCTCGCGCCAGGTGGCTATCTCGTTAAACGATGGGGAGCCACCCTCTTCGCGCATTGAGGCAACCCGCCGGTAGAGGTCGGAGAGCATCTCCGCCTCTAGGTCCCACGGGGGTGTCCCAGCCAATAGGCACGCCGCCTCTGTCGACACCGTGCGGTACCCGCGAATGGCTCTGACCGCCATGGCTCGCTGTGGCCTCCACAGCACCGCCCTGAGCTGGGCGTTCAGAGCCCTCGCCCACACGGGTGCGCCGTACATGGCCATTGAGCGGATCACCCCCGCATACAGCCGTCGGCCCTCGAAACTGGGTCACATACCTAGAACACTTACTCAGACAGCTGTCAAAGTGCACTTCTTAGATTAGACCATGGAAGTAATAAGTACTTACTACGCTTATTACTTCCATGGATTAGACAGACTTATAGTAAGGATTTTATTTTTCTGGTTTTTATCTGCGGCTTGTTTTACATTAAAATCTATGAAACATTATGAGCGATATTTTAATAGTGGTAGGACAACGCTGTTGACAGTTTTCTGTCTACAGCTGCGGGCCGGTTGGTCCGTGTAGTACCACACTCTCGCAGAAGATCGACGTTTGAGTAATGGCAATGTGCTATTGCGCTTCGTTCGATGAGCGAGAGAGTCGGAAGCCCAATTGGGGTCGGTTTGGGGTTTGTGTTGGTAGGCAGTGACCTAGCTATTACCCTTGACATTGCAAAGGTCCATGGGTGGCAGTGACACTTACCATCAGATGTGCTGTCTACTCGTTTGCCATCATAAGCAATAAAAAAAATATTTTCAAGAATGCAACATCGGTAGCGGGTATAGAGACTATCAGGAGCCACTGATGGTTAGAGATCCAGAGAGAGGAATCTTCTCACGGGTGGTGGCTGTGTCAAGGAACGGTCTTATGTATCTGGCCTTAAACTCAACCATCTAACACGAGCATCATGATATTTCGGTCGAGGAGAATAAACCATTGAGCGAAACATTTATCAGCACAGTGATCTCCGTATTATTATTATTATATTAAAAGTATTTTACGTATATATTATCTGAAATAACTCATTATTATTATTTTAAAATTATTTTATAGATATATTACCTGAAATAACTCAGTGTTGTTATTATAATGAGATAGTGGTAGGACCACGCTGTTGACAGGTCTCTGTCTTCAGCCGTGGGCCGGTCCGTCCGGGGTAGTATAACACTCTCGCAGATGTTTTTTTTTTTTTTTTTTAAAACACACCTCCCTGCACTAAGGAAAATAATCCTTGTATTGCGGGGGACTTCTGGCACGGAAGGTCGGAATCTTAACCACTACGCCATCTGTGTAGTCAGATTGACGTCTGAGTAATGGCAATGTGCTATTGCACTTCGTTCGGTGAGCGAGGGTGCCGGAAGCCAACTGGATGAGTTTGGTATTGATTTGGTTTGATGGTTGATATTTGTATGGTAATGGTAGGTAGCGGCCTAGCTTAACAAGTAAGCCGCTGCCATGCCGCGGTCCATGGGCGGCAGTGACTCTTACTATCAGGTGTGCTGCTTACTCGTTTGCCACCATAAGCAATTAAAAAGAAAAGATAAACATCTCATATGTTTACTCGATTATTAAACATTGAAATAACATATTTTTCGATTCAAACACTATAGCATTCATAGGAGAGGATGATCAGAAATAAGAATTGACCATGAAATTAGAGATAATATGTGGTAATGTATTTTACGTGTCTTAATAACATTTGAAATATTCTACTAAAATAGTAAAAACAGAATTTATTCTCTCTATCACCAGATAGCGTAATATAATAAGTATATGAGTAAAAGGCTTCGTACTATTTATAAAAGTTTCTGATGTCGTAAATATGTAAGCTTATTTTCACCTTTGATGTCATCTGTAATCCTTACTTATCTAAAAACCCCCAAAGCACTTTGCTACATTATGCCGTATAGATAATTTGCTTTGATTTAATATTCTTTTACATGTATTGAATAGTAATGACACAGTTGTTAAAAAAAAAACATATATATCAAAATTATTTTTATGAAATATATCTATTATATATGAACTCATAAGTTTTCTAAAAACTTATTCAAACAATCCGCTGCCAGTGGATAACGTGCCCAGAATGCTGGCACGTATTGTCACGTTGAATGGCAATGCTTAATATTTTAAAAGTAGTTACTATTTGTACAACTATATACAGTAATACTAATAAAACAAACGTGAGTTTATTTATTTTTTACGTTTCAAATAAAACTATTATATATTTTTAGTGCTTCTATCGCGTTTGTGTTGGATTCTTAATTTTCCGACGTTTCGAACAGTTTACAGCCTTGCTAACCATGGGAGGACTAAAGTATCTCAAGTCTATAAGTCATCGTTATTACGGAGATAGGTTACAGAAAAGGATATACTGTACCTTTAATATAGAAAGGGAGGAATATAAGCCACTCCACAAACCTGAATAAATAGTCTTTGTATCAGGTTGGACTAGAGTGCAGGGAAAGGACCCGTGATATGTTGAAAGAAAATCTAATATCATGAAAAATTCGAAGTCATAATATAATTAAACAAATCTGTCAAGTCTCTTATGAGTTTACTCATTGGAACATTGAGAATTAATAGTTTTAGCGATTGTTAGGCCTCAACTCGCATCCTAGGTGAGCGAAAAGCGGCATGAAAGCGATTGAATCGATTCCAATGGCCCATTTAATTAATGAAGAGAGGTAATACGATAGCTTAGAGTCCTAAGCTGGTCTTCTATCATCTCTAGTGATTTAGGTGGGTTATAGTACTGATTACATGGCATACTTGGCTTGACTGTCGGGTTATTATTTGGTGTACCATCCCAGTCTTCTGTTGCTTTAATGCCGTTGAGTCTTTGATTATCGCACAGGGTATAAAAGTGAAATAATAATCATAATCATCATGTTGATCAACATTATCTGAGTTCATATGTGGCTCACTGTTGAGCTCGAGCCTCCTCCATTATGGAGGGAAATTGACCTACTATACCACGCTGGTCAGATGTGTCGGTATAGGGTTTCGTTTCGAGTTTTTCTTCTCTTGCGTAAATGTTATATGCGTTATATATCCCATAGTCGTCTCTTACGATCACCCACGGGTAAGATAGGGGGTAGTCCATTGTATTCTTACTCCGTCACCACACGGAAAAAAGACGTATAAAAGTAAGATAATAATAGTGAAAACTAATCTATTGCGCCTTATAATAGAGATTTTTTCAGAGTTTATGTTACTATGGGTATTCGTCACCGAAGAAAAAGACCAGATTACGGTGACCCGCTCGCTCGGCGAAGAGAGGCACACATAGGTCGGGTCTATGGGGTCGCGCACCACTTATTCTGTCGCCCCGGATGGATTTAGCGGAATGTCCATAGCTCCACTCCACTCCGTAGCCTGCCGTCAAAAAAAAACTATGGGTGCTGTGAAGTTCTCCCCCACCATTTCTTGAGAAAGATTTGAGATAATAACCGTAAAAATGTCATAATCAAGTGTTAAACCTTTTTTGATCCAGTTGTTCGACTGTTATTCTATTTCTTGATAGCTGCGCAAATAATTAACAAACACGTTAATATTTAATAAAAATAAAGTGTAAGATGAGGTCTGTATTTCTTACTAATAGCTACATATACCCCACCTAAATTGGATGAATAAAAAATCTCAACGTTGAAACTGGACGTGAATTGACCAGAGCAACTAATGAGGCACTTACAAAGATTTATAGAGATAAGCAGGCGAGGGCAAAAAACTTCGGGAACCGTCTCACTCGTAGCGGACATAATGGAGGGATCACTATTGTGGAACTGAAAAACGGGCATGTGTATTGCATGCATTTTATTGTAGTATTTGCAATTTTATTAGAACTGTGTGTAACACGAACGTGTTGGACGCTTGTTTTAGTTTAATCGTAGATTATTAGGATATTTCGTTCACTTCATGTGTATTATTAATTTCTTTAGAGATTTAAAAAGACCCTTTCTTTCTTTTAAGCATACATAGATATGAGAACTGTAGGATATGAAGATTCATCACATTATCATCATCACAGCCCATATATGTCCCACTGTTGGGCTCGGGTCTCCTCCATAATGGGAGGAAAATTAACTTACTATACCACGCTGGTCAAACGTGTTGGTATAGGACTTTGTTTCGAGTTTTCCTTCTCTTGCATAGATGTTATATGCGTTTTATATCCCTTAGTCGTCTCGTACGATCACCCACGGGTAAGATTGGGGATGGTGAATTGTATTCTTACTCCGTCACCACACGGATTCATCACAACGAGACGTAATTTCGTTTAACGCGTGAAAAGAAGAGGGTTTCGCAGCATCAATGTTTGCCTATTTTTTTTAAGAAATTCACAGTTTTCAGTCCAGATACGTCCCAAAAGGGGGTACGAGCTTTCTTAAGTAGCGTAAGCTTTAGTATTTAGTGTCTTGAGTTTGCTTCACACATAGGAAAATTCTTTGTGCAAGCCACAAATAATAGTTCCAAGACCGATTTTTATTTGTGTTGTTAGTTATATATTTGTAAAATCAGAAATTTCATCACCTCCTCTTGCCCATGGATATAATATAAGACGAATCATCATTCCCTTACTCTTGTCCCAATTAATTGGGGGCGATACAATATGTACTCTTCTTTCATAGTACACATTGTAAAAGTTATTGGCAATAGTTTTATGACCAGCTACCTGCCAGACGTCAACCCTCCTTGGGAATATAATTGTTGACCAAACGGCTTCAAATGGAGTTGGCCTAGGTCGTTATAAGGCTCTTAGTCGTCTTTTACGACATCCACGAGCAAAGTAAGGGTTGGCAGTATTCGTAATCGCTACCACACAGCTAGGATATAATATAAGACAAATAAGGCGTATAATATGCAGATGTTATCTGCGATCAATTCCTTCCTGATGTTTTTTCATATCTTGGATTGTCTTATTGATCTTCAGTAATTTATTACATGGTATTTTTTATTTAACGAATCGTCCATGTCCTCAAAATTAATCTGCTTTTACAGAAACTGTAAGATGTTCTTTTTAATCACCGTTTTATAGATGGACCATGCATTCTCAGTATTTTGCAAATCTCCATTCTGTGTATAATATAGGTATGCGTCCGATATATCAAAACGAATCTGAAATCGGATTTCAGTCAGAAATCGTATCGTATCGATATTCAACACTATACAAACTGATTTTAGAAAACGTATTTCGGCAGAAACTAAATCAACATATATCAAAACAAAACGACGAAAACGCAAACTAATAATAAATCTAATCATCGCGCAATCGTTTTCTATTGCTAGTTTTGCAAACCAAACCAATATTTGAAAACTTACTAACTATCTCTTTCACTCCGCTACGCGATCGCTTAGTCAGAATGAGAGAAAGCGAATTTCATTAAAATTCGCCTCCTTTCATTCTAACTAAGCGATCGTTTAGTGCATTGAAAGAGATGAAGCGAATTGTCATCTGTTTTGGAATTTGGCGGTTTCTAAGAAACTCAGAATGGCAGATGGAAACGAAACAGAATTACAAGAGTCAGGGAATAAGATCTATATTAGAATGCAACTACTTCCATGATAATATTACACAATACTTAATGATAGTAGTTTAAGTTTTGTGTTTGTTAAATAGATTTTTGAATTATGGGAGAGTTTTTGCACACTTGACCTTGGTGACACGTGCGGTGTGCGCGTAATGTTATTTTTGTGATCTCGTGAACTATATAATTAGATAGGTATTTTACGATTCAATACTATACTAACGTATGTTAGTATCATACATATGATTTGATGATAAATAAGAAATAACTATTTAATGTAAAAAGGTAAGATTTTCGCTTCGTAATCGGGATTAATAAAAAAAAAACATACAAAAAAAATGTACATTATATAATATAATCATGAAATCATTGTAAATATGACGATTTTTAAATACGCAAGAAAGTTTTGTATCATATCCAAAACAAAACATCTTTGCTAGTCTAGTACTCTAGTTAAGCCTAGATAAAGCATGAAGGAAAATCGTACACCTAAATCCAATCAACAAAGAAATTATAGAAAAATTATTTGAATGCGTTCGTTCGATTGCGTTTTTCGTTTGCTACAATTGCTACGCTAAAATAACTAAAAACATCGAATATCGATCGAAACTAAAGTAAACCCGCTCCGTCAACCGCTCTGGAAATCGATTTCTGAAATCGGTTTTTAAAATCGATTTAAATATCAGAAATCGAATTTGTATCGGTTTGCGTAAAAATCTGAAAACGCCCATCTCTAGTATAATATCTTGTTTAACAGTTTTTATATTTACGAGTAAGCCATTGTGTTCAATCAATTTTCCATGTGGTGACGGAGTAAGAATACAATTCGCCACCCCATATCTTACCCGTGGGTGATCGTACGAGGCGACTAAGGGATATAAAACGCGTATAAAACTCGAGACAGAACTCTATGCCAACACGTCTGACCAGCGTGGTGTAGTAGGTCAATTTCCCTCCCATTATGGAGGAGGCTCGAGCCCAACAGCGGGACATATATGAGCTGAGATGATGATGATGATGTTCAATCAATCGTTCATTATATACCACAATGCATCAGCTATCTTGCTACCAATATATAAACAAACAGCAGATAACATATGAATCAGTTAGATTATTCTTGAAGTGTTGTTTCAAACAAAACAATATTACACAAGGATGTAACAGCCGTTACCATAATACGTGTTCAATCATATAAATATTGTATCAAAAAGTTTTACTTTATAAAAAGTTCTATAAGGAAAAAAATGCAATGGCGTTCTCGACCGGCTTTGGAAATTTTTATCATGATTATTATTGCTTTACGTGAAAAAAAAACCAATATAGAAATTGCCTGAAAAATGAGGGAGAGAAAGAAACTTGCTTGGTTTTGTATACAAATGATATTTAAGGTCTTAATACTTATTATTGTAATCATCATGATTCAGCGGTCCACTGCTGAACGTAGGCGTTCTTCATAAATAAAAGGATAGGGTGATGATTATGAAATTACCACCGTATGTAGGCGGGTTGGCGATCGCAGTGAAGTTTTATACGTTGCCTACGATAGAGCTACTGCCCACATACTGGTGAGGCTCTTAGCCGATTTTGAAGACTTCCATGGACAAGTAAGGGGTGGCAACTATTATATTCTTAACTTGTTGCCATAAAGGTTGTAAAATTTAAAAATATAATTATGTTATAATTTTATGATTTAATAGTGGTAGGACCACGCTGTTTACAGTTTTCCGCCTACAGCCGCGGGCCGGTCCGTTCGGGGTAGTACCACACTCTTGCAGAATATCGACGTCTGGGCAGTAGCAATGTGCTCGGTGAGTGAGAGAGCCGGAAGCCCAACTTTCTGGGTGGGTTTTGGGTTTTATTTGGCAAATAGCAGCCTAGCTATACCCTGGTATGGCAAAGGTCCATGGGTGGCAGTAACACTTACTACCAGGTCTGCTGCTTACTCGTTTGCCACCAAGAGCAATAAAAAAAACGAAAAAAATATAATTTAATTTTGTTCTTTTAAAAACACACCGTATTCTCAGGAATTAATATATGTATGTATTACAAGGAATTTTACAAATAGAATTAACAAATTACAGTCAGATTCAAAATAATCATTGGTGGATCGATAAAATTTTAATATATCAATATGATTAAAATAAAAAAAATACCATTTTTTTATGCTGAGTTGGAATAAGTTTTTTTGCTTATTTTTTTAGAATTAGATTATAAATAATAATGGTAAGGTCACACTGTGGACAGTTTTCTGTCTACAGCCGCGGGCCGGTCCGTCCGGGGTAGTACCACACTCTCCCAGAAGATCGACGTCTGAGTAATGGTAAGGTGCTATTGCGCTTCGTTCGGTGAGCGAGATAGCCGGAAGTCCAACTGGGTGGGTTTAGGGTTTCTAGGTAGTGGCCTAGCTATACTCTTGGTATAGCAAAGGTCCATCCGTCCAGCAGTGACATTTACCATCAGGTGTGCTGCTTGGGGTACGATGCCAGAAACCTCCACGTGGTGTACCCTGGGTGCGAGCGACAGTCCCCCAGATCCTTCTGTCGAATTGTCGCTCGTAGCGAATCTCTGGCGCGAGGGGGGGTTCCCCAGCAATGGGTTGAGCCCCAATTCGCTCCTGACCCTCTAGTTGTAGAGGGTACAGGAGGCGAAATTTCGGACGGGCCCGGTCACTCATTAATTTGAGGGCTGGGCAGGCTTATGCCACCGCCGACATATCGTAAACCTGATATCTCGCTTCAAGACATATTGTCGTGAGGCGTAGTTTCAGGAGCGAGGGTCTTGGCTTAACCGCCCGGACCGCGAGGAAGACAACCTCTATAAAGAATTCGAATTAACATTCGAATTCAGAAATCACCCAGAATCTTAAGTTCTGGCGTGCGGCGAGAAGATGCATGGCAGATGGGTTGTTCTGTTGTTAGCACGCTCCAGCCAGGGTACCGGCCGACCCCCTGGTTGGTAAATGTAGGCTTGCCCGGGTACAGGGATCTCTGCCCGGGTCGACGGTGTACTTCTCCCTTACTCGTGGGAACAAGATGGATCACATTTTACCACTTACAGACGGGGATCCTGGCGGTTCCCACATTACAGCCTCGCCATGCTACCATAAAACTGGCACAGAAGACGCCTCGTCCTCTAGACTAGAGGCGCTCAAACCCGCCGAGGGCCCGGCACCCATGGAGGCCCAATCGAAGCCGAAGAGGCGTGGAAGACCACCCAAGGCGACTCGTGGGAAGGCTTCCGTCGCGAAGGGGCGCCAAAAGGAGCGAGAGGAGCGGCGGGCTCTCAGGGAGGCTGCCGCCGCTCCAACCCATGAAGGAGACGACAGTTCTGCTGCAGAGCCGTCGAAGGACGAGGGCGACAGTTCTGTCGCAGAGCCGTCCAACGACGAGGGCGGCAGATCTGTCGTGGAGACAGAGGACGAGGGCGGCGATGCCGCAGGTCCGTCGGAGATGGAGGAGGGCAGCATGTCGGCTGCCGAGACTGCCGCTGCATCATCGTCGCGTTCTGCGGCAACCATGGCGGCGGCTTTGACGCTCAGGGAGGAGGCCCTCCCCTCGAAGGTGCGGAAGCGCCCCCTAAATAAGGGTGGCAGCTCAGGGTCCGACTACGAGGGGAGTGCAATTATTATGCCTCCTCCCAAGGTGGCAACCTCTCGCAGGGGGCGAGGGGCCGCGGTGGCGGCAAGATCGGCGGCTTCGTCCCCGGTTGGCCAATTGAGGGAGGCCGAGGCTCGCATGCGTGCCGAAAATGAAGCAGTCGCCGCGAGGATGGTGAGGGTGTTGTCCAACATCCCTCCCACTGGCGCGGCGGCAGCTGAGGGCGCTGTGAGCAGCGACCCCCCAGGCACTCAGATGGAGGCCCTGCAGGCCGAAAATGCCCGCCTTAGCGGCGAGGTATTAGGTCTGCGGGACCAAAACCACCGACTGGAGGCGGAGTTAGCGGCGGTGCGGAAAGAAAACCGCAAGCTGGCCAAAGATATGGCCGACTTGCGGAGCCAATTCGCGCTTTTGACGCCGACAACGCCGTCGACAAGGTCCGACTCTGTCGCCGCCTCAATTGCGCCGGCTCGAGCTGCGAGGCGCGCCCCGATAGCCCAGCCAGTAGCGGCAGTACCGCTGCCCGCGCTGCCTGTGGTGGACGGTGTGCCGGAGGCAACCATGCGCGCCATCATGGAGTCTGTTGGCGTCATGGTCAATGCGCGCATGGAGGTTCTTGAGGCAAGATTGCCTCCGGAGCCACGTCTCCGGCCGCCACTCGCTGCGGACGGAAGCAAGACCA